>OX411306.1:88752128-89434076 GCA_948150685.1 Rhaphigaster nebulosa | reverse complement strand
AAGCTTCCTCTCTAACCTCATTTAAACCAAAATTTATTTCTTCATCTCCTGAATGATCAATCTTACGTGTGCATGTAAAGAATAAATAATAATAATATAGCTTTATTGACATCATTTTCATGACAAAAGCCTCTCCCAGAGGAGGTACAATGGAGTTCAGCTCACAATATAATTATGCAAACATAAACAATGAAGATACAATTATAATAATATACTACCATATAAAATAAAATAAAACACTCAGCGGTTATTTAAATATACAAACAAAACAGAGAAAATATAATTGTAATATATAATGATAAAACTTAAAATCCATTAATATACTAGTTCATTAATTTGCTAATTCTTTAAAAATTCAAATATGATAAGATAAAATTCAAAATTCAGATAAAACAATCTTTATAGTGTATTAACAATTTTTAACCAGCATTCTCTGTCCCTGACTACTTTCATCCAGTTTGTTCCCACTCTGCAGGTGGTTTCGTCTCTCCACCTCATGCATGGTCTTCCTCTCCTTCTCACATGGTCTATCGGATTGCATTTGATAATGCTTTTCGACCACCTGTTGTCCTTCAGTCTGGCCAGATGACCAGCCCACCTCCATTTCAGTTTTTGGGCTTCCTTACTTAAACTTTTGTCTAAGAAAGAATTTCTTGAATCTTCATCTTCTCCCTCCTTCTGATTCCTACCATACTCCTCAAAAGTTTCATTTGCATTGTATCCAATTTCTCCTGTTCCTTCTTGGTTAGTGTCCAAGTTTGAGCTCTGTACAGGATTGTGGGGTAAATACAAGACTAAATAGCTTTTAGAGGTAAATAGCTTTTAGGTCGATTGTGAAATTACCCTTAAAGATTTTCTTTAAGGATCAGTATTTGTGCCATCCTATTTTCAGTATCCAATTCTTTGCTGAGTTTTTTTCTAAAGAAATTTCCTGTCCAAGATATATACATTTTTTTTTTAATATTCTGTAACATGTTCTCCGATTTTTACTATATGTTCATCTGTAATTGTAAATATTTTTGATTTTTGTTAATTTATTTTTTGGCCATATTTCTTACATTTATCAATCAAATCATTGACCAGTTCAAATAATTCGATTTTGCTAGGAGCCAATTGGCATATGTCATCTGCAAACCTTAAATTGTTTAAATATCTTCCATTTATTTTAATGCCTCTTCCTTCCCAGTCTAGTTCCTTATACAATTTGTTAATGAGACAGTTGAAGAGGATCGGTGATAGAGGACATCCTTGTTTTACTCCTTTTTTTATATTAAATTTTTTGCCCTCTCTATCAAGAGCAATAAATGCTTTTCCCTTTCTGTAAATTTCTTTTATTATTTCTATATATTTGGGTTCTATCCCTGTTTCTGTTAAAGCTTCCCATATATACTTCTGATTTATTGAATCAAAAGCTTTCATAAAATCGATGAAGTATACATACATGGGCAGGTTGTATTCAGTTGATTTTTCAATAATTTGGTTGAGGCAATGTCAATTGTCTATTGTACTGAATGAGGGGCGGAAACCGGCTTGTTCTATATCATGATCTTCATAAATTGTTTTAATAATCCTATTTTTAATTATACTACAAAACATTTTATATGTGGTTTGTGTCAGTGAAATTGGTCGATAATTTTCTATGTTTTCCTTAGCTCCTTTTTTGTGTAAAATTATGATTTTCTTCTCTTCCATTCCTCAGGGACTCTCATTTCTTCGAAAATCATATTGAATATTTTGCATAACGGTTTTATGATTACCTCTTTTGCTTCGATGAGGAGTTCGTTTGAAATACCATCACTTCCAGTAGCCTTTTTCCTTTTCAGTTTCTTTATTTCATTCTCTACTTCTGCTTCTAGAATGTTTAAATTGTTTCGTTCCAGAATGCTTAAATCGGAGTTGTCGGTTTCATTTTTTCTGTTGGTAATTTCTATATTCTCTGTTTTGTCCTGGTTGTACAGATTTTCGTAATATTTGGAGATTTCTTTCAATTATTTTCTGTCTGTTGGTTATTGTGCCAAGTGGAGTCTTCATTTTATTCATAAATTTCTTCCTAAAATAATTGGTTTGTTTTTTCATTTCTTTTATTGATCCTGTTTTACATAAGTATTCGTTAATAATGACTTCTTCGTAATTGCATCTGTCTTGTTTGATTTTCTTCTGGACTAGTTTTCTAAGATCTGCATGTGCAGACTTTTGTTCGGCTGTTTTATTTGGAATGCGATTTAGTTCCTTTCTTTTCTCAATTAATTCTCTGGTTTGGGCTGTCAATTTTTTACTTCTTTTATTTTCCTATGCAAATCTGAGAAATCTTTTTATATGCAAATCTGAGAAAATATGTCCACAAGGATATTTCTTATTATTTTTGTATTTAATTTTTATAAACAATTTTTATTTGACTTATAGTTAGTAATCTAATTGATTTACCATAATGAAGCCAGCCAAATGCCTAAATTGTACATTTATGGTATCCTTTGGGGACTGAATGTCCCAGAATAAAGATTATTTTTTCATTCAAATGCCCACATTTATATTTTACATTTTAGTATAAATAAAACTTATTCTCATGTTTGTAGAATAAATTTATCTTTTTTTATATATGTGTGAATTTATATTTTGTGAATATATGTGAAATTTATATTTTTTAATAAATGTGAAAATTCTACTTTTTGATCACTCAAGCTTGTTCTACTAGTTCATGCAATTTCAACACTATGATAATTTTAACGTCAATAGCTTTTCTCTTTAAAATAAAATTGTTTATTAGTCTATTTTTTTATTTGTTAAATTATTATATTTAACAATACATAATGATAAATATACTTAAATAATGCCATTTTTATAATGAATATTAGGCAAAGAGGGATAAATTATCACATAATAGACCTACAATCTAATATTACATAAAATCACATACAAAATTGAAGCTGTAATTTTAATCAATTTATTATTATTATTAGATACTGTCTAATTTACAATATACTTCATCACATGCATTACAGATACACTACCATTCATCTGATTTATCAGAAATTCAAGGTGCTCTACCCAAAAGTTGTTTACCTAAAGATTATGGAGGTGATCTTCCCAGTATTACAGAATTACATGGTAAGTATTTGTTTTTTATTACATTTGATTACAAAATAACTATTTCAGTTGTCAAAACAAACCATGATAGTCTGCTATATACTCCTACCGTCAACTGCCTGTTAACTTCGATGATCACTCATTTTAATTTTTTTTTTATCATCTGAATTTTTAACTCAATATTAAAAATGTTTATGAAATCTTCAATGAAATAAGAATCCATTCATAGTTTTAATTTAAAAATTTTATATTTTTATAAAAATATAAAATGGGAATCCATGGGTCGCAGCAAAGTTGAGGTTGGGAAGTCTGGTTGAACCTCCCGACTGTATGAGCTCCTGCAAGAGGTAAAATGTCTGTAAGAAGAGCATATCGCGTGGCCAAAGATCTGCATGGTCTATAGTGGCAATAGAAAAAAAATATATGTACACACATATATATGTATAAATGTGTGTGTGTGTATATATATATATATATATATATATATATATATATATATATATATATATATAATATATGAATGATGTGTGTGTGTGTGTGTGTGTGTGTTTGTGTGTGTGTGTGTGTGTGTGTGTGTGTGTTTAATATATATATATATATATATATATATATTAATTATAATAATGCTACATAAACTAAAAAAAATATATCTTACTATCTCAATATCTATTTTTGTAGAAAAGTACACAGAATGGATGGGAAGAATGAAACCACTGTTTGTTGAAGAAGAAAAATTCATAATTAATGATAAACAAAGCAGAAAAGATTCCAGTAGTGAAATAAATATAAGAAACCTAAGTATAGATTAAAATTTAATAAGAAATGATCTTTCATTTCATTCCTGGTGCATTAAAGAAAGAATTGTACATACATTTAATGAAAGAAAGCTGTATAGTATATTTGTAATATTATAATTTTAATAAAAATAAAAAATTGTTGATTTATGTGTTCAATGTAATTATAATATAGATTTTCAATGAGAAGTGTTCAAACCAAGTCTTACCATTGCATGTTTGGTGCCTATTTAAGTAGTATTTTTGTTAAATTAGAAAGGATGAGGAAACACTGGTGAAAAATGATGCATTTAGTTTATGAATTTATTCTTTCCTGAAAATAATTTCTTACACAACCCTCCGTTTCAACAGTTCTATTGTCAAACTTGAGCGAAGAAAAGTGGCTATGATTCATTTTCAGATGGAAAACTGCTTTATGAGAATTGGCCAGGCCGCCATTAACCGACAGTTTGAAATAATTCATTAATGTACTCAGAAGCCACCTGTTACAAAGGACTAAAAAGAGCCAACCCACTGAAATGTGTTGATATAATAGAACATCATAAATAAAAGTTATTTCTGGGCTAAATAAATCTGTTAATTTAGTTACTGAATCTAATTATACATATAATAACATCTTTAATTTTCTGTATATTTGCATTTGAAATTCCATACTAAATTTTCAGTATTCGGAATTTCTAATTATTTTTAAGATAAACTGATAATGTTATTGTGATTAAATCTGGCGAACTAGATCTTAAATAAACCATTATAGGCCGGTCAATGAGGGGATTGTTAACGGATATGACGGGATGGCAAAAAGATCTAGGAGTAGAGGCAAAGAGGGTATAGTTGAATTTTAATATGGTTTAAGAAATATTTGCCTTCAAAGTAATCAATTTGAAAAGAAATCACTTTGGACTCCATACTATACTGGAATATAATTTTTTTTTAATCATCTTTACCATTTTTTACTTTGAAGAGAGCATATTTTTTAAACTATAAAAGATACAAAAGAAATTAATAGGGGCATTCTTATAGTAAATTTAATGCTTTTCAGTTTTTTTTTTACATAAAATGCTTTAAGTTAGGACCAACCGTTTTCGAGATTTAAATGAAAAAACCGAAAAACATGACCTCTCCTACCCAATCCTTCCTCTCTGCTCCTAAATCCGGGGAATTTTAATATGTTTACCTCTTAACTAGTCCAAACATAGCCCTGAAGTCAATTTTGGCTGTCTACACCCCCTTTTTGAGCATTCATTGACTGGACTATTAATATTCCTTGTGTTATTTCTATTCAAGCAATTTATCTGTAATATTAGAAATTTGACTGAAAACATCAATATTATATCCATGTTCATAATTATCGGAAGGCAAGGATATTATTTTAAAAAGGTGTATTGACAAATATAAAAGCACTGTGGCAAAGAACCTGATTTCCTATGTGGAGAATATGCCAACATTTTCTTGTAAAATGGCTTGATTCCAGTTGACCAAGGCAGGGCACTTAACTGCATAAACTCTGTCTAGCTGACGATGACTCTGTCCCCGAAAGAAGGGACTGTAAGCATCGAGAATTCACTAACCCTAGGTATTCTCGTGTAATCTTCACTGTCCGATGAATTCATGGCTTACACACCCACTCTTACGAGGTATCTGTTTGTCATCGATGGGCTCACTCATCCGAGGTACCCAGATTCATCAGCATCACCCAGCTTTAGAAAATCACTCATCCGAGGTATGTTGGCCCACTGTTACCAGGTACCAACAAGAAAGGCACCGGCCTACTTCAGTAAGCTTAAGATTTTACTTTTATATATGTTTATCTTATAATTTTATATTTAATTATTTCATAGTTGTTCACCTAATATTTATGAATTTATTGATTGTAATCGTTAGTGAAATAATTAATATTGTTAATTATGGCATCATTCCTAATTGAAATGAAGCATTATAATACTATGCCTTATTTCATTGGTGAACTGAATAATTTGAAAATTCAAGATTGTTAAAATAAAATAAAATATAAAATATAATAATAAAAATTAAATAAATAAAATAAAATAAAAAAATGGACTCATTCCAATTACATCGGCATCACGATCGATTTAGACCATATATCAAACTATAACGTTAATACGGATAATCTTTAAAAAATTTTAAATACAATATAATAAGACGAGATAGAAAAAATTGTCGTGAAAAAAATAATATAGTTAGGGAGATTAATGAAAACACATTATTTAAAGAAGTCTTAGGTCGCCTCACTGAAAAAAAACAGAATTTATTAAATCAACATAAAATTTCGAAACAATCGAAGTTTATTAAATTGCCTTACTTTTTTTTGGCTTAAGACTTCCATTGAAGTCCTATACTGATTAAATAACCTTGAAAAAACATTTAAAGATAACCGGTCAATCAAACAATTGACGTTTAAATTATTTGAAACAAAAATTAAAAATAACGAACACCTCTTAAATTTTCTCCAACGGTGGATAAAATTCGAAATTTATTAATATCCCGACATTATTTAAAAATAATATAAAAAGACCCCAACTGCCCGCCTTTTTGCAAAGCCCAATTTGTTCCTGTACCTAAAACAACTAAAGAGGGTTGCCATGTTTTCCATGGTGTACTTAAAATTAATATTGCAAATTATATTCAACTTTAATCCTACCGGATAGAGTAACAAAGTTGTTGCTATCCATATAAAAAATATGGAATTGTGAATGTTCAAATAGATTTCAAAATCTCACTTTATGATATTCTTACAAAAAATGAAGGAGTAAATCAGATATTTATTTAAAACATTTAAACTTTTATACTTGATAAAAAAAAACTTTTCCTTTAAAAGGTTTCCTAAAATATATAAGAGGATTATAATATGCAATGGTAAACTAATTACTGAACAAAGAATAGTTTATTTTTACAACCGGCCTTTTTCTTATTAGAGTATACTCGCCTGGATCTTATCAAATAGTATACATCAAATTAAAAGTGAGTCCCAACATAAAATAGACCAAACTTATCCCACCTCGGGTCATATGAATGCTGGATTTTATAAAAAATTACAATCCCAGTTTCTGGGCGAATCAGAAGATCTCTGTGTCTTCTATAATGAGTTCATCACTGAATGATCAATAACACTTCAGAGAGATATGAAGGAATTGCTTCTACTTCAACTTCAGGATTCTTCTCAAAAATAAAAATTCTTCAAAGACTCAGGAGTTAAATTAATAAATCACATTGAAAACAGTCTCAAGTTAAATATATGCGAAGTACTTGAAATAATAAATTCCTTCAAATCCAATCCAGATTTTTGCTTAAATGACCAAATAAATATCTCCAATAGTCCAATCTTAAATTTATTCCAATCCCTAACAGAAAAAACAATGACTCACCGGAATTACTGGAAAAACCCCGACCTCAAACCGTACCAATTACTCAGGCCAACGATGAAAAAACTTTTGTAATGAAAATACCTTATTCCTATAGTTTTTAGGGTGCTGAATCCAAATATGATATTAAAAAAGCTGTATTATCCACAATTTCTTCACGTTTTATAGTTAAATTTATTAAATTAAGCGATTTTTAAAGAATTGAACAGCTTTAATATTTAAAATGAATAACTGAAAAACTAGGTCTATTGGTGTGGATGAAGATGGTATCACTGCTGAAACACATTTGCTGGTCAAAAAAGGTTGATTCTTTTTTCTGTTAACATCTTATGTTTTGTTTACTGCCAATCTAACCTCACTTTCGCGTTTCCTGTTCATGTGCTCAGTACAATGTCTAATCGCGCTTGTAAAAACTCTGCTGACAGTTTTTGTTATATTTATGGTAAGTTTGTGATTAAAAAACATCAAAGAAACATTACAGACTTTGTCAAAAAGGTTTATCTATCATACTTTGGAACTAAACTTGGTGATCAGGTGATCAACTAATCTTGAGCCCCGCATAAGGTATATTATATATATGTCGAAGATTTAAGAAAATGGTCAAAAAAGGAGAAAAAAACTCTTTAAATTTGCTGTTCCTATGATATGGAGGGAGCCAAGAAATCATTCCGATGATTGCTACTTTTGCAGTGTCGATATTACTGGTCATAACTCAAAAAATAAGAAGATAATAAGCTACCCTAACCTTCCGTCCGCCATCTGACAAATAGGGACGGTGTAGATTAACCGGTCCCTAAACCATCAGATGATTTAAATTCTATTCCAACGGAAGTATTTTCTGATGTACAATTGGAGTTAGATGAACAAGGTGATGAAGAATTCCAATGTTTTACATAAATTGTAGAGCCTAAATTGTTTACCCAAATCGAGCTTAACGACTTGGTTAGGGATCTTGGCTTAACGAAAGAAAAAGCTGAATTGCTTGGCTCTAGACTAAAAGAAAAGAACTTTTTGGCGGTTGGAACCAGCATTTATGTGTACAGGAAGAGAGAGCAACAATTTTCCAAGTTTTTTGAACAAGAATGTGATTTAATGTACTGCTCAGACATTCCCGGTGTGATGAATGAGTTTGGTATTGAATACAAAAAGGAATACTGGAGATTGTTTATTGATTCATCGAAAACTAGTTTAAAGGCTGTTTTATTACACAATGGTAACATGTACGCATCTATTGCTGTTGGTCATCTTGTACATAGGAAAGAAAACTATGAACATCTAGAAACAGTGTTAAATCGAATAGGCTATTCTGCTCATGGTTGGATGATATGTGGTAATTTAAAAATAACATGCATGCTCCTTGGTCAGCAACGTAGTTTTACCAAATTTCCATGTTTCTTGTGTGAATGGGACAGTAGAGCTAAGGACCAACATTGGTGCAGAAAGAACAGGCCTTTGAGAAAGTCTTTAAAACCTGATGAGAAAAAAATGTTTTCTCAGATTTGTTCTGCGTAGAATGCTACGCAAAAGGCTCGTGGATCCAAAAAAAAACGTGCTTCTACCACCTCTACATATAAAGTTAGGACTTCATGAAACAATTTGTAAAGGCTTTGCCTAAAGATGGACCATGTTTAATATATCTCTGCCAAAAGTTTCCACGCCTTTCAGAAGCTAAAAGAAGGCGTCTTTGTCGGACCTGACATTATAAAAATGATGCATGGGCATCATTCAAGCAAGGCGTTGCAAAGTTCTTGGGAAATGAAAAAGACCCAGAATATGTTTCTATTGTAGCTAACATGTTACAGAAGTTTAAAAAGTTAGGATGTTTGATGAGCCTGAAAGTTCACTTTTTGAACAACCACCTTGATTAATTCCCGGACAATTTGGGAGCTGTTCGTGAGGAGCAAGGGGAGCGTTTTCACAAGGACGTTAAAGTGATGAGAAAACGCTACCAGGGCCGCTGGAACACCAACATGATGGGGGACTACTGTTGGTCACTTAACCGAGAAGTTCAACAAGCGATTCATCATAGAAAAAGCTATAAGTAGCCACTGTAAATACAAACCATACTTATGATGTAACATAGTGTTTCATTAATTCCCCGTATACCGTATTGCGATTTATTCTATATAATAAAAGCATATTGCTCGAAAACTATGGATAATACAAAAAAACTAAGGCCAAATTTAGATTCAGCCATAAAAATCTATAAAGATCATTAAAGTTAAAAAAGTTTTCAAAAACATTTTTTTTGTTGCTCTGTGTTACCTAAAAACACCCCACCTTTCTTCTATTACAGTCATTTCCATTACTAGGCCAGTGCGAGAACAAATCAATGCAACCTTTTCTGTTTGATACAATCTACTTAAACCTTGGCGAGTACCAACATGTATTTGATTTTATATCTTAATTAAATTCATAATTCGTAAATGTTTTATAATACTAATTTATATTACATTTAATTTAAAATGTAAAATATTTTGAATTGTTTATTTTTAAATTTTTGTATGTTTTTAGAACTGACGATGAATTTATAACATTCGAAACAATTTTTCAATAAAAACAAAATTATAGAAGTGGCAAATAATTATCTAATTAGGGATTGATAAATTATAATTAATCCCTAATTAGATTGATCCTTCTATCTTATTACGCAGACGTCAACTGAAAATTGTTATTTAATATTTTGACATGAGGAAAGATTGCATTTCTTGAAATATGGATCAATTTAAAGAAAATTATAAATTAAATTATTGTATAATTTTTATAATATATTTTCATCTTATAACTAAGGATTTGGTAGATGTAATATAAAAATATTGTTTTTAGTTCTGAAGATGGGGATCAATGCTCCGAAACGTTAACAATGTAAAATAACTGATAATAAAAGTTATCAAATGGAAGATAAATTTCCAAAAATTTCCTAATTAATTTAGAAAAAAAATAAAATAAATATAAATGTTCTACTGGTAAATTTTCTTTCGGTTGTCTATTCAGGCTCGATGCGGCACTGGTTAGGGTTAATATTTTGGAAAAATATTTTGTACAAATTTACAAAATATCTTCTACTTCTTTGTCTTCCCCTTCCTGCCATTCATAGCATCGAGGAGTCCCGATCCAATGGAGCAATACCTCTCGGTCTCTGCTAAGTTGCCACATTTCTTGAGTGGTTTCGCCTCTATTCCTCCTATCCGATGTAAATACTCGGGGTAGAAAATTCTGAGACGGCCTCGCGACCAGCTCCCAGTGGGCTGAGCTTCCATTGCCTTCCGAGGCTCTCGCTCCTCCCCAATTCAACAAACGTGCTCAAATCACTTTAGCTGTCGGTCTTCAAGCAAGATCATTAGCTAGGTTCCCCTCCTCCAATATACCTCGACAATGTAGTAATTCCACAGACAGACAAAATTCGATAAAAAGCGCTATACCAAAGACTAAAACTATTATAACCTAAAACTATACTCACTTCTTTCAAGACATTCAAAACTGAAACTTAGACATGAATTGAACATTTGCACTTACCTACTTAAGCTTTCAACTCTGGATCTGCGCTTCACAGATTTACGGACAGCCAAAAGGACACACATACAAAACTTTCAAATTTTTCAGTCAATACCTTTTAGGACGATCACCAAAGCCCATTGGTACCTCAGCAATATTATCTTACAAACAGACCTTAATATACGGACCCACCACAAACGATTTCACGATAACTTACACGGACATCCTAACACGCTCAAACAAAATATGGCTACAGCCAACATGCCTGACAACATTCACAAAAGGCTGAAGAGAAGTTGAATGAGGGAAAACCTAGCCTAATTATAAAGGTTAATCACGACAGCAATAATCGCTCTTTATCAAGCCTTTCATACCACGATAAAATATTTTTTGCCAGCAAATTCACTAGTTGTCAACATTGACAGGTGTGAATATAAAAAAAAAAAATAAAGCGAAAAATATAAAAAATAAAATGGCAGTGTGTCTCTATATCAGTTTGAAAAAACTTCGCATAAATAAACAAGATCGTTAATATTTTAAAATAGAACCCATAAAAACGCTATAATGAAATTTGTCCAATATAATCTTATACCATTTATACGTAACATATATTTTGGTTTATTATTTTCAATAATAGACCTTTGGAATCGACCAAGGAAAAAATTTTTGTAACCCCACTCAAAATTTGAGGTCTTACGTTTCAAAATACGTAGAATCCAAATTAAATATCGAATAAAAAAAAATCCGTCCGTACGCCGCACGCGGCTTTTCTCCGAGACTACTCGACCGATTTTCCTGAGATTCGGTACCAATGTCACAAGTCATCCCAGGATGATCCTCGGAACTCCACATTATCATCCGTCTGTTTGTTTCAAAATGGCGGCAGATTAAAGATCTTATAAACCCATAACTCGGCCATTTATAAAAAAATAGAGGGGGAATGTAAGGTGTCTTGGAATCTGGCATTAAACAAGGCATAAACTAAAAAAAATAACAAGGCATTAAACTAAAAAAAATAAAAATAATGCTTACGGTTTATTATTTTCAATAATAGACCTTTGGAATCGACCAAGGAAAAAATTTTTGTAACGACTCCTCTCAAAATTTGAGGTCTTACGTTTTAAGATACGTAGAATCCAAATTAAATACCGAATACAAACAAATCCGTCCGTTCGTCGTCCGCCGTACGCGGCTTTTCTCCGAGACTACAGGACCGTTTTTCTTGAGATCGGTACCAATGTCACAGGTCACCCCAGAATGACACTCGGAACTCGATATTACCATCCGTCTGTTTGTTTCAAAATAGCGGCCGACAGTCTTCCCGTTACTGGTCCACTTATATATCTATAACCCAGATTGTAGTGAGGTGGTCCCTCCGCCACCTGATAGCCATATATGATTTCCTTAAAGAGCGGGAAATTTTCTTCATTTACTAACCGAGCTAATTACTCCTCATTGAGGACGTAGATTCCAGCGGTTCTATTCAATAATTAAAATTTGTTCATTTAAGGCTGGCAATTACACTTTGCATTTACACTTTGTTACCTCGAGTTTTTCCTGGAAGTAAACAAAAAAATATTTTTTTTCTTTTTGGCACTACGGTTTAATCAATCGGATTAGGTATAGCAAAAGAAAAAAAATCAAACTCCACATCCTTGTGCCTCTTTGGACATTATGCGGCAAACTCATTTTATCAACCATGACTAATCCTTTTTTGTGGTGGCTATAATATATCGCCTATATACGAGATGCCATCGTTTCCGCCTTTCCTGCAAATGTTTCAAGTTGCATGTATAATGTATTTTTGAATCAGCAGCGACAAAAATTACCAGACTAAATTTGCCAGATTTCGATGGAATGTATAAAATGAATGGATGTCTGTCTGCTTCTGAAGGTCTCAAATTTCTCATCGATAGTGACATCTGCTGCAATAAAATAAATCTGATGTCATGCGCGCACCACACTACCTCTCCTTACTACTCTATATAATAATCAGTTTTCTTAAATAGTTCTAATGAATTTACATAAACACTACAAACTTGAAATATTTTCAGAGTATATTCTTCTTTACCTCTTAAAGTACAATAAAGTAGTTTTTTAAAAAATTGCAGTACAATTCAGTGCACTATCTATTTTTTTGTTTGCCAAGTTATAATAAAACGAAATATTATAATCAACATATTTCTGTTTATATAAAATGTGTTTGGCAGATTCGTAACCTTAGAAAAAAATTGTTCTGACAACAGTGCAGATAACTTCTCTAAACATAAACCACCGATAATCTTTGCACATTTCGAAACAGAAAATGATAAATCATTATGGATGACAATACTTCTCCTTATTATATTTCCACGGAGCATGTGAAAATAAAAATTATAGATGGTAAAACATATTCATTTAACACAATTAATTATCATACGCTTTTCTCGTCCGTCTCATCTATTTGATTACTTTTATTTCCTGCAATTTGTTTTCAACCTAGTAAAATATTTCTCCTTTTTTCTCTTTTCAAATTCTTTCATAGTTTATATTTATCCATTTTTTATTACTACTGACCATGAGAGATTGCTAATTATTTCAAATAAAAATTAAAGGTACTTTAGATGTAGCCATTTTGAGAATTCGGCATTCAAGATCTGTCAGCATATTTTAAGGACAAGACCTGATTTTATCTGATTTTAAAGACCATTCAATTGAACATTGATGTAATGAGTTTAATCAAAATCGTTTTAGTCGTTTTCGAGGATATTGTAAAAAAGTGTAAAATCAATGATATTCCGTAGTAATTTCGGTAAATCCGATACGCGTTACTCTTGCTAATTTTGTTCCGATTTAGATAATTTTTTTTTTTTACTTCTTTAGTTATGCACAAATTAAATTTTCTTTTCAGACTAACTTTTCCCACTGCAATTTTTCGGTGGTGTACAAAATATTTGAAAAATAATAGGCAAATACGTGAAGGCAAATACTTCAAATAGTTAGTGCCGTATTCTAGAAAATAGTAAAAAAGAGCAAAATCGATAATATATTGTGGTGCTTCAGGTCAGTCGATTGCACATACCTTAAATACGTAATTTCAGTTTCGTTTTTGACCTGAATTCAACATTTTACACGATCGCAATATTCTCCCTCACTATATAGTATATTTAATACATAGGTACGGAAAATTAAAATTGGTTGCATTGAAGCGCAGTCATTATTAATGATGTCACAGCACAAAATGCATCGCATTTGCAATAACGATTAAGGAAATGACTGCACATAATTTAAACATTATATTTATATCGATGAGGAGACATTAATTAGTATTAATTTATTCTTCTTATTAATTATTGGTTATATAGGCCAAGTACAATGGAGGAGGAAGGTAGACGATACACTCCTCAGTTCTTTGCTAGATCAGGTAAAACAAATTAGTCATAATTTCATAAAATTTAATGATCGTTTAGAATAAGTGTATTCTGAGAACTAAGGTGTATTTTCATTTTTTTTAATTTTAGCTTTCAATTATCTATATATGAATTTTATTCTAAGTCAAAGGGTATTAGATTCGTGAAAATTTCGTGCAATGGTTTCTGTGTGTGTGTATTTTACTGCAACATTTTTGCCAAAATCGACTTAATACAAATGCGACTTTAGACTGACTGTGTCGAAAAAGACTAACGATTTTGATCAAACTCGTTATCATCAATATACAATCAAATTATCTTTAATATCAGCTAGGTCTTATCCTCATCTAAATAATCTGACATGGCTTAAATGCCATTTTTCAAAATACTGAAGTACGTTTAATTTTGTTTTGTTTTAAATAATTAACTGTCTATCATTGTAGTATCAACAAATGGTTAAAAATAAAGTATGAAAGAAAACATGGCCGGATCTAGGGTTTTTTTCCAGGGGAGGGAGAGCTTCATTCTGCCGTCCCTTCTTTCGTCCCCTTTCCCCTCTCACCCTCTCCACAATAAAAGTCAACAGTTTTATCTGTGTTTTAGGTAAAATATTTCGAAATAAATATAATCTCATAACATTAACACATTTTTTTATGAGCTATAAGTAAAGTACCACTTTCGGTTTGCCAATTTAGACCAAAACTTAGTATGTTATTTAAATGAATATTTAAATCATAAATACCAAATTTGAAAAGTTTTGCAATATATTTTAATATAATTTTTGATGAAAATCTATTATGACATTCAAGTAAAATACCACTTCCGATGATCATGTAGTGACCGAAAAGAATGGTGCACAGCTAGATTTTACAACAATCCCAAATACAAATTTTGTTTGGCTAGCTTGTTTTGAGTTATGCGAGAAGCGATCGTACGTACAGACATCACGACGAAACTAGTCACGATGGATTCAGGGCTGGTCAAAATGAATATTTCCGTTGGAATCTGTAAACCGAAAATTTTAGCGGTTGCAGTACTACCTTTACTGTCTGCAAGAAAGTAAAAATACAATCAATTAGAAGAGTGCTTTTTCTTACAGCATTATTGTTTCCTTCCGGTACTGTAACTTAAAACTTCAATTCGATCCGTCATAAATTTGCAAAACAAAACGGTATAAATGTATTAATAATTCGTTCAGAGCGTTAAAACTGGGAAATCGGATCGTTATAAAGTACGAATAACGTTTTATAGGAAAACCACCAACTGGAACCGGGACTAATGAAATAGAGGGTTGTATCTAGGAAATCATTGCAAACTGGAATGTTAAAATGAAGCTTTATACATTTAAATATAATTTATATATATATATATATATATATATATATATATATATCATGTTAGTTTTTATGATTTTACAGTGTTTGGACCGATAAGAGATGATAACTATCAAAAATTGGATGAATAATAAGACAATAATGATAACTGGAGGATCAGGCTTCTTCGGAAAAGTATTGACTGAAAAGTTGTTAAGATCCTGTCCAGGAGTGAAAAGAATTTATCTCATCATAAGATCAAAAGGCAGTCAGGATGCGCAGGAAAGATGGGCCAATATTATAAAAAATGAGGTACGGTTAACGTTTAAGAATGAATCATAAAAAAATATTAATTTTCTAATGCAGTAGCCTTATGCAAATAAACAGCTACCAATCAAGTGGCAATCTTGGCTAGGTCTATTGCATTATGAAGTAATTTATTTCGTTTTTTTCTATAAAGTTGTTTTTATTTATTTGGATTCGCATTAATCTGAGACTGGATATATAAGATGAAAAAAACTATACATAACAAAAACACAGCAAAAACCATTAAATAACTTAAATTGATTATTTATCATGTAATACTACAGATATAAAACCTTCACAGTAAAATCTAAATGTTTTTTTTTTCCTAATGAAGAAAAAATAAAATACAATTTTTATTCTATTCTATTAATTCTATTATATGTATCCAATCTATGTTCTGTGCTACAGTTCAATGTTTTCATATCAATCCCCGAGCAACGGGCAAGAAGTCGCGGTATCTGAATCTGAAAATAGAAAGATAATGGGAATGAAAAGGGAATAGGTGTTGCAGTATAGCTTTGTGTTTAAAATTACCCAAATTGTAAAAAATAAAAATCGTAGTAATGACGGTAATGACCCTCTATGCATTTGTAAAATAAATAAATAAATTATTTATAGTATTTATTTTAGATTACTTTGTCACATTTGTGTTTCCAATAAAAGAATCAGAAAAGACTCAGGGCAGATTCATGTGATAAAGAAAAGAACATGTTGAATTAATTTTTCAATATACGCATTTCATCCGATCATTCATACCTTTCTAAAAACGAATGTACAACCTTTGTTGGCCAAAACTACATTGAGACACAAACAGAAAAAAAATTTCCGTCCAATATTTATATAAAATTTATTTATTAAGAGAATGTAGTCATCATGTAAACAAACCCGATAACATGATTTCTCTAATGAATTAAACTTCTAAATTCAACAAAATGTTGTGAAATCAATTATATAATGTAAAATAATTAATTTCTGAAGGATATGAACTAAATTAATCAATATAAAATTTTGTTCTTCACTGATTATGAAGAAGCGTTTAACCGACAATATTTCGGCTTCGATAATGACGGTTAAGTGGGAATGGACTGTCCTTATTATTTATTTAGGATTGGAAGAACATGAAATAATAAGTTTTGATGTACTATAGTTATGTACTAATATGATTATAGACGATTGCATAAAAATCTTAGAAGAAAGACAGAATGTAGTAAATTAAAATTAATACAGCCGTGAAAAAAAAAATTTTTTCAGAGGGGCTTGTATTACGTACTAAATACAACTGTAGCAATATTACAATATAACAAAAAAAATTATAAGAAAACCGAAAATTTTCGCGATTACAATACTTCCTTTACTTCGCACAAGAAAGTAAAAACAAAAAAAAAAGATTTTTTTTTTTATTCGATATTTGGATTCTACGTTTCTTAAAACGTAAAACATCCTCAAATTTTGAGGGGGATTACAAATATTTTCTATTGAAAGTCTAATATGACCTTCAAGTAAAGTACCACTTCCGGTTTTCCAATTTAGACCAAAATCTATTAGATTATTTATATATATATATATATATATATATATATATATATATAAGTTATAAATACTAAATTTGAGAAGTTATGCATAGTATTTTAATATAATTTTTGATGGAAATCAATTATGACCTTCAAGTAATGTACCACTTGCGGTGATCAAGCAGTGACCAAAAAGGGAGGTTCACAACTAGATTTTACATCAATCCTAAATACAAATTTCAACTTCCTACGGCTAACCGTTTTTGAGTTATGCGAAATATATACGAACGAACGTACGTACGTACGTACAGACGCTACTACGAAACTAGTCAAAATGATTTCAGGGATGGTCAAAATGGATATTTCCGTTGAAATCTGAAAACCGAAAATTTTCGCGATTACAATACTTCCTTTACTTCGTACAAGGAAGTAAAAATGAACTATTATTAATTAAAAAATAAACAGACGACTTTTTTAGCTTTGCGAAAGCTAAATAAACTTGTCGTGGAGGAAAAATATAGATTACCCGAGGTGTTAATGTTTGTACCCCTCAATATGTACATTGATGACTTATTCACTCTCTTTTCCACACGGGAGGATTAAAGATAAGTCGAGATACTTCAGGTTCTAACGTAACCGAATTTTCATCACGAGTTTCCGATAGTCACGGAAAATACAGAAAGAATTTTCTGATAAAAAATATGTCGTCATTGCTTGGATTGCAATGAGTTCCAAATAATGATAATTTGTAATTTAGAATAGCTCATGTGTAGCGGAATATTTTGTCTTAAGTCGCTCAGATTTTTGACCCGATGGTCCTGCCATTACCATTAACGCACTATGCAAAGTATCACTACTATATATTATTACGGTAGTATAGATCCCTTTTCCGGCTCTCAGGAGCGATGGATTTTGACGAATGAGGTATCAAAAGAAAGGAAATTTCACGGAGAAGTGACGAATTCCAATTTTGTTTCTTAAAATCTTACAAGGGCTTAAATAAAAGTGGTGAAAAACTGGGAGGTTTCACAAATTTGACGACTGAGAGTCAGCGGATCGAGACGGGATAAGTTGGGTTTTAAAGATTTTGACGCGGGCATCAAAATCATGTATGATCCTATGGATCATACTGGTCCAGCATTTTAAAGCTCAAAAACCTACCGTTTTCTAGATAACGCAAGATACAGGACCGGACGGGCTTCAGGCCATCTTGCGTACATGTCGTTGTCATGGCAACTTTATATCAATTTGAGTCTGTTTACAAAAACTTTTAATGAGTGGGAAATTATATATTGTTTCCCATGTCCAACCCTAAAGGGTACTGTTAAATATGAATACTACATATAGAAAATGTTATAGCTAGATCTCATTGCCTAACTCCTAAATTAAAGAGATGATTTCCACTGGGATAAGCTAATTATTTATTAAGTATGAGCTGTAACTTCAACATAGTCATTGCAAAATATGTAGCTTCCCCAATTGTGTGCGTTGAATAAAATTTTTTAGTAATATTATATTGTTTATAAGAATAAATATGTTTTCCTAATATCGCTTATACTTCTAATGTATAAGGGATTATGCGAGAGTTCTCGCTCGGGTATATTAGTCACTACTATATATTATTACGGTAGTATAGATCCCTTTTCCGGCTCTCAGGAGGGATGGATTTTGACGAGTGAGGTATCAAAAGAAAGAGAATTTCACGGAGATGTGACGAATTCCAATTTTGTTTCTTAAAATCATACAAGGGCTTAAATAAAAGTGATGAAAAAACTGGAAGGTTTCACAACTTTGACGACTGAGAATCGGCGGATCGAGACGGGATAAGTTGGGTTTTAAAGATTTTGACGCGCGGAAGATCAAGACCATATACGCTCCTACGGAGCGTACGGAGCGTACGGACCAATACGATCCGTAGGAGCTTATTGGTCCAGCGGTTTAAAGCTTAAAAACCTACCGTTTTCAAGATAACGCATGATATATGTCCGCACGGGTCTCATGCCATATTGCGTATTTGCCGTTGTCATAGCAACTTTATATCAATTTGAGTCTGTTTACAAAAACTTTTAATGAGTTTAATTTATTGTTTCTCATGCTCAACCCTAAAAGGCACTGCTAAATTTGCATACTATACATAGAAAATGATAGTTTAACTGTTAAACTGAATGGATATTTTCCAGAGGGACAAGCTAATTTCTTATTAAGTATAAACTGTTACTTCAACATAGTCATTATAAACTATATAGCTTCACCAAATATGAGTGTTAAATAAACTTATAATAAACATGGTAATATTATATTGTTGCTACAGACCGAAGTGGTCCTTGGTCTGCTTCAACATCTCCTGCCACAGGAGTCTCTCCTCCACCAAACGAATGCCCGCCTGTCGCATGTCCTCTTTTACTTTCTCCTTCCATCCATGCTCTTGGCCGTCCCTTTGCTCTAGTGGCGAATATCTTTCCTTTGTATACCTTCTTTACCTGTCTCCCTTCACTCATTCGGTTGACATGGCCATAGCATTTCAGCTTACTTATTCGTATAACACTAGACGGGAACAGATCGTTGGAAATATCATATACATCTCTATTATTTCTGCTTCGCCACACTTTACCCTCAAACATTCCTCGCAGCACCCTCCTTTCGAACCGGTCAAGCCTGTCACACGTTATCTTTTTCATTCCCAACATTCACCGCCGAAACTAACAACAGGTCTGATTAGGGTTTTGTACATCCTTGACTTCAGTGTGCCAAAATATGCTAATGCCAAATATTTCCTTCTTGTTTCAAAAGAGTGCTCGCCACTCTCTGTATGTAAACTTTCGACGGTTGTTGTCCTGAATGCACCGAAGCGGAGGCGAAGTCCTTGGTTATGTACTGGGTCCAAAAATTGTAATGTTTAATGATTTAATGTCGTAATGAGCATTCGTCGATCTGATACCCACTGAGTGCTGTCTTGAACCTTTAGTAAAATGCATTTTAATGCTTTTTGGCATTTTAACTTTACTTGGAGGATTTGTTGGGACCAGGTCAGTTTTTTATCGAAGTAGATCCTTAGGAATTTGATGACATCTTTATAAATAATCGGTTGATTTAGTTAGGCATTTTGTTTTTCTGCAAAAATGTACGGCTACTGTTTTTCAACTCGAGAAGCTGAAGCCCCTCGTTCTGGACCATGATTCAAGGTTCTCCAATGTTTTTTTGCAATCTCCATTCAATATATTCTAGAGACTTGCTACTTATGTAAATTGTGAAATCATTAGCAAATAAGGAACATTTCACTTCAGGTGATGTCTTTACGATAATATTTATGACTATTGAAAAACCGAAATCCTTGGTGTGTACCGTTTTCCTGTAGTAGCATTTTAGAAAGATTAGGGCCAACTTTCACTTGATATGTCCTCTCTTCAAGAATATTTCTGATAAAGGCCAGCAATTGCCCGCTGAGACAGACTTTAGATAGCGTGCTGGTCACATTATATCGCCACATTGTGTCGTACGCTTTTTGAAAATTTATAAAGACAACTACTCTTTATTTGAGAAGGTAGTCTGAATTTTATGTTCAAGCTTCATTATTTGATCATGGGCAGAGCGGTTTTTCCTGAAGTCACATTGAGAAGTAGAGAAAAGTTTGGTGAGTCCAAATGATATGTCAGTCTATGGTTTACCATTTTTCAAGAACTTTATACAAACAATAAAGTAGGGGTATAGGCTGATAGTTATTGATTTTTACATCTTTAGAACTTTTCTTAACTGGTATAAGCATGCACTCCATGTTTCAGGAAAAAATCCTGTGGTCCAAATTCTATTATAGATGGATAGAAGAAATGATTGAGCTATTAAAGGCAGTTTTTTTCAAAAAAATATATGGAATCTAATCGGGCCCAGCAGTGGATTTATCTTTACATGTGTTCGGGGTATTTTGAAGTTCAGCTAGACTAAATGGGTGATTATAAATTCGATCGAGTTTTTCTCTTGTTGACTTTTTAATGAAAGAAATCTGAATTATAGTTGTCTGCTTTCAACATGGAAGAGAAATAGATTCCTAAAGCATCAGAAATTTTTAATGGATCAGTTATGATTTGATTGTCATATTCAATCGTAGAAACAGTCTCACATTTTTTGGATCCTTGAATCTCATTCACTATTTTCCACATCTCTTTTATGATTCTACTACTAATAAAATACCTTACATAAGTACTAAAAAATCTTGTTTGCTATTGATCCTATTATTTTGAATTCATTTAAATATTCTAATAATTTTTTTTTTTAATTTATTGATGGCCCTTTTTTGTTCAATATTGCATTGTTGCAATCTCTAGGCTTCAGTCGCTGAATATTTTCTTGCATGGAATACTTCTCTTGCCAGAAATAAAGATGCTTAGGTTGAAAAAAGAAACGCTTTACTCCAAATTTGTTACTGTATCTTCCTTTTTTTCTATTTCTTTTTCTAACAAGAATGAAAACTTTTCCCAGTCGGCTATTTTGTATGACCATCTCGGAATTATATCAAAATTAGCATCACCACCAAACTTTATAGTGATTGGGAAGTGATCAATTCCCTATAGGATATCCTTAGCACTCCAAATCCTTAGCACTGCAAACGATAAATCAATAGTGGAAAGTGTGCCGTTTTTACAAAAATGAGTTGGGGAACCATCGTTAATTAGAATTAGAAAAATGTTATTATCAATAAATCTTTCGATTTCGTTTCGTTCATTTTTGTAGTCGGGCAGTGTGGAGCACCACAATTTGTTGCGCCCATTCAGATCTCCAACCAGGATGACAGCTATTGGAAGTTGGTCAACGATCGCTTGGAGATCATTGACAGTAAAATCTCGATTTGGTGGTATGTAAATGTTGCAAACTCTTATAGGTTCAGAAGTGTATATTTTTGCGGCTACAACTTTTAAAGAGAATTTAATATTTATTGGTTCTGAGTAGATATATTTTTATATCATTGTCGCTACTCCTCCCAGTTGGACTTGCATACAGGTCTTCGATAGATCGATAGATGTTATGGTTTTTCAAATTTACAATCTGAGACTTCAAAGTATATGAGACACCAGCAAATTGGATTTTCTTCAGTGTGTAGCAATTTAAAATATTCCTCTTCTTCTTCTTCTTTATCTTCCTCCTTTAGCGCCTTTCAGCGTGGAGGTGCCCCGATCCAAGACTGCCAAGCTTCTCGATCTCCAGCCAGCGCTTTCATTACGTTTATTGACCTTCCCTTCCTTTCATCAATCCCTGAGATGTGGTCCATCCATTGCAATCTTGGTCTTGCTCGAGGGCGGCGTCCGGTAGGCCTGGCTTCAAACAATTTCTTTGGGTCCCGGTCCATTCTGCACAGATGACCAAACCATCCCAGCTGTCGTCTCTCCACTGTTTCCCTCAGTGCAGTCACTCCCAGGTCTCCCCTTATTCTCTCATTCCTAACTCTGTCCCTCCTTGTTTTGCCTGCCATTCTCCGGAGGTATTTCATCTCTGCCGCGGTAGCCCTACTCCAGTGATTGTCCAACGGGACCCAGATCTCACTTCCATAGATAGGTAGGTAGGTTCCTTCACAGTTTCCACTCTGCAATTAATGTTTTTGCAGTTTTTACCATAATTTACAGGTATATAAAAAGACATAGTCTAGAAACTTGTTATTAATTAATTGTCAGTGCTATCCTCCGTGCTGATTACACTTTCAATTGGGTCCCAGCCTTTTTAAGAAGTTTTAAAATATTTAATTTTGAGCGCCGATCTGTAATAAAACTCTTAGTGTCTACAAGCATATTTCTAAGGCCTCTTGTATTACCCGTGAATTCGTGTACTAATTTACTGACAGTTTTAGTCAATCATTTTAACCATATGATTGTAAGAGATTATGTATTTCTGTCTATTTTCTTCGATTCCCTGCCGGACAAGGTTAATCTGTCAAGGTTAATTCCAAAATTTATACATATTTTTTAAAAATTTCTTTGAGTTTTTGCTAGCAGATTGAGTAATTTCCATCGGTGGGGAGGGAGTCTTCGAAATTAATTATGTTTTCAATGTTTTTCTGAGATGATCTACCATACAATGGTTCTACTGAGGTGAAACCGTCGTCATGGCAACTGACTAGAGTTGGCTGTACGTTAATACTGCCAGAAAACATGTGATTAGGGGTATTAAATAAGAAATGATCAGCACTGAGTCCAAATGACCAAGGCTCGCAAAATGGTCTGTGTGTCTGTGTGTATGTGAACAGTCTAGCTCAAAAACGAAAAGTCGTACGATACTCAAATTATATATTTCTCTAAGGTAGCTATATGGCTGTGATCTTACAGCAACTCTTTCGTCAAAATCGACTAACCGGAAGTGCCACTTTATATAATCGATTTTACACTTTTTTAAAATTTTCTCGAAAACGGCTTTAACGATTTTGATGGAGCTTGCCTAAATTTTTCTTGATAAAGGCCTTTAACATTTCATTTATGTAGTAAATCACCCAGGAATTACCGAGAAAAAAGTTATGATGAAAAGAATACTTTATTTGCGCATAGCTTAAAATGTATGCATTTTATGGTAAATTGTGTGTAGAATTGTATGAAAGGTAATTAAATTATCAAAAAAAAATGAAAGAATCATCAAAATCGGACCAGTATTAGCAAAGATACAGCGCATCGGATTAACCGGAAATAGCTATTATATAATGGATTTTACCCTTTTTTACATTTTTCTCGAAAACGGCTTTAACGATTTTGATGGAGCTTGCCTAAATTATTCTTGATAAATGCCTTTAACTTTTCATTTATGTAGTAAATCACCGAGGAATTACAGGGAAAAAAGTTATGATAAAAAGAATACTTTATTTGCGCATAGCTTAAAAAGTATGCATTTTATGGTAAATTGTGTGTAGAATTGTATGAAAGGTAATTAAATTATCTAAAAAACAATAAAACAATCATCAAAATCGGACCAGTATGAGCAAAGATACAGTGTATTTTATGAGGAGCACAAGATCCTGGATGGATAAATAAGCGCATCCGAAAGGAGACGGATGAGACCGAACCTCCTCCCACCAATCCGCCAATCTGTTGTAAACAATACGCTCTGTAATAAAGTAATTTAAGAATACAAAAGCGGTAATTAACTTAATAATTTCTACTTTCACATTATTTAATGGAAAGAAAATGTTTCCATAGAAATTAAACCAGAAACTTTTAAAATATATTTGCAACTTGGCAAAGTTAAAATATATAGGTAGTGTACATATACAGGAAAATATACAGGATTGTTGTACTAAAATTGTTTAAAAAACTTTTTTATTGTAATTATGCGGGAGAAGATGTGTATGCTGCAGTTTATTAGAAGCAATGTTTATGTGAACTCTTTAAAATTGTATTAAAAAGATAATTATTATAGGACGGTAAGGGAAAGTTGTGTGATGCGCGCACCGCACCTGATTTTTTTTATTATATTCGAATTTAGATTTATTAATATACTGTCTATTTCATTACTATTCTTCAAATTCCATCGTCATTTTCACACTCAGGGCGGTCAATTGATATATGACTCGGCTGTTTACAAATGAAGCAAGTGACAATGTCTTCACTGAAAAAAAATCGATTAGACATTATTCTGTTTTATTGGTAAGGATGGTGGGAGTTTGCTAAGGTCGTCAGGTGGAATGCAAATTTGCCTTTGGAAACCGAGAACATGAGCCAACCGTGGATCTTGGTATCCGGCCCTGAGAAAATGCATGGGCGATACTAGACCTAAGTTTTTAAGTTATTTTTCTATTGTATCGTGCGGTATTGTAGGGCAAACATTTGAAATTATTATTCGTTTGGCTGGATTAACTAATCGTTTTATGAAAATTTCTTTGTTGTCAATAAATATAGATTAATGATTCTTCAATAAGTTATCTACTGCTTCTTTATTACTGAAGTGTATGCAAAATCGAGAGTTAGTGAAAAATGAATATTTCATTTTCCACAATAGCAGGAAAAGTATGTAAAATGATGACATTTCTCGTTTAGAAAATCGCTCTATAGCGGTGGCTTAGGCATAACTGGCGGTTGTTTCTGCAGGTTTGAAGTTTGGTAGAACTTTTGATACATTGCTTACTTGATGATTTTCTTGTGCTATTTGCTTCTTACTTGTCAGTTGCATTATATTGTAAGATAGAGAAGACATAATAGGGAGAAGATATCGCTGCAGTACCAAAAGCCCTTGGCGCCTATAAACTGTGAATAATCGCTTGACTTCTTATAAATATCTTAGTTTTCTATCAAATAACGTAACACGTGCCCTTAAATTATCCAAATTGCACAAATAAAGTTTATAAAGGCATGAAATATGTGCGTGTCTTCTTCGTACAGGTCCCAAACAGCTGGTCTGTTTTCTTCTATATTTTCTATGATTTTATCGTAATGTGATTTATTATCGGCATTAAGTTAACCAACTAATTATATTTCCTAATCCGTTAATTAATCCTATTTTTGTTCTAAGTTTATATTGCAATATTTCTAGTTGATGGTTAATATTATTAGTTAAATCTTTTAATATAAAATAAAGATTATGTTTCTTGATTACTTTTAAATGATCATGTATTTCGTCAAATTCTGTCTCTAAATGTCTAATATTACAGAAATGATAAGTTTCATAATAAGAATTTATAACATACACTGGCGTCCCCAAAGGAAATTTCGCCAAAGGAGTTGGAATAGCTATTGACCCTGGCAATGTTTAACAAACTTGAAAACTGGGAGCCTGTCTCGTCGAGAATAATAGCTGCGGACTTCTAAATGTCGATCGGGAAGGTTACTCTGGTACAAGTGTATGTCCCAATAGAGGACGTTGCTGTCATAGATAAGGAATTATTCTATTCGGACTAGCATAGAGTAGTTAATGGAATCAAGAACAAAGGAAGATATGCTGTTTTCTGAGTGGAGGCCTTAACGCAAGAACTGGATGTGATCCTGGAGTTGGGTATGGAATCTTGGGAATGTATGGTGGAGAGAGAATAAGAAATGGAAATGGACAAAGACTCAAAGTTTTGTTTTGACAATGACTGGCTGGTGGGCAATTCATTCTACCCCCACAAGAAAATACACAATATTACGAAATAATATTATTGACTACTTCATTTATGACAGGAGTGTCAGGCAGTTCAGGGATATCAAAGTTATAAGAGGAGCTGCAATAGGCAGTGGTCATCTACTCCTGATTGCGGACACAAGGATTCTCACAGAGTTACAAAAGATGCAGAAGAAAAATTATTTATCTATAAATGTAAGAACATTAGATGACCTTGAAAAACGGACTCGGTACACCGAAAAGTTAGAAGACAGAACCTTGATAATCGAAGAGGATGTATAACATATATGGAACGCTCTTAACATATAAAAAGATGCATCTTGGAAGTAGCAAGGGACTTATATGGTTTGCGCTAAATTTCAATTAACAGGAAGCGTTCGGAATGGTGGAGTAATGAAATTAGGAACTTCGTAGAGCAAAAAAGAAAGCATGGAAAGCTTATTTGCAAGATAAAGCACCTGAGTTTGTATCACTCAGACAGAAATGAATGCAAAGATAAAGTTCGTATAGCAAAGAAAGAATCATGGGAGAAGTTTGGAAGAAGCCTGGACGAAGACCACCGAGTTAGTGTCAAGAAGTTTTGGCGAAAAGTAAAGTCACTCAGAGGAAAACGAAGCAAGCCAGTGAGGAATATCAAGGACGCACGGGGTATAATCATCACAGATGAAGCGCGTATCCTCGAGAGATGGAAGCAATTTTATGAAGGGCAGTTTTCAAGGGCTGCCAACAAAACAGAAGATCAGTCGCCTCATAATAATAATCAATTAAGTGAAGAGTGCATTGATGAAGAGGAGGTGATGGACGCCATTAAAAAAATAAAAGTAGGCAAAGCAGCTGGAAGGGATGGCATTGCTCCGGAGCTGATAAAATATGGGGGTCAAGAGCTTGTCCAACAACTATTCCAACAACTTTGGGACATGAAAAAAATTCCAAGAGATTGGGTATGTAGTGTAATTATCCCTATCTACAAAGAAAGGCAGCTCCACAGAATGTGAAAATTATCGGCCTGTAAGCTTGCTCTCAGTTTTCTAAAAACTTCAGACCAGCATACTGGAAAAGCGGCTGAGGACAATGGTAGAAAATAAAATTGAATATGAACAGGAAGGTTTACGTCCTGGAAACATTTTTGTCCTAAGAAGCATAGCAGAAAAGGCACGGGACAGAGGACAAGCACATATCGACTCGGTGCCCAGAAAAGAAAGAAATTTGCAATGGGGAGGTATTTGAATTTGTGTCGGTGTTTACCTACATAGGGACCTCTGAGGAGAGCGGATGAAAGACAAGAAGGGATTGCGTCAGAAATGTACGAATAAAGAACAGTTTGAGGTGACTGAACTAAAGCACTCGAATTCCGACAGCTTAAGTGTTCCGCATTCAGGATGAAAGTGAACCAAAGAAAGTTCTAGTAGCTCGTCCCTCTGAGAAAAGACCGCGACGACGTTTTGTATTTTTTACATATTCATTAATACATATTCATGTACATGTTTTGCATTTTTAAATACATAAAAATCCTAGCCCTCTTAATCACCTTTTTTTACACACACCTTCTACGAACTGGAATATGATTTTTATACGTAAAGAAGAAACTCCCCTCTTTTTAACGAGCCCAAGATCGTTTCACTGTTACATAATTCCCCTTTAGTGGAGCCCTTAAGGAAAAAAATGGTTAAAAACCTTGCACTATACATGAAAAAATACATAAATCGCCCAACTTTCTTGGTGATCGGTCAAACGGTGTCGAAGTTTATTAATCTCAAATATATCAACGTCCATTTTTATATTTTATATAGGTTTATGTAGTAGTAAATTTTCATTTTTAATGTTGTTCAAGAGGATTCCCTTTAATAGGTGGTATCAGATAAATAATTTAAATAATTCTGAGGCCGCGGGTACCTCCCTGAAATAGCAACATTATAGTATGTTGCAGAGAATGGAAGGAATTTAAATGGAGATTTTTCTTCGCTCTTGATACTTAATTTCATGTCTATGAACCGATGTGCTTAGACTTTGGTTAACAGTTTGATAAAAGCTGGCAAATTGATTTTGTAATTATTTAAGAATCAGGTGATTCTAATAACTAAGGTATAAGCACTAGAATTCGATTCGTAAACTAATAATTATCTTTTGCTTATATTAAAAATTTTAGTTATTTGAGAATCTGTTAGCCGATGCACCTGATATAATAGATAGAAAAGTTACTGTTTTGGATGGAGATGTGTCATTGATCGATTTAGGGCTTTCTCAAGCAACTACTGAGGTATGAAATATTTATATTTCTAGGATAAAATAATTAAAGATTACATTGGAGCGCAGTTTCCTTTTATAATTTTTTTTCGCAGGAGCTGAAAAACACCGTGAATATAATTTTCCATTCAGCAGCTACGGTCCGATTCAATGATCCGCTTCACAAAGCATTTCTCACAAATACGCGAGGAACATTAGAAATGTGCAAATTAGCCTCAAAAATGAATAATCTGGAAGTCAGTAAAATATTATAAATCTAGATAATCTATTTAAGCTATATTGTTCAATAGTTACAATCTTTTTTCCAGGTTTTCGTTCATGTTTCCACAGCATATTGCAACCATAATTTGAATAAAAGTAATTACGAAGAAAAGATATATGAGCCATGTCAGGATTGGAGAACTATACTGAAACTAATAGAAGAAGAAGATCCAGCAGTTGTGAACACTATCTCTTACAAGTAAATCTAAAATATAATTGGTATAAACTGAAGATGAATTATTATCAAAATGTTAGCATTACATTATTTGCTTTCTTTTAATTATAGAATTATACAGGATCATCCAAACACCTATACATTCACAAAATCATTGAGTGAAAAAATAGTGGAAGAATATGCTTGTAAATTTCCGACAGTCATTGCAAGACCGACAGTTGGTAAGTATTTCGTTATAACAATAAAATAAATTAGTAATATAAAATTTATTAGTGTAATTTTATGAGGTAAATAATCATTTTGAAAGAGTTCAGGAAGGTAGAGATATTATAGAGCACAGAGGACAAAAATTAGTTTTGGGAGTTTAGAGATGTTCGGCGATGTGAGAAGAGGATACAAATTATTATTTAAATCAACAAAAGAGGCTGAAAATGGACTAAAATGATGGAATGCTAGAAGGATTTTTTTTTTACCCAAATTTTATTTGTATATATATACATATATATATATATATATATATATATATATATATATATATATATATATATATATATATATGTATATATATATATATATATATATATATATATATATATATATATATATATATATAATGGTTACAGTGTGTTGCTGGGAGTCAGTTTTCGGGACGGTTAAGCAAGAATGAAAAGTTATAATTAGTAAAAATATACTCCATTTGGCTTCTGTGGACTACCTTCAACGTACAACAGGCTTTTTATTCTCTGTTCAGAGATTGATAAGAGGAATGTATTTATTATCTGCCTGTGACAGATCCATTATTAAGTTGTTAAGATTTTGAGAGGTAAGTCCAGATAAATCCCTTAATCACAGTAAAGGTTTATTCGAGTGCTACGACCTACAATTTGTTGATCCTGAAGAGATTGAAAAGGAGCTAATTAATCCAACAATTGACATTTATATAAATTCTTACCTCCAATGCAACCTTTCCAGTGCCAAAGCTCCCTGAAACAATATAAATAAGCTTCCACAGACTGAAACTAGAACCTTATACATCAAACTTAATGTGCTGTTAAAATTGTTTAGTTTTTGTCCACCCAACTATTATTGCAAAAAAAATGAACAGTTTGTACAAATTGTGGTGAAGAAATAACTAATAATTATTGATATCGGCATATCTATGTTTATTACAATTATTATAATATGCCTCAAAGGTGAATTAATTGTAGAGTAATCATCAGGCTTTATACCGTAAATGTCTCATTTTTGTGGTCTAAAGAAATTAAAGAAATTCAATTTAGTAATAAAGTTCCTTTCAATGAAGTCAAAAGAATTTACATTGAGAAAAAAAACTACTTTTTGTAAAATCATTTGCAGAAATTGTTAAGCAAAAACAAATGAGGGGATGAGAAGCCAAGGGGTACAATTTACATTTTTTTGGGAGGTAAATGCGGTTATGGATAGCTAATGCATAAACACCTTACGTGGCAAACAGGTACAACTAAATGTCCACCCTGTTCTGAGACAATCTTGACAATTGCTACACCGCCCGCTGTGTTTATAAAAAGTAATCTGTTTGAGGCATAGAGTAACTTGTTTTGTTTGGTTAACTGAGTTTTTCCAAATGTGTATTTTAGCATACTTTTAGTAGTTGGGATTGACTGTTGCAACAATGGCCGACAGTTGGTAATACTGATGATTCTCTTTTCAACATCACAGGAGACGAGCGTTTAAATTTCGGTTGACTTTTCATATCTCTTTAATAAATATAATAAACTTTATGGATGTTATGAATTTTAATTACTTAGATTACTATTTCTTTAGTTTCTTTTAGTACTTTCATATGACTTTGATGAAAATATTACATACAACATGAGCGAACAGAGTTCAAATTGGACTTTCTAAGCAGACTTTTCTCTCTTAAACAAATGAGTAACTAACATTATGAAAACAAAACACAGCTTTTTCTCCGAAAGAAACATAGTATGTAAACTTCCTGGAAACATTGTACAGTTGAATGTGCGAAACAGCAATTAAAAATTTACTCTTCCTATCTATTGTTTCTAAAAAAACACAACGAAATTTCAACATAACACCTAGAGCTCTTGAAAATTATATAAGCTGATTCATCAATATCAATTGTAATTTAAAAAGGTATATATAGAGCTCTTGAAAATTAAAGCTTATTTGAAATTGCAGCTGATTATAAATTATAAATTATAAATTTAAAATGTGTATATAGAATACTATGAAATAATACTTATGAAATATTTTATTGCAATTTTTTATAATATAATTTTTTATAATTTATAAATATTTTATTAAAATTTCCATGGTAAAGGATTATTTAATTAAATTAGTAATTTTCCAGTGGTAGGGGCCTTACTGAATCACGTCCCCGGCTGGACGGACAATTTGAATGGCATCACGGGAGTGTCAACAGCAGTGACTAAAGGGGTCATGAGGGTTTTTAAAGCTAGAAAAGATTGTTCTCTAGATTGTATTCCAGTCGATGTCGCAATAAATGCACTCATCGTTTGCGGTTGGGATAAAGCAACCAGGTAACGTTATTACTTAAATTGTTTTTTAAATTTAAATATTACTTAAAAAAAGGAGACATGTCACGAATATATGGGCGATTCTGACACTGAGAGAAATTCAGACAACCTAATTTTAAGAAAAAATTATGAAGGCTAAATTAAAAAAACAACAATAAATTAGGTACGGTGTGGTAATCTTAGTAATGAAACAGTGCATGGTGCAATTCGGATCAAATTTTCCTATTTTTAAATTTCACAATTAAAATATAAAATGTTAATTCTTATATATATATATATATATATATATATATATATATATATATATATATATATATATATATATATATATATATATATATATATATATATCAGTTGGACTTTGTTGACTGTTTTTCACCAGAAAACGTATGAACTGATTTTGACGAAACATTTTTCCGTTATTATATAGAGCCCTAAGAAGGTATTAAAAACAAAAAAACCTATGAAAATTTAATTATTTGTCCGCTTTAAGCATAACACAGCCGCTTTTATTGTTCTATAATTCATACGTTATATAATACAATGTACAACAAAAAAATTAAAATTCTACCAAATAAGAAATATTAAACGATAAAAGCCCTTTTGGCATTTCTTAATTGGTGCTAAAGAAGGAGAGTAAGAAATATTGCCGCATAGCCCACATCGGTCGTTGATGACGTTCTTCTTGAATTTGTGAACCGACATGTAACTACTCATGATTTATCAACCGAAGTAGGGACTCAAATATTTAATGAGAGCAGCTAGACATAGTTTATGCAGTTTGAGTGCAAAGTACCCCGCTTTGATCAGCAGGAACCGAGCCATTATGCAACATGGAAATGCCCTGCACATTTTTGACCAAGGAAAAAATATCGGAACTGGAAAGAGGAAACGTTTTGCTTCGTCCTGCGTATATTTCAGATATTGCACCATCAGATTATGGTTTATTTAGATCAATGGCTCATTTTTTAAAAGATCGGATCTTTGATAATTACGAGGACGAAAATATTGGATGTGAGAGTTCTTTGCCTCAAAACCAAAGGAGTGATACCGGTATCAAATACAATTACTTGCAGAAAGATGGGTGAAAGTAGTTGAAAGCATTGAACTGTACTTTGAATAATGTATTCAATAATTCATAACTCAGTATTCAATAATGTTTAAAATATGTAATCTGAAATAAAGCTATAGTAATGCGCAAGGACAAACGAGAATTAGAAGGTGCACGAACCACAGCACCGGGGAGGAGGGGGTCCTTCCTTACTCCCTACTTAAAACACTTAATTTTGCTGTTTAGCATATCACCGAGAAAAAAACGATAAAATCTTATGAAGAAAATAAAATTTCATTCGCTCATAACTCAAAATGTATTGTTGGATGTCAGGTGCATAATCCTTTATAAGGCAATTAAATTCCACATAAAACGAAAATATCTGATGTGGGCAACACATGACTTCCTTGTACGCCTATTAAATTATAAATCCGTGGCTCAAAAAGTGATACTGAATTTGGTTACTAGTTTCCGAAGATTGCAGTAAAAACTACACTCGCCGTCCCGTCATCCATCTATTAACACACACACTCTTGTCATTGGAGGTCTCATTCCGTTATTATATGTCGTTTTCCTTCAGTAGGTAACTAGTTTCCAAGATATTTCTTCATGTTCCATGACAACAATAAAACTGTCAATATCACTGGATAAAGCATTAACCACTTAACTAATATCTTATACTCATGATGAAGACTTGTTGATCTCACAAATGGGGAGCAAAACTAGTATTTTAGACTCAATTTTAACACTTAAAACAAGTAATAAAAATGTTAAATTGGATTGGAAACCAAATTGCGTTTGTAACCTTTATTACCGAAACATATGATTTCTCTTTTAATTTAAATATAATTTTTGATGTAAGCTTATTATGACCTTCAAGTAAAGTACCCTTTTCCGCTCATGAATCTTAACTAAAATCTAGTAAATACATTTATATCGATATAAAAGTCCTATTTACCAAATTTGAGATGTTTTATATTATATTTTAATATAATTTTTGATGAAAGTCTAATATAACCTTCAAATAAAGTACCACTTCTGGTTTTCCAATTTAGACTAAAATCTAGTATGTTATTTAAATCAAGATATAAGTCATAAATACTAAAATTGAGAAGTTTTGCATAGTATTTTAATATAATTTTTGATAAAAATCAATTATGACCAACAAATAAAGTACCACTTCCGGTGATCAAGCAGTAACCAAAAAGGGAGGTTCACAACTAGATTTTTCAATAGTCCTAAATACAAAACTTCAACTTTCTACGTCTAACCGTTTTTGAGTTATGCGAAATACGAACGAACGTACGTACGTACGCACGTATAGACGCCACGACGAAACTAGTCAAAATGGATTCAGGGATGGTGAAAATGGATATTTCCGTTGAAATCTGAAAACCGAAAATTTTTGCGAATACAATACTTCCTTTACTTCGTATAAGGAAGTAAAAACAATAATAGACCAATATTAGATGAGATATAGCGTTTTGTTCACATGTTAAAGTATTGTGCTCAAGTTTCTATGGAAACCAGTTCACCTTACTTTAGTTTTTTGATAACTTGAAGATTATAACGCATATCTCCTGGACATTCCAGAGGCTTATTTGAATTAGTTTTTACTTCCACATATATTTTTCCTGAAGTAGCCTAAGGAAATAGTGAGAAAGCTACACTGACCTACTTGGCAAACTTTTTTTTTGTCGTTTATGACACTAATGCATTATTTAAAAGACTTTATTTTGATTTTTAGTCTCAAATATTATCGAAAAACCCATGTCACTACGAAAAATATAACTTAGCCACTCGAAATCCTCCATTAAATAGTTTTAACAATGAAAAATTGTGCTTGTTATTGTAAGACAATTTTATCTATTTTACCATGCCGCAATTGAAAAAACAAATTTTCATAGTTTTTACTTCCTTGTACGAAGTAAAGGAAGTATTGTAATCGCGAAAATTTTCGGTTTTCAGATTTCAACGGAAATATCCATTTTGACCATCCCTGATTCCATTGTGACTAGTTTCGTCGTGGCGTCTAGACGTACGTACGTTCGTACATAAGACTTACATATTGATATAAATTTTAGTTAACATTGGCAGACCGGAAATGGTACTTTACCTGAAGATCATATTAGACTCAAATAAATAATTATGTAAAAATTTAATGCAAAACATCTCAAATTTGGTAAATAGGACTTTTATATCAATATGAATGTATTTACTAGATTTTGGTTAAAATTGGTGACCCGAAAAGGGCATTTACTTGAACGTCATAATAAACTTACATCAAAATTATGTTAAAATTGAATGTAGAGATCATATGATTCGGTAATAAAGGTTACAAACGCGATTTTTTTCCCGCTCAAATTAAACATTTTTATTACTTGTTTTAAGTGTTAAAATTGAATGTAAAATACTAGTTTCCCTCCCTATTTGTGAGTTGAACAAGTCTGTAGCAGAAGAGTAAGAGTTCTCCTGTTTAAAATGTGAAAATGTTGATTTCAAATGATTTATCTAATGACATAGACAGTTCTAATGTTGTCACGGAGCATGTAAAAATCTCCTGTTATATACTGAAAGAAAACATTTAATAACGGAATGAGACCTCCAAACACAAGAGCTTGTGTGTGTCTGTGTCAATAAATGGATGTCATTGGCAACCTGTTGTGCGGATTGGATCTTCTAAAATATCTTATATATATGAATTATTGTATATAGAAATATTTACATGCTCAGAACACTTTAATTAAAATATTAATAAATATCTGATGTGGACAACACATGACTTCTTTGTACACCTATTAAACTATAAATCGATGGCTCAAAAAGTGATTCTGCATTTGATTACTAGTTTCCGAAGTTGCAGAATCTCAAAAACGACACACGATATCGCGACATCCATCTATTGACAAACACACAAGCTCTTGTTTCTAGAGGTCTCATTCCGTTATTATATGTCGTTTTCTTTCAGTAGGCAGATTTCTTCGTGTTCCATGACAAGATTAGAACTGTCATGTCACTAAATAAAGCATTTGAAATCGACGGTTTCGACATTTTAAGCGGAAGAACCCACTTAACATATATTTTATCCTCCCAGCTTCAGACTTATTCAGCTCACTTATGAGAAGGAATAAATTTCCACTTAATTTTAACACTTAAAACAAGTAATACAAATGTTAAAATGCAGAGGAAAAAAAATTGCATTTCTAACCTTTATTACCGAACGATATGATCTCTGAACTTAATTTTAACTACTGTACCCGAGCGAGAACTCTCGCATTATACATCTATCTATCTCATCTCTATGGCATTTGAGGTATAAGCTAGTTATATTTGAGAAGCAGGTTTCATGGTATAATGTTAGAAACAATATAATATTACCATGTTTATTATAAGTTTATTTAACAAACACATTTGGTAAAGCAGCATAGTTTATAAAGATCATGTTGAAGTAACAGTTTACTAAATAAATAATTAGTAATCTCTTCAGTTTAATAGCTAAGCAATAAGACTCAACTATACCATTTTCTTTGTGTAGCATTCATATTTAACAGTATTTTACAGTTAGACACGGGAAGGAATATATAATCAATCATTCATAAAAACCTAAAACCAACAATTTAACAGGATAATTTAAAATTATTAATAAGTTTTAATAGGCAATCTCAACTAGCTTTTACAGTGGTAAAGTTGCCACAACGGCACGTATGCAATGATAACATAGGGCCGTTCGGACCTATATCGCGCGTTTTCTCGAAAACAGTAGGCTTAAAAACAATAGACCAATATATAATATTGATCCCGGCGTCGAAATCTTTAAAATACGACCATTTAAAATCCATCTCGATCGACCTTCATAATTTTGAAAACTTCCAGCTTTTTCATAACTTTTATTTAAGCCCTAGTAAGAATTTAACAACTTAAATTAGGATTCGTCACTTCTCCGTGAAATTCACTTTCTTTTGATACCTCACCCATCAAAATCCATCGCTCCTGAAGAGCCGGAAGAGGGATCTATACTATCGTAATAATATATAGTAGTGATATAATTTTTTAAATAAGTTTATTATGACGTTCAGCTTAATAACCTTTTCGGCTCACCAATCTTAATCAAAATATAGTAAATAAATTCATATTGATATAAAAGTCCTAATTACCAAATTTGAGATGTTTATCATTATATTTTAATATAATTTTTGATGAGAGGCTAATATGACCGACAAGTAAAGTACAACTTCCGGTTTGCTAATTTATATTAATATGTGAGTCTTATGTACCAAATTTGAGAAGTCTTGCATTATATTTTAATATAATTTTTGATGAAATTCAGTAATGACCTATAAGTAAATTACCACTTTCGATAATCATGTAATGGCCAAAAAGGGAGGCTTACAACTAGATTTTACAATAATTCAAAATACGAAATTTTAACTTTCTACGGCTAACTGTTTTTGAGTTATGCGAGATAGGTATGAACGTACGTACAGACGTCACGACGAAACTAGTCAGAATGGAGTCAGAGATGGTCAAAATGGATATTTCCGTTAAAATCTGAAAACCGAAAATTTTCGCGATTACAATACTTCCTTTACTTCGTAAAAGGAAGTAAAAATCGATAAATAATTATTTGGTAGCTTTATGAAACTATTTTTTTTATGGATTTACTCATTATCAATTGCAATTAATTGTTACTATAAAACAGGAAGATATTTTTATTATTTAACACATACTGTTTAATTAAAAAACAGTTCTTATTCTTGTATTCTTACAAGATTATTTAATACAGAATGCTGATAATAAACTTAGGAAAAACGTACTATAACATAAATATAACAAAAATATCAGAAATAGCAAAATCCTTTAAATTAATACCAATATACTTGTAAATTAAGTACACTAATGAATTAAAACAAATATAAAACAGGATTAATAAATATAAATAAATGATACAGAATAAACAAGATAAAGAGCACACAAATGAGAATGACTGTTAAGAATTAAGCGACAATGGGAGCCGCTGGGAAATAGCCAGTATGTCTGGAGGAGGAGGGTAGTTTGATTTGTGGTAGGAGACATTTCATCGGCATTCTTTCAGCGAACGCACAAGGATCTGTCCACAAATTTTTTTTTAAATACTCAAAAAATTTCTCACAAATAAGAAACCCATAGAACAATTCAAACCAAATGGTTCGTCGGTAAAGATTCTTAATCTGGGTGGTTTGCTTTAACTGACTGGCTGTTTTAGAAGCAACTTCATGAGCAAAAACGTCTATGTTGTTTTTATTTAATGATCACATTTTTTTTTTACACAAATTTTCTAAGATTCTCTTTATGTACGGAAATTAGAAACTCTCCACTTTCTAACGAGCCCGAGAACATCGAACTCGAATACACTGAAGAGGAGATACTGAACTTCAAAATAGAACGTAATTTTGTGGCTAAAACTTTTGAGCACCATCGGAATTGAAAAAAAAAAAGTTTTATTTTTGGTGATATTTTCAATATAAAGGATTCTTGGTGTGCTGAATCCAAATGTGCCATCATTTTTGGTGTGAAAATCGGTTCTTCTGCCGGGAGAAAACGATTCCTCGCCCAGTCGGTTGAAATTTCGGCTGAAAACAGTTCCAGTGGATGCTCAGGCTTAAGGGAACAGCGCCGCGCCGCACAGTAGGACGCAAGAAACAAAAACTGGTCATAATTATTTAATTTCCAAACGGAACTGTCTTGAACTTTTAAATGTTGTAGAAATATCTGTCTTCTTTTGTGAATTAAACCTGTCAGTGGAAATATTAATAATTAAAAAATATAAATTTCAAAATGTATTAAAACTAAAGCAGCAAAAAAAAATAAATAATAAAAAAATCCTCCGACAATTACATGAATCTCACGAATTTCACGTATACATTACACAGATAATCGATTGGAGATATTACATTTAGAAAAACTATAGATTGTATAGTGTGTGATATTTTTAGATTCCAATCCACTTTCTCAAAAATTGTTATTTCAATATTTCTTCGCTTCTGTTTAGAGTAACCACAAACAATTTGTATGAACATTGTAGAAAATTTAATACCACAGAGGATTTGTCCTAAAGCATTTGGCAATACAAAATATTTATGAAGTTAAAACCACTGGAATTTCTACATTTTGTGATTTTTTGCACATATTCACAGCCCTTTTTCGCGGCAACTCTTCCGAATATTTTAACTTACAGGAAATGAAATGTTTTTTAATATTGGTCAGTAACGTTAATTTCGCTTTAAAAACCGTGAAAGCGAGTTATTGAGGAAAAACTGAAGGACGTGTTTGCTCTTACAGTTAGTGTTCTTGTCATGATAGAAAAAAACGCACATGGTGTGGGAGGTTGAAAATTTGGATTTTTCATGAAAGTGGTAATACATAAAACATATAAGAAAATCAAAATTATTCCACCTTTCTCAATCAAAAGTGATATTTACACCTCACTGGGTGTAAAAAGAAAATATCCAAACGTGTTAATTAAGAAAACATGTTTTATAGTATCTAGCCTGTTACAAAGTTCGCAGATTCATACAGCTAAATATCGTTTTGATCGCTCATCCACATCCTTACTGGTAAAGTCTTGTTAATTTAAAAGAGAAATGTGGCAACAAAAAAACTGCAGATCGAATCAAAATCGAAATTTAAATGATTTTTAAATTTTCTGATTTTTATCTGACACTTAAGTGGCCATAAAAAATGAGAAAAAACAATTTATACTTATTCACTAATGCTAAAAACATGGTAAAGTATGAATACATATAGATTAATTATAAGGATTTACGAATGAAAACAAAGCACATTAAGTTATTGGGATTTCTCATCAATTTCCTCAATTTAAGATTATATTAGGAATACAGGCGTTGGTGATGGATATATTATATTGAAAATTTGGTACAATATGCCTTGAAAATATATGTATTTCGGTGTAAATTTTGATTTGTCTAGCAATAAGTTTATAAAATGTAGTTTTTCCGACTTTTTTGCTGTTTCGTCCCAATGTGCGGCGGTCGAAAAATAAAAATCTGGTGCGGTGCGCGCATCACACAACATTCTCTTACCACCCTATAATAATTATCTTCTTAATATAATTTTAAAGAGTTCACGTAAACACTGCTTCTAATGAGCTCAGCAGCATTCACTCTTCTGCCACTGAAGTACAATAAAACAGTTTTTTAAAGAATTATAGTACAACAATTCTGTACACTACCTATATATTTTAACTTTATCAAGTTGCAAATATATTTTAAAAGTTTCTGGTTTAGTTTCCATAGAAACATTTTCTTTCCATTAAATAATGTGAAAGTAGAAATTATTAAGTTAATTTCCGCTTTTGTATTCTTAAATTACTTTGTTACAGAGTTACAAAATTACTTACAAAATTACAAATTACTTGTTTACAACAGATTGGCGGATTGGTAGGAGGAGATTCGGTCGCATCCATCTCCTTTCGGATGCGCTCGGTTATCCATCTATTTATGCTCCTCATAAAATACACTGTATCTTTGCTAATATTGGTCTGATTTTGATGATATTTTTTTTTGTTTCTTAGATAATTTAATAATATTTCATATAATTCTATACATAATTTACTATAAATTGCATGCTTTTTTTTCCCTTCACTTTTTCGTTGATTTACTACATAAATGAAAATGAAACATGAAAGAATAATTTAGGCAAGTTTCATCAAAATCGTTAGAGCCGTTTTCGAGAAAATTGTAAAAAAGTGTAAAGTCCATGATATAATAGGTATTTCCGGTTAGTCCGATGTGCTGTATCAATGCTAATAATGGTCCGATTTTCATGATTCTTTTATTGTTGTTTCGCTAATTAAATTACCTTTCATACATTTCTACACATAATTTACAATAGACTGCATATTTTTTAAGATATGAGCAAATAAAATATTCGTTTCATCCTAACATTTTTCTCTACATTTTCTCGTTGATTTACTACATGAATGAAAAGTTAAAGGCCTTTATGAAGAATAATTTAGGCAAGTTTCATCAAAATCGTTAGAGCCGTTTTCGAGGAAATTAAAAAAAGGTGTAAAATCCATGTTATAATAGGTCTTTCCGGTTAGTCCGATGCGCTGTATCTTTGCTAATACTGATCCGATTTTCATGATTCTTTTATTGTTGTTTCGCTAATTTAATTAGCTTTCATACCTTTCCACACATAATTTACATCAGAATGCATACTTTTTAAGCTATGGGCAAATAAAATATTCTTTTCATCAAAACTTTTTCCCTGCAATTCTTCGGTGATTTACTACATAAATGAAAAGTTAAAGGCCTTTATAAAGAATAATATAGGAAAGTTTCATCAAAATCGTTAGAGCCGTTTTCGAGGAAATTATAAAAAAGTGTAAAATCCACGATGTAATAGCTATTTCCGGTTAGTCCGATGCGCTGTTTCTTTGCTAATACTGGTCCGATTTTCATGATTCTTTTATTGTTTTTTAGATAATTTAATTACCTTTCATACAATTCTACACATAATTTACCGTAAAATGCATACTTTTTTAGCAATGCGCAAATAAAGTATTCTATTCATCATAACTTTTTTCTCTGCGATTCCTCGGTGATTTACTACATATGTGAAAAGTTAAAGGCCTTTATGAAGAATAATTTAGGCAAGTTTCATCAAAATCGTTAAAGCCGTTTTCGAGAAAATTGTAAAAAAGTGTAAAATCTATGATATAATAGGTATTTCCGGTTAGTCCGATGCACTGTATCTTTGCTAATACTGATCCGATTTTCATGATTCTTTTATTTTTTTTTTAGATACTTTAATTACCTTTCATACAATACTACACATAATTTGCTGTAAAATGCATACTTTTTAAGCTATGCGCAAATAAAATATTCTTTTCATCATAACTTTTTTCCCTGCAATTCCTCGGTGATTTACTGCATAAATGAAAAGTTAAAGGCCTTTATGAAGAATAATTTAGGCAATTTTCATCAAAATCGTTAAAGCCGTTTTCGAGAAAATTTGAAAAAAGTGTAAAATCGATTAAATAAAGTGGCACTTCCGGTTAGTCGATTTTGACGAAAAAGTTGCTGTAACATCACAGCCGTATACCTACCTTAAATATGAAATTTGAGTATCTTACTACATTTTGTTTTTGAGGTAGGCTGTTCACATACACACATACACATAGACACACAGACACACACACAGACACACAGACCATTTTGCGAGGCTTGGTCATTTGGACTCAGTGGACCTTAAAAAGTGTATTTCCGTCGAAAATCTAATTCGAAAATTTTCACGATCGCAATACTTCCGCTTACTATATATCTCGTATATATGTAAGGGAAAGTAAAAATATGGCTATAATGCTCAATGCGCCGTATCTTTGTTAACAATGATCCGACTTCAATGATTATTTTGTTTTCTTTTATGGGCAATTTAATTATCTTTCAAATTTAAAGAAAATTTCGTGGTTTAAAAATTTTGAGCATCTTTGGACCTGAATTTTTTTTTTCTGACCTGATATTTTCAACATCATGGTTTTTAGATGTGCTGAATCAAAATCTCCCATCATTTTTAGTGTTACTATGGTCCTCACGGGGTAAAACCATTTATCAAGGACTAGGGCCGAGGTCATTAATTCCACGGGCCTATTAATTCTTTCATTATTATAATTTCGAGAGGGTATGTTCTTCTCCTCTACAAATGATTTCCTCCGAGGTCCTAAAAGGTGGGTTGAAGTTCTCATTATGTCATTATTTTCTGTGAGAATTCCTTCCTGTACAAATGGTTTCCTCTGAAATATTTCTTTATCTTCAGAAAATTGGGTTGAAGTTTTGTTATAATAATTGTTTTCTTTGAGAATCCTTTCCTTCCCAACTCGGTTTAAAACTTCTAGGAATCCATCGATACTGTTGATGTCCTGATACAATATTATTTCTTCGATAGTTTTCCCAAAGTGTCGTGCCAAGGATCTTCATCTAGACTATGTTCGTAGGCGCGAGCTCATATCATATTGCAAAAATACTGCTGCGGGCTTATTTTTGTATGGTGATTTAATTATTCCCAATAAATAGGGTCATATTTTCCGTTCCAGAACTTATTCAAGAATTCTTCACTGAAACTATTGATTTCATAAATTTCAGTTTCATGCATCAGCCACCATACTAATACTTCGTCCTTCAGATTTTGTCTGATGAAGTCCCGAAATATGACGGTATGGCCCCATAAGTGATATTGCGATCTTAAGTAATTCGCAAACTCTGTAGGACTATTCCTGAATAACAAGGGTTTTTGATTCATGCCCTTATTTTGCTGTATTAACGTGGAGTTCAGTGCTCTAAAAATATCAGTGATACCACTATTATCGGTATTTATGTTTGGTCAAAGGGTCCCTTCGGCTTGTCGAACATTAGGAGTTCTTGTATCTAAAGTCTTTAGAGGTGATTTGTCTATTGTGGTATTTTTTTCTAGGACATCTATCCTATTATTCAAGGTTCTTATCTCCTCCTCGCGGTCCCCTGTGATGCTGTTTAACTCTTTTATTTCTTCGTTTTTTTTAATAATAATTTTTCTTAGGTTTTCACACTTCTATTCAGTGTGTGCCTGATTTGGTTCCATTAGCATGATTAATCTGGCTTCAAAGTCAAGTTTCATATTATCCATTTTTCTTCTAACCTTTTAAATTCTCGAGAGATTAACTGTTTCAGTTCTTTAAATTCTTCGGATTGATTTTTTAACTGCTTTTGCAATAGGTCAGACATCGTAGAGGACATCGATTCCATCCATAGTTCCATTTTCTTAGAGTGTGTCTCCCCTAGTTTTTTTTTTCATCCTAATATTAGTTTAATATTTTCATCCATTTTAGGATGACTTCTCAATTTTTGTAATCTCCATTGGCCGTTGATGCATCAATTGATCATTGTCTTCAGATCATACCGGACACACCACAGAGTTACTATAACAGTGAGAGGGACTCCTCTTGTATGCTCTATCTGACACTCTCCTCGATCAATAAAGTCTTAAGAGGGGAGAAAGGTAGAAGGAGAGCCGGAGAACAAGCCCGCCTACCCTAGGAAAAGAGGTTGGACGAGAGCCGGGGAACTAGCCGACCACTCAGGTAAACGAAGATGCAAGTTTGCTAAGAATTAATAGATACAACGTGCTATCGTTTTATTTTAAATTACATTGTATGTTTTTTGCTGAGTTTATGAAAACTCCAGATAAATTGAGGAAAGGAAAAAAAATGCTAAAGTCATTGAAAACTGCGAACACTTCACATTCATAAAATTGTGGAACATTAAACCAAAATAAATGATAAATTATCATCATCTGTCATGTAGGAACAGATCACTGATGAAATAAGAGGTTTGGTAGCGGCAGAAAGGAAACTTCATCGACTTTATTACAAAGTATTTGTTTTAATCCAGATTATGAAAATGCTTCCGCTCATATTTGCAGCTCAATATTGGAAAACTCAGAGTTTACGAAATTTGGCATAAATAAATTATTCGACTTTAAAAAAGTAAACTGGATTGTAAAAATAAGAAGTGGTCAATAAAAACATGCAAATCAGATTAGAGGAATATTTTGTGAACCAATTAATTATTAGCGAAACTGCAGGTTCTAAAAGTAACTTGTAATAAAAAGGAATAAATACTAGAAGACCAATAAATAATGAATAGCAAATGGCAATGATAATAGCATTCTCTTGATTTTTTTTAAAACACTTTATGCAAAACATCCACCTGAAAAAGATATTCCAGAAGATACAAAAAAGAAATATCTGATGTGGATAACACATGACATCCTTGTACGCCTTTTTAACTATAAATCGGTGGGTCAAAAAGTGATTCTGAATTTGGTTACTAGTTTCCGAAGATTGCAGTATCTCATAAATGACACTCGACGTCGCGACATCCATCTATTGACACACACACACACACATACTCTTGTTTCTGTAGGTCTCTTTCCGTTATATGTCGTTTTCTTTCAGTAGGTAACAAGTTCCCAAGAGATTTCTTCGTATTCCGTGACAACATTAGAACTGTCAATGTCAATAGATAAAGCATTGGAAATCGACAGTTTCGACATTTTTAGTGGAAGAACCCACTTAACTAAAATCTTATTCTCCTGCTGCAAACTTGTTCATCTCATATATGGTGAGGAAAATCAGTATTTTACTCATAATTTTAACACTTAAAACAAGTAATAAAAATGTCTAATGGGAGTGGGAAAAAAATCGATTTAATTTTAATATAATTTTTTATGTAATTTTATTATGACCTTCAAGTAAAATACCCTTTTTGGCTCACCATTATCAACTAAAATCTAGTAAATGCATTCATATTGATATAAAAGTAAAGTAAAATAAGTAAAGTACCACTTCCGGTAATCATGTAGTGAGAAAAAGGGAGATTCACAACTTGATTTTCAGCAATCCTAAATACAAAATTTTAAGTTTCTACGGCTAAACATTTTTGAATTATGCAAGACACGCCCGTAAGTACGAACGTACGAACGTAAAAACGTACGAACGTAGGTACAGACGTCACGACGAAACTAGTCAAAATGGATTCAGGAATGGTCAAAATGGATATTTCCGTTTAAAACTGAAAACCGAAAATTTTCGCGATTACAATACTTCCTTTTTTGCGTACAAGGAAGTAAAAAAGTCAACAAAGAAAATCGAAATTTCAAATTCAACCACTGAAATTAAAACATTACCTTTCTAAACGTAGTTGCTTTATTTATAAAAGCTAAAGAAATATAATTGTATTGACAAAACAATTTAATCAAGAAACAAAGTTTAGTGGAATTATTATAAATTCAATAAAATGCTTTTTTTATTATTAACTTTTTTTTGTGTTTGTTTTACCAAAAGTTAGTCTGATTTTTTTTTAGCTCTATTTTTTATTCACATCTGTCGAAAATATCTTATCAAAGTAGAAATATATTACGGAAATAGTTTAAAAAGTAGTTTAACTAATAAAATTTTAATAGAAATGAGAGTGGAAGGAGGGCCGGAGCCAAACGGGATTGGAGGCCCGATCTTTGAATCCCGATTTTAAGGTCGAACTTAGGAATTTTGTTGAATTTTGTGGGTATTTAGCATTAAATTTAGTTCTTCCCACTCAAAATTCCGATATAAAAATCATGAAAAATTGTTTTCTTCTGTTTTTTTATCACTTTTCATCTATGTGAGCCTATAAGCGTAAAAATGGTTCAAATAGAGTTTGTAAACTGTTTAATTATGCTTGGAAGAAAAGTAGTTTTGCATCTCAATGGCTGATAACAAAAAATGGATAACGTTTTTAAAAATTATTTTCCACCGCTGCTTCAGGTGCCATTTTGAGCATGTTCTGCGTGTCGGATTCTTGGTGATTTTGTAGGCGATACTTGTTTTAATGACTTCTAAAACATATATGAAATTCAGCTTTCCCTTAATTATTTCTCCCCAAAGTGAAATTTGACTGGAGTATAATTCAAAATACCCAGTGTGGTCCTCCAAATTAATCAAATTTCTAGAATATTTCTCTATTATGTCCTTCTTTTAAGGCGGTCATTGATCTCCTTTTAACAGATCAGTTTGTGTCTGTATCTGTTGAATTTAACAGAGTTATATATAAGGTGGTGGTATGTTTGTTAATTTTTTTTTTCAAATTTTGTTGTCTGTCTGAATCTGACTTATTAGTATATAAATGCTTCATTATTCATAGCTTCATCTTTATTCAATAAATAAATTTTCTATTAAAATTTTCAATGAAACAGAGCCATTTCATAACTCATTAATTCTGACAATTTAATATTATTATTTTCAGTGAGAATAAGGAATTATCAATTTACAATTGTGCTTATGCTGATTCCATACCGTGCAATTTTGTAGATCTACTAAAGCAAGGACGAGATATGAATGAAGGAATCTGTACTTTAGATAATGATATTTGGTACCCTTTCATATTAATTGTGATGAATGACTTTTATTTTCACATACTCTTTTACCTTCTACAAGTCATGCCAGCAATATTTATCGACTCGATTTTGTTTCTGATGAAGAAGAAAACAAGGTAATTTAGTTTAAGATGGATCGTTAAATAATCGTTATTCATATCATTGTACTTTATATTGTACAATATCATTTTTATCATATCGCATTAATAGCGCGATGAAAATGGGTGTCCTACTACCGAACGTCTAATCACGCGAGCAGGCTTCCTCAAAGCACTACGTCGGTCCGATCTACACTATTGCGCCATCACCTCAGTGCACAGTTGTTGTTCTCAAGTACCGTTTTTAGAAAAAGAAGATAGGTCTAATTAATTGGGCTCGGATCTGAAGATCTTTATTTTCCAAGGTATAATTAATAAAAAATAGTTCTTATATCTAAAAAAGATTTTAAGCCGTTTATTAAACTTACAACAAAAACAACTTTAGTTAGAACATAGGAAGTATAAACATTGTAAAACACAAAAAACATTGTTAAACACTATTTAATATGAGGAGGCATCATAAAGCAAACACTCTAAAACGAAAAAATATTGTAAAAACAAGGATGTAAACCATATCTAATGTTCACAAAAAATATGATATAATTTTTAGAATTGAGATTAATGACAAGATTGTTTATTTATTTAGATATATAATCAATTACGTCTTCGAGTTTTCTGAATTTAAAATTTACCTAATCTCGCCTATCTTTTATTTATTCATGATTGTTTGCATTGTAAAGTGTTTCCTCTACTCAATTTCCCAAACGAGTTGTCTCTGGGGATAATGGTAAATTTTCGTTTCTATTTTTAATTCTGGATGTCGCTGAGCGAAGATCACAGCCGGCCTCAAGCCCGGATATAAAGAAGAGAGTTGAAGGGTCGGGGGAGGAGAAGGAGATGACTTCCCACTATTTTTTTTTTAAATTCAGGCTGCACATTCTCAACAACTTAGCCTCAGATATCGGATGGATTCACGAATATGATCTGAAACTCGTTTTATGGCTTACAAGATTGGAACTTGGAACGTTAGTTCACTATATAGACTTGGAGCACTAACGGACTGAAAACTCAACTGGTGTATCCTAATATAGATATAACAGCCGTCTAGGAAACACGATGCAGTGAATATGTAAAGCAAAGAGGAAAAATTGTCGTCCTTTTTCACAATGAAAGTCAGGATAGACATGAGTCATCATCCCCTACATGTTATCCCATTAAATCTGTTCACTATCTGAATCTTTCTTCTCTTATGACTTATTTATGCTTTTAACCTGTTACTCCAATCTCATATTAATGAATTCCACGAATTTTTATTCACAACTTCTACTACCAAATTGCTGTCTCTGGAACCCACCATCCAGACCTCCCTAGTTTCCCTGTTCCCTACATTACTCTGCCTCGTAATGACAGAGCAGGCCGAACCGGTAGCGGTGTATGTCTCTTTCTCCAGGACAGCCTTCAATCCAAATTCTTCATTTGGTCACTCATTTTACGTTAATGTCCCCAATAAACACCCTTCAGGTTTTCTATCTCTGTTAAGAGGCGTATCCCAAGATTCTTCTTTATTTCCTACTCTTTTTTCCATCTTTATCAACGACCTTTCGCTATCCATGCAACATTCCCAGTGTCATATATATATATATATATATATATATATATATATATATATATATATATATATATATATATATATATATATCTGAAAACGTCCAAATTTATCTTCCCTTCGAGCCACCGACTCCTCTGATGCCATTTTGAAACTAATAAATAAATAGATTAACCTTCAATAAGCTGACGCCGAGAAGACCAAAGCCATTAGGATCGGGCCCCCATCTCCTCTTAAATCTGTTCCCGGACATCCCAATCTTATCCTGAACAACACCCCTATCTTATTTCACACATTAGACAAATACCTTGGTGTAACTTTCGATCGAACCCTCTCCTGTAAACCGCACATCTCCCAAATTTCCCGTCGAACCATATCTACCTTAAAGGAATACATTGTCTTCTCCTTCCATTCAAATCACATCAAATCCTTGTTTCCTCATTGAATTCCATAAATTTGGCTATGGCTGTGTGGTGGCACGGTCAACTGTCAGGTTAACTCAAATCTAAACATAAATGTCAAATGAGCTGCTCAAAAAATTTGGGTCGTGTGCAGAATCTGGGCACCAATGATTTCAAAAAATTTGGGTCGTGTGCAGAATCTGGGCACCAATGATTTCAGTAGTTACCTTCACATGTTACCAAATCACCTGTATTACTTAATCATATGGTTTTGTTCATTTTTTTAGCATTTGATGTTACGTAGCCTATAAATATCAGCAACCATAGTTCAGGGAATTTTATAGCTCATTAAGGATATGCCGAACAAGAAGAAAGCCTCTCTTTTTAAAAGAAAAGGCAGTGATACACAAGACAAGACAATGCTCGCAGGGGCATAATGTGTATCTAAGATGGCGATGCAATATGAGATCCTGACGTCAGAAAATATGGATTAGGAAGGGTACATGGCTAGAAAATAGTAATTTATCATTTCAAAACATTATATATTTCATACATTGCTGGTCGACTGGCCGAATTTGCTACGGGAGGTTTGTGCGAATTCGCTTCTTAAAAATGCATGCTTGATTTGGTGGTGGTGGCCTCAAAGTGGATCTTTCTTTATTTCATTATGCAGTCTCCGACAGAACTGAAGCAACATAATTAGCGTGATTAAAGAGGGTGTTAGGTCTGGAACCTTCATTATTTCTGACTGTTGGAGAAGCTACAGTAATATATCTAATCTTTCAGGTTACAGATTTAAACACCAGACTGTGAACCACAGAAACAGGAGTTCACATCAATACTATGGAAGGTCTTTTAGCGCCCTTGCTAGAAGGAGTAACAAAATAGAATGTGGAAGCAGTAGAGCCACCTTGAGACCTATTTATATGAATTTATGTGGCGGAAGAAATATAATAACGAAGGTCTTTTTAAGAGGATTTGGAAAGACATAATAGATTTCATGTCTCCAATGTCAATATTGTAAATATACGATTTTTCCCATTTATTGTTAAAATTGAACAGTTATGCACTCTTGAACCAGGTTAATTGCTGGTGCACGGGAACTATGGATTCTGCATAAGACCCTGCAATTTGTTTTGAGATCACCAGTGATAACCATATCCCAGTATTACGCCGAGTCGAAGTGGCTTCCTTCCGCTGTCAGTATTTCCTTGCTTCTTTCCTGTACCACGTGATTAGAACTCAGCGCCCCACCTATATCCTACAGAACATTCAGCTAAATCCTCCATTCAATCCCGTCCCTCTAGATCCCGTCCATTCTACCCTCTTCCCTATCGAACTGCTGCGTTTGATAAGTTCTTCCTGCTTCCTCACTCTGGAACTCTATTTCTCCTGTAATTCACCATGGACCAACAGCCTCCTCCTTTATATAATAACATATTTTTTCTTTGTATCTCATATATTTTTATCATTCTGTTTATTAATATCATTTATAACTGTTATTGGTACTTACTATCTCTGTTGTTGTTGTAAGAAGAAGTTGGTCGGAGGGTGGGGTCAATGAAGAATGCATTAATAAGAGTAAATTATTTTATTGTGTGCCAACGCTTCAACCTGAGTTTTAAGCCATCATCAGGGCAGAGAGGCATTCAGCCAAGCACCAAGTTATTAGTGTGTTCTTCATTTTAAAAAATAAATATGAATATGATGGAAATTTAATTATTTAAACGTGTTTTTGACTATGCTGAAAAGTTTGGATTTGACAGTTACGTGGTTTTACTCAGCGACCGGCGATATAGTTAATAAAAAAAAAATAGTTTGCTCTAAATTAATTATATAGAGTAATTGCAATTAGTATAATGAGATGTGATATCATTACAATGCAGATATTATTGAAACATGGGACACTTTACATAAATTAAAAATTTGATGAATGCGTTAAATGCCTTATAAACCATAAAATTTGATTTACACTGCTATTGTCTGCTTATCTTATAATTTTCAGATTAATTGAAATAACAATCAAAATCTATCAAGCAATTCAAGCATTAGAAGCGTTTTCTATGAAAGAAGTTAGGTTCGACAACAAAAAGTATAAGGCTCTGTGGGACAAACTGACAGATGATGAAGCTGAAATATTTTCTGTAAAATTGCCTTTTAATTTGACTATGGAACAAGCAATGTTAATTATGCATAAAGGAGTAAAAAAATATTTTTTAAAAGAAAACTTAGAAGATGAGGAATATCATAGGCTAAAACTAAAGAGGTATTGCAGCAAATTTTGTCAGTTACAATATTATTAGATTTTTAAACTGTCATTGAGCTGAATTTTATTTTTCAGATTATATTACCTGGACCGATTAGTGAGAGGAATTCTTATTAGTGCGTTATTTATATCAATTTATAAATTGATAAATGTAATAGTATATAGATATGTTATATAGATTCTAATACAAAAAATGTATATTGTACAATAGCTAAAATAATATATCAGTTGACATCCGCATGATGGTATAGAAGGATCAATCTAATTGATAAATTATTTCCCACTTCTATAATTTTATTTTATTGAAAACTAGTTTCGAATGTTATACATTCATCCTCAATTCTAAAAACACACAAAAAATATATTTGAATATAGTAACTATATTTTGAATTGCTTACTTTTGAATTTTTTGTGTATTTTTCGAACTGAGGATGAATGAATAACATTCGAAACTAGTTTTCAATCCAACAAATTCATAGGAGTGGCAAATAATTTATCAATCCCTAAAATAATACATGCTTTGATAATTTGTTTATTTCATAATCATTCTAAAAAATTGATGAAGACATGACTGGATGAAGGGGCATGTTTTAAATTTATGGACATTGTTTTTTCTTATGAATGAATGTATTATGTCGTTTTGTAGTTTTTATTCAGAGTTTTATTGGCGGTAGTGGCATACGTACAGCCCATACGTAACACCCCACTGCTGCTGAAACCCTGTATGCCAGAAATGGCCAGCTAGGGTGAATAAAAAAAAAAATAAAAAAATCTATTATGTCGTTATCTTGAAGTTGTAACATTAACAACCATAGATTCTTGGTTAACCTCATGATTTCTTAGTTAATTAGATAGATAATGTCTTAACAATATTACATTAAAAACTTCATTCGTCATTTTTTCAAAACTTTAAATTAGCATATAACTCTCATCCACCATGTCTTATATTACAATAAATAAAAAGCATTCATTTATTTTAAGCAATAAAAAATTGTACATAAAATATCAGATTGTATCACCTAAAACATCACTTTTTGGAAAAAAAACTAATAAATTTTGAGTGAACAAATTAAGGATCTATGAATTATCGAATTCATTATTGATTTTTAATTATTTATGAAATCAGATGAATTAATCAATGAAAGAAAAAACTAAATAAAAAAAATACAAATACTACTGTTAGGATATCATTTACAATAATAAGTTAATGGCTGTTTCTGAATAGTTCCAAAACCGGAATTCACACAAATAATCTTCATAGTAACCAACTCAAAAAATATGATATAGCATACCCGTCACTTGTAGTTTCAGTTTTCAAACAACTAGAACGCGTTAAAAGAGCTAATTATATAATGTGTCATTTTTATTTGGGGAACAAAAAGAAATTTGATTCATTTTAACATATTTCAATAAACTTCAGATATAGTGAAAATTTTTGCAGAACAATGAATTCCGTCATCATGGGCTATTTTGGCCCATGTGTCCTTCTTTGATCCAAAGTATAAAAATAACCAAACAATCCGTGAACATCTTCCTAATGCAGTTTCAGCTAGGCTACACTTCCAGGCAGGTAACAATGGATATCAAGTGGTTCTTATTCAATAGTTGCCACCTGGTTGCAGTACAGTGCAGTTAATTTGTTTTCGCTATCTAGATAAGAGATTTTTCAAACTTCCAACTGCCGAAACTGTTATATATCAGTTTTAGTAAATACTTTTTTAACTACACCATTCAATACTTTAGTCAGTTTTGGTTGCATTTTGTATAAATTTAATGGCTCTACTACAAAATTCAATTTTTTTAACATATTTTAATTACCTCAAAATTATGACCAACTTTGGTCATAATTTTTTTGGGTGATTATTTATTTAGCTATAATAAAATAATATGATAGAATGATATGATAGAATAATATGATTATTTATCCAGCTATTTTTGGATGAATTTATTTATTGTATTACGCTGCCATAATCCCTGAGGAGAATCTAGATCTTGTGTGGCCCTTGGCAGTACGGTATATTGCGGGGTCCCTTCTTTGGACATCTGTCACGCTAGCCTTCCCCCGCCAAGCAAAAGTAAAAAACATAGCCTATATTAATGAGCTGTCTATGAGCTTTCACATCCCACAAATTAAAAGTTTTGTGCTAAACACGCTGGGCAGGATGTGGTCGACTCTCACCCATTCTAATATGAATATAAAAAGTAATACAAATATTGTACCGATATTTGTGACAGAATTAGGAGATCTATATGAGCTTTCAAAATGAAATACTTTCGATTTTTGAGCACACTCCTAACATTTCCAACAACCCATTAATTCATGCTAATCATGAGAAAAATGTTCAAAAAAGTTCAAATATACTGCATTACATAATACAATGCATTTACAAGGTAATGTATAAAATAAAAATTCAAGAATAAATTGTTAAATTAGTTAGTAGTTATATGCATTTCAATTATTGAGCTCTCAAATAATAAAATAAAATAAAATAAAACAACAATTTAAGAGCTCGCAAAATACATATTTTTCGAATATTGAGCGTTACAGTTTCATATCTTCGGTACAAAAGAAAACTAAACTTAACGTAACTGAAATAAATTATTTCTTAGTAGATTATTCTTTTCCTATTAAGGAGCTCGCAAAACACATGCTTTTCGATTATTGAATATTCTGTAATAAATGATTTTTTTTAATATTGAAACAACGCCACGTATATCCAGTACAAGAGAAAACAATAGCAACTTAGAATAAATGCAATTAACTATATCTCAATTGAATTTCGTTTTCCAATTTAAGAGTTGCCAAAATACAGGTATCTCGATTATTTAGCTGTAAAAATTTCTTAATAAAACAACTCCATGTATTATCGGGGCAGAAGTAAACTATACTTAAAACAGATGAAATAAACTATTCCTCAATTAATGATTAAAATCAGCGATAAGGCTCCTGTTTCCTCGAATGGTTACCCACAGTAACAGGGACCTTTTGAACAAGAGATATTTGGAAAAACCAAAACAAATGGGGATACCAACTTCAAAAGGATTGTACCGTAGCTGTATTGATTACTGAAAAGCCTACACTAAAGATTGGTCCTAAAGAAAATTTGGACTAAAGAAATTTTTGAAACAATCTCTTCAAAAATGATATCATATACGCTAATACAGTATGGGTATCTTACAAATGTTTGTAATTTCACATGAATGTTCTAGCAATGTTGTATTTTATTTAATTTTTTACAAAATATTTTCATTTCCATATAGGGCAATACAGTAATGCATTTAATTACTTAATAGATTTGAGATATACTCCAACAAATGTTACATGAATAAATAGGGCTGGAACTAGAGAGGGGGAAAATGGGATCATGCCTCTGCCGGCAGAATTTTTAGGGTGGCAAATATCAAGCGAAATTTTTATTTAGTTTAAGTTAAAAAAAAATAATTGTTTTGACCTTTATTAAGATATAAAAAATATGATATTTATTCTGAAATATATTGCCTAAAATACTATTATTACAGTTGCAAAATGGTTTGAATTTTATTGGAGAGGGGATGAGAAAGAAGAGTTGGTAATATTAAGTTTTCCTCTATTGCAAGAAATCCTTGCTTATACTCTATGTGATAAAATTAAAAATGAATCAATGCATTAAAATATTAAGGTAAATTAAATATGATGATAAATTAAGAATTTTAGAAAATAAATAAATAATAAATTAAATAAATAAATAAATTAAGAATCTTAAAAAAATGTTGCAGTATGAATATTGAAAAATAATAATATCCTGCTATGTTTCTGGCAAACTGCTTTTCTAAGGCAGGTGGGGGTCCAGAAACCACATTTACTCAATTTACTGATCTTATTTAATCTCTATTTGTATCGGTTCCAGAAGGGAGTCGATCAATCAAACTATATTGTAACAAAAAAGGCTAGAGACCGCAGACCCCCCTGCTATGGTCAATACTTGGGATATGCTTTTTTCCCCTACTCCTTCTTGAAAACATGAACTTTGTCCTCACTCTCTTTTTGGGACATCTTATTGGCTGACGCTATAAGAATATTTGAAAAGGACTTCGAAGCTGTTTGATCTATTTTCTCTATTGTCCCTATTTTCTGTAACCTTGGGCGGCAGATTATATTACACCATGTCGACCTGGCCTCTCTCTAGTTTTATAGTGCTCTTACTTTCGCTTATCTTAAGCGGCACCCTCACTGCCACGGGCCTTTCAGGTATCGACCTCAAGGGCCCGAGCCCCGTTTTCTTTGTTTGAAAATGAAATTGATTAATATTGATATTACTGAACTGCGTGGCATCTCTTTAATTTATCCGTTATTTAATTACTATTATGAATCTTAATGATTTCCTTCAATCCCCGTATTCTCAATACATTGCAATCCATTCATAGTGTTATGTAATTAAACATTGTTCGCAATCACGATCATAAATATTCATATTTAACGAGTTAAATTAAAATACATAAATTCATATTCACACTTTTAAACACAACTACTAAATTCGTATTTTTTTTTTGTTGTTAAATATTAATGTATTTGTATTCACAATGCATTTTTATTGTATTTGGAATTTATATTCGTCTAAAGGAATACAAAATATTCCCAACAAAGTATATGCATTCCGATTATTGAGCTCCAAGCCTTTCGTGATAAAACAACACCATGCATCTCTGGAACAAGAGAAAACTGTACTTCAAAAAATAATAAAAGCAACTATTTCTCTATTCAGTTGACATCCACATGATGGAATAGAAGGATCAATCTAATTAGGGATTGATAAATATAAATATTGCAAAAAGAAACCAGTACAAACTTTTCTGTTTGATATAATTCATTTAACCCTTGAACTGAAGAAGAATGTATAACATTCGAAACTAGTTTTCAATAAAACATAATTAAAGAAATGGCAAATAATTTATCAATCCCATTTCTCTATTGAATATTTTTTTCCTATTTAAGAGTTTCAAAATACATACATTTTGAATATTGAGCTTTAATCCTTTCGTAATAAAACATCACGTATTTCCTGTACTAGAGAAAACTATACTTAAAATAAATAAAGCTAACTATTTCTCAATTAGATACTGTCTATTTAGGAGCTCACAAAGTACATATTTTTTAATATTAAGGTATAACTCTTTCATTATAAAACAACACCATTTATCTTCGGTACAACAGAAAACTATACTTAACGTAAATGCAATTACTAAAATATTGATATTTATCATAAAATATTAATTGGATAAAAATAGATATTGTACAAAGATATTTATGATGTATTATTATTTACACTCGTTGTACGTTTTCGAAGTACGTTTTTAAAACTGAAAAAAAAGACAAAAAAAAAAAAAAAAGGAATATTACATGAGTAAATACAATCAAGTAAATAAAATACATAACTAGATTTAGATAAATTAAAATAAAATACTTTTATTTTACAACTTATAGTATTTATATGTATAAATATAGGCCAATAATACAAGGAAAAACGCAGCAAATTATCACACAATGGTTTATTATTTCCACTTAGTAATATTTCCAAAATATCTATTCTATCTAAGTAAAAAAAAAATTAAGCAGTAGGGATCACAGGAAAAGAAGCTTGTCCCAAGATGATCGCCATGAAGGTGCCGAACTGGTAGTGTTAAGAAAAAATTGTGTAGATGCAAGTAGGCTGTGATGGTTCGGACAAGTAATTAGAGGATAAAATGATACAGAGGAAATATTTGATGTGCACTTCTGTAGGAAGAAAAAAGGAATGATTAAGTAAGCTAAAGGATGTGCAGAAATAATCGAAGGAAGGATAAAGCAGACGGATACGAGGAAGCCAGAACCCCAATAGATGAGTCAGGAGGCCTAGGATTGCGCTATATCTCACCTAATACTGGTCCGATTTAAATGATTTTTCTTTCATTTTGTAGGCAATTTCACCAGCTTTCGTTTAATTACAATAATAACATCAAAAAAGATTTGTGGACGGATTTGTTTGTATTCGATATTTTTATACCGAGGGGAAAAACATTTAAAATATTTTTACATTTACAGGATAATGTTATAGCGAAAAGAAAATTTTATTTGCGCATAACTCAAAAAGTGAGCATTTTATGGTAAATTTTGTATGAAATCGTACCATATGAAATTTTAAATTTTGTATGAATTAAATTTCCTAAATTAATTTTAATTATTTCTGCTTTTATATTACTTAATGGAAACAAAATTATTCCATGGAAACTAAATGGAATTTTCATGGAAACTAAAACGAAACTAGTAAATCACCGAGGAAATGCAGAGTTATTTTATTTGCTCTTAACTTAAAAAGTATGCATTTTATAGTAAATTATGCATAGAATTATATGAAATATAATTAAATTATCTAAAAAACAAAAAAATAACTATCAAAATAGGACTATTATAAGCAAAGATATAGCGCATCGGACTAACCGGAAGTATCTATTATTTCATGAATTTTACAATTTTCTCGAAAACGGCTCTAAGGATTTTGATGAAACTTGCCTAAATTATTCTTTATAAAGTCTTAAATTATTCTTTATTAAGTCTATAACTTTTTATGTTATGAGCAAATAAAATATTATTTCCGTCATAACTTTTTTCTCAGCATTTCCTCGGTGATGTTCTAGTTTCGTTTTAGTTTCCATGAAAGTTCCATTTAGTTTCCATGGAATCATTTTGTATCCATTAAGTAATATAAAAGTAGAAATAATTAACTTAATTTCTATTTTTTTGTTATTACAATACATTGTTACATAAACTTTTCATTTATGTAGTACACCACCGAGGAAATGCAGGGAAAAAAGTTATGACGAAAAGAATAATTTATTTGCGCATAACCTAAAAAGCATGCATTTTATAGTAAATTGTGTGTAGAATTGTATTAAAGGTAATTAAATTATCTAAAAAACAAAAAAAGAATTATCAAAATTGGACCAATACTAGCAAAGATACAACCGGAAGTATATATCATGAATTTTATCGTAAACGATAAAACGGCTCCAACAATTTTGATAAAACTTGCCTAATGTCTTCTCTTTTTTTCATCACTTTTCGTGTGTGTGGTATATTAACGAAAAAATGCAGGGAAAAAAGTTATGATGAAAAGAATATTTTATTTGCGCTTAACTTAAAAGAACATGCAATTTATACTAAATTATGGTATTAAAGGTTATTAAATTATCTAAAAAGAAAAAAAGAATCATCAAAATCGGACCAGTATTAGCAAAGATACAGCGTATCTTACGAGGAGTACAAGACACTTAATGGATAACCGAGCGCATCCGAAAGAAGACGGATGCGACCTAACATCCTCCCATCATTCCTCCTTGGTATTGTAATTTAATGTAATTTAAGAATACAAAAGCAGAAATTAACTTAATGATTTCTACTTTTATATTATGTAATGGACAAACTGTTCCCATAGAACCTAAACCGAAACTTTTAAATACATTTTCAACTTGACAAACTTAAAACATATATGTAGTGTACAGAATTGTTGTACTAAAATTGATTAAAAAAAAGTTTTATTGTACGTAAGTGGGAGAAGATGTGAAGAAGTGAATGCTGCTGAGCTTATTTCAAGTATTGTTTATGTGAAATCTTTAAAATTATATTATAAAGATAATTATTATAGGACGGTAAGGGAAAGTTGTGTGATGCTTGCACCGCAGCAAACTTTTATTCTACGTATCTTGGAAACGTAAAACCTCAGATAGAGATTTTATTATTTATCGTTTTTTTTTTAATTTAATGTCTTGTTATACTGATTATACTGTTATACTGATTCCAAAACACCTTACATTTCTACTCTATCTATATAAATGGCCGAGATATGGGCACATGAGATCTTTAATTGGCCGCAGTTATGTAACAAACAGACGGATGGTAATGTCGAGTTGCGAGGATCAACCTGGCGTGACCTGTGACAGTACCAAATCTCAAGAAGATCAGCCCAGTAGCCTCGGAGAAAAGCCGCGGACAACGTACAGTGGCCGGACGGATTTTTTTTTATTCGATATTAGGATTCCACGAATATTGAAATGTGGGGAGGGATTACATAAATTTTTCCTTGGTCCATTCCAATGGTCTATTATTGATAATAATAAACCAAAAATCCGTTCGTACGGCGTACGCCGTCCGCGGCTTTTCTCCGAGACTTGAGATTCGGTACCAATGTGAAGTGTCACCCCAGGTTGATCCGCGGAACTCAGCATAATCATGCGTCTTTTTGTTTCAAAATCGCGGCCGGTTAAATATCTTTTAAGCCCATAATTCGGTCATTTATAAAGCTAGAGAGGATATGTAAAGTGTTTTGGAATCAGCATACCAAGGCATTAAAATAATAAAAAACAATACTTCCTTTACGTCCTACAAGAAAGTAAAAAACGGGGAAAAAAAATATATATATATATTTGTAAATGCTTTTGGCTTATCATTTTCAATAATATACCTCGAATCAACGAAGGGAAAAAATTTTCTAACCCCTCCCTCCCCCTCAAAATTTGAGGTCTTACGTTTCAAGATAGTAGAATCCAAATATCGAATAATAAAAAAATCCGTCCGTCCGCCGTCCGCGGCTTTTCTCCGAGACTATTTTACCGTTTTTCTTGAGATTCAGTACCAATGATTCTCGTAACTCGACATTGCCATCCGTCTGTTTGTGTCAAATGGCGGCCGATTTAAGATCTTATAAGCCCATAGCTCGGCCATTTATAAAGATAAAGGGGAAATGTAAGGTGTTTTGGGATCAGCAGAACAAAGCATTACAATAAAAAAAACAAAAAAAAAAACGAAATAAATAATAATCTATCTCTATAAATGCTTTTGGTTTATTATTTTCAATAATAGTTCAATAGTTCAATATTTTCAATAACTTTGGAATCGAAGAAGAAAAAAATTTTTGTATTATTTTTGGCATCACGGTTCGATCAGATTAGGAATAATATATGGGGAAAAAACAATCAAACTCCACATCGTTGTGCCTCTTTGGACATTATGCGGCGAACACATTTTATTAAACACTACTCCTTTTTTGTGGTGGCTATAATACATCGCCTATATGTATACGAGATACCACCGTTTCCGCCTTTCCTGCAAATGTTTCAAGTTGCATGTATAATGCATTTTTGAATCAGCAGCGACAAAACTTTCCAGACTAAATTTGCCAGCTTTCGACGGGATGTACAGAATGAATGAATGTCTGTTCTGAAGGTCTCAAATTTTTCATCGACAGTGATATCTGCTGCAATAAAATAAATCTGATGCCATGCGCCCACCACACTACCTCTCCTTACTACTCTATATAATAATCAGTTTTCTTAAATAGTTCTAATGAATTTACATAAACACTACAAACTTGAAATATTTTCAGAGGATGCTCTTCTTTACCTCTTAAAGTACAATAAAGCAGTTAGTACAATTCAGTGCACTATCTATTTTTTGGTTTGTCAAGTTATAATAAAACGAAATATTATAATCAACTTATTTCTATTAATATAAAATCACTTAGGCAGATTCGTAACCTTTGAAAGAAATTGTTCAGACAACAGTGCAGCTAACTTCTCTAAGCATAGACCACAGATAATCTTTGCACATTTCAAAATAGAAAATGATAAATCAATATGGATGACAATACTTCTCCTTATTATATTTCCACGTAGCATGTGAAAATGAAAATTATAGATGGTACAACATATTCATTTAAATACGCTTTTCTCACACGTCTCATCTCATTTATTACTTTTATTTCCGGCAATTTGTTTTCAACTTAGTAAAATATTTCTCCTTTTTTCTCTTTTAAAATTCTTTCATAGTTTATATTTATCCATTTTTTAATCCTACTGACCGTGAGAGGTTGCTAATTATTTCAAATAAACAACAGTAAAGGTACTTCAAATGTAGCCATTTTGAGAATTCGGTATTCAAAACCTGTCAAAATATTTTAATGAGAATAAGACCTATCTGATATTAAAGACCATTCAATTGAACATTGATGTTACGAATTTAATCAAAATCCTTTGAGTCGTTTTCGAGATTATTGTAAAAAAGTGTAAAATCAATGATATTCCGTAGTACTTTCGGTAAATCCGACAGGCGTTACTCTTGCTAATTTGAGTCCGATTTAGATATTTTTTTTTTTTTAGTTCATTTAGCTATGCACAAATTAATTTTCTTTTCAGACTAACTTTTCCCACTGCAATTTTTCGATGGTGTACAACATATAGGAACAATAATAGGCATGAAGGCAAATACTCCAAATAGTTAGAGCCATATTCTATAAAACAGTAAAAAAGTGCATAACTGATAATGTATAGTGATGCTTCAGGTCAGTCGATTACACATACCTTATATACGTAATTTCAGTTTCGTTTTTGAGCTGAATAACACATTTTTCACGATCGCAATACTCCCCCTTACTATATAGTATATTTAATACATAGGTACGGAAAATTTAAATCGCTTGCAATGAAGCGCAGTCATTATTAATAATGTCACAGCACAAAATGCATCGCATTTGCAATAACGATTAAGGAAATGACTGCACATAATTTAAACATTATATTTATATCGATGAGTAGACATTAATTAGTATTAATTTATTCTTCTTATTAATAATTGGTTATATAGGCCAAGTACAATGGAGGAGGAAGGTAGACGATACACTCCTCAGTTCTTTGCTAGATCAGGTAAAACAAATTAGTCATAATTTCATAAAATTTAATGATCGTTTAGAATAAGTGTATTCTGAGAACTAAAGTGTATTTTCATTTTTCTTATTTTAGCTTTCAATTATCTATATATGAATTTTATTGTAAGTCAAAGGGTATTAGATTCGTGAAAATTTCGTGCAATGGTTTCTGTGTGTGTGTATTTTACTGCAACATTTTCGCCAAAATCGACTTAATACAAATGCGACTTTAGACTGAGTGCCTCGAAAAAGACTAACGATTTTGATCAAACTCGTTATCATCAATTATCTTTAATATCAGTTAGGTCTTATCCTCATCTAAATAATCTGATATGGCTTAAATGCCATTTTTCAAAATACTGAAGTACGTTTAATTTTGTTTTGTTTTAAATAATTAACTGTCTCTCATTGTAGTATCAAAAAATGGTTTAATATAAAGTATGAAAGAAGACATGGCCGGATCTAGGGTTTTTTCCAGGGGAGGGAGAGCTTAATTCTGCCGTCCCTTCTTTAGTCCCCTTTCCCCTCTCACCCTCTCCACAATAAAAGTCAGTTTTAACTGTATTTTAGATAAAATATTTCAAAATAAATATAATCTCATAACATTAACACATTTTATTATGAGCTATAAGTAAAGTACCACTGTCGGTTTGCCAATTTAGACCAAAACTTGGTATGTTATTTAAATGAATATTAAAATCATAAATACCAAATTTGAAAAGTTTTGCAATATATTTTAATATATTTTTTGATGAAAATCTATTATGGCATTCAAGTAAAATACCACTTCCGATGATCATGTAGTGTCCGAAAAGAATGGTGCACAGCCAGATTTTACAACAATCCCAAATACAAATTTTGTTTGGCTAGCTTGTTTTGAGTTGTGCGAGATGCGATCGTCCGTACAGATATCACGACGAAACTAGTCACAATGGATTCAGGGCTGGTAAAAATGAATATTTCCGTTAAAATCTGTAAACCGAAAATTTAAGCGGTTGCAATACTGCCTTTACTGTCTACAAGAAAGTAAAAATACAATCAATTAGTAGAGTGCTTTTTTTTACAGGATTATTGTTTCCTTCCGGTACTGTAACTTAAAACTTCAATTCGATCCGTCATATATTTGCAAAACAAAACGGTATAAATGTATTAATATTTCGTTCAGAGCGTTAAAACTGGGAAATCGGATCGTTATAAAGTACGAATAACGTTTTATAGGAAAACCACCAACTGGAACCGAGACTAATGAAATAGAGGGTTATATCTAGCAAATCATTGCAAACTGGAATGTTAAAATGAAGCTTTATACATTTAAATATAATTTATATATATATATATATATATATATATATATATATATATATATATATATATATATATATATATATATATATATATATTAACAGCCTCCAATCAAGTGGCAATCCTGGGTAGGTCTATTGCATTATGAAGTAATTTATTTCGTTTTTTGCTATAAAATTGTGTATAGCAATTGTGTATTTGGATTCGCATTAATCTGAAACTGGATATATAAGATGAAAAAAATTATATATAACAAAAAACAGCAAAAACTATTAAATAAACATAATATTAATATATGTGTGTGCTTGTTTGTGTTTATATATATATGTGCATATATAGATAATATAATATATATGTGTGTGTGTGTATATATATACATACATGTTAGTTTTTATGATTTTTATCATACTATTACTTCTCTTTGTAGTACATTATTTTTTTAATTAAATGCGTTGGATCGAATATTTTACAGTGTTTGGACCGATAAGAGATGATAACTATCAAAGATTGGATGAATAATAAGACAATAATGATAACTGGAGGATCAGGTTTCTTCGGAAAAGTTTTGACTGAAAAGTTGTTAAGATCCTGTCCAGGAGTGAAAAGAATTTATCTCATCATAAGATCAAAAGGCAGTCAGGATGCGCAGGAAAGATGGGCCAATATTATAAAAAATGAGGTACGGTTAACGTTTAAGAATGAATCATAAAAAAATATTAATTTTCTAATGCAGTAGCCTTATGCAAATAAACAGCCACCAATCAAGTGGCAATCTTGGCCAGGTCTATTGTATTATAAAGTAATTTATTTCGTTTTTTGCTATAAAGTTGTTTCTATTTATTTGGATTCGCATTAATCTGAGACTGGATATATGAGGTGAAAAAAATAATACATAACAAAAACACAGAAAAAATCATTAAATAACTTAAGTTGATTATTTATCATGTAATACTACAGTTATAAAACCTTCACAGTAAAATCTAAATGTTTTTTTTTTCCTAATGAAGAAAAAATAAAATACAATTTTTATTCTATTCTATTCATTCTATTATATGTATCCTATTCTATGTTCTGTGCTACAGTTCAATGTTTTCATATCAATCCCCGAGCAACGGGCAAGAAGTCGCGGCATCTGAATCTGAAATGAGAAAGATAACGGGAAGGAATAGGGAACAGGTGCCCCTATCGATGCTCCCTGACGGTTTCATGGTCTGTGGTTTTGAATGAGATTTTCTGGTGTTAAAAGTTTTAGAAAAACATAATTCACTTAAAGCGGTTGTCTTCGCCAAAATAGAAGCTTGCTTTGAAGGCGTTATTTGTGCGATGGTGCCAGATGTACTCTAAGCCGACTTTCCTTCAGAGAGCTGGGAGCAGAGCATCTCCAACGTTTCATAAATGCCATAAATAAATCTTCATAAATGTGTATATCTGTTCTGTTTAATGTTAATATTAACTCGTTGTTTAGTTTTGTTTATTATAATTATTCAGATTAAGCTTTGTGTTTAAAATTACCCAAATTGTAAAAAATAAAAATCATAGTAATGACGGTAATGACCCTCTATGCATTTGTAAAATAAATAAATAAATTATTTATAGTGTTTATTTTAGATTAATTTGTCACATTTGTGTTTCCAATAAAAGAATCAGAAAAGACTCCGGGCAGATAGATTCATGTGATAAAGAAAAGAACATGTTGAATTAATTTTAAAATATAGGCATTTCATCCGATCATTCATACCTTTCTAAAAACGAATGTATAATCTTTGTTGGCCAAAACTACATTGAGACGCACACAGAAAAAAAATTTCCGTCCAATATTTATATAAAATTTATTTATTAAGAGAATGTAGTCATCATGTAAACAAACCCGATAACATGATTTCTCTAATGAATTAAACTTCTAAATTCAAGAAACATGTTGTGAAATCAATTATATAATGTAAAATAATTAATTTTATTTCTGAAGGATATGAACTAAATTTATCAATATAAAATTTTGTTCTTCACTGATTATGAAAAACCGTTTAACCGACAATATTTCGGCTTCGATAATGACGGTTAAGTGGGAATGGTCTGTCCTTATTATTTATTTAGGATTGGAAGAACATGAAATAATAAGTTTTGATGTACTATAGTTATGTACTAATATGATTATAGACGATTGCATAAAAATCTCAGAGGAAAGACAGAATGTAGTTAATTAAAATTAATACAACCGTAAAAAAAAACAATTTTTCAGAGGGGCTTGTATTACGTACTAAATACAACTGTAGCAATATTACAATATAACAAAAAAAATTATAAGCAATTATTTGGATTACCAATGGGGGGGAGGAGGAGAGGGAGTATTGTCAGTTAACTTAAATGGAATTTACCTCTAAAATCAATATCTACACAAAATTAAAATATCTGATGTGGGCAACCCGTGACTTCCTTATACGCCTATTAAATTATAAATCCGTGGCTTAAAAAGTGATACTGAATTTGGTTAATAGTTTCCGACTAAGGGAGCTAAAGTAAGTAAAGAGATAATCCAAGGAAGAATAAAACGGAGAGATACGAGGAAATCAGAAGCCCAATAAATAAGTCAGGACGCAGGATGACTAGCCGCCAAAAGAATCAGTCTCAGAAGTTCCTTACGAAATATCTCAGCTAATAATGGTCCGATTTAAATGATTTTTAATTTGTTTTGTAGGGAATTTCATTATCTTTCGTTTAAATACAATAAAAGCACCAAACATTGCTAACCGTTTTTGAGTTACGCGAAATACGTAAGAACGAACGTACCTACGTACGTACAGACGCCACGACAAAACTAGTCAAAATGGATTCAGGGATGGTCAAAATGGATATTTCCGTTGAAATCTGAAAACCGAAAATTTTCGCGATTACAATACGTCCTTTACTTCGCACAAGGAAGTAAAAACAAAAAAAAAAAATTTTGGGGACGGATTTTTTTTTATTCGATATTTGGATTCTACATTTCTTGAAACGTAAAACATCCTCAAATTTTGAAGGGGGTTACAAAAATTTTCTATTGAAAGTCTAATATGACCTTCAAGTAAAGTACCACTTCCGGTTTTCCAATTTAGACCAAAATTTATTATGTTATTTAAATATATATGCAAGTTATAATTACTAAATTTGAGAAGTTATGCATAGTATTTTAATATAATTTTTGATGGAAATCAATTATGACCTTCAAGTAATGTACCACTTGCGGTGATCAAGAAGTGACCAAAAAGGGAGGTTCACAACTAGATTCTAAATCAATCCTAAATACAAAATTTCAACTTTCTACGGCTAACCGTTTTTGAGTTGTGCGAAATATGTACGAACGAACGTACGTACAGACGCCACGACGAAATTAGTCAAAATGATTTCAGGGATGGTCAAATGGATATTTCCGTTGAAATCTGAAAACCGAAAATTTTCGCGATTACAATACTTCCTTTACTTCGTACAAGGATGTAAAAATGAACTATTATTAATTAAAAAATAAATAGACGACTTTTTTAGCTTTGCGAAAGCTAAATAAACTTGTCGTGGAGAAAAATATAGATTACCCGAGGTGTTAATGTTTGTACCCCTCAATATGTAGATTGATGACTTATTCACTCTCTTTTCCACACGGGGGAATTAAAGATAAGTCGAGATGCTTCAGGTTCTAACGTAACCGAATTTTCATCACGAGTTTCCGACAGTCACGGAAAATACAGAAATAATTTTCTGATAAAAAATATGTCGTCATTGCTTGGATTGTAATGAGTTCCAAATAATGATAATTTGTAATTTAGAATCATGTGTAGCGGAATATTTTGTCTTAAGTCGCTCAGATTTTTGACCCGATGGTCCTGCCATTACCATTAACGCACTATGCAAAGTTTCACTACTATATATTATTACGGCAGTATAGATCCCTTTTTCGGCTCTCAGGAGGGATGGATTTTGACGAGTGAGGTATCAAAAGAAAGAGAATTTCACGGAAATGTGACGAATTCCAATTTTGTTTCTTAAAATCATACAAGGGCTTAAATAAAAGTGATGAAAAAACTTGAAGATTTCAAAACTTTGACGACTGAGAATCGGCGGATCGAGACGGGATAAGTTGGGTTTTAAACATTTTGACGCACGGAAGATCAAGACCATATACGCTCCTACGGAGCGTACGGACCAATACGATCTGTAGGAGCGTATTGGTCCAGCGTTTTAAAGTTTAAAAACCTACCGTTTTCGAGATAACGCATGATAAATGTCCGCACGGGTCTCATGCCATCTTGCGTACGTGCCGTAGTCATGACAACTTCATATCAATTTGAGTCTGTTTACAAAAACTTTTAATGAGTTTAATTTATTGTTTCTCATGTCCAACCCTAAACGGCACTGCTAAATTTGCATACTATACATAGAAAATGATAGTTTAACTGTTAAACTGAATGGATATTTTCCAGAGGGACAAGCTAATTACTTATTAAGTATAAACTGTTACTTCAACATAGTCATTATAAACTATATAGCTTCACCAAATGTGTGTGTTAAATATACTTATAATAAACATGGTAATATTATATTGTTTCTAACATTATACGAAGAAACATGCTCTCCAATATAACTAGCTTATACTTCGAATGCAATAGAGATGAGATAGATAGATGTCTAATGCGAGAGTTCTCGCTGTTAAAATTAAGTTCAGAGATCATATAGTTCGGTAATAAAGGTTAGAAATGCAATTTTTTTTCCTCTGTATTTTAACATTTGTATTAATTGTTTTAAGTGCTAAAATTAAGCGTGAATTTATTCCTTCTCATAAGTGAGCTGAATACGTCTGCAGCAGGAGAATAAGATATACGTTAAGTGGGTTCTTCCGCTTAAAATGTCGAAACCGTCGATTTCAAATGCTTTATTTAGTGACATAGTGACAAACTTTTGATATATTAAAAAAAATATATCGATATCTTTCTAAAATCCCTAGTCTCGCTAGCGCGTTATCAGCATGACATCAGCAGGTATGGAATTATTGTGCTGTTCCACAAATTATCGTATTCTATTGATGTATTAAAATTTTATTATCGCATTCTCAAAAAAAAAAAAAATGATGAACCATTTGCCATGAATTTAATGAGATTTCGTTCTTGAGATAAACAACTTTATCAGCTGTCCGGATTTGGGAGAATCCGGTTAGTCTATACAAAATATGTGTTATTTATACTACTACTTAAAATAAATTTGTAGGTTCGAATGATTAAAACACTATTATTATTAATTCCTACAAAATATCAAACTTCGACTTTTTTTAAAGATTTATTATGATTACACAAAGGCTAAAATACAACATCTATTTCTAGCGGTACACAATAGCATACTAATTGCTAGTAGAGAACTCTTGTTCCTTAGTGGAGAGAATATATATAGGGCAAGAGAAAGGAAGGTGAAAAAGGAGAAAGGAAATGAAAAAGGGAAAAGGAAAAGTTGTTGATCCTTCAAGGGAGCGGAATCACTGTTCTCTTAACTCCTCCCTTCTTTTAAAATTGTTAGCTCCTGATAACAATAGTTGTTAAAATATTGTTTCATATAATTTGGATAGTAACATTTTACAAGTGTTTTCAGTGATCGGTGCACTGGGTGTTAATTTTTTTATGTGTTTTCTTATGTTTATGATTATATACATATACGGTTATGCTTATGAGTAATAGTGCAACAATGATTATGATTAAATAAAATTTGTGATATCTTTAGTAAAGCTAAGCATGTTAGGTTATGGAATAGTTGCACTGATGTTTATGCTTCATGTTTGAAAAATTGATATGAAATAACAGTTTGTTATAATTGTGATAATAAATTTGTGTTAGTTTAGGGCAGGGGTCGGCAACCTTTTTGTGACAAAGAGCCAAATCTATATTGAAAAAAACATGGAAGAGCCGCCAAAAAATAAATATTATATTTAAGAAAAAATAATCAAAATTGTTTATTTATTTCAAAATAATTAAATTTTACAATAAATTATTATTATTTATTTATAAATTAGTTTGTGATACCAACTGCACTTGGCAGTGTATTACAATATAATAATATTTTTTTAATGAGATGATTGCTCCTATATAGTGTTCGATAAGATTTCAATGTTTGGTAAATATTCAGTAATCTTTAACTTAAGGCAGTACTAAGTTTTAGGTCAGTAAGATTATTTTTTTAAGTGACTCTTTATTAATTTCGTATATGAATAGACTTGCGCACTATATAATGTGTGGATCCGAAAATTGTCAATAGTCCAAAAGCAATTCCAACTCCAACAACAATTTTATCTACATTTTGAAGATTGTGAATTTCGGTCTACTTATGCTGAGAAGATAAAGTGCACTTTTCTCTTTCTAAACCTTCTAGTTGAGAATTATGTTCTAAAAATATATTATTCCATAAATCTTTGGATTTTAAATCCAATAATTTAAGTTCAAATTGTGTCTGATTAATCAATGGGAATCGTGATAAATGCTGCATACCTGCTTCTACTGGTTTTGTCAAAAAAGCTGGTGGAGGTATATATTTCTAAATTCTTTAAATCTTTCACCAAAAGCTTCTTGCATGTTAACAATAGTTTGAGCAAAAAAATTAACATTAATAACATTTTTATTGTTCTTATGTTTTTGTAAATTAATAAAATGTAAAAATGTTCCTGCATGTAAATCATTCGCAAATACAGATAACTATTTTTCGAAACAAATTACTTCTTCTAAAAGGGAGAATGCAGTTTCTCTTTTTCTTGCAGTTACTACAGCCAACCATCGTCCGTTAGTCCTGGAGAATTGCGCCGTAAAACATCCTGAACAATACAAAATCTGTTTAGTACCTTGGAGTAAAAAGCAAGCAGGAGCAAATCAGGGCATAATAGTAAACATTCGAAATGTGATGCAACCATCATCAACATTCGGCGTTAACAAATAAGACATAAAAACATAGAAGTGCTTATTTTATTTTCTTCTGGGGCACTTTGAATATTGCATGTAAAGAAAGCACATGTCTTAAAAAGATTTTATCTAAAATTTGGGATGGTTTTATACAGAAATATTTAATTTTCAGAGAGCCACAAAATTTTCCAAAAGAGCCGCAGGTTGCCCGACCCCTGGTGTAGGGTAACAATCATTTGTGTAGGCTTAAATTAGGTAAATATAGATTAATATTATTACAATTTGTTATTTAAGTGATATTAAACGATGCATATTGTTTCGTTACGTCTAACTTAATTCTTATTTTAGTTTATAAGTTTTTACATACACTTCTTGAAGAATAGAGTAAATATAAGTTGTATTAATTATTTTAAGATTTCTACATTATAAGACGTCTGCATAAATATAGTCTGCTGTAAAATGTTGTTTTGTTTTATTATGTAAAAGTCGTTATTAAGTTCAATTTCCTAGTACGTGTTATTGATATTTTCCCCCCTAAAATTAAAATAAGTATAAATACATTTAAGATATAAATGTGTATTAAAAAATATAAAATTTATTGTCTTGAACGTCTTGTTCTGTAACTACGTTACATTCTAAGACCATATTATGGAGATGGAGTTGTAATGACTTAAGATGTTGAGTACATGTAAAGTTTTATAATGTTATGGATCTATCTGATGGGGCTCACAAGTTATTGATTAATATTGGTATCGTTTGAACTATGTATACTTGGAATTCTTTTTCGTGAGTAGGTAATTTTATAATGGTATGCATTACTTTTTGGTGTATGGAGCAAAACATTTTTCTATTTGTCAATAAGATTTCCGTATTGTTTGATACTAAACATTCTTCCCTGAAAAGATTTTTCAAGACAATCATAATGCTGTTATCTATTATACTTAGTTTACAAAATTCGATTGATAGAGTAATTTCTTTTACTTGGTTTAGTAACTGAAAAAGATGTATGTACAGGTTATTAGCACCTTCATTTGTTTTCAACGTTATCGTATATTACTGGTGATATACCAGTAAAACGTCGTTTTTGTAAGTTTTTGTTAAATACCTAATACCTCTGAAGGGTCATTAGCATACCTCATAGATATTTTTAATAACTAAATTTTTCCAAAGTGATGGTATGATATTTGTTTTGGAATCATTTTTTCACATAAAACAGTTTTAATGGACTATATAAGGTTATAGATAAGACACTTTTTCAAGAACTTGAATAAACTTTGAACACAAGTTTCACTGTCACCAAGAGCGATGTCCAGTCTGTTATTGATGTTTCAATATCGCCTTGCATCCTTAAGGGCTTGGCAGTCCAGCAGGATGTGCTCCGCGGTCAAAGCTTCCTTGCAGGTTTTACAGTTCGGTGGGTACAGTCCAGAAATGTGTGCGTCAAGGCAGTATGTACGCTACGTAACCTAGCCAAAACTAATTCTTCTTGGCGGTTTCTCCTTTCGGCAGTTTTCCAGACCTCTGGAGTATCTTTAATTTTTCCCAATTTGTCGCTTGTCCTGCTCCACTCAGATGTCCATGAAGTTGTTTACTTTACATATTTGCGCCAGTCCAAGGTTATCTTAATGACTTCTGTCAGTTCAGTAAAAGGATCTGTTCTTGCAGATCCTGCAACCAATCAATCAGCTTGGGCAGCATTCTCATTTCTCCCAATGCCCAAATGAGATGGAACCCACAGAAATTTTATTACTTTTCCCGAATGCGTGCATTCCCTCTGAAGAAGTAGAATATTCAAAACCAAAGCTCCAGTGAATACCGGTTTGAATTGTTGGCAAATGGAGTCCATGACGATTGCACATCCAACATTAGTGTTCGATTTAGAAGCGTCGGTGAACTAAAAAGAGTAGTTGGAATACAGCTCTTCCCGTTCTTTGTGAAGTTTTTTATACACACAATGAGGTATTGTCGGCTTCGAAAATACTGATAAACTGTAATCCGTTGGGTTTTCTATTTGTAGCTAATTAGGCTCAGATTTCTTAGGATTTTTAAAGAATTTTAGTAACGTAATTTGTAGATTATTTGTCAGTTTTTTTTATCTATCCTGGAAGCATTTACATGATGAATTATGTTCTTCATTACAGGGTATACCCTGACTTCGTGAGCAACAACGATTTTCCTTGACATCTTCTTCTTCTCCTGGCGCTACAGACCGAAGTGGTCCTTGATCTGCTTCAACATCTCCTGCCACAGGAGTCTGTCCTCCACCAAACGAATGCCCGCATGTCGCATGCCCTCTTTTACTTTCTCCTTCTATCCATGCTCTTGGCCGTCCCTTTGCTCTAGTGGCGAAGATCTTTCCTTTGTATACCTTCTTTACCTGTCTCCCTTCACTCATTCGGTTGACATGGCCATAGCATTTCAGCTTACTTACTCGTATTACACAGCTTACTAACATTAGACGGGAACAGATCGTTGTAAATATCATATACATCTCTATTATTTCTACTTCGCCACACTTTACTCTCAAACATTCCTCGCAGCACCCTCCTTTCGAACCGGTCAAGCCTGTCACACGTTATCTTTTTCATTCCCAACATTCACCGCCGAAACTAACAACAGGTCTGATTAGGATTTTGTACATCCTTGACTTCAGTGTGCCAAAATATGCTAATGCCAAATATTTCTTCTTGTTTCAAAAGAGTGTTCGCCGCTCTCTGTATATAAACTTTCGATGGTTGTTGTCCTGAATGCACCGAAGCGGAGGCGAAGTCCTTGGTTATGTACTGGGTCCAAAAATTGTAATGTTTAATGATGTAATGTTGTGATGAGCGTTCGCCGATCTGATACCCACTGAGTGCTGGCTTGAACCTTTGGTAAAATGCATTTTAATGCTTTTTGGCACTTTAACTTTACTGGGACCTGGGACCAGGTCAGTTTTTTATCGAAGTAGGCCCTTAGGAATTTGATGACATCTGCATAAATAATCGGTTGATTTAATATAGATAATGAGGGATGTGTTAGGCATTTTGTTTTTCTGCAAAAATGTACGGTTACTGTTTTTCAACTCGAGAAGCTGAAGCTCCTCGTTCTGGACCATGCTTCAAGGCTCTCCAATGTTTTTTGCAACCTCCATTCAATATATTCTAGAGACTTGCTACTTATGTAAATTATGAAGTCATTAGCAAATAAGGAACATTTCACTTCAGGTGATGTCTTTACGATAATATTTATGACTATTGAAAAAGCGAGATCCATGGTGTGTACCGTTTTCCTGTAGTAGCATTTTAGAAAGATTAGGGCCAACTTTCACTTGGTATGTCCTCTCTTCAAGAATATTTTTGATAAACGCCAGCAATTGCCCGCTGAGACCGACTTTAGATAGCGTGCTGGTCACATTATATCGCCACATTGTGTCGAACGCTTTTTGAAAATCTATATAGACAGCTACCAGGTACTCTTTACTTGAGAAGGTAGTCTGAATTTCATGTTCAAGCTTCATTATTTGATCGAGGGCAGAGCGGTTTTTCCTGAAGTCACATTGAGAAGTAGAGAAAAAGTTTGGTGAGTCCAAATGATATATCAATCTATGGTTTATCATTTTTTCAAGAACTTTAGACAAACAATAAAGTAGGGGTATAGGCTGATAGTTATTGATTTTTACATCTTTAGAACTTTTCTTAACTGGTTAAGCATGCACTCCATGTTTCAGGAAAAAATCCTGTGGTCCAAATTCTATTATAGATGGAAGAAATGGAAGAAATGATTGAGCTATTAAAGGCAGTTTTTTTCAAAAAAATATATGGAATCTAATCGGGCCCAGCAGTGGATTTATCTTTACATGTTTTCGGGGTATTTTGAAGTTCAGCTAGACTAAATGGGTGATTATAAATTCGATCGAGTTTTTCTCTTGTTGACTTTTTAATGAAAGAAATCTGAATTATAGTTGTCTGCTTTCAACATGGAAGAGAAATAGATTCCTAAAGCATCAGAAATTTTTAATGGATCAGTTATGATTTGATTGTCATATTCAATCGTAGAAACAGTCTCACATTTTTTGGATCCTTGAATCTCATTCACTATTTTCCACATCTCTTTTATGATTCTACTACTAATAAAATACCTTACATAAGTACTAAAAAATCTTGTTTGCTATTGATCCTATTATTTTGAATTCATTTAAATATTCTAATAATTTTTTTTTTAAATTTATTGATGGCCCTTTTTTGTTCAATATTGCATTGTTGCAATCTCTAGGCTTCAGTCGCTGAATATTTTCTTGCATGGAATACTTCTCTTGCCAGAAATAAGGATGCTTAGGTTGAAAAAAGAAATGCTTTACTCCAAATTGGTTACTGTATCTTCCTTTTTTTCTATTTCGTTTTCTAGCAAGAATGAAAACTTTTCCCAGTCGGCTATTTTGTATGACCATCTCGGAATTATAGGTTCAGAAGTGTATATTTTTGTGGCTACAACTTTTAAAGAGAATTTAATATTTATTGGTTCTGAGTAGATATATTTTTATACCATTGTCGCTACTCCTCCCAGTTGGACTTGCATACAGGTCTTCGATAGATCGACAGATGTTATAGTTTTTCAAATTTACAATCTGAGATTTCAAAGTATATGAGACACCAGCAAATTGGATTTTCTTCAGTTTGTAGCAATTTGAAATATTCATCATTTTTGTAAAATCCTTCACAGTTTCCACTCTGCAATTAATGTTTTTGCAGTTTTTACCAAAATTTACAGGTATATAAAAAGACATAGTCTAGAAACTTGTTATTAATTAATTGTCAGTGCTATCCTCCGTGCTGATTACACTTTCAATTGAGTCCCAGCCCTTTTAAGGAGTTTAAAAATTTTTAATTTTGAGCGCCGATCTGTAATAAGACTCTTAATGTCTACAAGCATATTCCTAAGGCCCTCTTGTATTATCCGTGAATTCGTGTACTAATTTACTGACAGTTTTAGTGTTGGACGATATGTCAACCATTTTAACCATATGATTGTAAGAGATTATGTGTTTCTGTCTATTTTCTTCGATTCCCTGCCGGACAATGTTAATCTGTCAAGGTTAATTCCAAAATTTATACATATTTTTTAAAAATTTCTTTGAGTTTTTGCTAGCAGATTGAGTAATTTCCATCGGTGGGGAGGGAGTCTTCGAAATTAATTATGTTTTCAATGTTTTTCTGAGATGATCTACCATACAATGGTTTCTATTGAGGTGAAACCGTCGTCATGGCAACTGACTAGAGTTGGCTGTACCTTAATACTGCCAGAAAACATGTGATTAGGGGTATTAAATAAGAAATGATCAGCACTGAGTCCAAATGACTAAGCCTCGCAAAACGGTCTGTGTGTATGTGAACAGTCTAGCTCAAAAACGAAAAGTCGTAAGATACTCAAATTATATATTTAAGGTAGTTATATGGCTGTCATGTTAAAGCAACTTTTACGTCAAAATCGACTAACCGGAAGTGCCACTTTATATAATCGATTTTACACTTTTTTAAAATTTTCTCGAAAACGGCTCTAACGATTTTGATGAAACTTGCCTAAATTATTCTTCATAAAGGCCTTTAACTTTTCATTTATGTAGTTAATCACCGAGGAATTGCAAGGAATAAAGTTATGATGAAATGAATATTTTATTTGCGCATAGCTTAAAAAGTATACATTTTACGGTAAATTATGTGTAGAATTGTATGAAAGGTTATTTAATTATCTAAAAAACAATAAAACAATCATATTTTTATACCGAGGGGAAAAACATTTAAAAGATTTTTACATTAAGAAGAAAATGTTATAGCGAAAAGAAAATTTTATTTGCGCATAACTCAAAAAGTGAGCATTTTATGGTAAATTTTGTATGAAATCGTACCATATGAAATTTTAAATTTTGTATGAATTAAATTTTCTACATTAATTTTAATTATTTCTACTTTTATATTACTTAATGGAAACAAAATTATTCCATGGAAACTAAATGGAATTTTCATGGAAACTAAAACGAAACTAGTAAATCACCGAGGAAATGCAGAGTTATTTTATTTGGTCTTAACTTAAAAAGTATGCATTTTATAGTAAATTATGCATAGAATTATAAGAAATATAATTAAATTATCTAAAAAACAAAAAAATAATTATCAAAATCGGACTATTATAAGCAAAGATATAGCGCATCGGACTAACCGGAAGTATCTATTATTTCATGAATTTTACAATTTTCTCGAAAACGGCTCTAAGGATTTTGATGAAACTTGCCTAAATTATTCTTTATAAAGTCTTAAATTATTCTTTATTAAGTCTATAACTTTTTAAGTTATTAGCAAATAAAATATTATTTCCGTCATAACTTTTTTCTCAGCATTTCCTCGGTGATGTACTAGTTTCGTTTTAGTTTCCATGAAAGTTCCATTTAGTTTCCATGGAATCATTTTGTTTCCATTAAGTAATATAAAAGTAGAAATAATTAACTTAATTTCTATTTTTTTTGTTATTACAATACATTGTTATAACAAAAATGGTTGCCCTACAATATCGCACGATACAATAGAAAAGGAACTTAAAATCTTAGACTAGACCTAAGATTTTAAGTTCCTTTTCTATTGTATCGTGCGATATTGTAGGGCAACCATTTGAAATTATTAGTCGTTTGGCTGGATTAACTAATCGTTTTATGAAAATTTCTTTGTTGCCAATAAATATAGATTAATGATTCTTCAATAAGTTATCTACTGCTTCTTTATTACTGAAGTGTATGCAAAATCGAGAGTTAGTGATTCATGAGTTATAACGGATGAATTTCGGATCAATTAAGGCTGCTATTTTTAGAATATTTCATTTTCCACAATACTAGGAAAAGTATGTAAGATGATGACATTTCTCGTTTAGAAAATCGCTTTATAGCGGTGGCTTTGGCATAACTGGCGGTTGTTTCTGCAGGTTTGAAGTTTGGTAGAACTTTTGATACATTGCTTACTTGATGATTTTCTTGTGCTATTTGCTTCTTACTTGTCAGTTGCATTATATTATAATATAGAGAAGACATAATAGGGAGAAGATATCGCTGCAGTACCAAAAGCCCTTGGCGCCTATAAACTGTGAATAATCGCTTGACTTCTTATAAACATCTTAGTTTTCTATCAAATAACGTACACGTTCCCTTAAATTGTCCAAATTGCACAAATAAAGTTTATAAAGGCATGAAATATGTGCGTGTCTTCTTCGTACAGGTCCCAAACAGCTGGTCTGTTTTCTTCTATATTTTCTATGATTTTATCGTTATGTGATATATTATTGGCATTAAGTTAACCAACTAATTATATTTCCTAATCCGTTAATTAATCCTATTTTTGTTCTAAGTTTATATTGCAATATTTCTAGTTGATGGTTAATATTATTAGTTAAATCTTTTAATATAAAATAAAGATTATGTTTCTTGATTACTTTTAAATGATCATATATTTCGTCAAATTCTGTCTCTAAAAGTCTAATATTACAGAAATGATTTTATGATTATAAGTTATAAGTAAGAAATGAAATGATTATAAGTTTCATAATAAGAATTTAGAACTTACACTGGCGTCCCCATAGGAAATTTCGCCAAAGGAGTTGGAATAGCTATTGACCCTGGCAATGTTTAACAAACTTGAAAACTGGGAGCCTGTCTCGTCGAGAATAATAGCTGCGGACTTCCAAATGTCGATCGGGAAGGTTACTCTAGTACAAGTGTATGTCCCAATAGAGGACGTTGCTGTCATAGATAAGGAATTACTCTATTCGGACTAGCATAGAGTAGTTAATGGAATCAAGAACAAAGGAAGATATGCTGTTTTCTGAGTGGAGGCCTTAACGCAAGAACTGGTTGTGATCCTGGAGTTGGGTATGGAATCTTGGGAATGCATGGTGGAGAGAGAATAAGAAATGGAAATGGACAAAGACTCAAAGTTTTGTGTTGACAATGACTGGCTGGTGGGCAATTCATTCTACCCCCACAAGAAAATACACAATATTACGAAATAATATTATTGACTACTTCATTTATGACAGGAGTGTCAGGCAGTTCAGGGATATCAAAGTTATAATAGGAGCTGCAATAGGCAGTGATCATCTACTCCTGATTGCGGACACAAGAATTCTCTCAGAGTTACAAAAGATGCAGACGAAAAATTATTTATCTATAAATGTAAGAACATTAGATGACCTTGAAAAAAAGGACTCGGTACACCGAAAAGTTAGATGACAGAACCTTGATACTCGAAGAGGATATATAACATATATGGAACGCTCTTAACATATAAAAATATGCATCTTGGAAGTAGCAAGGGACTTATATGGTTTGCGCAAAATTTCAATTAACAGGAAGCGTTCGGAATGGTGGAGTAATGAAATTAGGAACTTCGTAGAGCAAAAAAGAAAGCATGGAAAGCTTATTTTCAAGATAAAGCACCTGAGTTTGTATCACTCAGACAGAAATGAATGCAAAGATAAAGTTCGTATAGCAAAGAAAGAATCATGGGAGAAGTTTGGAAGAAGACTGGACGAAGACCACCGAGTTAGTGTCAAGAAGTTTTGGCAAAAAGTAAAGTCACTCAGAGGAAAACGAAGCAAGCCAGTGAGGAATATCAAGGACGCACGGGGTATAATCATCACAGATGAAGCGCGTATCCTCGAGAGATGGAAGCAATTTTATGAAGGGTAGTTTTCAAGGGCTGCCAACAAAACAGAAGATCAGTCGCCTCATAATAATAATCAATTAAGTGAAGAGTGCATTGATGAAGGGGAGGTGATGGACGCCATTAAAAAAATAAAAGTAGGCAAAGCAGCTGGAAGGGATGGCATTGCTCCGGAGCTGATAAAATATGGGGGTCAAGAGCTTGTCCAACAAATATTCTAACAAATTTGGGACATGAAAAAAATTCCAAGAGATTGGGTATGTAGTGTAATTATCCCTATCCACAAAGAAAGGCAGCTGCACCGAATGTGAAAATTATCGGCCTGTAAGCTTGCTCTCCGTTTTCTATAAACTTTACATCAGCATACTGGAAAAGCGGCTGAGGACAATGGTAGAAAATAAAATTGAATATGAACAGGAAGGTTTTCGTCCTGGAAACATTTTTGTCCTAAGAAGCATAGCAGAAAAGGCACTGGACAGAGGACAAGCACATATCGACTCGGTGCCCAGAAAAGAAAGAAATTTGCAATGGGGAGGTATTTGAATTTGTGCCGGTGTTTACCTACATAGGGACCTCTGAGGAGAGCGGATGGAAGAGAAGAAGGTGTTGCGTCAGAAATGTACGAATAACAGAACAGTTTGAGGTGACTGAACTAAAGCACTCGAATTCCGACAGCTTAAGTTTGGCAACGTGTTCCGCATGCAGGATGAAAGTGAACCAAAGAAAGTTCTAGTAGCTCGTCCCTCTGAGAAAAGACCGCGAGGACGTTTTTGTATTTTTTACATATTCTTTAATACATATTCATGTACATATTTTGCATTTTTAAATACATAAAAATCCTAGCCCTCGTAATCACCTTGTTTTACACAGACCTTCTACGATACTGGAATATGATTTTTATACGTATAGAAGAAACTTCCCTCTTTTTAGCGAGCCCAAGATCGTTTCACTGTTACATAATTCCCCTTTAGTGGAGCCCTTAAGGAAAAAAATGGTTAAAAACCTTGCACTATACATGAAAAAATACTTAAATTAGCCAACTTTCTTGGTGATCGGTCAAACGGTGTCGAAGTTTATTAATCTCAAATATATCAACGTCCATTTTTATATTTTATATAGGTTTATGTAGTAGTAAATTTTAATTTTTAATGTTGTTCAAGAGGATTCCCTTTAATAGGTGTTATTTCAGATAAATAATTTAAATAATTCTGAGGCAGCGGGTACCTCCCTGAAATAGCAACATTATAGTATGTTGCAGAGAATGGAAGGAATTTAAATGGAGATTTTTCTTCGCTCTTGATACTTAATTTCATGTCTATGAACCGATGTGCTTAGACTTTGGTTAACAGTTTGATAAAAGCTGGCAAATTGATTTTGTAATTATTTAAGAATCAGGTGATTCTAATAACTAAGGAATAAGCACTAGAATTCGATTCGTAAACTAATGATTATCTTTTGCTTATATTAAAAATTTTAGTTATTTGAGAATCTGTTAGCCGATGAACCTGATATAATAGATAGAAAAGTGACTGTTTTGGATGGAGATGTGTCATTGATCGATTTAGGGCTTTCTCAAGCAACTATTGAGGTATGAAATATTTATATTTCTAGGATAAAATAATCAAAGATTGCATTTGAACGCAGTTTCCTTTCATTATTTTTTTTTTCGCAGGAGCTGAAAAACACCGTGAATATAATTTTCCATGCAGCAGCTACGGTCCGATTCAATGATCCACTTCACAAAGCATTCCTCACAAACACGCGAGGAACATTAGAAATGTGCAAATTAGCCTCAAAAATGAATAATCTGGAAGTCAGTAAAATATTATAAATCTAGATAATCTATTTTAGCTATATTTTTCTATAGTTACAATCTTTTTTCCAGGTTTTCGTTCATGTTTCCACAGCATATTGCAACCATAATTTGAATAAAAGTAATTACGAAGAAAAGATATATGAGCCATGTCAGGATTGGAGAACTATACTGAAACTAATAGAAGAAGAAGATCCAGCAGTTATGAACACCATCTCTTACAAGTAAATCTAAAATATAATTGGTATAAACTGAAGATGAATTATTATCAAAATGTTAGCATTACATTATTTGCTTTCTTTTAATTATAGAATTATACAGGATCATCCAAACACCTATACATTCACAAAATCATTGAGTGAAAAAATAGTGGAAGAATATGCTTGTAAATTTCCGACAGTCATTGCAAGACCGACAGTTGGCAAGTATTTCGTTATAACAATAAAATAAATTTTATAAAATTTATTAGTGTAATTTTATGAGGTAAATAATAAAGAGTTCAGGAAGGTAGAGATATTATAGAGCGCATAGGACAAAAATTAGTGTTGGGAGTTTAGAGATGTTCAGCGATGTGAGAAGAGGATACAAATTATTATTTAAATCAACAAATGAGGCTGGAAATGAACTAAAATGATGGAGTGCTAGAAGTATTTTTATTTTACCAAAATTTTATTTATATATATATATATATATATATATATATATATATATATATATATATATATATATATATATATATATGTAAATATAATGGTTACAGTGTGTAGCTGGGAGAAGTTATTAACCTGTGATCATAAAAGTCAGTTTTCAGTTTCAGTTTTCGGGACGGTTAAGCAAGAATGAAAAGTTATAATTAGTAAAAATATACTCCATTTGGCTTCTGTGGACTACCTTCAACGTACAACAAGCTTTTTATTCTCTGTTCAGAGATTGATAAGAGGAATGTATTTATTATCTGCCTGTGACAGATCCATTTTTAAGTTGTTAAGATTTTGAGAGGCAATTTCAAGTTGAGGTAAGTCCAGATAAATCTCTTAATCACAGTAAAGGTTCATTCCAGTGCTTCGACCTTCAATATGTTGATCCTGAAGAGATTGAAAAGAAGCTAATTAATCCAACAATTGACATTTATATAAATCCTTACCTCCAATGCAACTTTTCCAGTGCCGAAGCTCAACTGACAATTGACATTTTTTTTTTGAATGGAGGTAAATGCGGTTATGGATAGCTACTGCATAAACACCTTAGGTGGCAAACAGGTACAACTAAATTTCCACCCTGTTCTGAGACAATCTTGACAATTGCTACACCACCCACTGTGTTCATAAAAAGTAATCTGTTTAAGGCATAGAATAACTTGTTTTGTTTGGTTTACTGAGTTTTTCCAAATATGTATTTTAGCATACTTTTAGTAGTTGGAATTGACTGTTACAATAATGGCCGACAGTTGGTAATACTGATGATTCTCTTTTTAACATCACAGGAGGCAAGCGTTTAAATTTCGGTTGACTTTTCATATCTCTTTAATAAATATAATAAACTTTATGGATGTTATGAATTTTAATTACTTAGATTACTATTTCTTTAGTTTCTTTTAGTACTTTCATATGACTTTGATGAAAATATTACATACAACATGAGCGAACAGAGTTCAAACTGGACTTTCTAAGCAGACTTTTCTCTCTTAAACAAATGAGTAACTAACATTATGAAAACTACTCTCAATTAAGAAATTACTCTGCTTAATTATTGTTTCTAAAAAAACATAACGAAATTTCAACGTAACACCTAGAGCTCTTGAAAATTATATAAGCTGATTCATCAATATCAATTGTAATTTAAAAAGGTATATATAGAGCTCTTGAAAATTAAAGCTTATTTGAAATTGAAGTTGATTATAAATTATAAATTTAAAAAGGTGTCTATAGAATACTTTGAAATAATACTTATGAAATATTTTATTGCAAAATAAGCTTATTAAAATTTCCATGGTAAAGGATTATTTAATTAAATTAGTAATTTTCCAGTGGTAGGGGCCATACTGAATCACGTCCCCGGCTGGACGGACAATGTGAATGGCATCACGGGAGTGTCAACAGCAGTGACTAAAGGGGTCATGAGGGTTTTTAAAGCTAGAAAAGATTGTTCTCTAGATTGTATTCCAGTCGATGTCGCAATAAATGCACTCATCATTTGCGGTTGGAATAAAGCAACCAGGTAACGTTATTACTTAAATTATTTTTTTAAATGTAAATATTACTTAAAAAACGCTGCAAATTATTACACAATGGTTTATTAATTATTTCCACTTATTTATTCCACTTGTTTATTATTCCACAAAAATATCAATTCTGTCCAAGTAAAAAATATGAAGCAGTAGGCACCAAAGGAAATGAAATTTGAAATTGGCCGTGAGAGTGCCGAACTGTGTTAATTAAAAAAACTGCGTCAATGCAAGTAGGCTGTGATGTAAAATGATGCAGAGGAAATATTTGATGTGCACATCAGTAGGAAAAAAGAAAAGGTAAGACTAAGGAACCTACTGAAGTGTAGAAATAATCCAAGGAAGGATACAGCAGAGAGATACGAGGAAGTAAAAAGCCCACAAGATAAGTCAGGAGGCCTATTTCAACGATTACTAGACGCCTCGAGAATCAGTCAACGAAGTTCATTACGCTATATCTCAGCTAATAATGGTCCGATTTAGGTGATTTCTAGGTCGTTTGGTAGAGATTTCGTTAGCTTTCGTCTAAATACAATAAAAGCACCAAAAAAAAATGGATTCTACGTATCATGAAACGTAAAACCTCAAATGTTTAGGGGGGGTTACAAAAATTTTTTCCTTGGTCGATTCCAAAGGTCTATTATTGAAAATAATAAACCAAAGGCATTTACAGATAGTGATTTTTTCTTTTTTTTTTTTTTTTTGTTATTTTAATGCCTTGTTATGCTGATTTCAAAACACCTTACATTTCTCCTCTATGTTTATAAATGGCAGAGTTATGAGTACATAAGATCTTAAATCGGCAATTATTATAGATTTTTTGTTTTTCAATTTTTTTTTTTTTTTTTGATGTCTCGTTATACTGATTCCAAAACACCATACATTTTCTCTCTATCTTTGTAAATTACCGAGTTTTGGGCTTATGAGATCTCTAATCAGCCGCCATTTTGAAACAAACAGACGGATGGTAATGTCGAGTTTTGAGGATCACCCCGGGGTGACCTGTGACTTTGATACCGAATCTCAAGAAAATCGGTCCAGTAGTCTCGGAGAAAAGCCGCGGACGGCGTACGGCGGACGGCGGACGGCGGACGGACGGATTTTTTTTTATTCGATATTTGGATTCTACGTATCTTGAAACGTAAAACATCAAATTTTGAGGGGGAGTCTTTGTCCGCTTTAAGCATAACACAGCCGCTTTAATTGTTCTATAATTCATACGTTATTTAATACTATGTAAAATTAAAATTCTACCAAATAAGAAGTATTTAACGATAAAAGCCCTTTTGGCATTTCTTAGTTAAGAAATTGGTGCCAAAGAAGGAGAGGCAATTATCCATTGAAATATTGCCGCACAGTCCAGATCGGTCGTTGATGACGTTCTTCTTGAATTTGTGAACCGACACGTAACTACTCCTGATTTATCGGCCGAAGTAGAGACTCAAATATTTACTGAGAGCAGTTAGACAGAGTTTATGCAGTTTGAGTGCAAAGTACCCCTCATTGATCAGCAGGAACCGAGCCATTTTGCAACATGAAAATGCTCTGCACATTTTTGACAAAGGAAAAAATATCGGAACTGCAAAGAGTAAAAACGTTTTGCTTCGTCCTGTGTATATTTCAGATATTGCACCATCAGATTATGGTTTATTTAGATCAATGACTCATTTTTTAAAAGGTCGGATCTTTGATAATTACGATGACGAAAAAATTGGATGTGAGAGTTCTTTGCCTCAATACCAAAGGAGTGATACCCGTATCAAATACAATTACTTGCAGAAACAATGAACTTTACTTTGAATAATGTATTCAATAATTCATAACTCAGTATTCAATTATGTTTAAAATATGTAATCTGAAATAAAGCTATAGTAATGCGCAAGGACGTTTGCAACAAACGAGAATTAGAAGGTGCACGAACCACAGCATCGTGGAGGAGGGGTCCTTCCTTACTCCCTCCTTAAAACACATAATTTTGCTGTATAGCATATCACCGAGAAAAAAACGATAAAATCTTATAAAGAAAATAAAATTTCATTCGCTCATAACTCAAAATGTATTGTTGGATGTCATATGCATAATCCTTTATAAGGCAATTAAATTCCACACAAAACGAAAATATCTAATGTGGGCAACACATGACTTCCTTGTACGCCTATTAAATTATAAATCCGTGGTTCAAAAAGTGATACTGAATTTAGTTACTAGTTTCCGAAGATTGCAGTAAAAACGTCACTCGGCGTCCCGTCATCTATCTATTGACACACACACACACAAACACTCTTGTCACTGTAGGTCTCATTCCGTTATTATATGTCGTTTTCCTTCAGTAGGTAACTAGTTTCCAAGATATTTCTTCATGTACCGTGACAACAATAAAACTGTCAATATCACTGGATAAAGCATTAGAAATGGACAGTTTCGACATTTTAAGCGGAAAAACCCACTTAAGTAATATCTTATTCTCATGATGAAGACTTGTTGATCTCACAAATGAGCAGGAAAACTAGTATTTTAGACTCAATTATAACACTTAAAGCAAGTAATAAAAATGTTAAATTGGATTGGAAACCAAATTGCGGTTGTAACTTTTATTACCGAAACATATGATTTCTCTTTTAATTTAAATATAATTTTTCATGTAAGCTTATTATGACCTTCAAGTAAAATACCCTTTTCCGCTCATGAATCTTAACTAAAATCTAGTAAATATATTTATATCGATATAAAAGTCCTATTTACCAAATTTGAGATGTTTTACATTATATTTTAATGTATTTTTTGACGAAAGTCTAATATAACCTTCAAATAAAGTACCACTTCCGGTTTTCCAATTTAGACTAAAATCTAGTATGTTATTTATATCAATATTAATTATTGATACCAAATAAATAAATAAATAAATACCAAATTTGAGAAGTTTTGCATAGTATTTTAATATAATTATTGATAAAAATCAATTATGACCTTTAAGTAAAGTACCACTTCCAGTAATCAAGCAGTGACCAAAAAGGGAGGTTCACAATTATATTATATTAACACTTAAAATAAGTAATAAGTAATACTTATTTTAAGTGTTAATATTGGGCATATAATACTGGTTTTCCTCCCCATTTGTGCGATGAACAAGTCTGTAGCAGGAGAATAAGATATAAGTTAAGTGGGTTCTTCCGCTTAAAATGTCGAAACTCGATTTCTAATGCTTTATCTAGTGATATTGACAGTTTTAATGTTGTCACGGAACACGAAGAAATCTCTTGAAAACTAGTTACCTACTGAAAAAAAAAACGACATTTAATAACGGAATGAAACCTTCAGAAACAAGAGTATGTGTCAATAGATGGGTGTCCCGACGCCGAATTTCGTTTTCGAGATATTGCAATTTTCGGAAATTAGTAACCAAATTGAGGATCACTTTTTGAGCCAACGATTTATAGTTTAATAGGAGTACAAGGAAGTCATGTGTTGTCCACATCAGATATTTTTTTTTTCGTTTATGACACTAATGCATTATTTAAAAGACTTTATTTTGATTTTTAGTCTTAAATATTATCGAATAACCCATGTCAATACGAAAAATAGTTAGCCGCTCGAAATCCTCCATTAAATAGTTTTAACAATGAAAAATTGCACTTGTTATTGTAAGACAATTTTATCTATTTTACGATACTGCAATTGAAAAAACCTAATTTACATAGTTTTTACTTCCTCGTACGAAGTAAAGGAAGTATTGTAATCGCGAAAATTTTCGGTTTTCAGATTTCTACGGAAATATCCATTTTGACCATCCCTGATTCCATTGCGACTATTTTCGTCGTGGCGTCTAGACTTACGTACGTACGTTCGTTCGTATCTCGCATAACTCAAAAACTGTTAGCCGTAGACAAATTGAAATTTTGTATTTAGGATTGTTGTAAAATCTAGTTGTGAACCTCCCTTTTTGGTCACTGCTCAACCACCGGAAGTTGCTTGAAGGTCATATTAGACTTTCATCAAAAATAATATTAAAATTTAATGTAAAACATCTCAAATTTGGTAAATAGGAGTTTTATATGGATGTGAATGTATTCACTATATTTTGGTTAAAATTGGTGAGCCGAAAATGGAACTTTACTTGAAGGTCATAATAAGCTTACATCAAAAATTATATTTAAATTAAATACATAAATCATATGTTTCGGTAATAAAGATTACAAACGCAATTTGGTTTCCAATCCAATTAAACATTTTTATTACTTGTATTAAGTGGTAAAATTTAGTGTAAAATACTGGTTTTCGTCCCTATTGGTGTGTGTTTGTCAATAGATGGATGTCGCGACGCCGAGTATTAGCCCATTATTATTGAGTTAATATCGAATTTCTTCAATATATTGACAATCTGAGGGGTATATTGTAACACTAATACAAACGGAAATAAAATTGGCTGAATCCATTTTGACTAGTTTCTTCGTGACGTCTCACAGTGCGGCGCTCTTACGGTCGAAGTGGACAAAAGTCGTTCTTGACGGGTTTTTAAAGAAAACTTCTAGATGATCAATAAAAAACACATATTAAAGGTTTTGAATAAAAGTTGAGTTTTTTTAGAGTTACAAAATTAATAAAATCACAAACATTTTTTTTTACAATACATGAATTGATTATACTAATTGATTAATTATATTGAGTCGCTGCTCGTTGACGTATTCTCTTCGGATGACTTAGATGGTGATAAGTTCTCCAGTTCAAATTGGAGTGAATTCAAAGAAGGGTCGTCATCGTCCAAAAGATATTTTTTAATGTCCTCTAAATAAAGCTTCGAATTTGAGTGGCTTGCTTTCCTGCTTGCGGAAATTAAAAGGTCCGAAGATATTAAAAGACCAGAACATTAGGGCCAATTCCAATAAACCTAATGTTTTCCGCGTGTGATCCAATCTGTTTTTTCTTATGACTTTATGACAGGGTTGCCTTCTCTTTATGCCTCTAAAGTTTTCCCAAAGAGCATTCCAATTGGAATAAGATGCAAGAGATTTATTACTTCGCAACTAAGAAATAAAACTTTATGTACACATCAGGCGGCATATAATACCAATTATAATTCTCCAAATACAATTTTAATGTATCTTTTAATAAAACTCCTTGTGTTTCAGCATTAACGCGCTTGTCACAAGACAAAGTTCTCAAAATCAATTGAAATTTAGATATCAGTTCTTTGTTCAAGCCAGTAATTTCAGCGCTGACCTTGAAATTGGCAAAAAATGTTCTGGCTGTATTTCGGTCGTTTGACGAACCGAATCCAGGTTTTGATTTGTATACAGTAAGAGATAAGCGCGATTTGAAGCTCTCCTGAATTCTTTTCTTGTTTTATTCCTAAATTTTATTTAAATCCCATATGGACCTTGCCATTTTTTGAAAGGAAGTCTATATGAAATATGAGACAGACATTCAATAAACCGAATCCGGCGATGGAATGTGGACAAGCCAAAACGGTATTGGTCTGGGCCAGGAATTCTTTCAGATACTTTATTTGTATTCATCTCAATTATGACCTTTAAGTAAAGTACCACTTCCGGTAATCAAGCAGTGACCAAAAAGGGAGGCTTACAACTAGATTTTACAATAATTCAAAATACGAAATTTTAACTTTCTACGGCTAACTGTTTTTGAGTTATGCGAGATAGGTATGAACGTACGTACAGACGTCACGACGAAACTAGTCAGAATGGAGTCAGAGATGGTCAAAATGGACATTTCCGTTGAAATCTGAAAACCGAAAAAGGAACTGCGTAAAAGGAAGTAAAATTCGATAAATAATTATTTGGTAGTTTTATGAAACTATTTTTTTTATGGATTTACTCATTATCAACTGCAATTAATTGTTACTATAAAACAGGAAGATATTTTTATTATTTAACACAAACTGTTTAATTAAAAAACAGTTCTTATTCTTGTATTCATACAAGATCATTTAATACAGAATGCTGACAATAAACTTAGGAAAAACGTACTATAACATAAATATAACAAAATATCAGAAATAGAAAAAACCTTTAAATTCACACCAATATACTTGTAAATTAAGTACACTAATGAATTAAAACAAATATAAAACAGGATTAATAAATATATAAATAAATGATACAGAATAAACAAGATAAAGAGCACACAAATGAGAATGACTGTTAAGAATTAAGCGACAAAGGGAGCCGATGGGAAATAGCCAGTATGTCTGGAGGAGGGAGGGTATTTGGATTTGTGGTAGAAGACATTTCATCGGCATTCTTTCAGCGAACGCACTATGGTCTGTCCACCAATTTTTTTTTAAATACTCAAAAAAATTCTCACAAATAGAACGATTCAAACCAAATGGTTCGTCGGTAAAGATTCTTAATCTGGGTGGTTTGCTTGCAACTTCATTAGCAAAAACGTCTATGTTCTTTTTATTTAATGAACACATTTTTTTTACACAGATTTTCTAAGATAGCTCTCTTTATGTACGGAAATTAGAATCTCCCCTCTTTCTAACGAGCCCGAGAACATCGAACTCAAATAAACTGAAGAGGAGATACTGAACTTCAAAATGGAACGTAATTTTGTGGCTAAAATTTTTGAGCACCCTCGGAATTGAAAAAAAGAAGGTTTATTTTTGGTAATATTTTCAATATAAAGGTTTCTTGGTGTGCTGAATCCAAATGTGCCATCATTTTTGGTGTGAAAATCGGTTCTTCTGCCGGGAGAAAACGATTCCTCGCTAAGTCGGTTGAAATTTCAGCTAAAAACAGTTCCAGTGGATGCTCAGGCTTAAGGGAACAGCGCCGCGCCGCACAGTAGGACGCAAAAAACAAAAACTGGTCATAATTATTTAATTTCCAAACGGAACTGTCTTGAACCTTTAAATGTTGTAGAAATATCTGTCTTCTTTTGTGAATTAAACCTGTCGGTGGTTATATTAATAATTAAAAAATATAAATTTCACCATGTATTAAAACTAAAGCAGCAAAAAAAAAAAAAATAATAAAAAAATCCTCCGACAATTACATGAATCTCACGAATTTCACGTATACATTACACAGATAATCGATTGGAGATATTACATTTAGAAAAACTATAGATGATATAGGTGATATTTTTAGATTCCAATCCACTTTCTCAAAAATTGTTATTTCAATATTTCTTCGCTTCTGTTTAGAGTAACCACAAATAATTTGTATGAATATTGTAGAAAATTTAATACCACAGAGGACTGGTCCTAAAGCATTTTGCAATACAAAATATTTATGAAGTTTAAACCACTGGAATTTCTACATTTTGTGATTTTTTGCACATATTCACAGCCCTTTTTTGCGGCAACTCTTCCGAATATTTTAACTTACAGGAAATGAAATGTTCTTTAATATTGGTCAGTAACGTTAATTTCGCTTTAAAAACCGTGAAAGCGAGTTATTGAGGAAAAACTGAAGGACGTGTTTGCTCTTACAATTAGTGTTCTTTTCATGATAGAAAAAAACGCACATGGTGTGGGAGGTTGAAAATTTGGATTTTTCATGAAAGTGGAAATATATAAAACATATATGAAAATCAAAATTATTCCACCTTTCTCAATCAAAAGTGAAATTTACACCTCACTGGGTGTAAAAAGAAAATATCAAAACGTGTTAATTAAGAAAACATGTTTTATAGTATCTAGCCTGTTACAAAGTTCGCAGATTCATACAGCTAAATATCGTTTTAATCGCTCATCCACATTCTTCCTGGCAAAGTCTTGTTAATTTAAAAGAGAAATGTGGCAACAAAAAAACTGCAGATCGAATCAAAATCGTAATTTAAATGATTTTTAAATTTTCTGATTTTTATCTGGCACTTAAGTGGCCATAAAAAATGAGAAAAAAACAATTTATACTCATTCACTAATGCTAAAGACATGGTAAAGTATGAATACATATAGATTAATTATAAGGATTTACGAATGAAAACAAAGCACATTAAATTATTGGGATTTCTCATCAATTTCCTCAATTTATGATTAATTGGAAATTTGGTATAATATGCCTTGAAAATATATGTATTTCGGTTTAAATTTTGATTTGTCTGGCAATAAGTTTACAAAATGGAGTTTTTCCGACTTTTTTGCTGTTTCGTCCCAATGTGCTGCGGTCGAAAAATAAAAAAATGGCTATAATGTTCAATGCGCCGTATCTTTGTTAATAATGATCCGACTTCAATGATTATTTTATTATCCTGGGCAATTTAATTATCTTTCAAATGATCATAGCTTCAAATTTAAAGAAAATTTCATGGTTTAAACATTTTGAGCATCTTTGGACCTGATTTTTTTTTTCTGACCTGATATTTTCAACATTATGGTTTTTAGATGTGCTGAATCAAAATCTTCCATCATTTTTAGTGTTACTATGGTCCTCATGGAGTAAAACCATTCATCAAGGACTAGGGCCGAGGCCATTAATTCCACGGGCCTATTAAGTCTTTCATTATTATAATTTCGAGAGGTTAATTTCCCTAGTTCTTCTCCTCTACAAATGATTTCCTACGAGGTGTTTCAAGGTGGGTTGAATTATTTTATGTGAGAATTTCTTCTTGTACAAATGGTTTCCTCTGAAATATTTCTTTATCTTCAGAATATTTTTGTTGAAGTTGTAATAATAATTGTTTTCTTTGAGAATCCTTTCCTTCCCAACTCGGTTTAAAACTTCTAGGAATCCATCGATACTGTTGATGCCCTGATACAGTATTATTTCTTCGATAGTTTTCCCAAAGAGTCATGCAAAGGATCTTTATCTAGCCTATGTTCAGAGGCGCGAGCTCATATCATATTGTAGAAATACTGCTGCGGGCTTATATTTGTATGGTGGTAATAACTACCATGATTTAATTCTTCCCAGTACATAGGGTCATATTTTCCGTTCCAGAACTTATTCAAGCATTCTTCACTGAATAGTTATTGATTTCATAAATTTCAGTTTCATGCATCAGCCACCATACTAAAACTTCGTCCTTCAGATTTTGTCTGATGAAGTCCCGAAATATGACGGTATGGCCCCATAAGTGATATTGCGATCTTAAGGAATTCACAAACTCTGTAGGACTATTCCTGAATAACAAGGATTTTTGATTCATGCCCTTATTTTGCTGAATACATATTAGTGATACCACTATTATCGGTATTTATGTTTGGTCAAAGGGTCCCTTCGGCATGTCGAACATTAGGATTTCTAGTATCTAAAGTTTTTAGAGGTGATTCGTCTATTGTGGTATTTTTTTCTAGGACATCTATCCTATTATTCAAGATTCTTATCTCCTCTTCGAGGTCCCCTGTGATGCTGTTTAACTCATTGATGTATTTTATTATTTCTTCGTTTTTCTTAATAATAATTTTTCTTAGGTTTTCACGCTCCCTCTTCAGTGTGTGCCTGATTTTGTTCCATTTGCATGATTAATCTGGCTTCAAAGTCAAGTTTCATATTATCCATTTTTCTTCTAACCTTTTAAATTCTCGAAAAAATTAATTGTTTTATTCCTTTAAATTCTTCGGATTGATTTATTAACTGTTTTTGCAATAGGTCAGACATCGTAGAGGACATCGATTCCATCCATAGTTCCATTTTCTTAGAGTGTGTCTCCCCTAGTTCTTTTTTTTCATGGCTTGTACCTTTAATTCTTTTTGCCCTCTCCTTCTTGGATATCAAATTATATACACTGGTAGTGGATGCAGTACTCATATCTTCACAAATCTGCTCACTGGCTTCTTTGTTATCGAATTCTTCCTTTTCTTTAACTTTAATATATTCAAACATTTTAGGATGACTTCTAGGACGAGGGCAGGGGAACAAGCGCGACTACCGGAGGAGAAGAGGTAGGACGAGGGCCTGGGAACAAGCCCGACTATCCGAGGAAAATAGGTACGACGAGAACCGGGGAACTAGCAGACCACTCAGGAAAAGAGGTAAGACGAGGGCCGAGGAACAAGCCTGACTACCAAAGAAGAATAGGTAGGACGAGGGCAAGGAAGTCAGGTGTTATAAATAAATCGGTGGGTCAAAAAGTGATTCTGAATTTGGTTACTAGTTTCCGAAGATTGCAGTATCTCAAAAACGACACTCGACATCCATCTATTGAAACACACACATATACTCTTGTTTCTGTAGGTCTCTTTCCGTTCTTATATGTCGTTTTCTTTCAATAGGTAACAAGTTCCCAAGAGATTTCTCCGTATTCCGTGACAACATTAGAACTGTCAATGTCAATAGATAAAGTATTGGAAATCGACTGTTTCGACATTTTAAGCGGAAGAACCCACTTAACTAAAATCTTATTCTCCTGCTGCAAACTTGTTCATCTCATATATGGGGAGGAAAACCAGTATTTTACTCATAATTTTAACACTTAAAACAAGTAATAAAAATGTTTATTGGGAGTGGGAAAAAAATCACGTTTGTAGAATTTATAACCAAAACATATGATCTCTTGATTTAATTTTAATATAATTTTATTAAGGCCTTCAAGTACCCTTTTCGGCTCACCATTATCAACTAAAATCTAGTAAATGCATTCATATTGATATAAAAGTAAAGTAAAACAAGTAAAGTACCACTTCCGGTAATCATGTAGTGACAAAAAGGGAGGTTCACAACTTGATTTTACAGCAATCCTAAATACAAAATTTTAAGTTTTTACGTCTAAACGTTTTTGAATTATGCAAGATACGCACGTAAGTAAGAATGTAAAAAAGTACGAACGTACGTACAGACGTCACGACGAAACTAGTCAAAACGCTATCCCATTTTTTTGTGTATGTTTTACCAAAAGTTAGTCCGATCTTTTTTTTTTTTTTTTAGCTTTATTTTTTATTGACATCTGTCGAAAATGTCTTATAAAAGTAGAATTAAATTACGGAAATAGTTTAAAAAGTAGTTTAACTAATAAAATTTCAATAGAAATGAGAGTGGAAGAAGGGCCGGAGCCAAAGGGGATTGGTGGTCCGCTCTTTGAATCCCGATTTTAAGTCTGAACTTGGGAATTTTGTTAAAATTTGTGGGTATTTAGCATTAAATTTAGTTCTTCCCACTCAAAATTCCGATATAAAAATCATGAAGAATTTTTGTCTTCTGTTTTTTTTATCACTTTTCATCTATGTGAGCCTATAAGCGTAAAAATGGTTCAAATAAAGTTTGTAAACAGTTTAATTATGCTTGGAAGAAAAGTAGTTTTGCATCTGAATGGCTGATAAGAAAAAACGGATAGCGTTTTTAAAATTATTTCCCACCGCTGCTTCAGGCGCCATTTTGAGCATGTTTCCCGGCTCGGATTCTTGGTGACTTTGTAGGCGATGCTTGTTTTAATGACTTCTAAAATATACGTGAAATTCAGCTTTCCCTTGATTATTTCTCCCCAAAGTGAAATTTGACTGGAGTATAATTCAAAATACCCAGTGTGGTCCTCTAAATTCATATAATTTCGAGAATATTTCTCTTTTATGTCCTTCTTTTAAGGCGGTCATTGGTCTCCTTTTAACAGATCAGTTTGTGTCTGTATCTGTTTAATTTAACAGAGTTATATATAAGGTGGTGGTGTGTTAATTTTTTTTTTTCAAATTTTTTTGTCTGTCTAAATCTGACTTATTAGTATATAATTGCTTCATTCATTCATGCAAGGAAGTCAGGTATTATCCACATCAGATTTTTTTTTTTTGTATCTTCTGAAATATCTTTTTCAGGTAGATGTTTTGCAAAAAGTGTTTTAAAAAAAATCAAGAGAATGAGACATTCCATTGTTATTCATTATTTATTGGTCTTCTAGTATTCCTTCTTATTACAAGTTACTTTTGGAACCTGCAGTTTCGCTGATAATTAATTGGTTCATAAAATATTCCTCTAATCTGATTTTCCTGTTTTTATTGACCACTTCTTATTTTTACAATCCAGTTTACTTTTTTAAAGTCGAATAATTTATTTATGCCAAATTTCGTAAACTCTGAGTTTTCCAATATTGAGCTGCAAATATGAGCGAAAGCATTTTCATAATCTGGATTAAAACAAATACTTTGTAATAAAGTCGATGAAGTTTCCTTATCGCTACCAAACCTCTTATTTCATCAGTCCTATACATGACAGATGATGATAATTTATCATTTTTTTTGGTTTAATGTTCCACAATTTTATGGATGTGAAGTATTCGCACTTTTCAATGACTTTAGTGATTTTTTTTCTTTTCCTCAATCTATCTGGAGTTTTCATAAACTCAGCAAAAAGCATATAATTTAATTTAAAATCAAACGATAGCTCGTTGTATCTAGTAATTCTTATCAAACTTGTATCTTCGTTTACTCTAACCAGTTTTCATTTTTGTCGCAAAATAGATAAGGTGCTGATATATTCTTTCCTGCAATATAAGTATACCAATTGTGGAGTGCTTACTGTACTAAATTTTCTATCAATCGTCACTACATTTAATTAAACTTTCTCTCCAACTGAAACACTCACGTTGGGAATTATTACTTCATCAAATGCAAATCAAATTGTTGAATCTATTTTTCAATCTAATATAGCAGACCTAGGGCTGTACTCAGCTCTGTGAAGCTATTGCTGCCCAGAGGAAGGGTCAGTGTATACTTCTTGGGGACTTCAATGCTCGACTCTCCGCCTGGCTATGTGGTAGTAACAATCCACAGGGTACCTACAGCACGAAGACCAGGATGGCTGTCTTTCCCCCGGGAGTGGACACCTTTAGACATGCAGTCCGACCTGAGTGTACTTCGACCCTAGACCTGCTCCTTACCAGAGATCTGTACACCATCTCGGATTGCCTAGTGCTCCCGTACGGACCGTCAGATCACCGGCCTGTGCTTCACACCTTTGAGGACACGCCTGCCACATCACCGGCGAGCAGGTACCTCTTTCACAAGGCCGATTGGAAGGGCTACAGGTCTCGTGTTGAAGAAACACTAACCACAATTCAGTCTCTTCGGACTGAAGCCGAGGTGAATACAGCGGTGGAAGTCATCACCACTACCATCCAGGGCCCAGCTCCTAGAATATCCCCAAGTTCAGCCCTCAACCCAACGCGATCAGGAATCCTCCACAGCACATCCTTGCTCTGATTGGCCAGAGAAATAACCTGAGGAACACCTTTCAGAGCACGCGTGACTACGGCCAGAAACTGGCCATCGATGCGATGACCCAGCAGATAACCGTCCTCATTCGTGACTGGAAGACCTTACTCCGGCAAGAACATTTATGGCGGACTCATGACGATCATCGCCAGTTCTGGAGACCCCCACTACCCACTACCCAGCTACCCACTGTGCCAGAATATATAAGCCGGAGGCACATTAAATTCTTTGATGGGCTGAAGGCCTGTGCCAATTCTGTATTCAGAGATATCGGCCCACCACAAAGGTCTGGGAGGTGGCAGAGCTCTGTCTCCTTGGTCGACGTGCTCGCCGAAGAAAGTGGTCTGGATTCGGCAGTGTAAACCTATTTCTCCATATTCCTTAACCAGAAAAATGATTCTTCCCCGTTCTCTAAAAAATAGTAATGTGAAACCCCTGCACGCAACGGACATTAAAACAGCTTTGCCTTGACATAACTTCGGGTAATGTAAGAACTTGAGATATGACATTGTATACATATTGTTCATTTATGTATGCAAAAGAGATTTTTAAATAAACGGAGGATAAGAAAAGAAAAACGAATGCAATATAAGAATTGCTAGATAAAAAATAAAAAAAAGACAGAAAATATAAAATCTGTCTGTTGACAAAACCGAAAAAAAAAAATCATATTTTGCCCTTTCCTTTATCAGATTACAAATTGCTTTCCAAAATCGTGAATCTCAGATAAAAATATGGAACTTTTCAATGATTGCTAAAAATTTATCTAATTTTGGTTTATTATTTTCAATAATAGAATGGAATTTTTAGACCCCCCCCTCAAAATTTGAGGTTTTACGTTTCAAGATACGTAGAATCCAAATATCGAATAAAAAAAAATCCGTCCGTCCGCCGTCCGCCGTTAGTCGTCCGCGGCTTTTCTCCGAGACTATTGGATCGATTGTCTTGAGATTCGGTACCAATGTCACAAGTCACCCCGGAATAATCCTCGGATCTCGATATTATCATCCGTCTGTTTGTTTCAAAATGGCGGACAATTAGATATCTCATAATCCCATAACTCGGCCATTTATAAAAATAGAGAAGAAATGTAATGTGTTATAGAATCAGCATAACAAGGCATTAAAAAAAAAAAAAAAAAAAAAAAAAAAATGAAAAACAAAAATCTATAATAATTTCCGTTTAAAGATCTTATATACCCATAAGTCGGCTATTTATAAACATAGAGGAGAAAGGTTAGGTGTTTTGGAATCAGAATAACAAGGCATTAAAAAAAAAATTAAAAACAAAATATCTGTAATAATTGCCGATTAAAGACCTTATATACCCATAAGTCGGCTACTTAGAGGAGAAATGTAAGGTGTTTCGGAATCTGCATAACAAGGCATTAAAATAAGAAAAAAGAAAAAAAAATGATAAACAAAAAATCAATAATAATTGCCGATCAAAGATCTTATATACCCATAACTCGGCTATTTATAAACATAGAGGATAAGAAATGTAACATAGAGGAGAAATTAAAGGTGTTTTGGAATCAGCATAACAAGGTATAAAAATAAGAAAAAAGAAAAAAAACGAAAAAGAAAAAAATCTCTATCTTTAAATGCTTTTAGTTTATTATTTTAAATAATAGACCTTTGGAATCGACCAAGGAAAAAATATTTGTAACCCATCCTCAAAATTTGAGGTTTTACGTTTCAAGATATGTAGAATCCAATATATACATACATATAAAATCTGTAGAATTACCGATAAAAGATCTCATAAGCCCATAACTCGGCTATTTATAAACATACAGGGGAAATGTAAGGTGTTTTGTAATCAGCATAACAAGGAATTAAAATAAAAAAATCTCTATCTGTAAATGCTTTTGGTTTATTATTTTCAATAATAGACCTTTGGAATCGACCAAGGAAAAAATTTTTGTAACCTCCCTCAAAATTTGAGGTTTTACGTTTCAAGATACGTAGAATCCAAATATCGAATAAAAAAAAATCCGTCCGTCCGCCGTCCGCCGTATGCCGTCCGCGGCTTTTCTCCGAAACTATTGGACCGATTGTCTTGAGATTCGGTACCAATGTCACAAGTCACCCCGGAATGATCCTTAATCTTCAAATTTTGTTGTCTGTCTGAATCTGACTTATTAGTATATAATTGCTTCATTATTCACTCCTTCATCTTTATTCAATATATATATTTTCTATTACAATTTTCAATGAAACACAGCCATTTCATAACTCATTAATTCTGACAATTTAATATTATTATTTTCAGTGAGAATAAGGAATTATCAGTTTACAATTGTGCTTATGCTGATTCCATACAGTGCAATTTTGTAGATCTACTAAAGCAAGGACGAGATATTAATGAAGGAATCTGTACTTTAGATAATGATATTTGGTATCCTTTTATATTAATGGTGATGAATGACTTTTATTTTCACATACTCTTTTACCTTCTACAAGTCATACCAGCAATATTTATCGACTCTATTTTGTTTCTGATGAAAAAGAAAACAAGGTAATTTAGTTTAAGATGGATATTCTTTAAATAATCTTTATCATATCATTGTACTGTACTGTATTGTACAATTGTACAATACCATTTTCATCATATAGCGTTGATTGGTGTCCTACTACCGAACGTCTAATCACGCGAGCAGGCTTCATCAACGCACTACGTCGCACAGTGGTTCAAAACGCACTTTTTCGGGAAAAAACTCAGCCCTGGTCGTTCTATTTATGATAGAGCAATCATCTCAACGTCATTTTGCATTTTGCTCCTAAGTAAATTTACTTTAAACGTTTAGATTATCAAAGTTTTGACTAATTTTAATTTGATAAAAATCTATAATTCTTTTTTTATTTTTCATAAATAATTTGCTTACTAATAATTCTTGTATATATCAATGTTTTCTGTATTTCCCTTTGTTTTTAATTGTTATTAGATAAGTTTAAGAAAATGTAGGATTTTATATCACAGCTTGCTGATTTTTTACGATTTTTCGAAAAATGTCGTCAAAATTATAATTTATTTGCATATCTCAATATATACATAACATATTGGGATGCGAAGTGTGCGTAAAATTTTAGTTTTGTTTCCAGATTTTACCATGAAAATTTTGAAAGAAGCGAGATATAGCTACAAATGTGTTTTTGTAGGATATTTTTTATTTTATTTTTATTTTATATATGCAATTACGTAATGTGATAGCTACTGTTAAAATGATAAACTAGAATGTCAGATAAGATGGAATTAATATTAAAAATAAGAACAATTCTGCCCCGAAACACGGTACAGTTATTTTTTATTTTATTTTTTGATTAATTATGACTTAACTAACCTTTTGACGAGTGAAATTCTTGAAGGAGTGGACAGACAGCCGGAAGAGCTCGTGAATATCTGCTTATCTTCAGGTGTGAATTAATTGGAATTCTCATTGAGCCATTTTTCAAATAATTACGAGGATTGTCCAGATCATTTTCAAAGCCTATCTGAAGAACTTAAATTAAAATTTCTAAACAATTCAAAGCGAGAAGGTTAGATTGAAACGGAATGACGGAACGTTTTTTCACAATAAATCTTAAAAAATTAAAAAATTGTTGTTATGAATGGTCATACATGTCATGGAGGAATCGATTGCAGGTTTATCTAAATCTAGAGCAGAAGGTGGTGAACCTGAAGGTAGGTGGAAAAATTTTTCTTTGATTGCTGCAAAAAAACAACAACAAAGAAGAGCATAAGAAGTAAATGGCACGTTTTCAAGAAATGAAATTCAATTAGCTCGCGGATACAATCTTTGTCAGGCTAGGGATGGTAATGTCGCAAAAAAAAATAATAACATAAACACCCTTACGGAAGAAGTTGATAAAATTGCTGAAGAATCTGCAAAACGTAACAGTAAAGACCACTTTAATAAAGAAGAAGCATCAGCACTATCTGTCGATGCGAAACTTAGAAAATTTCGAAGTAAACAATGTTTTTACTATGTAAGCCATCAGCTCCATTTAACCATGCTGGACTTCTTCCAGTTGTGGGTCTAAACCTTCTGATATGAACGATTTATCCCATGTGAACAATTAAGATTAATTGCGAAAAAACGTTCCGTCATTCCGTTTCAATCTAACCTTCTCGCTTTGAATTTTTTAGAAAATTTAAATTAAGTTCTTCAGATAGGCTTTGAAAATTTTCTCGACAATCCTCGTACTTATTTAAAAATGGCTCAATAAGTATTAATTACTATTAATTCATATCTGAAGATAAGCAGACATTCACAAGCTCTTCCGACTGTCTGCCCTCTCCTTCAAGAATTGTACTCGTCAAAAGTTTAGTTAAGTCATAATTAATCAAAAAATAAAACAAAAAATAGCTGTATCGTGTTTCGGGGCATAATTTTCTTATTTTTAATATTAATTTCATCTTATCTAATATTCTAGTTTATAATTTTAACAGTAGCTATCACATTACGTAATTGCATGTACTGGTACTGGTACTGGCAAGGGCGGGGGGACAAAGTCCGGCAAGTGAACCTGATGGTCCTTTTTGCCAACCCCGGAGGATTACCAATAGAAATAGCTATTTAACCCTCCATATCGAACCTTCTGGTTTTCCTAATGAAATTCAGAAGGAATGTCCATTCGATGGAGGGAGCCTCTTGTATTCTGATTCTGTCAGATCCTAACAGTCTGTATCTCAGTGACGCATATCTATCACATTCGGCTATGTAGTGTAGAGGAGTTTCAGGTGCCTGCCCACAGGAGTGGCAGGTCTCATCTCCCGCTATTCCACATATCTTTAAGTGTCTTTTAAGTCTGCAGTGCCCTGTAAGTACCCCTATAAGCAGTCGGAGTTCCTTTCTGTTGAGGCCCAGCAGCCATTTGGTTCTAGAAGCAGAGGGTTTTTTAATTAGTTCCTTAGCCTGTCTAAGGCCCGTACACCCCCTCCACTCCTTACCTGCTATATTCCATGTCCAATCCTGGACCTTCTTCCTCTGATATCTTTTAGAGATGCCTACTGAAGGTTCTGGCCCAAAAAAAGGGTTCTCAGCACCTTCTCTTGCAAGCTTGTCGGCTATTTCATTGCCTTTGATTCCTTTATGTCCAGGAACCCAGACTAATTCCAGTCTCTTCGAGCAGGCAAGTAGATCTAATGCCTGTTTGCACTCTTTTACCAATGCGGAAGTCACCCTAGAGGATTCCAGGGCTAGGAGAGCCGATTGGCTGTCTGAGTAGATAGTAATTCCGGCCCTGTCGCAGCCGATGACCTCCGTGCATGTGGCCGCAGACAGTATCGCGAACACTTCTGCTTGAAACACAGTAGAGTGTTTACCTAGTGGTAGACTTATGTTAATGCCTAAATCCTCTATGTAGACGCCCGCTCCTGCTAATCCGGTCGAGTCCTTCCATGATCCGTCCGTGAAGCAGGATAGGTTGCCTGTTTGAGTGGCAATTGAACCCCTTTCCCAGTCGGATATACTAGGATAAGAGTATCTCACTTTAGAGTCTAGAGTAAGATTTCTATTAAGTTGAGGGCAACAGTATTGGAGGATAGGAATCTCCTTTTCCACCACCTTGGCAATAACTGAGTGGCCCGTGAGTTCGCCCCACTCTTGCCACTGTCTGTTTTCCTTAATTCTTAGATAGGCCATAACCGCTTCGCCCCTCATCCATAGGTGAAGCGGTGTTAGGTACAGGAGGACCTCTAGAGCCTTAGTAGGTGTGGTACGAAACGCTCCCGTAATGCTCATACATGCCATCCTTTGAATACGGCTGAGTGTACGAACATGGGAGGCCCTATTCAAGGCTGTCCACCACACTATGCTTCCATATTGAATTCTAGGTCTAATAATCGCTGTGTATATCCAGTGCATAACCCTAGGCTTAAAGCCCCAGGTTGTGCCCACAGCGCGTCTAACGTGCCAAAAGGATGCTATTGCTTTCCTTTTGGTTTCAGTCAAATGAGAACCCCAGTTTAGTTTGGAATCCAAAATAATCCCGAGGTATTTGACTTGTTGACTTAATTGGAGCTGTTTGCCGAAAAAGGTAGGAGCCCTAAAAGCGTCCAGCTTCCGTTTCTTTGTAAAGAGAATCAACTCAGTCTTAATTGGATTTACTGAAAGTCTAACTTCGTTACATCAAGTCTGAACAATATCGCAAGCTACCTGCATGCGCTCAAAGATGGTGGCAATAAACTTACCAGTTATGAGGATTACTCCGTCATCTGCAAATGCCTGGGCAGAGAATCCGGCCTCCTCTAGTATTCTTAACAACTTGTCCATTACAAGGCACCAGAGCAGTGGGAAGATGCAGCTCCCTTGGGGGCAGCCTGTGAAGGCCTGCGCCTCTAGTCTGGTGCCCTCCTCTGAGACGACTATTATTCAGTTCTTCAAAACAAATCCGACCCATCTGGCTATAGTAGGTGGGGCAGATATTTCTTTTAAAGCTCTACAAACTGCCTCAGGCCTGGTTCTGTCGAATGCCCCTTCAACATCGAAAAAGAGCCCTAAGACGGATTCCTTGTATACCAAGGCCTTTTCTATTTTTCCAACTAGGGAATGTAGGGCAGTTTCTGTTGATTTTCCCTGGAGGTAAGCATGCTGTTGAGGGTGAAGGGGATGGAGAGGTAGAACCTTACTTGTAAGGTGTACTGCTACCAGCTTCTCCAGGATCTTAAAAAGAAAGGAGGATAGGCTGATAGGTCGAAAAGCCTTAGCAACACTGTAATCCTCCTTACTATTCTTCGGGATAAAAGCTATTAGGGATTTCCTTCAGGATTCTGGAATGTACCCGATGGCTAGAGAGGCTCCTAGAAGTGCTCTGATTCGGGGGAGCAGAGCATTGAGGCCCTCTTTGAGCATACATGGAAGGATACCGTCAGTGCCTGGGGCTTTATACGGCTTGAGCTCCCCGACTGCCCACCTAATGGCCCCGTCACTGACTATGGACTCTGCCAGAGCCCAATCCTCCTCTGTGTCGTTAGTATCACTGCCAGGGGATACATACTTGAGGGAGGGTTGACTGAATTGGTGATACTGCAACCCGGAAAGTGGGTCTCCATCAGGTGAGACAAGGTGTCCACCAAGTTGGAGGTCCAGAGTCCGTTAGGTTTCTTTAAGGCTCCCAGTGGCTGTTGGGCGTCATTCCCAAGCAGCTTAACTAGACGAGAGGCTTCTGGCGTGCATTCTATATTGCTACAGAACTTACGCCAGCCCTCCCGTTTATGCTTCCTTATTTCTTTTTTGTATGAGTTAGAGGCGACCCGGTACAGATCCCAGTCAGCCTTCTGCTTTGATTTATATGCCTTATTATAGGCCTTTCTTGTAGCCTTTTGTAGCTTAGACAGCTCAATGGACCACCATCTGATCTTTTTCCTGGGTTCTGCCTTTAAGGGACAGGCCGCCTCGTATGCGTCTTGTACTATTCTCTCTAAGAGTGTAGTTTCTTCCTCTATCTGAACTTTGGTTTGAAGTCTGCCTATAAGGATGTATGGGCATCTATCCAACCTTTCCCTGAATAGATTCCACTCAGTGTTTCTGGGGTTTCTCTTCAGAGTTGGGGAGGTTTGTTCAGAGTTAATCTTGAATGAGATCATCCTATGGTCGGACACTGTAATATCCGAGGTGATCTTCCAGTCTTTGCAGAGGTCTTTAATCTGACTAGAAGCGAGTGTGATATCCAGAACCTCGCTTCTGACTCGAGTGACAAAGGTAGCTTCGCTACCTCTGTTTAATATCTCTAAATTTGTAGAGGCTATATATTCGAGCAAGGTTTCCCCTCGCTCGTTCGTGTCTGAACTGCCCCACACACGGTGATGGGCATTAACGTCTCCGCCTACTAAGAGAGGTAGATCATTCTTCCTTGCAAAGCGGAAGAGACTTTCTATGTAATGATAAGTTGGATCCAAATTATGGGGTACATATATGCAGGCAATAATCATTTTAAGCTTAATATTACTGACCTTGGTAGTTATGGCCAGGGCCACCACATCCTTCGTGCTAATCTGGGACAAAGGTAGTATCTGAAGGTCTTTAGAGACCCAGATACATGACCTTGGTGCTTCGCATGAGGGTGGGCGGATGATTCTTCCGCCGATACCCCCAAGTCCTTTAATCATTCCCCTAAAACAATAAGGTTCTTGTATTAAAACGAGGGTGAATTTCACCCCCGAAAGAAGCTTCGCTAATTCAGCCGTAGCCGACTTGTTATGCTGTAAATTAATTTGTCTTATCTCGATCCCAGCGTTATCCATGATTGTGGCAGGTGGAGGAGAAGGAGGTGGGAGGAGCAGGGGCCTATTGGCGCCCGTTCCTCCCTTGATCCTCCTGTGGGGGCTGTTGTCTAGCCGGAGCCGAAGGCGTTCTCCAGACGGTCAGCGACACCAGCTCATAGCTGATCCGCCATCCGTTCGCCTCCAGCCAGGCGATCGTGCTGGTTGGGACTCTGAAGATGCCCCTCAGATGTCCCGGATCGCCTTCCACTCCCAGAAACTGCCACTGGTTGGTTCCCGCCAGTTCTGGGTTCTGAAATTCCAGGAGGCTGACCAATCTGCCGGGTTCGATCACCACAGCCCCCAGCCCAATAGCAATTCTAGTGGGCCAGGGAGCCTCGGCGGACCGCCTCCCTACAAACCCACGGTCCGTAGGAGGTACCCAACTGAGAAGCCAGTCTCTGGTTTCTTCATTTTTGCAGGTTAGGAGGAACCATCCCGGTTCCGCCTGATAACCTGAGTTGATGAATTCAAGAGGTCTACTTCTAGGTCTTGGCTCATAAGCCCTCCTCTCAATTTCGGCTATGAGGAGCCTTCGGATGAGTTGGGCCTCTTCCTGAGTAATGGGGGCACCCTCCTGGCTCCCCATAATGACCACCTGCAAGGCCCTTGTGCTGGTAGCAGCAGCATCCCTGTAGGATCGGGGTTTCCCCTGATCCTCCTGGGCGCTCTGCTGAGATGGTCCCGCTGCAGGCTCATTGGTCCTCTTGGGAGAGGATCTTGCTCTTTTAGAGTCTTGCCGACGCGTATCGGTCGGTGGAGACTCCTCCATAGGCCTAATCCTTTTCTGGTATGGTTTAGACGGACCTGCTCTTGAGGCGCTCGCTGAGTCCCCTCCGCGTCGGAAAGGAGGGGTGGACGGTGGCAAAGCCCCGTCCTCCCTCTCCCGAATCGGTTCGAGGACTGTCCCCGGGCCGCGCCCTCCAAGCCGAGCCAGAGGGGAACGGCCCGCGGGGCGCCCGCTGGTACTAGGCCGCCTGTGGGTAGCCGGGTCAGAAACGGGGTTTTGACGCCTCGTCCTGATGGCCTCCCTTTCGGCTTGCCTTTGAATGGCCTCGGCTCGCCTTTTCTTTTGCCTGTAAATTTTTTTTTTCTGCTTAGCTCTTGCTAAGGCAGCGGCTTTGAGCTCCTCTCCTTCCCCTTGAGGTGCTCTGCTATTTGTAGGCTGATTTAGCCGTTCCATCTCGATCGATCGAGTCAATCGAGAGCGGGAGGTCTCTTCATCAGAGTTCTCCCTTCTGCTTGGAAGGCTAGAGGGGAGCTGATAAGGTCGCAGCACCGTAGACTGTGTGGGCGCAGCAACCTGCTCTGGCTCCCCTGTTGTGGCTTCAAAATTTGTAGCGGTCTGGGATGACCGCTCTTCCTCCCCCTGCGCAGCTGGCACATTAGGCTGCTCGTTTACTTTAAAGTTTGCCATTGGTTTTGTTTGTTGTTTTATCTGTATGGTTACTGTGTGGTGTTAGTGTAGGTTTGCGTCCATCCTCGCCACCTTCACCATTTGACCGGAACAGGTAATCTCCCAGGAGAGAAGTCCAGTGGCCTCGGGAGTGCAACTCCGGTCCGTGCAGCAGGGTCCCATCCAGTCACCAACTGGCACTACTACAGCGTCCGAACTTTTACACTGGGCTGATAGAGCAGCCACTCCTTCCAGGTTAGGATGAGCGGGCTCCTGTACTATCCCAGCGGCCAAGGAGTGCCATACCTTGTTTATCTCCTGTACCCTCTGGAGCGACCCCCCGGGAGGGCTGCACCAGCCGCCTGGGTAGTGGCGAGGAACGGATGTAGTGACCTTTGTGTGTTAATGTACTGTGATTGGGCGCGGTAATGAGCTGTGCTCCTCCGGTTGCTAACCCGGACAGGCTCGCGCCTAGCCTGGCACTAAGAGTCAGGAGGAGAAACTCGCCTCGAAGCAGCCTGACCTACTTCCCCATCCGGGGCGGCTACCCAGGAAAGGCTGTCCTGGGGTGTGTACTGTAAATGACCTTAATGTTGATTAGTGTACTGTGTGACGTCAGAGTAATGTGCATTGCATGTATAAAATATAAATAAAATAAAAAATACCCTACATAAACACATTTGTAGCTATATCTCGCTAGGAGGGCAGAACTTCACTATGGTTTTTCTACTGAAAACCTTAATTTAAGGATTAAACTATTTTTTTATGATACATTTTTTTTTGGTCTACTCATTGAAAAAATTTCTATGGCGAAATAAGCGTTACGCTTCGTCTAAAGTGTAAAAATTGATGCATCGTTTTAAAATTTTCATGGTAAAATCTAGAAACAAAACTAAAGGTCTTTTAGCGCCCTTGCTTGAAGGCGTAGCAAAATAGAACATGGAACCAGTAGAGTCATCTTGAGACCTATTTATGTGAATTTATGTGGCGGAAGAAATATAATAACGAAGGTCTTTTTAAGAGGATTTGGAAAGACATGTCTCCAATGTAAATATTGTGAATATATGCTTTCTCCCTCTTTTTGTTAAAATTGATCAGGTTATGAACTCTTGAACCAGGTTAATCGCTGGTGTCCGTATTCTGCATTAGACACTACAATTTGTTTTGAGATCACCAGTGATAACCAAAACCCAGAATTACGCCGAGTCGAAGTGGCTTTGCTCTTCCTACCGCTGTCGGCATTTCCTTGCTTCCTTCCTGTACCACGTGATTAGAACTCAGCGCCCCATCTATATCCTACAGAACATTCAGCTAAATCCTCCATTCAATCCCGTCGTGTTAGGTCCCGCCCATTCTACCCTCCTCCCTATCGAACTGCTGCGTTTGACAAGTTCTTCCTGCTTCCTCACTCTGGAACTCTATTCCTCCTGTAATTCGTCATGTACCAACAGCCTCCTCCTTTATATAATAATATATTTTTTCTTTATATCTCATGTATTTTTATCAGTCTGTTTATTAATATCATTTATAACTGTTATTGGTACTTACTGTCTCTGTTGTTTTCATAAGAAGAAGTTGGTCGGAGAGTGGGGTCAATGAAGAATACAGTAATAAGAGTAAATTATTTTATTGTGTGCCAACGTTTCGACCAGAGTTTAAAACCATCATCAGGGCAGAGAGGCATTCAGCCAAGCACCAAGTTATTAAGCACGGCGCGCACTAGGGACCGGTCCGGACCGCCCCGCTCCGCTTCGGCCTTTTTAAAAAGTCCGTTCCTATATTTATAACGATACCCCGCGCACTAGACCGGTCCGCCCCGGACCGGCCCAAACCGCGCTTTTCGAACTAATCCTGCAACCGGTCTATTTCCTCCAAAAAGGGACAGACGAAAAGTCCGGTCGGGTGATTATACAGGAAGCAGCTCTCTCATATGTATAAAACAATAAATAAAAATTCTATATTTCAATAATTTCGCTTAATAACTACTACCCTATGACCTGAAATCAGTAAATACTTACTTACGTAATTTGTCAATTCAAAATATTTACTATACAGTTTAACTTTGATATATAATGTATTTGAAAATTAGAATCGATATATGCATCATGTGATTATGCAATCTAAATTAAAGAGAAACTAACGTTATGATTACAGAACGATTTCAGTGAAAATTATTGTATAGGGGACAGAGAGGATGGCGCGATGAAAATAGTGATTGAAAATTCCGTCGCAAACACTAAAATATTGAGAAACACTGCTTTATAAATTTAATTGTATTCATAGAAGTTTTAAAAGTTCATTTGATATACAATAAAGTTAATTATGTAGAGGGCTGTGGTAACTATGAATGTTAAAATATGAATATGAAAGTATTTCTATGGCAAGAGTCTAGAAATATAAACTGGGAAATCAGAAACAGTCGGGAGCATCCGATCTAGCCCGATCTCACTCTATAACATTAATTGGAGTGGGCATTATTAATGTTATTAATTGTTTGTTAAACTGTTATATTACACACGTAAGCGATACCACCAACATATCGAATGAAAGTATCGATACAATATCGAACGGAAAGTATCGATACCACAGAATATCGGAAGCACCGAGAGCCACTGTCGTGCTCATAGATTATAGAATAACATCTTATCCCCTTCCCCCTCCACCCACTCAGCCTTCGGTCTCTATAGGATTAATTAGTTTTATTTATTTTATATATCCCTAACTTATTTATTTTATAACATAAAAAAATGCAGTTAGTGCAGATTTGTCAACAAGCAAACTCGGCATGCAGATAAAATAGATTTTGTATATTTTATCAACTATAATTAAAAACAAAATTCTATACTGTATCAACGACTACAAGTGATAACTGCTCTGTTGTTTTTAAATTTATTGGCATTCTTCTTAATAATAATTGTTCGATTGTTATTATTAGTACTAATTTGTTATTACATTAATTAATTTTTTATTGAGGCTTAGGTAATAAATCAAATGAACTAATGACGCTTATTGGTAACAAAAATTTATTGTCCTTTGAAATAAATGATTTTGGTTAATTTGTGTCACATATTCTTTTTATAGTAAATTTTACTTACGCTTTCAATTAGCCTTTCAATTGTTTTCCATCCCATCAACAAAATGGTTTTGGAATTTTTAAAACTTACATTCCGTAAATACACTCTCAATTGGAATAAAAACAGATCGGCATTTTTAACTCTTGATTTCGATGTGAATATTTTGTCGAACATTCTACTGATTTTAATAAAATGAGGTTGAAATAGACCACCTCGATTTTTTATTGGTATCAAATTTTTCAATTAAATTCTAAGCATGAGATAGAAAATTGCCATAAAATATTCTTCTCATTTAATGTCGTGAAATCCATAACTACTCTCTCTCCATAAAAAAATATAAATATTTATAAATAATTAATCAGACATTTTTTCGAAAACTTAAGTTAGTTGAAATTACCACTTAATATCAATTTTCTAAAAAAACGAAAAAAATAGGATGTCTAAATTATTTCAAAAGTAATTATTTTAATAAAAATAATTATTTTTCAATTATAACATAAATGTTGACACTGATATAAACATTACTATGAATTCCAGAAATTAAATTAGAAACGATTAATTAATTACAACAACAAATTATACAGGTAGGTATTTAGCAAGAAAAGAGATATTGGCAGCAAACTGACCTCAGCTTGAAAAAGTAGTATGTAAACAAAATTATTAAAATATTGGTATTTTATTTATTCATGTACTTCTATATATGAGAGAGCTTCTCCCGCTATAATCACCCAACCGACCTTTCCATCTGTCCCTCCTTGGACCGACCTAGGAAAAGGGCGGTTTGGGTCGGAAGCGCGGGCCGAACCGGGGCGGTCTAGTGCGCGGGGTATAGTTATAAATATAGGAACGGACTTTTTAAAAAGGCCGGAGCGGAGCGGGGCGGTCTTAGTGCGCGGCGTATATAGAGGCTGAAAAAGGACTGATGCCAGGCCGGTCCGGACCGGTCCTAGAGCGCGCCCAGCTTAAGTGTGTTCTTCATTTAAAAAAATAAATATGAATGTGATGAAAATTTAATAATTTAAACGTGTTTTTGACTATGCTGAAAAGTTTGAATTTGACAGTTACGTGGTTTCACTCAGCGACCGGCGATATAGTTAATAAAGAAACAAAACAGTTTGCTCTAAATTAATTATATTAATTATATAGATGAGATATGATATCATTAAAATGCAGATATTATTGAAACATGGGACACTTTACATAAATTAAAAATTTGATGAATGCGCTAAATGCCTTATAAGTCATAAAATTTGATTTACACTGCTATTGTCTGATTATCTTATAATTTTCAGGTTAATTAAAATAACAATAAAAATCTATCAAGCAATTCAAGCATTAGGAGCGTTTTCTATGAAAGAAGTTAAGTTCGACAACAAAAAATATAAAGCTCTGTGGGACAAACTAATAGATGATGAAGCTGAAATATTTTCTGAGAAACTACCTAATTTGACTACGGAACAAGCAATGTTAATTATGCAAAAAGGAATAAAAAAATATTTTTTAAAAGAAAATTTAGAAGATCAGGAATATCATAGGCTAAAACTAAAGAGGTATTGCAGCAAATTTTGTTAGTTACAATATTATTAGATTTTTAATCTGTCATTGAGCTGAATTTTATTTTTCAGATTATATTACCTGGACCGATTAGTGAGAGGAATTCTTATTAGTGCATTATTTATATCAATTTATAAATCGATAAATGTAGCAATATATAGATATATTTTATAGATTCTAATACAAAAAATATATATCGTACAATAGCTAAAATAATACATCAGTTGACATCCGTATGATGGTATAGAACAGGGGTCAGCAACCTGCGGCTCTTTAGGAAAATTTTGTGGCTCTCTGAAAATTAAATATTTCTGTATAAAACCATCCCAAATTTTAGATAAAATCTTTATAAGATATTTGTTTTCTTTATATGGAATATTCAAAGTGCCCCAGAAGAAAATAAAATAAGCACTTCTATATTTTTATGTTTTATTTGTTAACGCCGAATGTTGATGGTTGCATCACTTTTTGAATGTTTACTATTACGCCCTGATTTGCTCCTGCTTGCTGTTTACTCTAAGGTACTAAACAGGTTTAGTATTGTTCAGGATGTTTTACGGCGCAATTCTCCAGGACTAACAGACGATGGTTGGCTGTAGTAACTGCAATGAAAAGGGAAACTGCATTCTCTCTTTTAGAAGAAGTAATTTGTTTCGAAAAATAGTTATCTGTATTTATGAATGATTTACATGCAGGAACATTTTTATATTTTATTAATTTACAAAAACATAAGAACAATAAAAACGTTATTAATGTTAATTTTTTTGCTCAAACTATTGTTAACATGCAAGAAGCTTTTGGTGAAAGATTTAAAGAATTTAGAAAATATATACCTACACTAGCTTTTTTGACAAAACCAGTTGAAGCAGGTATGCAGCATTTATCACCATTCCCATAGATTAATCAGACACAATTTGAACTTAAATTACTGGATTTAAAATCCAAAGATTTATGGAATAATATATTTTTAGAACATAATTCTCAACTAGAAGGTTTAGAAAGAGAAAAGTGCACTTTATCTTCTCAGCATAAGTGGACCGAAATTCACAATCTTCAAAATGTAGATAAAATTGTTGTTGAATCTTGGAACAGGATCGTTCAATTTAAAAAATTATGCTTTTGGACTATTGACAATTTTCGGATCCACATATTATTGTGCGCACGTTTATTCATATACAAAATTAATAAAGAGTCACTTAAAAAATAATCTTACTGATCTAAAACTTAGTACTGCCTTAAGTTAAAGATTACTGAATATTTACCAAACATTGAAATCTTATCGAACACTATATAGGATCAATCATCTCATTAAAAAAATATTATTATATTGTAATACACTGCCAAGTGCAGTAGGTATCACAAACTAATTTATAAATAGAAATAAATAAACAATTTTGATGATTTTTATTAAATATAATATTTATTTTTTGGCGGCTCTTCCATGTTTTTTTCAATATAGATTTGGCTCTTTGTCACCAAAAGATTGCCGACCTCTGATATAGAAGGATCAATCTAATTAGGGATTAATAAATTATTTCCCACTTCTATAAATTTGTTTTATTGAAAACTAGTTTCGAAAGTTATACATTCATCCTCAGTTATAAAAACACACAAAAAATTCAAAAGTAAGCAATTCAAAATATATTTGAATATAGTAACTATGTTTTGAATTGCTTAATTTTGAATTTTTTGTGTGTTTTTAGAACTGAGGATGAATATATAACATTCGAAACTAGATTTCAATAAAACAAATTCATGGAAGTGGCAATTAATTTATCAATCCCTAAAATAATACATGCTTTGATAATTTGTTTATTCCATAATCATTCTAAAAATTGATGAAGACATGACTGGATGAAGGTGATATGTTTTAAATTTATGGACATTGTTTTTTCTTATGAATGAATGTATTATGTCGTTTTGTAGTTTTTATTCAGAGTTTTATTGGCGGTAGTGGCATACGTACATCCCATACGTAATACCCCACTGCTGCTGAAATCCCGTATGCCAGAAATGCCCGGATAGGGAGAATAAAAAATAAAAAAAAATGTATTATGTCGTTATCTTCAAGTTGTAACATTAACAACCCTAGATTCTTGGTTAACCTCATGATTTCTTAGTTAATTAGATAGATCATGTTTTAACAATATTACATTAAAAACTTCATTCCTCATTGCTAATCATAAATTAGCATAACACTCTCATCCACCATGTCTTATAATACAATAAATAAAAACCATTCATTTATTTTAAGCAATAAAAATTTGTATATAAAATATCAGATTGAATCATCTAAAACATCAGTTTTAGGAAAGAACTATTAAATTTTGAGTGAAAACAATAAGGATCTATGAATTATCGAATTAGTTATTGATTTTTAATTATTTATGAAATCAGATGAATTAATCAATGAAAGAAAAAACTAAATAAAAAAAAGACAAATACTACTGTTAGGATATCATTTACAATAATAAGATAGTGGCTGTTTCTGAATAGTTCCAAAATTGGGGTTCACACAAATAATCTTCAAAGTAACCAACTCAAAAAATATGATATAGCATACCCGTCACTAGTAGTTTCAGTTTTCAGACAACTAGAACGCATTAAAAGAGTTAATTGTATAATGTGTCATTTTTATTTGGGGACCAAAAAGAAATTTGATTCATTTGAACATATCTCAATAAACTTCAGATATAGTGAAAATTTTTGCAGAACAATGAATTCCGTAATCGTGGGCTATTTTGGCCGATGCGTCCTTCTTTGACCCAAAGTAAGAAAATAACCAAACAATCCATGAACATCTTCCTAATGCAGTTTCAGCTAGGCTACACCTCCAGGCAGGTAACAATGAATACCAAGTGGTTCTTATTCATTATTTGCCAACTGGTTGCAGTACAGTGCAGTTAATTTGTTTTCGCAATCTTGATCAGAGATTTTTCAAACTTCCAACTGCCGAAACTGTTATGTATCAGTTTTAGTAAATACTTTTTTAACTACACCATTCAATACATTAATCAGTTTAGGTTGCATTTTGCATAATCGTAAATGGTTCTACTATAAAATTCAATTTTTTTAACATATTTTAATTACCTCAAAATTATCACCAACTTTGGTCCAGCTATTTTTGGGTGAATTTATTTATTGTATTACGCTGCCGTAATCCCTGTGGAGGATCTAGATTTTGTGTGGCCCGAATAGTTACCCACAGTAACAGGGGCTTTTGAACAAGAGATATTTGGAAAACCAAAACAAATGGGGATACCAACTTCAAAAGGATTGCACCGTAGCTGTATTGATTACTGAAAAGCCGACACAAAAGATTGGTCCTGTTTGTAAATTGAAACAATCTCTTCAAAAATGATATCATATATGCTGATACAGTATGGGCATCTTACAAATGTTTGCAATTTCACATGAATTTTTTAGCAATGTTGTTATTTTATTTTATTTTTTACAAAATATTTTCATTTCGATAGAACTGGAGAGGGGCAAAATGGGATCATGCCTCTGCTGGCAGAATTTTGAGGGCGGCAAATATCGAGCGAAATTTTTATTTAGTTTAAGTAAAAAAAAAAATAATTGTTTCTTCTGTTCCATTGTTTTGACCTTTATTAAGATTAAAAAAATATGATATTTATTCTGAAATATATTGCCTAAAATACTATTATTACAGTTGTAAAACGGTTGAATTTTATTGGAAGGGGGATGAGAAAGAAGGGTTGGTAATATTAAATTTTCCCCTATTGCAAGATATCCTTGCTTATACTCTACGTGATAAAAGTAAAAATGAATCAATGCACTAAAATATTAAGGTAAATTAAATATGATGATAAATTTAGAACATCTTAAAAAAATGTTGCAGTACGATTATTGAAAGATAATAATATCCATTCATAGCATTATGTAATTAAACATTGTTCGCAATCACGATTATGAATATTCATAATTAACGAGTTAAATTAAAATATATAAATTCATATTCACACTTGTAAACACAACTACTAAATTCATATATATTTTATTTTATTTTTTATATTAATGTATTCGTATTCACAATGCATTTTTATTGTATTTGGAATTTATATTCGTCTAAAGGAATGCAAAATATAACTATTTCTCAATTGAATATTGTTTTACTGTTTATAACCTCGCAAAGTATATACGTTCCGATTATTGAGCTCCAAGTCTTTCGTGATAAAACAACACCATGCATCTCTGGAACAAGAGAAAATTGTACTTCAAAAAATAATAAAAGCAACTATTTCTCTATTCAGTTGACATCTACATGATGGTGTAGAAGGATCAAACTAATTAGCGATTGATAAATATAAATTGTGCGAGAAGATACCAGGACAAACTTTTCTGTTTTATATAATCCATTTAATCCTTCAACTGAAGAAGAATGTATAACATTCGAAACTAGTTTTCAATAGAACATGATTAAAGAAATGGCAAATAATTTATCAATCCCAATTTCTCTATTGAATATTTTTTTCCTTTGCAAGAGTTTCAAAATACATACATTTTGAATATTGAGCTGTAATCCCTTCGTAATAAAACATCACCACGTATCTCCTGTACTAGAAAAAACTATACTTAAAATAAATAAAGTTTACTATTTCTCAATTACATACTGTTTTCCTATTAGGAGCTCACAAAATACATGTCTTTTAATATTAAGGTATAACTCTTTCATAATAAAACAGCACCAAAATATTGATATTTATCATAAAATATTAATTGGTTAAATATTATAATCAAACATATCTATGATGTATTATTATTTACACTAGTTGTAAGTTTTCGAATTCTGTTTAAAAACTGAAAAAAATGCAAAACAAAAAAAAAATGAAGATTACATAAGTAAATACAATCAAGTAAATAAAATACAACTAGATTTAGATAAAATAAAATAAAATACTTTTAATGATACAACTTACAGTATTTATATATACAAAATATAGGCCAATAATAATAGCGAATAATACATGGAAAAACGCAGCAAATTATCATACAATGGTCTATTATTTCCACTTAGTAATATTTTCAAAATATGTATTCTGTCCAAGTAAAAAAAAATTGAGCAGTAGGGATCACAGGAAAAGAAATTTGAGGCTTGTCCCAAGATGATCGCCATGAAGGTGCCGAACTGGTAGTGTTAAGAAAAAATTGTGTAGATGCAAGTAGGCTGTGATGGTTCGGACAAGTAATTAGAGGATAAAATGATACAGAGGAAATATTTGATGTGCACTTCAGCAGGAAGAAAAAAAGGAATGACTAAGGAAGCTAAAGGATGTGCAGAAATAATCCAAGGAAGGATAAAGCAGAGAGATACGAGGAAGTCAGAAGCCCAATAGATGAGTCAGGAGGCCTAGGGGGCCACGATGACCAGTCGCCCCCAGAATCAGTCTACGAAGTTTATTGCGCTATATCTCAGCTAATACTGGTCCGATTAAAAATGATTTTTTTTTCATTTAGTAGGTAATTTCGTTTATTTTTTTAAAAACTTAATTAAAGTTTGTATGAATTAAATTCCCTAAAAAACAAAAAAAACAATTATTTAAATCGGGCCTGTATTAGAAAAGATATAGCGTATGTCATAAGAACTACTAGACCTTAGAGGGAAAACCGAGCGCTTCCGGAAAGAGACAAATGCGATTGAACCTCTTCCCACCAAACCGTCAACCTGTTGTTAACAAAAGGCTCTGTAACAATGTATTGTAATAACAAAAAAGTATTAATTAGCTTAATTATTTCTACTTTTATATTACTTAATGGAAACAAATGATTCCATGGGAACTAAATGGAATTTTCATGGAAATTAAAACGAAACTAGTACGAAACTAGTCACCGAGGAAGTGCAGAATTATTTTATTTGCCCATGGCTTAAAAACATTTTACGGTAAATTATTGTATTGTATGAAAGGTAATCAAATTATCTAAAAAACAATAAATGAATCATCAAAATCGGACTATTATAAGCAAAGATATAGCGCATCAGACTAACCGGAAGTATCTATCATATTATGAATTTTGTAATTTTCTCGAAAACGGCACTAAGGATTTTGATGAAACTTGCCTAAATTATTCTTTATAAAGTCTTAAATTATTCTTTATAAAGTATTAAATTATTCTTTATTAAGTCTATAACTTTTTAAGTTTTGAGCAAATAAAATATTATTTCCGTCATAACTTTTTTCTCAGCATTTCCTCGGTGATGTACTAGTTTCGTTTTAGTTTCCATGAAAGTTCCATTTAGTTTCCATGGAATCATTTTGTTTGCATTAAGTACTGTAAAAGTTCAAATAATTAAGATAATTTCTACTTTTTTGTTATTACAGTACATTGTTACATAAACTTTTCATTTATGTAGTACATAAATAGCTACGTAGTACATAGCTATTATATCATGGATTTTACGCTTTTTTACATTTTTCTCGAAAACGGCTCTAACGATTTTGATGAAACTTGCCTAAATTATTCTTCATATAGGCCTTTAACTTTTCATTTATGTACCAAATCACCGAGGAAATGCAGAGAAAAAAGTTTTGCGAAAACAATAATTTATTTGCGCATAACCTAAAAAGCATGCGTTTTATAGTAAATTATGTATATAATTGTATTAAAAGTAATTAAATTATCTAAAAACAAAAAAAAGAATCATCAAAATTGGACCAGTATTAGCTAAGATACAGCGCATCGGATTAACTGGAAGTATTTATGGTATATCATGAATTTTACAATTTTATCGTAAACGGCTCCAACGATTTTGATAAAACATGCCTAATGTCTTCTCCTTAAAGGCCTTTAACTTTTCATGTGTGTGGTATAACAACGAGAAAATGCCGGGAAAAAGTTATGATGAAAAGAATATTTTATTTGCGCTTAACTTATTAAAAACATGGAATTTTAATAAATTATGTATAAAATGGTATTAAAGGTTTTTAAATTATCTAAAAATAAAAAAAAGAATCATCAAAATCGGATCAGTATTAGCAAAGATACAGCGTATCTTATGAGGAGTACAAGACACTAGATGGCTAACCGAGCGCATCCGAAAGAAGACGGATGCGACCTAACCTCCTCCCACCAATCCTCCAAATTGTAATTTAAGAATACAAAAACAGAAATTTACTTAATGATTTCTACTTTTATATTATTTAATGGACAAAATGTTCCCAAGAAAACTACACCTTACATTTCTATTCTATCTTTATAAATGGCCGAGTTGTAACAAACAGACGGATGGTAATGTCGAGTTTCGAGGATCAACCTGGCTTGACCTGTGACAGCACCAAATCTCAAGAAGATCGGTTCAGTGGTCTCGGAGAAAAGCCGCGGACGACGTACGGCGGACGGACGGATTTTTTTTTTATCCGATATTTGGATTCCACGAATATTGAAATATGGAGGAGGAAGAGGGGGGGGGGGAGGGGAGATTACATAAATTTTTTCTTGGTCGATTCCAATGGTCTATTATTGATAATAATAAACCAAAATCCGCCCGCGGCCGTTCTCCGAAACTTGAGATTCGGTACCAATGTCAAGTGTCACCCCAGGTTGATCCTTGGAACTCGACATAACCATGCGTCTTTTTGTTTCAAAATCGCGGCCGATTAAATATCTCTTAAGTCCATATAACTCAGCTTAAAAGATATTTAGTGAGAAAATGTAGAGTTTAGGAATCAGCATACCAATGCATTAAAATAATAAAAAAAAAACGGAAATAAAAATCTATATCTGCGATATAATAATAATAATAATAAGCAATGATAAATGCTTTTGGTTTATCATTTTGAATAATATACCTTTGGAATCGACGAAGGAAAACATATTTGTAACCCCACTCAAAATTTTGAATAAAAAAAAATCCGTCCGTCAGCCGTCTGCGGCTTTTCTCCGAGACTATATTACCGTTTTTCTTGAGGTTCGGTACCAATGTCAGAGGTCACCCCAGGATGATTATCGTAACTCGACATTATCATCCGTCTGTTTGTGTCAAATGGAGGCCGATTAAAGATCTTATAATCCCATAACTCGGCCATTTGTAAAGATAGAGGGGAAATGCAAGGTGTTTTGGAATCAGCATAACAAAGCATTGAAATAAAAAATAAATAAAAAAAAATGAAATAAATAATAATCTATCTCTATAAATGCTTTTGGTTTATTATTTTCAATAATAGAACTTTGGAATCGACGAAGGAAAACATATTTGTAACCCCACTCAAAATTTTGAATAAAAAAAAATCCGTCCGTCAGCCGTCTGCGGCTTTTCTCCGAGACTATATTACCGTTTTTCTTGAGGTTCGGTACCAATGTCAGAGGTCACCCCAGGATGATTATCGTAACTCGACATTATCATCCGTCTGTTTGTGTCAAATGGAGGCCGATTAAAGATCTTATAATCCCATAACTCGGCCATTTGTAAAGATAGAGGGGAAATGCAAGGTGTTTTGGAATCAGCATAACAAAGCATTGAAATAAAAAATAAATAAAAAAAAATGAAATAAATAATAATCTATCTCTATAAATGCTTTTGGTTTATTATTTTCAATAATAGAACTTTGGAATCGACGAAGGAAAAAACTTTTGTATTATTTTTGGCATCACGGTTTAATCAGATTAGAAATAATATAAGGAGAAAAAACAACCAAACTCCACTTCCTTGTGCCTCTTTGGACATTATGCGGCGAACACATTTTATCAACCATGACTACTCCTTTTTTGTTGTGACTACAATATATCGCCTATATACGAGATGCCATCGTTTCTGCCATTCCAGCAAATGTTTCAAGTTACATGTATAATACATTTTTGAATCAGCAGCGACAAAAATTACCAGACTAAATTTGCTAGATTTCGACGGAATGCACAGAATGAATGAATGTCTGTCTGCTGCTGAAGGCCTCAAATTTCTCATCGATAGTGATATCTGCTGCAATAAACAAAATCTGGTGCGGTGCGCGCACCACACTACCTCTCCTTACTACTCTATGTAATAATCAGTTTTCTAAAATAGTTCTAATGAATTTACATAAACACTACAAACTTGAAATATTTTCAGAGGATGCTCTTCTTTACCTCTTTAAGTATAATAAAGTATTTTTTTTTTCAAAAATGCAGTACAATTCAATGCACCATCTATTTTTTGGTTTGTCAAGTTATAATAAAACGAAATATTATAATCAACGTATTTCTATTAATATAAAATCTGTTAGGCAGATTCATAGCCTTACAAAGAAATTGTTCTGACAACAGTGCAGCTAACTTCTCTAAGCATAAACCACAGATAATCTTTGCACATTTCAAAACAGAAAATGATAAATCATTATGGATGACAATACTTCTCCTTATTATATTTCCACGTAGCATGTGAAAATGAAAATTATAGATGGTACAACATATTTATTTAAATACGCTTTTCTCACCCGTCTCATCTATTTTATTACTTTTATTTCCGGCGAATTGTTTTCAACCTAGACAAATATTTCTCCTTTTTTCTCTTTTCAAATTCTTTCATAGTTTATATTTATCCATTTTTTAATAATTCTGACGATGAGAGATTGCTAATTATTTCAAATAAACAAAATTAAATGTAGTTTAGATGTAGCCATTTTGAGAATTCGGCATTCAAGACCTGTCAGAATATTTTAATGAGAATAAGACCTATCTGATATTAAAGAACATTCAATTGAATATTGATGTAACGAATTTAATCAAAATAGTTTGAGTCGTTTTCGAGAATATTGTAAAAAAGTGTAAAATCAATAATATCCCGTAGTACTTTCGGTAAATCCGACACGCGTTACTCTTGCTAATTTGGGTCCGATTTAGATAATTTTTTTTTTTTTACTTCTTTTAGTTATGCACAAATTAAATTTTCTTTTCAGACTAACTTTTCAATTTTTCGGTGGTATTCAACATATATGAAAAATAATAGGGCTTGAAGGCAAATACTTCAAATAGTTAGAGCCGTATTCTATAAAACAGTAAAAAAGTGCAAAATCGATAATATATAGTGGTGCTTCAGCTCAGTCGATTACACATACCTTAAATAGGTGTTTTCAGTTTAGTTTTTGAGCTGAATACAACATTTTTCAGGATCGCAATACTCCCCCTTACTATATAGTACTTTAATATATAGGCAGGGAAAATTAAAATCGCTTGCATTGAAGCACAGTCATTATTAATGATGTCACAGCACAAAATGCATCGCATTTACGAATAACAAATAAGGAAATGACTGCACATAATGTAAATTTTATATTTATATCGATGAGGAGACATTTATTAGTATTAATTCATTCTTCTTATTAATCATTCGGTTTATAGGCCATGTACAATGGAGGAGGAAGGTAGACGATACGTTGCACTCCTCAGTTCTTTTCTAGATCAGGTAAAACAGATTCATAAAATTTAATGATCGTTTAGAATGAGTTTATTCTGAGAACTATTTTTATTTTTTTTATATATTTAATTTTAGCTTTCACATATCTATATATGAATTTTATTGTAAATGAAAGGATATTAGATTCGTAAAAATTTTGAGCAAAATGATTTCTGTGTGTGTGTGTGCTAAGTATAGCGAACGAAGAGGTGTAGAAAACTGAAATGTTGTATTTATTGTAGATGTATGCCTGGGATGTTACTGCAACATTTTCGCAAAAATCGACTTACTACAAACGCGACTTTAGACCGACTGTCTCGAAAAAGACTAACGATTTTGATTAAACTCGTTATCATAAATGTACAATCAGATTATCTTTAATATCAGCTAGGTCTTATCCTCATCTAAATAATCTGTCATGGCTTAAATGCCATTTTTCAAAATACTGAAGTACGTTTATTTTATTTTTTTTTTAAATAATTAACTATTTTTCATTGTAGTATCAAAAAATGATTAAATATAAAGTATGAAAGAAAACATGGCCAGATCTAGAGTTTATTCCAGGGTAGGGAGAGCTTAATTCTGCCGTCCCCTTTCTCCTCTCTCCCCTCCCCAATAAAAGTCAACAGTTTTCTGTATTTTAGGTAAAATATTTCGAAATAAATATAATCTCATAACATTAACACATTTTATTATGAGCTACAAGTAAAGTACCACTTTTGGTTGACCAATTTAGACCAAAACTAATATAATTTTTGATGAAAATCTATTCTGACATTCAAGTAAAGTACCACTTCCGGTGATCATGTAGCAATCGTAAAGAATGGTGCACAACTAGATTATACAACAATCCCAAATACAAATTGTCTTTGGCTAGTTTCTCTGAGTTATGCGAGATCCGGACGTACGTACAGACAGTACGACGTAACTAGTCAAAATGGATTTAGGGATGGTCAAAATGAATATTTCCGTTGAAATCTGTAAACCGAAAATTTTAGCGATTGCAATACTACCTTTACTGTCTACTAGGAAGTAAATATACAATCAATTAGTAGAGTGTTTTTTTTTTCCAGCATTACTATTTCCTTCCGATACTGTAACTTAAAACATCAATTCGATCCGTCATACACAAAACACAAAACGGTATTAATGTAAAATTATTGAAGAAAAATTCGTTCAGAGCGTTCAAACTAGGAAATCGGATCGATATTATATATCGATAAAGTACGAATAAAGTTTTATAGGAAAACCACCAACTGAGACCGGGATCAATGAAAAAGAGGATTATAACTGGGAAATCGTTACAAACGGGAATGTTAAAATGAAGTTTTATATATTTAAATATCATTTATATATATATATATATATATATATATATATATATATATATATATATATATATATATATATATATATATATATATATATGAGCAAATTAACAGCCTCCAATCAAGTGGCAATTCTGGTGGCAATTAATGCTAATCTATTGCATTATGAAGTAATTTATTTCGTTTTTTGCTATGAAGTCGTTCCTAATTATTTGGATTCGCATTAATCTGAAACTGGATATATAAGATGAAAAAATATATATATACAAAAAACAAAAATACAGCAAAAACCATTAAATAAACACTATGTGTGAGTAAAAAAAAATGTGTGTTAGTTTGTGTGTGTGTGTATATAGATAATATAATATATGTGTGTGTATATTTATCATGTTAGTTTTTATGATTTTTATCATACTATTACTTCTCTTTGTAGTACATTATTTTTTTCACTAAATGCGTTCGATCGAATATTTTACAGTGTTTGGATCGATAAGAGATGATAACTATCAAAGAATGGATGAATAATAAGACAATAATGATAACTGGAGGACCAGGTTTCTTCGGAAAAGTTTTGACTGAAAAGTTGTTAAGATCCTGTCCAGGAGTGAAAAGAATTTATCTCATCATAAGATCAAAAGGCAGTCAGGATGCGCAGGAAAGATGGGCCAATATTATAAAAAATGAGGTACGGTTAACGTTTAAGACTGAATCATAAAAAAATATTAATTTTCTAATGCAGTAGCCTTATGCAAATAAACAGCCACCAATCAAGTGGCAATCTTGGCCAGGTCTATTGTATTATAAAGTAATTTATTTTGTTTTTTGCTATAAAGTTGTTTCTATTTATTTGGATTCGCATTAATCTGAGACTGGATATATAAGGTGAAAAAAATTATATGTAGCAAAAACACAGCGAAAACCATTAAATAACTTAAATTGATTATTTATTATGTAATACTACAGTTATAAAACCTTCACAGTAAAATCTAAATGTTTTTTTTTCCTAATGAAGAAAAAATAAAATACAATTTTTATTATATTCTATTCATTCTATTATATGTATCCAATTCTATGTTCTGTGCTACAGTTCAATGTTTTCATATCAATCCCCGAGCAACGGGCAAGAAGTCGCGGCATCTGAATCTGAAAATAGAAAGATAAGAGGAAGGAAAAGGGAACAGGTGCCCCTATCGATGCTCCCTGACGGTTTCATCGTCGGTGGTTTTGAATGAGATTTACTGGTGTTTAAAGTTTTGGAAAAACATAATTGACTTAAAGCGGTTGTCTTCGCGAAAATAGAAGCTTGCTTTAAAGGCGTTATTTGTGCGGTGGTGCCAGCATGTACTCTGAGCCGACTTTCCTTCAGAGAGCTGGGAGCAGAGCATCAACGTTTTCTTCATAAATGTGTATATCTGTTCTGTTTAATGTTAATATTAACTCATTGTTTAGTTTTGTTTATTATAAATATTCAGATTAAGCTTTGTGTTTAAAATTACCCAAATTGTAAAAAATAAAAATCATAGTAATGACAGTAATGACCCTCTATGCATTTGCAGTTAGTATTAGTGTTTATTTTATGCATTAGTGTTTATTTTAGATTACTTTGTCACATTTGTGTTTCCAATAAATGACTCCGGGCAGATAGATTCATGTGATAAAGAAAACAACATGTTGAATTAATTTTTAAATATACGCATTTCATCCGATTATTCATATCTTTCTAAAAACGAATGTACAACCTTTGTTGGCCAAACCTACATTGAGACGCACTCAGAAAAAAAATTTCCGTCCAATATTTATATAAAATTTATGTATTAAGAGAATGTAGTCATCATGTAAACAAACCCGATAACATGATTTCTCTAATGAATTAAACTTCTAAATTCAACAAACATGGTGTGAAATCAATTATATAACGTAAAATAATTAATTTTATTTCTGAAGGATATGAACTAAATTTATCAATATAAAATTTTGTTCTTCACTGATTATGAAGAACCGTTTAACCGACAATATTTCGGCTTCGATAATGACGGTTAAGTGGGAATGGACTGTTCTTATTATTTATTTAGGATTGGAAGAACATGAAATAATAAGTTTTGATGTACTATAGTTATGTACTAATATTACTAATATTATAGTACTAATAGACGATTGCATAAAAATCTTAGAGGAAAGACAGAATGTAGTTAATTAAAATTAATACAACCGTAAAAACAAACATTTTTTCAGAGGCGCTTGTATTACGTACTAAATACAACTGTAGCAATATTACAATATAACAAAAAACATTATAAGCAATTATTTGGATTACATATGGGGGGAGGAGAGGAGGGAGTATTGTCAGTTAACTTAAATGGAATTTACCTCTAAAATCAATACCTACACAAAATTAAAAAATGAACTATTATTAATTAAAAAATAAATAGACGACTTTATTAGCTTTGCGAAAGCTAAATATACTTGTCGTGGAGGAAAAATATAGATTACCCGGGGTGCTAATGTGTGTACCCCTCAATATGTACAATGATGACTTATTCACTCTCTTTTCCACACAGGAGGATTAAAATTAGTCCAGATGCTTCAGGATCTAACGTAACCGAATTTTCATCACGAGTATCCGACAGTCACGGAAAATACAGAAAGTATTTTCTAAGAAAAATATGTTGTCATTGCTTGGATTGCAATGAGTTCCAAATAATGATAATTTGTAATTTAGAATAGCTCATGTGTAGCGGAATATTTTGTGTTAAGTCGCTCAGATTTTTGCCATTACCATTAACGCACTATGCAAAGTATCACTTCTATATATTATTACAGTAGTATAGATCCCTTTTCCGGCTCTCAGAAGCGATGGATTTTGACGAGTAGGGTATCAAAAGAAATAGAATTTCACGGAGATGTGACGAATTCAAATTTTGTTTCTGAAAATCTTACAAGGGCTTAAATAAAAGTGATGAAAAAAACTGGAAGGTTTCAAAACTTTGACGACTGAGAGTCGGCGGATCGGGATGGGATAAGTTGGGTTTTAAAGATCTTGACGCGGGCATCAAGATCATGACGCTCTCGCGGAGCGTTTTTGTCCAGCGTTTTAAAGCATAAAAACCTACCGTTTTCGAGATAACGTACGATATAGGTCCGCACGGCCGCATGCCATCTTGCGTCCGTGCCGTTGTCATGGCAACTTTAAGCGAAAAAACCTACCGTATTCGAGACAACGCACGATATAGGTCCACACGGGCCTCATGCCATCTTGCGTTCGTGCCGTTGTCATGGCAACTTTATATCAATTTGAGTCTGTTTACAAAAACTTTTAATGAGTTTAATTTATTGTTTCTCATGTCCAACCCTAAAAGGCACTGCTAAATTTGCATACTATACATAGAAAATGATAGTTTAACTGTTAAACTGAATGGATATTTTTCAGAGGGACAAGCTAATTACTTATTAAGTATAAACTGTCACTTGAACATAGTCATTATAAACTATATAGCTTCACCAAATGTGAGTGCTAAATAAACTTGCTTGGTAATATTATATTGTTTATATGAATAAACGTGTTTCACTAATATCGCTTACCGTTCAAATGTATTAGGAAGAAGATCAATAGATATCTAATGCTAGAGATCTCGCTCGGGTATACTAGTTTAATAAAATAGAACTATGAAAGAGTGTGAAACAGTGGATATAGTTTCAATCAGAATTTACATGTCTTGTGGACAAAAACATTGCACGGACTGGTTGTAAGGATGTGATACGTCCTTAAGGCAAGTAAAGTTAGTGAAAAATCAAAATGATCTCTAACGAAGTTTTTGACAAGCTCTCGATTGGAATTAAGAACATCTCTACTTTTAGCCAAATTAGTTAATATTATTACAATGACATTAGCTTTTCGTATACGTAAAATAGATCGTTATATATATTTTACTGATTCTGAGATTATTTTATGTCGGATTAGTGCTTTCCCAGATAAATGGCAAACGTTTGTGAACAACAGGGTTGTTAGCATTTAGCTACAGACCCAGATTGATTGTTGGATTTATTGGATATGGAGGGAAAACAAAATCCAGCAGATCTTGTGTCCTTAGAGTGGCTTTACACATGTGTGTTATCTGACAATATGAAGAAAGAAACTTTTTCGTCTGTACCTTGACGAAACAGTATTTTGCTTTTGCAAATCCTGCAGCAACCGGTTACACATTTGCGTTTTTCGACGAAACATCCATCAAACGGGTACAGTCTCGACTTTATGCTGAAATACCGCCGATTTATAAGAGCGCATATATATTTTTTTTCTCGAAAAAAATATCGGTTTTTGATACCCAAATGTAATATATCGTATAAAAACTATCAGACAAAATCAATAAATTTAAAAAAATATATCGATATCTTTCCAAAATCCCTAGTCTCGCTAGCGCGTTATCAGCATGACATCTTTTTTTTTTTTTTTTTTTTTTTTATCCCCCTACCTGACCTTTCGGTCATACGGGGTCGTGGTGGCAGTGGGGTATTACGCGTATGCCACTGCCACCAATAATCAACACATTTATTTACAAATTCTTATATTACATTTTCTCTGAGGGTATTATATTTCTGGGTACAATTATTATAATTTCCTGCTACTGTGGTGCAGCCCAGTGTGCGTTTGCACGCCTTAGGGCTGCACCTTGTCTGCTACTACGGAGCAGCCCGGTGCGCAGTTGCGCACCTTAGGGCTGCTCCTTATCCTCTCCATCCGTCCGGCACCGTCCAGCCCTCCTGGTCAGCCGCATCCGTCCGGATCCCTTCTTCAGCTCCATCCGTCCGGATACTGGTCCAGCCCTCCTGGTCCACCGCATCCGTCCGGATCCTCTCACTGACTGCATCCGTCCGGAAGCCGGTCCAGCCTTCCCGGTCCACTGCCTCCGTCCGGGTCCCATCAGCCATCCTCAGGCTCGCCGACGTCGGGTGGTCTGGCCCTTCCCAGTGTGAAGTGCTCAGGACCCACCACCTCCTTCCACCCGTACACGAAGTCCTTGAAGAAGGGGTACACCTGTTCCTCCATCAGACGGGGGAAGTCCGACTCGGCGAGGGCTAAGATCCCGGTACTTCTCGACAACCTGGCTCGGTGTCCTTCTACTGCAGTGCAGGACACGATCACGTGCTCTGCAGTCTCAGGGACTCCACAGGTGGGGCACCGGGGGTCTATGTCCTTTCCATGTTCCTGTAGTTTCCCCCGGAAACCTCCATGCCCTGTCAGCATCTGCGAGACCCAGTAATCAGGGAGGACCCATCTTGCCTTCAGCCTTTCTTGGACGGTGGGGAAGAGCTTCCTTAGGGTAGCTCCCTTCTGACTCCCTACCCACCGTCCATTCCACTCCTCGATGGTATCCTCCCTCAATATCTTCTTCCATTGGTTGGGGTTCTCGCCGATTCTGGTACGGAGTCCCTCCGGTAGCGCGTCGAGCCCCTGCCTCTTCACATCATACTTTATTCTGTCCTCCTTGAGGACGAGGTCTAGGGGCATCGCTCCGGCTAGCACCTGCACCGCCTCATGCGACACCGTTCTGTATGTCTTAGTGACCCTAAGCAGAGCCAGTCTCTGGATCGTCGCCAGTCTCTTCCTCTGCAACTGCGTGAGGTGTTGGCTCCATGCTGGGGATGCGTACCTCAAGATACCCATGACCACGCCCTTGTAAATGGTCATTGTAGCTGGGTATCTGATGCCCCAGAACGCACCCCCAATCCTGTACAAGCCATTTATAGACCGGGTCACCCTATCCTTCAGGTAGTCTAGGTGAGGGGTGACGTCGAATCTTCTCCTCATCTTCACTCCTAAATACGTCACCTCCTCACCCATCCTCACTCTCTGGCCATCTATCTCCAATATGATAGGGTGAGCCCTGTCTGTGGAGCCTCTTACGAGCATGGCTTGGGTCTTGGCTGCGGCCATGCTCAGCTTCCTCCTCACGCACCATTCTGACACGAGACTGGCGCACCTCTCTGCCTGTGTTTTCAGTCTGGCTCTGCTATCCTCGGCCACTATGACCGCCAGGTCGTCGACGTAGGCCGTGGCAAGGAACCCTCTCTCCTCCAATTCCCCCAGCAGCTGGTCGAAGACAAGTTTCCACAGGGCCGGACCCAGGACAGAGCCCTGCGGACAGCCTCTCTCTATCCTCCGCTCTACCTCGTAGTAGCTACCTCTGATGTTTACGCTCCTGTTACTGAGGTAACTACTAACGAGGGAGTACAAATTGCTGGGGGTGTCGAACTCCTGCAGCCGCTGGAGCACGTAGGGCCACCATACACTGTCGAAAGCGGAGGATATGTCGAAGAGCACCAACATGACATATTTCTCCGCTCTCTCCTCCACGTCCCTACGCACTCTCAGCAGCGCATCGGTGGTTCCCTTGCCACGGGTCGAGCCGAATTGCCGTGGATGACTAGCTGCACTGAGGATCGGTCGAAGACGCGTGACGATCAGTTGCTCCAGGACTTTGCTGACGACAGGGAGGAGGCATATCGGCCTGTACGCCTTAGGCGATGCTTTGTCCTTCCCTCCTCCCTTGTAGAGCAGTCTCAAGTCTGCGGTCCTCCACTTGCTTGGAAAGTGACCCCTCTCCAAACAATCATTGAATATCTGGAGGAGCTCCTCCTCAACGTACGGGGCACTATTCCTGAGGACTGCAGCGTCTATTCCGTCCAGTCCCGGAGCTCTCCCGATCCTCTGCTTCTCCACGGCCAGACGAAGGTCCCATATGTCCCATGGTGGGCATAGGTCGGTACCTGGTGGGTATACCGTGGTGCGTCTCACCATGGCGTCTATCTCGCTGTCCTGGGACGGGTCATCCCTGGGGTATGTAAAATCTACGTACATCGATGCCGCTTCCTCCAGGGTGGTTGCCTGGGCATCAGCATGACATCAGCAGGTATGGAATTATTGTGCTGTTCCACAAATTATCGTATTCTATTGATGTATTAAAATTTTATTATCGCATTCTCATGATGTATATCAGTTTTTCATAATTAATTAAACATATGATGAACCATTTACTATGAATTTAATGAGATTTCGTTCTTGAGATAATCTAAATTTGCAGGTTCAAATGATTTAAACACTATTATTATTAATTCCTACAAAATATCAGACTTGGACTTTTTTTAAAGATTTATTATGATTACACAAAGGCTAAAATACAACATCTTGCTACGTTTTATCTAAATTGAGTTGAGCTTGATATCTATTTAGCTGCTAATACATTAGTCTATATATATAGTGATATAGTGCCATTGGGCAATCATTGAGGATGATTATCCCAAAATTAAGTAAGCTTATGAATACTTTTGAATTTCTTACCTTGTCCTCTAAATTGGATACCTTTCCAAGGGCCAGGTTTGTGGTTACCATTATTTAATAATTGACCAAGATAATGTTCCTACTTTCATGTTCAATTACGTGCACAAATTAGGACATTAGAAGGTGAATTTTCTGTTACAATGTGGGCTTCAGGTACAGATGATGGTAAGTTGCTTTTAAATTCATTTACAAACCTTAGGAGATGGTGTTTCGGTGTAGAGTCGGGTTTGTTCCCGGGCCCACGTCTTACCTCTTTTCCAGAGTGGTCGGCTTGTTCCCCGGCTCTCGTCCTACGGTTTCTCCTCCGGTAGTCACGCTTGTTCTCCGGCCCTCATCTTACCTCATTTCCCAAGTGATCGGCTTGTTCTCCGGCCCTCGTCCTTCCTCTTCTCCTTTGGTAGTCGGGCTTGTTCCCCGGCCCTCGTCCTATCTCTTCTCCTCCGGTATTCGGGCTTGTTCCCCGGCCTTCGTCCTACCTATTCTTCTCGGGTAGTCGGGCTTGTTCCTCGGTCCTCGTCTTACCTCTTTTCCTGAGTGGTCTGCTAGTTCCCCGACTCTCGTCGTACCTATTTTCCTCGGATAGTCGGGCTTGTTCCCCGGCCCTCGTCCTATCTCTTCTCCTCCGGTATTCGGGCTTGTTCCCCTGCCCTCGTCCTATCTCTTCTCCTCGGGTAGTCGGGCTGTTTCCTCGGCCCTCGTCCTATCTCTTCTCCTCCTGTATTCGGGCTTGTTCCCCTGCCCTCGTCCTATCTCTTCTCCTCGGGTAGTCGGGCTGTTTCCTCGGCCCTCGTCCTATCTCTTCTCCTCCTGTATTCGGGCTTGTTCCCCGGCCATCGTCCTATCTCTTCTCCTCAGGTAGTCGGGCTTGTTCCCCGGCCCTCGTCCTACCTATTCTTCTCGGGTAGTCGGGCTTGTTCCCCGGCCCTCGTCTTACCTCTTTTCCTGAGTGGTCTGCTAGTTCCACGGCTATCGTCGTACATATTTTCCTCGGATAGTCGGGCTTGTTCCCCGGCCCTCGTTTTACCTCTTCTCCTCGGTAGTCGCGCTTGTTCCCCGGCCCTCGTCCTATCTCTTCCCCTCCGGTAGTCGGGCTTGTTCCCTGGCCCTCGTCTTACTTCTTTTCCTGAGTGTTCAGCTAGTTCCCCGGCTCTCGTCCTATCTCTTCTCCTCCGGTAGTCGGGCTTGTTCCCCGGCCCTCGTTCTACCTATTCTTCTCGGGTAGTCGGGCTTGTTCCCCGGCCCTCGTCTTACCTCTTTTCCTGAGTGGTCTGCTAGTTCCACGGCTATCGTCGTACATATTTTCCTCGGATAGTCGGGCTTGTTCCCCGGCCCTCGTTTTACCTCTTCTCCTCGGTAGTCGCGCTTGTCCCCCGGCCCTCGTCCTATCTCTTCCCCTCCGGTAGTCGGGCTTGTTCCCTGGCCCTCGTCTTACTTCTTTTCCTGAGTGTTCAGCTAGTTCCCCGGCTCTCGTCCTATCTCTTCTCCTCCGGTAGCCGGGATTGCTCCCCAGCCCCCTTCTTATCTCTTTTCCTGAGTGGTCGGCTTGTTCCCCGGCTCTCGTCCTACGGTTTCTCCTCCGGTAGTCACGCTTGTTCTCCGGCCCTCATCTTACCTCTTTTCCCGAGTGGTCGGCTTGTTGACCGGCCCTCGTCCTTCCTCTTCTCCTTTGGTAGTCGGGCTTGTTCCCCGGCCCTCGTCCTATCTCTTCTCCGGTATTCGGGCTTGTTCCCCGGCCCTCGTCCTACCTATTCTTCTCGCGTAGTCGGGCTTGTTCCCCGGCCCTCGTCCTACCTCTTCTCATCCGGTAGTCGCGCTTGTTCCTCTGCCCTCGTCCTATCTCTTCTCCTCGGGTAGTCGGGCTGTTTCCTCGGCCCTCGTCCTATCTCTTCTCCTCCTGCATTCGGGCTTGTTCCCCGGCCCTCGTCCTACCTCTTCTCCTCAGGTAGTCGGGCTTGTTCTCCGGCCCTCGTCCTACCTATTCTTCTCGTGTAGTCGGGCTTGTTCACCGGCCCTCGTTTTACCTCTATTCCTGAGTGGTCTGCTAGTTCCCCGGCTATCGTCGTGCCTATTTTCCTCTGATAGTTGGGCTTGTTCCCCGGCCCTCGTCTTACCTCTTCTCCTCGGTAGTCGCGCTTGTTCCCCGGCTATCGTCGTACCTATTTTCCTCGGATAGTCGGGCTTGTTCCCCGGCCCTCGTCTTACCTCTTCTCCTCGGTAGTCGCGCTTGTTCCCTGGCTCTCGTCCTATCTCTCCTCCTCCGGCAGTTGGGCTTGCTCCCCGGCCCTCGTTTTATCTATTTTTCTGAGTGGTCGGCTAGTTCCCCGGCTCTCGTCCAATCTCTTTTCCTAGGGTAGGCGGGCTTGTTCCCCAGCTCTCCTTCTACCTTTCTCCCCTCTCAAGAATTTATTGATCCAGGAGAGTGTCAGATAGACTATACAAGACCAAGAGGTGTCCCTCTCACTCTTATAGTGATTTTATGGTGTGTACGGTATGATCTGAACACTGAGTCATCAACGGCCACTAATGGAGATTACAATATTGGCATCTCTTGTAAAGGACCGATTTAAATAACCGACCTTTGGACTAGAAAATTAAAGAAGTCATCCTAAAATGGATGAATATATTAATGTTAAGAAAAGGAAGAATTCGATAACAAAGAAGCCAGTGAGCAGATTTGAGGGAGATATGAGTACTCCATCCACTGCCACTGTAGGGCACTATAAGGGCAAAAAAAAAAAAGTACAAGCCATGAAAAGGTGTTAAAGATAAAGAGGACATGTAAGGTGTTTTAGAATCAGCATAACAAGGAGTAAAAAAAAGATAAATTAAAATATATTCATACATACATATAAAATCTGAATAATTACCGATTAATGATCTCATAAGCCCATAACTCGGGCATTTATAAAGATAGAGAGGAAATGTAAAGTGTTTTAGAATCAGCATTAAAATTAGAAAAAAGAAAAAAAAATGTGGAAAACAAAAAATCTATAATAATTGCCGATTAAAGATCTTATATACCCGTTACTTGGCTATTTATAAACATAGAGGAGAAACGTGAGGTGTTTTTGAATCTGCATAACAAGGCATCAAAAAAAGAAAAAAGAAATAAAAAATGAAAAACAAAAAATCAATAATAATTGCCGATTAAAGATCTTATATACCCATAACTCGGCTATTTATAAACATAGAGGATAAGAAATGTAACATAGAGGAGAAATGTAAGGTGTTTTGGAATCAGCATAACAAGGCATTAAAAAAAGAAAAAAGAAATAAAAAATGAAAAACAAAAAATCAATAATAATTGCCGATTAAAGATCTTATATACCCATAACTCGGCTATTTATAAACATAGAGGAGAAATGTAAGGTGTTTCGGAATCAGCATAACAAGGCATTAAAATAAGAAAAAAGAAATAAAAAATGAAAAACAAAAAATGTATAATAAATGCCGATTAAAGATCTTATATACCCATAACTCGGCTATTTATAAACATAGAGGAGAAATGTGAGGTGTTTCGGAATCAGCATAACAAGGCATTAAAATAAGAAAAAAGAAAAAATCTCTATCTGTAAATGCTTTTAGTTTATTAGTTTCAATAATAGACCTTTGGAATCGACCAAGGAAAAAATGTTTGTAACCCTTCCTCAAAATTTGAGGTTTTACGTTTTAAGATATGTAGAATCCAATATATACATACATATAAAATCTGTAGAATTACCGATAAAAGATCTCATAAGCCCATAACTCGGGGGGGAGGAGGAGGGGGAATTGTAAGGTGTTTTGGAATCAGCATAACAAGGCATTAAAATAAGAAAATAGAAAAAAAAAATCAAAATCAAAAATCTATAATAATTGCCGATTAAAGATCTTATATACCCATAACTCGGCTATTTATAAACATAGTGGAAAAATGTATAGTGTTTTGGAATCAGCATAACACGGCATTAAAATAAGAAAATAGAAAAAAAAAATGAAAATCAAAAAATCTATAATAATTGCCGATTAAAGATCTTATATACCCATAACTAGGCTATTTATAAACATAGAGGATAAGAAATGTAACATAGCGGAGAAATGTAAGGTGTTTTGGAATCAGCATAACAAGGCATTAAAATAAGAAAAAAGAAATAAAAAATGAAAAACAAAAAATCAATAATAATTGCCGATTAAAGATCTTATATACCCATAACTCGGCTATTTATAAACATAGAGGATAAGAAATGTAACATAGAGGAGAAATGTAAGGTGTTTTGGAATCAGCATAACAAGGCATAAAAAAAGAAAAAAATCTCTATCTGTAAATGCTTTTAGTTTATTATTTTCAATAATAGACCTTTGGAATCGACTAAGGAAAAAATGTTTGTAACCCTTCCTCAAAATTTGAGGTTTTACGTTTAAGATATGTAGAATCCAATATATACATACATATAAAATCTGTAGAATTACCGATAAAAGATCTCATAAGCCCATAACTCGGGGGGGAGGAGGAGGGGGAATTTTAAGGTGTTTTGGAATCAGCATAACGAGACATTAAAATAAGAAAAAAGAAATAAAAAATGAAAAACAAAAAATCAATAATAATTGCCGATTAAAGATCTTATATACCCATAACTTGGCCATTTATAAACATAGAGGAGAAATGTAAGGTGTTTTGGAATCAGCATAACAAGGCATTAAAATAAGAAAAAAGAAATAAAAAATGAAAAACAAAAAATGTATAATAAATGCCGATTAAAGATCTTATATACCCATAACTCGGCTATTTATAAACATAGAGGAGAAATGTGAGGTGTTTCGGAATCAGCATAACAAGGCATTATAATAAGAAAAAAGAAAAAAATCTCTATCTGTAAATGCTTTTAGTTTATTAGTTTCAATAATAGACCTTTGGAATCGACCAAGGAAAAAATGTTTGTAACCCTTCCTCAAAATTTGAGGTTTTACGTTTTAAGATATGTAGAATCCAATATATACATACATATAAAATCTGTAGAATTACCGATAAAAGATCTCATAAGCCCATAACTCGGGGGAGAGGAGGAGGGGGAATTGTAAGGTGTTTCGGAATCAGCATAACAAGGCATTAAAATAAGAAAATAGAAAAAAAAAAAATCAAAATCAAAAATCTATAATAATTGCCGATTAAAGATCTTATATACCCATAACTCGGCTATTTATAAACATAGTGGAAAAATGTAAAGTGTTTTGGAATCAGCATAACAAGGCATTAAAATAAGAAAATAGAAAAAAAAAATGAAAATCAAAAAATCTATAATAATTGCCTATTAAAGATCTTATATACCCATAACTAGGCTATTTATAAACATAGAGGATAAGAAATGTAACATAGAGGAGAAATGTAAGGTGTTTCGGAATCAGCATAACAAGGCATTAAAATAAGAAAAAAGAAATAAAAAATGAAGAACAAAAAATCAATAATAATTGCTGATTAAAGATCTTATATACCCATAACTCGGCTATTTATAAACATAGAGGATAAGAAATGTAACATAGAGGAGAAATGTAAGGTGTTTTGGAATCAGCATAACAAGGCATTAAAATAAGAAAAAAGAAATAAAAATTGAAAAACAAAAAATCTTTAATAATTGCCGATTAAAGATCTTATATACCCATAACTTGGCCATTTATAAACATAGCGGAGAAATGTAAGGTGTTTTGGAATCAGCATAACAAGGCATTAAAATAAGAAAAAAGAAATAAAAAATGAAAAACAAAAAATGTATAATAAATGCCGATTAAAGATCTTATATACCCATAACTCGGCTATTTATAAACATAGAGGAGAAATGTGAGGTGTTTCGGAATCAGCATAACAAGGCATTAAAATAAGAAAAAAGAAAAAAATCTCTATCTGTAAATGCTTTTAGTTTATTAGTTTCAATAATAGACCTTTGGAATCGACCAAGGAAAAAATGTTTGTAACCCTTCCTCAAAATTTGAGGTTTTACGTTTTAAGATATGTAGAATCCAATATATACATACATATAAAATCTGTAGAATTACCGATAATAGATCTCATAAGCCCATAACTCGGGGGGGAGGAGGAGGGGGAATTGTAAGGTGTTTCGGAATCAGCATAACAAGGCATTAAAATAAGAAAATAGAAAAAAAAAAAAATCAAAATCAAAAATCTATAATAATTGCCGATTAAAGATCTTATATACCCATAACTCGGCTATTTATAAACATAGTGGAAAAATGTAAAGTGTTTTGGAATCAGCATAACAAGGCATTAAAATAAGAAAATAGAAAAAAAAAATGAAAATCAAAAAATCTATAATAATTGCCGATTAAAGATCTTATATACCCATAACTAGGCTATTTATAAACATAGAGGATAAGAAATGTAACATAGAGGAGAAATGTAAGGTGTTTCTGAATCAGCATAACAAGGCATTAAAATAAGAAAAAAGAAATAAAAAATGAAGAACAAAAAATCAATAATAATTGCCGATTAAAGATCTTATATACCCATAACTCGGCTATTTATAAACATAGAGGATAAGAAATGTAACATAGAGGAGAAATGTAAGGTGTTTTGGAATCAGCATAACAAGGCATTAAAATAAGAAAAAAGAAATAAAAATTGAAAAACAAAAAATCTTTAATAATTGCCGATTAAAGATCTTATATACCCATAACTTGGCCATTTATAAACATAGCGGAGAGATGTAAGGTGTTTTGGAATCAGCATAACAAGGCATTAAAATAAGAAAATAGAAATAAAAAATGAAAAACAAAAAATCAATAAAAATTGCCGATTAAAGATCTTATATACCCATAACTCGGCTATTTATAAACATAGAGTATAAGAAATGTAACATAGAGGAGAAATGTAAGGTGTTTCGGAATCAGCATAACAAGGCATTAAAATAAGAAAAAAGAAATAAAAATTGAAAAACAAAAAATCATTAATAATTGCCGATTAAAGATCTTATATACCCATAACTTGGCCATTTATAAACATAGCGGAGAAATGTAAGGTGTTTTGGAATCAGCATAACAAGGCATTAAAATAAGAAAAAAGAAATAAAAAATGAAAAACAAAAAATGTATAATAAATGCCGATTAAAGATCTTATATACCCATAACTCGGCTATATATAAACATAGAGGAGAAATGTGAGGTGTTTCGGAATCAGCATAACAAGGCATTAAAATAAGAAAAAAGAAAAAAATCTCTATCTGTAAATGCTTTTAGTTTATAATTTTCAATAATATACCTTTGGAATCGACCATGGAAAAAATGTATGTAACCCTTCCTCAAAATTTGAGGTTTTACGTTTTAAGATATGTAGAATCCAATATATACATACATATAAAATCTGTAGAATTACCGATAAAAGATCTCATAAGCCCATAACTCGGGGGGGAGGAGGAGGGGGAATTATAAGGTGTTTTGGAATCAGCATAACGAGACATTAAAATAAGAAAAAAGAAATAAAACATGAAAAACAAAAAATCAATAATAATTGCCGATTAAAGATCTTATATACCCATAACTTGGCCATTTATAAACATAGAGGATAAGAAATGTAACATAGAGGAGAAATGTAAGGTGTTTTGGAATCAGCATAACAAGGCATTAAAATAAGAAAAAAGAAATAAAAATTGAAAAACAAAAAATCTTTAATAATTGCCGATTAAAGATCTCATAAGCCCATAACTCGGGGGAGAGGAGGAGGGGAAATGTAAGGTGTTTTGGAATCAGCATAACAAGGCATTAAAATAAGAAAAAAGAAATAAAAAATGAAAAACAAAAAATGTATAATAAATGCCGATTAAGGATCTTATATACCCATAACTTGGCCATTTATAAACATAGAGGAGAAACGTAAGGTGTTTTGGAATCAGCATATCGAGACATTAAAATAAGAAAAAAGAAATAAAAAATGAAAAACAAAAAATCAATAATAATTGCCGATTAAAGATCTTATATACCCATAACTTGGCCATTTATAAACATAGAGGAGAAATGTAAGGTGTTTTGGAATCAGCATAACAAGGCATTAAAATAAGAAAAAAGAGATAAAAAATGAAAAACAAAAAATTCAATAATAATTGCCGATTAAAGATCTTATATACCCATAACTTGGCCATTTATAAACATAGAGGAGAAATGTAAGGTGTTTTGGAATCAGCATAACAAGGCATTAAAATAAGAAAAAAGAAATAAAAAACGAAAAACAAAAAATGTATAATAAATGCCGATTAAAGATCTTATATACCCATAACTCGGCTATTTATAAACATAGAGGAGAAATGTGAGGTGTTTCGGAATCAGCATAACAAGGCATTAAAATAAGAAAAGAATCTCTATCCGTAAATGCTTTTAGTTTGTTATTTTCAATAATAGACCTTTGGAATCGACCAAGGAAAAAATGTTTGTAACGCTTCCTCAAAATTTGAGGTTTTACGTTTTAAGATATGTAGAATCCAATATATACATACATATAAAATCTGTAGAATTACCGATAAATGATATCATAAGCCCATAACTTGGGGGGGAGGAGGAGGGGGAATTGTAAGGTGTTTTGGAATCAGCATAACAAGGCATTAAAATAAGAAAATAGAAAAAAAAAAAATCAAAATCAAAAATCTATAATAATTGCCGATTAAAGATCTTATATACCCATAACTTGGCCATTTATAAACATAGCGGAGAAATGTAAGGTGTTTTGGAATCAGCATAACAAAGCATTAAAATAAGAAAAAAGAAATAAAAAATGAAAAACAAAAAATGTATAATAAATGCCGATTAAAGATCTTATATACCCATAACTTGGCCATTTATAAACATAGAGGAGAAATGTAAGGTGTTTTGGAATCAGCATAACAAAGCATTAAAATAAGAAAAAAGAAATAAAAAATGAAAAACAAAAAATGTATAATAAATGCCGATTAAAGATCTTATATACCCATAACTTGGCCATTTATAAACATAGAGGAGAAACGTAAGGTGTTTTGGAATCAGCATAACGAGACATTAAAACAAGAAAAAAGAAATAAAAAATGAAAAACAAAAAATCAATAATAATTGCCGATTAAAGATCTTATATACCCATAACTCGACTATTTATAAACATAGAGGATAAGAAATGTAACATAGAGGAGAAATGTAAGGTGTTTTGGAATCAGCATAACAAGGCATTAAAATAAGAAAAAAGAAATAAAAATTGAAAAACAAAAAATCTTTAATAATTGCCGATTAAAGATCTTATATACCCATAACTTGGCTATTTATAAACATAGAGGAGAAATGTAAGGTGTTTTGGAATCAGCATAACAAGGCATTAAAATAAGAAAAAGAAATAAAAAATGAAAAACAAAAAATCAATAATAATTGAAGATTAAAGATCTTATATACCCATAACTCGGCTATTTATAAACATAGAGGATAAGAAATGTAACATAGAGGAGAAATGTAAGGTGTTTCGGAATCAGCATAACAAGGCATTAAAATAAGAAAAAAGAAATAAAAATTGAAAAACAAAAAATCTTTAATAATTGCCGATTAAAGATCTTATATACCCATAACTTGGCCATTTATAAACATAGCGGAGAAATGTAAGGTGTTTTGGAATCATCATAACAAGGCATTAAAGTAAGAAAAAAGAAATAAAAAATGAAGAACAAAAAATCAATAATAATTGCCGATTAAAGATCTTATATACCCATAACTCGGCTATTTATAAACATAGAGGATAAGAAATGTAACATAGAGGAGAAATGTAAGGTGTTTTGGAATCAGCATAACAAGGCATTTAAATAAGAAAAAAGAAATAAAAATTGAAAAACAAAAAATCTTTAATAATTGCCGATTAAAGATCTTATATACCCATAACTTGGCCATTTATAAATATAGCGGAGAAATGTAAGGTGTTTTGGAATCAGCATAACAAGGCATTAAAATAAGAAAAAAGAAATAAAAAATGAAAAACAAAAAATCAATTATGATTGCCGATTAAAGATCTTATATACCCATAACTCGGCTATTTATAAACATAGAGGATAAGAAATGTAACATAGAGGAGAAATGTAAGGTGTTTCGGAATCAGCATAACAAGGCATTAAAATAAGAAAAAAGAAATAAAAAATGAAAAACAAAAAATGTATAATAAATGCCGATTAAAGATCTTATATACCCATAACTCGGCTATTTATAAACATAGAGGAGAAATGTGAGGTGTTTCGGAATCAGCATAACAAGGCATTAAAATAAGAAAAGAATCTCTATCCGTAAATGCTTTTAGTTTGTTATTTTCAATAATAGACCTTTGGAATCGACCAAGGAAAAAATGTTTGTAACCCTTCCTCAAAATTTGAGGTTTTACGATTTAAGATATGTAGAATCCAATATATACATACATATAAAATCTGTAGAATTACCGATAAATGATCTCATAAGCCCATAACTTGGGGGGGAGGAGGAGGGGGAATTGTAAGGTGTTTTGGAATCAGCATAACGAGACATTAAAACAAGAAAAAAGATATAAAAAATGAAAAACAAAAAATCAATAATAATTGCCGATTAAAGATCTTATATACCCATAACTTGGCCATTTATAAACATAGAGGAGAAATGTAAGGTGTTTTAGAATCAGCATAACAAGGCATTAAAATAAGAAAAAAGAAATAAAAAATGATAAACAAAAAATCAATAATAATTGCCGATTAAAGATCTTATATACCCATAACTCGGCTATTTATAAACATAGAGGATAAGAAATGTAACATAGAGGAGAAATGTAAGGTGTTTCGGTATCAGCATAACAAGGCATTAAAATAAGAAAAAAGAAATAAAAATTGAAAAACAAAAAATCTTTAATAATTGCCGATTAAAGATCTTATATACCCATAACTTGGCCATTTATAAACATAGCGGAGAAATGTAAGATGTTTTGGAATCATCATAACAAGGCATTAAAATAAGAAAAAAGAAATAAAAAATGAAAAACAAAAAATCAATAATAATTGCCGATTAAAGATCTTATATACCCATAACTCGGCTATTTATAAACATAGAGGATAAGAAATGTAACATAGAGTAGAAATGTAAGGTGTATTGGAATCAGCATAACAAGGCATAAAAAAAGAAAAAAATCTCTATCTGTAAATGCTTTTAGTTTATTATTTTCAATAATATACCTTTGGAATCGACCAAGGAAAAAATGTTTGTAACCCTTCCTCAAAATTTGAGGTTTTACGTTTTAAGATATGTAGAATCCAATATATACATACATATAAAATCTGTAGAATTTCCGATAAAAGATCTCATAAGCCCATAACTCGGGGGGGTAGGAGGAGGGGGAATTGTAAGGTATTTTGGAATCAGCATAACGAGACATTAAAATAAGAAAAAAGAAATAAAAAATGAAAAACAAAAAATCAATAATAATTGCCGATTAAAGATCTTATATACCCATAACTTGGCCATTTATAAACATAGAGGAGAAATGTAAGGTGTTTTGGAATCAGCATAACAAGGCATTAAAATAAGAAAAAAGAAATAAAAAATGAAAAACAAAAAATGTATAATAAATGCCGATTAAAGATCTTATATACCCATAACTTTGCCATTTGTAAACATAGAGGAGAAATGTAAGGTGTTTTGGAATCAGCATAACCAGACATTAAAATAAGAAAAAAGAAATAAAAAATGAAAAACAAAAAATCAATAATAATTGCCGATTAAAGATCTTATATACCCATAACTCGGCTATTCATAAACATAGAGGATAAGAAATGTAACATAGAGGAGAAATGTAAGGTGTTTCGGAATCAGCATAACAAGGAATTAAAATAAGAAAAAAGAAATAAAAATTGAAAAACAAAAAATCTTTAATAATTGCCGATTAAAGATCTTATATACCCATAACTTGGCCATTTATAAACATAGAGGAGAAATGTAAGGTGTTTTGGAATCAGCATAACCAGACATTAAAATAAGAAAAAAGAAATAAAAAATGAAAAACAAAAAATCAATAATAATTGCCGATTAAAGATCTTATATACCCATAACTCAGCTATTTATAAACATAGAGGATAAGAAATGTAACATAGAGGAGAAATGTAAGGTGTTTCGGAATCAGCATAACAAGGAATTAAAATAAGAAAAAAGAAATAAAAATTGAAAAACAAAAAATCTTTAATAATTGCCGATTAAAGATCTTATATACCCATAACTTGGCCATTTATAAACATAGCGGAGAAATGTAAGGTGTTTTGGAATCATCATAACAAGGCATTAAAATAAGAAAAAAGAAATAAAAAATGAAAAACAAAAAATCAATAATGATTGCCGATTAAAGATCTTTTATACCCATAACTCGGCTATTTATAAACATAGAGGATAAGAAATGTAACATAGAGGAGAAATGTAAGGTGTTTCGGAATCAGCATAACAAGGCATTAAAATAAGAAAAAAGAAATAAAAATTGAAAAACAAAAAATCTTTAATAATTGCCGATTAAAGATCTTATATACCCATAACTTGGCCATTTATAAACATAGCGGAGAAATGTAAGATGTTTTGGAATCATCATAACAAGGCATTAAAATAAGAAAAAAGAAATAGAAAATGAAAAACAAAAAATCAATAATAGTTGCCGATTAAAGATCTTATATACCCATAACTCGGCTATTTATAAACATAGAGGATAAGAAATGTAACATAGAGCAGAAATGTAAGGTGTTTTGGAATCAGCATAACAAGGCATAAAAAAGAAAAAAATCTCTATCTGTAAATGCTTTTAGTTTATTATTTTCAATAATATACCTTTGGAATCGACCAAGGAAAAAATGTTTGTAACCCTTCCTCAAAATTTGAGGTTTTACGTTTTAAGATATGTAGAATCCAATATATACATGCATATAAAATCTGTAGAATTACCGATAAAAGATCTCATAAGCCCATAACTCGGGGGGGGAGGAGGAGGGGGAATTGTAAGGTGTTTTGGAATCAGCATAACGAGACATTAAAATAAGAAAAAAGAAATAAAAAATGAAAAACAAAAAATCTTTAATAATTGCCGATTAAAGATCTCATAAGCCCATAACTCGGGGGAGAGGAGGAGGGGAAATGTAAGGTGTTTTGGAATCAGCATAACAAGGCATTAAAATAAGAAAAAAGAAATAAAAAATGAAAAACAAAAAATGTATAATAAATGCCGATTAAAGATCTTATATACCCATAACTTGGCCATTTATAAACATAGAGGAGAAACGTAAGGTGTTTTGGAATCAGCATAACGAGACATTAAAATAAGAAAAAAGAAATAAAAAATGAAAAACAAAAAATTAATAATAATTGCCGATTAAAGATCTTATATACCCATAACTTGGCCATTTATAAACATAGAGGAGAAATGTAAGGTGTTTTGGAATCAGCATAACAAGGCATTAAAATAAGAAAAAAGAGATAAAAAATGAAAAACAAAAAATGTATAATAAGGTTTTACGTTTTAAGATATGTAGAATCCAATATATACATACATATAAAATCTGTAGAATTACCGATAAATGATCTCATAAGCCCATAACTTGGGGGGGAGGAGGAGGGGGAATTGTAAGGTGTTTTGGAATCAGCATAACAAGGCATTAAAATAAGAAAATAGAAAAAAAAAAAATCAAAATCAAAAATCTATAATAATTGCCGATTAAAGATCTTATATACCCATAACTTGGCCATTTATAAACATAGCGGAGAAATGTAAGGTGTTTTGGAATCAGCATAACAAAGCATTAAAATAAGAAAAAAGAAATAAAAAATGAAAAACAAAAAATGTATAATAATTGCCGATTAAAGATCTTATATACCCATAACTTGGCCATTTATAAACATAGAGGAGAAATGTAAGGTGTTTTGGAATCAGCATAACAAGGCATTAAAATAAGAAAAAAGAAATAAAAAATGAAAAACAAAAAATCAATAATAATTGCCGATTAAAGATCTTATATACCCATAACTCGGCTATTTATAAACATAGAGGATAAGAAATGTAACATAGAGGAGAAATGTAAGGTGTTTCGGAATCAGCATAACAAGGCATTAAAATAAGAAAAAAGAAATAAAAAATGAAGAACAAAAAATCAATAATAATTGCCGATTAAAGATCTTATATACCCATAACTCGGCTATTTATAAACATAGAGGATAAGAAATGTAACATAGAGGAGAAATGTAAGGTGTTTTGGAATCAGCATAACAAGGCATTAAAATAAGAAAAAAGAAATAAAAATTGAAAAACAAAAAATCTTTAATAATTGCCGATTAAAGATCTTATATACCCATAACTTGGCTATTTATAAACATAGAGGAGAAATGTAAGGTGTTTTGGAATCAGCATAACAAGGCATTAAAATAAGAAAAAGAAATAAAAATTGAAAAACAAAAAATCTTTAATAATTGCCGATTAAAGATCTTATATACCCATAACTTGGCTATTTATAAACATAGAGGAGAAATGTAAGGTGTTTTGGAATCATCATAACAAGGCATTAAAATAAGAAAAAAGAAATAAAAAATGAAAAACAAAAAATCAATAATGATTGCCGATTAAAGATCTTTTATACCCATAACTCGGCTATTTATAAACATAGAGGATAAGAAATGTAACATAGAGGAGAAATGTAAGGTGTTTCGGAATCACCATAACAAGGCATTAAAATAAGAAAAAAGAAATAAAAATTGAAAAACAAAAAATCTTTAATAATTGCCGATTAAAGATCTTATATACCCATAACTTGGCCATTTATAAACATAGCGGAGAAATGTAAGATGTTTTGGAATCATCATAACAAGGCATTAAAATAAGAAAAAAGAAATAGAAAATGAAAAACAAAAAATCAATAATAGTTGCCGATTAAAGATCTTATATACCCATAACTCGGCTATTTATAAACATAGAGGATAAGAAATGTAACATAGAGCAGAAATGTAAGGTGTTTTGGAATCAGCATAACAAGGCATAAAAAAGAAAAAAATCTCTATCTGTAAATGCTTTTAGTTTATTATTTTCAATAATATACCTTTGGAATCGACCAAGGAAAAAATGTTTGTAACCCTTCCTCAAAATTTGAGGTTTTACGTTTTAAGATATGTAGAATCCAATATATACATGCATATAAAATCTGTAGAATTACCGATAAAAGATCTCATAAGCCCATAACTCGGGGGGGGGAGGAGGAGGGGGAATTGTAAGGTGTTTTGGAATCAGCATAACGAGACATTAAAATAAGAAAAAAGAAATAAAAAATGAAAAACAAAAAATCTTTAATAATTGCCGATTAAAGATCTCATAAGCCCATAACTCGGGGGAGAGGAGGAGGGGAAATGTAAGGTGTTTTGGAATCAGCATAACAAGGCATTAAAATAAGAAAAAAGAAAAAAAAAATGAAAAACAAAAAATGTATAATAAATGCCGATTAAAGATCTTATATACCCATAACTTGGCCATTTATAAACATAGAGGAGAAACGTAAGGTGTTTTGGAATCAGCATAACGAGACATTAAAATAAGAAAAAAGAAATAAAAAATGAAAAACAAAAAATTAATAATAATTGCCGATTAAAGATCTTATATACCCATAACTTGGCCATTTATAAACATAGAGGAGAAATGTAAGGTGTTTTGGAATCAGCATAACAAGGCATTAAAATAAGAAAAAAGAGATAAAAAATGAAAAACAAAAAATGTATAATAAATGCCGATTAAAGATCTTATATACCCATAACTTGGCCATTTATAAACATAGAGGAGAAACGTAAGGTGTTTTGGAATCAGCATAACGAGACATTAAAATAAGAAAAAAGAAATAAAAAATGAAAAACAAAAAATTCAATAATAATTGCCGATTAAAGATCTTATATACCCATAACTTGGCCATTTATAAACATAGAGGAGAAATGTAAGGTGTTTTGGAATCAGCATAACAAGGCATTAAAATAAGAAAAAAGAAATAAAAAACGAAAAACAAAAAATGTATAATAAATGCCGATTAAAGATCTTATCTACCCATAACTCGGCTATTTATAAACATAGAGGAGAAATGTGAGGTGTTTCGGAATCAGCATAACAAGGCATTAAAATAAGAAAAGAATCTCTATCCGTAAATGCTTTTAGTTTGTTATTTTCAATAATAGACCTTTGGAATCGACCAAGGAAAAAATGTTTGTAACGCTTCCTCAAAATTTGAGGTTTTACGTTTTAAGATATGTAGAATCCAATATATACATACATATAAAATCTGTAGAATTACCGATAAATGATCTCATAAGCCCATAACTTGGGGGGGAGGAGGAGGGGGAATTGTAAGGTGTTTTGGAATCAGCATAACAAGGCATTAAAATAAGAAAATAGAAAAAAAAAAAATCAAAATCAAAAATCTATAATAATTGCCGATTAAAGATCTTATATACCCATAACTTGGCCATTTATAAACATAGCGGAGAAATGTAAGGTGTTTTGGAATCAGCATAACAAAGCATTAAAATAAGAAAAAAGAAATAAAAAATGAAAAACAAAAAATGTATAATAAATGCCGATTAAAGATCTTATATACCCATAACTTGGCCATTTATAAACATAGAGGAGAAACGTAAGGTGTTTTGGAATCAGCATAACGAGACATTAAAACAAGAAAAAAGAAATAAAAAATGAAAAACAAAAAATCAATAATAATTGCCGATTAAAGATCTTATATACCCATAACTTGGCCATTTATAAACATAGAGGAGAAATGTAAGGTGTTTTGGAATCAGCATAACAAGGCATTAAAATAAGAAAAAAGAAATAAAAAATGAAAAACAAAAAATCAATAATAATTGCCGATTAAAGATCTTATATACCCATAACTCGGCTATTTATAAACATAGAGGATAAGAAATGTAACATAGAGGAGAAATGTAAGGTGTTTCGGAATCAGCATAACAAGGCATTAAAATAAGAAAAAAGAAATAAAAAATGAAGAACAAAAAATCAATAATAATTGCCGATTAAAGATCTTATATACCCATAACTCGGCTATTTATAAACATAGAGGATAAGAAATGTAACATAGAGGAGAAATGTAAGGTGTTTTGGAATCAGCATAACAAGGCATTAAAATAAGAAAAAAGAAATAAAAATTGAAAAACAAAAAATCTTTAATAATTGCCGATTAAAGATCTTATATACCCATAACTTGGCTATTTATAAACATAGAGGAGAAATGTAAGGTGTTTTGGAATCAGCATAACAAGGCATTAAAATAAGAAAAAGAAATAAAAAATGAAAAACAAAAAATCAATAATAATTGAAGATTAAAGATCTTATATACCCATAACATGGCCATTTATAAACATAGAGGAGAAATGTAAGGTGTTTTGGAATCAGCATAACAAGGCATTAAAATAAGAAAAAAGAAATAAAAAATGAAAAACAAAAAATGTATAATAAATGCCGATTAAAGATCTTATATACCCATAACTTGGCCATTTATAAACATAGAGGAGAAATGTAAGGTGTTTTGGAATCAGCATAACGAGACATTAAAATAAGAAAAAAGAAATAAAGAATGAAAAACAAAAAATCAATAATAATTGCCGATTAAAGATCTTATATACCCATAACTTGGCCATTTATAAACATAGAGGAGAAATGTAAGGTGTTTTGGAATCAGCATAACAAGGCATTAAAATAAGAAAAAAGAGATAAAAAATGAAAAACAAAAAATGTATAATAAATGCCGATTAAAGATCTTATATACCCATAACTTGGCCATTTATAAACATAGAGGAAAAACGTAAGGTGTTTTGGAATCAGCATAACGAGACATTAAAATAAGAAAAAAGAAATAAAAAATGAAAAACAAAAAATCAAAAATAATTGCCGATTGAAGATCTTATATACCCATAACTTGGCCATTAATAAACATAGAGGAGAAATGTAAGGTGTTTTGGAATCAGCATAACAAGGCATTAAAATAAGAAAAAAGAAATAAAAAACTGAAAAACAAAAAATGTATAATAAATGCCGATTAAAGATCTTATATACCCATAACTCGGCTATTTATAAACATAGAGGAGAAATGTGAGGTGTTTCGGAATCAGCATAACAAGGCATTAAAATAAGAAAAAAATCTCTATCCGTAAATGCTTTTAGTTTGTTATTTTCAATAATAGACCTTTGGTATCGACCAAGGAAAAAATGTTTGTAACCCTTCATCAAAATTTGAGGTTTTACGTTTTAAGATATGTAGAATCCAATATATACATACATATAAAATCTTTAGAATTACCGATAAAAGATCTCATAAGCCCATAACTTGGGGGGGAGGAGGAGGGGGAATTGTAAGGTGTTTTGGAATCAGCATAACAAGGCATTAAAATAAGAAAATAGAAAAAAAAAAATCAAAATCAAAAATCTATAATAATTGCCGATTAAAGATCTTATATACCCATAACTTGGCCATTTATAAACATAGAGGAGAAATGAAAGGTGTTTTGGAATCAGCATAACAAGGCATTAAAATAAGAAAAAAGAAATAAAAAATGAAAAACAAAAAATGTATAATAAATGCCGATTAAAGATCTTATATACCCATAACTTGGCCATTTATAAACATAGAGGAGAAATGTAAGGTGTTTTGGAATCAGCATAACGAGACATTAAAACAAGAAAAAAGAAATAAAAAATGAAAAACAAAAAATCAATAATAATTGCCGATTAAAGATCTTATATACCCATAACTTGGCCATTTATAAACATAGAGGAGAAATGTAAGGTGTTTTGGAATCAGCATAACAAGGCATTAAAATAAGAAAAAAGAAATAAAAAATGAAATACAAAAAATCAATAATAATTGCCGATTAAAGATCTTATATACCCATAACTCGGCTATTTATAAACATAGAGGATAAGAAATGTAACATAGATGAGAAATGTAAGGTGTTTTGGAATCAGCATAACAAGGCATTAAAATAAGAAAAAAGAAATAAAAATTGAAAAACAAAAAATCTTTAATATTTGCCGATTAAAGATCTTATATACCCATAACTTGGCCATTTATAAACATAGCGGAGAAATGTAAGGTGTTTTGGAATCAGCATAACAAGGCATTAAAATAAGAAAAAAGAAATAAAAAATGAAAAAAAAAAATCAATAATAATTGCCGACTAAAGATCTTATATACCCATAACTCGGCTATTTATAAACATAGAGGATAAGAAATGTAACATAGAGGAGAAATGTAAGGTGTTTCGGAATCAGCATAACAAGGCATTAAAATAAGAAAAAAGAAATAAAAATTGAAAAACAAAAAATCTTTAATAATTGCCGATTAAAGATCTTATATACCCATAACTTGGCCATTTATAAACATAGCGGAGAAATGTAAGGTGTTTTGGAATCATCATAACAAGGCATTAAAATAAGAAAAAAGAAATAAAAAATGAAAAACAAAAAATCAATAATAATTGCCGATTAAAGATCTTATATACCCATAACTCGGCTATTTATAAACATAGAGGATAAGAAATGTAACATAGAGGAGAAATGTAAGGTGTTTTGGAATCAGCATAACGAGACATTAAAACTAGAAAAAACAAATAAAAAATGAAAAACAAAAAATCAATAATAATTGCCGATTAATGATCTTATATACCCATAACTTGGCCATTTATAAACATAGAGGAGAAATGTAAGGTGTTTTGGAATCAGCATAACAAGGCATCAAAATAAGAAAAAAGAAATAAAAAATGAAATACAAAAAATCAATAATAATTGCCGATTAAAGATCTTATATACCCATAACTCGGCTATTTATAAACATAGAGGATAAGAAATGTAACATAGAGGAGAAATGTAAGGTGTTTCGGAATCAGCATAACAAGGCATTAAAATAAGAAAAAAGAAATAAAAAATGAAGAACAAAAAATCAATAATAATTGCCGATTAAAGATGTTATATACCCATAACTCGGCTATTTATAAACATAGAGGATAAGAAATGTAACATAGAGGAGAAATGTAAGGTGTTTTGGAATCAGCATAACAAGGCATTAAAATAAGAAAAAAGAGATAAAAAATGAAAAACAAAAAATGTATAATAAATGCCGATTAAAGATCTTATATACCCATAACTTGGCCATTTATAAACATAGAGGAGAAATGTAAGGTGTTTTGGAATCAGCATAACAAGGCATTAAAATAAGAAAAAGAAATAAAAAATGAAAAACAAAAAATGTATAATAAATGCCGATTAAAGATCTTATATACCCATAACTTGGCCATTTATAAACATAGAGGAGAAATGTAAGGTGTTTTGGAATCAGCATAACAAGGCATTAAAATAAGAAAAAAGAAATAAAAAACTGAAAAACAAAAAATGTATAATAAATGCCGATTAAAGATCTTATATACCCATAACTCGGCTATTTATAAACATAGAGGAGAAATGTGAGGTGTTTCGGAATCAGCATAACAAGGCATTAAAATAAGAAAAAAATCTCTATCCGTAAATGCTTTTAGTTTGTTATTTTCAATAATAGACCTTTGGAATCGACCAAGGAAAAAATGTTTGTAACCCTTCCTCAAAATTTGAGGTTTTACGTTTTAAGATATGTAGAATCCAATATATACATACATATAAAATCTTTAGAATTACCGATAAAAGATCTCATAAGCCCATAACTTGGGGGGGAGGAGGAGGGGGAATTGTAAGGTGTTTTGGAATCAGCATAACAAGGCATTAAAATAAGAAAATAGAAAAAAAAAATCAAAATCAAAAATCTATAATAATTGCCGATTAAAGATCTTATATACCCATAACTTGGCCATTTATATACATAGAGGAGAAATGTAAGGTGTTTTGGAATCAGCATAACCAGGCATTAAAATAAGAAAAAAGAAATAAAAAATGAAAAACAAAAAATGTATAATAAATGCCGATTAAAGATCTTATATACCCATAACATGGCCATTTATAAACATAGAGGAGAAATGTAAGGTGTTTTGGAATCAGCATAACGAGACATTAAAACAAGAAAAAAGAAATAAAAAATGAAAAACAAAAAATCAATAATAATTGCCGATTAAAGATCTTATATACCCATAACTTGGCCATTTATAAACATAGAGGAGAAATGTAAGGTGTTTTGGAATCAGCATAACAAGGCATTAAAATAAGAAAAAAGAAATAAAAAATGAAATACAAAAAATCAATAATAATTGCCGATTAAAGCTCTTATATACCCATAACTCGGCTATTTATAAACATAGAGGATTAGAAATGTAACATAGATGAGAAATGTAAGGTGTTTCGGATTCAGCATAACAAGGCATTAAAATAAGAAAAAAGAAATAAAAAATGAAGAACAAAAAATCAATAATAATTGCCGATTAAAGATCTTATATACCCATAACTCGGCTATTTATAAACATAGAGGATAAGAAATGTAACATAGAGGAGAAATGTAAGGTGTTTTGGAATCAGCATAACAAGGCATTAAAATAAGAAAAAAGAAATAAAAATTGAAAAACAAAAAATCTTTAATAATTGCCGATTAAAGATCTTATATACCCATAACTTGGCCATTTATAAACATAGCGGAGAAATGTAAGGTGTTTTGGAATCAGCATAACAAGGCATTAAAATAAGAAAAAAGAAATAAAAAATGAAAAAAAAAAATCAATAATAATTGCCGACTAAAGATCTTATATACCCATAACTCGGCTATTTATAAACATAGAGGATAAGAAATGTAACATAGAGGAGAAATGTAAGGTGTTTCGGAATCAGCATAACAAGGCATTAAAATAAGAAAAAAGAAATAAAAATTGAAAAACAAAAAATCTTTAATAATTGCCGATTAAAGATCTTATATACCCATAACTTGGCCATTTATAAACATAGCGGAGAAATGTAAGGTGTTTTGGAATCATCATAACAAGGCATTAAAATAAGAAAAAAGAAATAAAAAATGAAAAACAAAAAATCAATAATAATTGCCGATTTAAGATCTTATATACCCATAACTCGGCTATTTATAAACATAGAGGATAAGAAATGTAACATAGAGGAGAAATGTAAGGTGTTTTGGAATCAGCATAACGAGACATTAAAACAAGAAAAAAGAAATAAAAAATGAAAAACAAAAAATCAATAATAATTGCCGATTAAAGATCTTATATACCCATAACTTGGCCATTTATAAACATAGAGGAGAAATGTAAGGTGTTTTGGAATCAGCATAACAAGGCATCAAAATAAGAAAAAAGAAATAAAAAATGAAATACAAAAAATCAATAATAATTGCCGATTAAAGATCTTATATACCCATAACTCGGCTATTTATAAACATAGAGGATAAGAAATGTAACATAGAGGAGAAATGTAAGGTGTTTTGGAATCAGCATAACAAGGCATTAAAATAAGAAAAAAGAGATAAAAAATGAAAAACAAAAAATGTATAATAAATGCCGATTAAAGATCTTATATACCCATAACTTGGCCATTTATAAACATAGAGGAAAAACGTAAGGTGTTTTGGAATCAGCATAACGAGACATTAAAATAAGAAAAAAGAAATAAAAAACTGAAAATCAAAAAATGTATAATAAATGCCGATTAACGATCTTAAATACCCATAACTCGGCTATTTATAAACATAGAGGAGAAATGTGAGGTGTTTCGGAATCAGCATAACAAGGTATTAAAATAAGAAAAAAATCTCTATCTGTAAATGCTTTTAGTTTGTTATTTTCAATAATAGACCTTTGGAATCGACCAAGGAAAAAATGTTTGTAACCCTTCCTCAAAATTTGAGGTTTTACGTTTTAAGATATGTAGAATCCAATATATACATACATATAAAATCTTTAGAATTACCGATAAAAGATCTCATAAGCCCATAACTTGGGGGGGAGGAGGAGGGGGAATTGTAAGGTGTTTTGGAATCAGCATAACAAGGCATTAAAATAAGAAAATAGAAAAAAAAAAATCAAAATCAAAAATCAATAATAATTGCCGATTAAAGATCTTATATACCCATAACTTGGCCATTTATAAACATAGAGGAGAAATGTAAGGTGTTTTGGAATCAGCATAACAAGGCATTAAAATAAGAAAAAAGAAATAAAAAATGAAAAACAAAAAATGTATAATAAATGCCGATTAAAGATCTTATATACCCATAACTTGGCCATTTATAAACATAGAGGAGAAATGTAAGGTGTTTTGGAATCAGCATAACCAGACATTAAAATAAGAAAAAAGAAATTAAAATGAAAAACAAAAAATCAATAATAATTGCCGATTAAAGATCTTATATACCCATAACTTGGCCATTTATAAACATAGAGGAGAAATGTAAGGTGTTTTGGAATCAGCATAACAAGGCATTAAAATAAGAAAAAAGAAATAAAAAATGAAAAACAAAAAATCAATAATAATTGCCGATTTAAGATCTTATATACCCATAACTCGGCTATTTATAAACGTAGAGGATAAGAAATGTAACATAGAGGAGAAATGAAAGGTGTTTTGGAATCAGCATAACAAGGCATTAAAATAAGAAAAAAGAAATAAAAATTGAAAAACAAAAAATCTTTAATAATTGCCGATTAAAGATCTTATATACCCATAACTTGGCCATTTATAAACATAGCGGAGAAATGTAAGGTGTTTTGGAATCAGCATAACAAGGCATTAAAATAAGAAAAAAGAAATAAAAAATGAAAAACAAAAAATCAATAATAATTGCCGATTAAAGATCTTATATACCCATAACTCGGCTATTTATAAACATAGAGGATAAGAAATGTAACATAGAGGAGAAATGTAAGGTGTTCTGGAATCAGCATAACGAGACATTAAAACAAGAAAAAAGAAATAAAAAATGAAAAACAAAAAATCAATAATAATTGCCGATTAAAGATCTTATATACCCATAACTTGGCCATTTATAAACATAGAGGATAAGAAATGTAACATAGAGGAGAAATGTAAGGTGTTTTGGAATCAGCATAACAAGGCATTAAAATAAGAAAAAAGAAATAAAAATTGAAAAACAAAAAATCAATAATAATTGCCGATTAAAGATCTTATATACCCATAACTCGGCTATTTATAAACATAGAGGATATGAAATGTAACATAGAGGAGAAATGTAAGGTGTTTTGGAATCAGCATAACAAGGCATAAAAAAAGAAAAAAATCTCTATCTGTAAATGCTTTTAGTTTATTATTTTCAATAATATACCTTTGGAATCGACCAAGGAAAAAATGTTTGTAACCCTTCCTCAAAATTTGAGGTTTTACGTTTTAAGATATGTAGAATCCAATATATACATACATATAAAATCTGTAGAATTACCGATAAAAGATCTCATAAGCCCATAACTCGGGGGGGAGGAGGAGGGGGAATTGTAAGGTGTTTTGGAATCAGCATAACGAGACATTAAAATAAGAAAAAAGAAATAAAAAATGAAAAACAAAAAATCAATAATAATTGCCGATTAAAGATCTTATATACCCATAACTCGGCTATTTATAAACATAGAGGAGAAATGTAAGGTGTTTTGGAATCAGCATAACAAGGCATTAAAATAAGAAAAAAGAAATAAAAAATGAAAAACCAAAAATGTATAATAAATGCCGATTAAAGATCTTATATACCCATAACTTGGCCATTTATAAACATAGAGGAGAAATGTAAGGTGTTTTGGAATCAGCATAACGAGACATTAAAATAAGAAAAAAGAAATAAAAAATGAAAAACAAAAAATCAATAATAATTGCCGATTAAAGATCTTATATACCCATAACTCGGCTATTTATAAACATAGAGGATAAGAAATGTAACATAGAGGAGAAATGTAAGGTGTTTCGGAATCAGCATAACAAGGCATTAAAATAAAAAAAAAGAAATAAAAATTGAAAAACAAAAAATCTTTAATAATTGCCGATTAAAGATCTTATATACCCATAACTTGGCCATTTATAAACATAGCGGAGAAATGTAAGGTGTTTTGGAATAATCATAACAAGGCATTAAAATAAGAAAAAAGAAATAAAAAATGAAAAACAAAAAATCAATAATAATTGCCGATTAAAGATCTTATATACCCATAACTCGGCTATTTATAAACATAGAGAATAAGAAATGTAACATAGAGGAGAAATGTAAGGTGCTTTGGAATCAGCATAACCAGGCATAAAAAAAGAAAAAAATCTCTATCTGTAAATGCTTTTAGTTTATTATTTTCAATAATATACCTTTGGAATCGACCAAGGAAAAAATGTTTGTAACCCTTCCTCAAAATTTGAGGTTTTACGTTTTAAGATATGTAGAATCCAATATATACATACATATAAAATCTGTAAAATTACCGATAAAAGATCTCATAAGCCCATAACTCGGGGGGGAGGAGGAGGGGGAATTGTAAGGTGTTTTGGAATCAGCATAACTAGACATTAAAATAAGAAAAAAGAAATAAAAAATGAAAAACAAAAAATCAATTATAATTGCCGATTAAAGATCTTATATACCCATAACTTGGCCATTTATAAACATAGAGGAGAAATGTAAGGTGTTTTGGAATCAGCATAACAAGGCATTAAAATAAGAAAAAAGAAATAAAAAATGAAAAACCAAAAATGTATAATAAATGCCGATTAAAGATCGTATATACCCATAACTTGGCCATTTATAAACATAGAGGAGAAATGTAAGGTGTTTTGGAATCAGCATAACGAGACATTAAAATAAGAAAAAAGAAATAAAAAATGAAAAACAAAAAATCAATAATAATTGCCGATTAAAGATCTTATATACCCATAACTCGGCTATTTATAAACATAGAGGATAAGAAATGTAACATAGAGGAGAAATGTAAGGTGTTTAGGAATCATCATAACAAGGCATTAAAATAAGAAAAAAGAAATAAAAATTGAAAAACAAAAAATCTTTAATCATTGCCGATTAAAGATCTCATATACCCATAACTTGGCCATTTATAAACATAGCGGAGAAATGTAAGGTGTTTTGGAATCATCATAACAAGGCATTAAAATAAGAAAAAAGAAATAAAAAATGAAAAACAAAAAATCAATAATAATTGCCGATTAAAGATCTTATATACCCATAACTCGGCTATATATAAACATAGAGGATATGAAATGTAACATAGAGGAGAAATATAAGGTGTTTTGGAATCAGCATAACAAGGCATAAACAAAGAAAAAAATCTCTATCTGTAAATGCTTTTAGTTTATTATTTTCAATAATATACCTTTGGAATCGACCAAGGAAAAAATGTTTGTAACCCTTCCTCAAAATTTGAGGTTTTACGTTTTAAGATATGTAGAATCCAATATATACATACATATAAAATCTGTAGAATTACCGATAAAAGATCTCATAAGCCCATAACTCGGGGGGAGGAGGAGGGGGAATTGTAAGGTGTTTTGGAATCAGCATAACGAGACATTAAAATAAGAAAAAAGAAATAAAAAATGAAAAACAAAAAATCAATAATAATTGCCGATTAAAGATCTTATATACCCATAACTTGGCCATTTATAAACATAGAGGAGAAATGTAAGGTGTTTTGGAATCAGCATAACAAGGCATTAAAATAAGAAAAAAGAAATAAAAAATGAAAAACAAAAAATCAATGATAATTGCCGATTAAAGATCTTATATACCCATAACTTGGCCATTTATAAACATAGAGGAGAAATGTAAGGTGTTTTGGAATCAGCATAACGAGACATTAAAATAAGAAAAAAGAAATAAAAAATGAAAAACAAAAAATCAATAATAATTGCCGATTAAAGATCTTATATACCCATAACTTGGCCATTTATAAACATAGAGGAGAAATGTAAGGTGTTTTGGAATCAGCATAACAAGGCATTGAAATATGAAAAAAGAAAAAAATCTCTATCTGTAAATGCTTTTAGTTTATTATTTTCAATAATAGACCTTTGGAATCGACCAAGGAAAAAATGTATGTAACCCTTCCTCAAAATTTGAGGTTTTACGTTTTAAGATATGTAGAATCCAATATATACATACATATAAAATCTGTAGAATTACCGATAAAAGATCTCATAAGCCCATAACTCGGGGGGGAGGAGGAGGGGGAATTGTAAGGTGTTTTGGAATCAGCATAACAGGGCATTAAAATAAGAAAATAGAAAAAAAAAAATCAAAATCAAATATCTATAATAATTGCCGATTAAAGATCTTATATACCCATAACTCGGCTATTTATAAACATAGTGGAAAAATGTAAAGTGTTTTGGAATCAGCATAACAAGGCATTAAAATAAGAAAATAGAAAAAAAAAATGAAAATCAAAAAATCTATAATAATTGCCGATTAAAGATCTTATATACCCATAACTAGGCTATTTATAAACATAGAGGATAAGAAATGTAACATAGAGGAGAAATGTAAGGTGTTTCGGAATCAGCATAACAAGGCATTAAAAAAAGAAAAAAGAAATAAAAAATGAAGAACAAAAAATCAATAATAATTGCCGATTAAAGATCTTATATACCCATAACTCGGCTATTTATAAACATAGAGGATAAGAAATGTAACATAGAGGAGAAATGTAAGGTGTTTTGGAATCAGCATAACAAGGCATTAAAATAAGAAAAAAGAAATAAAAATTGAAAAACAAAAAATCTTTAATAATTGCCGATTAAAGATCTTATATACCCATAACTTGGCCATTTATAAACATAGCGGAGAAATGTAAGGTGTTTTGGAATCAGCATAACAAGGCATTAAAATAAGAAAAAAGAAATAAAAAATGAAAAACAAAAAATCAATAATAATTGCCGATTAAAGATCTTATATACCCATAACTCGGCTATTTATATACATAGAGGATAAGAAATGTAACATAGAGGAGAAATGTAAGGTGTTTCGGAATCAGCATAACAAGGCATTAAAATAAGAAAAAAGAAATAAAAATTGAAAAACAAAAAATCTTTAATAATTGCCGATTAAAGATCTTATATACCCATAACTTGGCATTTATAAACATAGCGGAGAAATGTAAGGTGTTTTGGAATCAGCATAACAAGGCATTAAAAAAAGAAAAAAGAAATAAAAAATGAAAAACAAAAAATGTATAATAAATGCCGATAAAAGATCTTATATACCCATAACTTGGCCATTTATAAACATAGAGGAGAAATGTAAGGTGTTTTGGAATCAGCATAACAAGGCATTAAAATAAGAAAAAAGAAATAAAAAATGAAAAACAAAAAATGTATAATAAATGCCGATAAAAGATCTTATATACCCATAACTTGGAGATTTATAAACATAGAGGAGAAATGTAAGGTGTTTTGGAATCAGCATAACGAGACATTAAAATAAGAAAAAAAGAAATAAAAAATGAAAAACAAAAAATCAATAATAATTGCCGATTAAAGATCTTATATACCCATAACTTGGCCATTTATAAACATAGAGGAGAAATTTAAGGTGTTTTGGAATCAGCATAACAAGGCATTAAAATAAGAAAAAAGAAATAAAAAATGAAAAACAATAAATGTATAATAAATGCCGATTAAAGATCTTATATACCCATAACTCGGCTATTTATAAACATAGAGGAGAAATGTGAGGTGTTTCGGAATCAGCATAACAAGGCATTAAAATAAGAAAAAAGAAAAAAATCTCTATCTGTAAATGCTTTTAGTTTATTATTTTCAATAATAGACCTTTGGAATCGACCAAGGAAAAAATGTTTGTAACCATTCCTCAAAATTTGAGGTTTTACGTTTTAAGATATGTAGAATCCAATATATACATACATATAAAATCTGTAGAATTACCGATAAAAGATCTCATAAGCCCATAACTCGGGTGGAAGGAGGAGGGGGAATTCTAAGGTGTTTTAGAATCAGCATAACGAGACATTAAAATAAGAAAAAAGAAATAAAAAATGAAAAATAAAAAATCAATAATAATTGCCGATTAAAGATCTTATATACCCATAACTCGGCTATTTATAAACATAGTGGAAAAATGTAAAGTGTTTTGGGATCAGCATAACAAGGCATCAAAATAAGAAAATAGAAAAAAAAAATGAAAATCAAAAAATCTATAATAATTGCCGATTAAAGATCTTATATACCCATAACTAGGCTATTTATAAACATAGAGGATAAGAAATGTAACATAGAGGAGAAATGTAAGGCGTTTTGGAATCAGCATAACATGGCATTAAAATAAGAAAAAAGAAATAAAAAATGAAGAACAAAAAATCAATAATAATTGCCGATTAAAGATCTTATATACCCATAACTCGGCTATTTATAAACATAGAGGATAAGAAATGTAACATAGAGGAGAAATGTAAGGTGTTTCGGAATCAGCATAACAAGGCATTAAAATAAGAAAAAAGAAATAAAAATTGAAAAACAAAAAATCTTTAATAATTGCCGATTAAAGATCTTATATACCCATAACTTGGCATTTATAAACATAGCGGAGAAATGTAAGGTGTTTTGGAATCAGCATAACAAGGCATTAAAATAAGAAAAAAGAAATAAAAAATGAAAAACAAAAAATGTATAATAAATGCCGATTAAAGATCTTATATACCCATAACTTGGCCATTTATAAACATAGAGGAGAAATGTAAGGTATTTTGGAATCAGCATAACGAGACATTAAAATAAGAAAAAAGAAATAAAAGATGAAAAACAAAAAATCAATAACTATTGCCGATTAAAGATCTTATATACCCATAACTTGGCCATTTATAAACATAGAGGAGAAATGTAAGGTGTTTTGGAATCAGCATAACAAGGCATTAAAATAAGAAAAAAGAAATAAAAAATGAAAAACAAAAAATGTATAATAAATGCCGATTAAAGATCTTATATACCCATAACTCGGCTATTTATAAACATAGAGGAGAAATGTGAGGTGTTTCGGAATCAGCATAACAAGGCATTAAAATAAGAAGATAGAAAAAAATCTCTATTTGTAAATGCTTTTAGTTTATTATTTTCAATAATAGACCTTTGGAATCGACCAAGGAAAAAATGTTTGTAACCCTTCCTCAAAATTTGAGGTTTTACGTTTTAAGATATGTAGAATCCAATATATACATACATATAAAATCTGTAGAATTACCGATAAAAGATCTCATAACCCCATAACTCGGGGGGGAGGAGGAGGGGGAATTGTAAGGTGTTTTGGAATCAGCATAACGAGACATTAAAATAAGAAAAAAGAAATAAAAAATGAAAAACAAAAAATCAATAATAATTGCCGATTAAAGATCTTATATACCCATAACTCGGCTATTTATAAACATAGTGGAAAAATGTAAAGTGTTTTGGGATCAGCATAACAAGGCATTAAAATAAGAAAATAGAAAAAAAAAATGAAAATCAAAAAATCTATAATAATTGCCGATTAAAGATCTTATATACCCATAACTAGGCTATTTATAAACATAGAGGATAAGAAATGTAACATAGAGGAGAAATGTAAGGTGTTTTGGAATCAGCATAACAAGGCATTAAAATAAGAAAAAAGAAATAAAAAATGAAGAACAAAAAATCAATAATAATTGCCGATTAAAGATCTTATATACCCATAACTTGGCATTTATAAACATAGCGGAGAAATGTAAGGTGTTTCGGAATCAGCATAACAAGGCATTAAAATAAGAAAAAAGAAATAAAAATTGAAAAACAAAAAATCTTTAATAATTGCCGATTAAAGATCTTATATACCCATAACTTGGCATTTATAAACATAGCGGAGAAATGTAAGGTGTTTTGGAATCAGCATAACAAGGCATTAAAATAAGAAAAACGAAATAAAAAATGAAAAACAAAAAATGTATAATAAATGCCGATTAAAAATCTTATATACCCATAACTTGGCCATTTATAAACATAGAGGAGATATGTAAGGTATTTTGGAATCAGCATAACGAGACATTAAAATAAGAAAAAAGAAATAAAAAATGAAAAACAAAAAATCAATAATTATTGCCGATTAAAGATCTTATATACCCATAACTTGGCCATTTATAAACATAGAGGAGAAATGTAAGGTGTTTTGGAATCAGCATAACAAGGCATTAAAATAAGAAAAAAGAAATAGAAAATGAAAAACAAAAAATGTATAATAAATGCCGATTAAAGATCTTATATACCCATAACTCGGCTATTTATAAACATGGAGGATAAGAAATGTAACATAGAGGAGAAATGTAAGGTGTTTCGGAATCAGCATAACAAGGCATTAAAATAAGAAAAAAGAAATAAAAATTGAAAAACAAAAAATCTTTAATAATTGCCGATTAAAGATCTTATATACCCATAACTTGGCCATTTATAAACATAGCGGAAAAATGTAAGGTGTTTTGGAATCAGCATAACAAGGCATTAAAATAAGAAAAAAGAAATAAAAAATGAAAAACAAAAACTGTATAATAAATGCCGATAAAAGATCTTATATACCCATAACTTGGCCATTTATAAACATAGAGGAGAAATGTAAGGTGTTTTGGAATCAGCATAACGAGACATTAAAATAAGAAAAAAGAAATAAAAAATGAAAAACAAAAAATCAATAATAATTGCCGATTAAAGATCTTATATACCCATAACTTGGCCATTTATAAACATAGCGGAGAAATGTAAGGTGTTTTGGAATCAGCATTACAAGGCATTAAAATAAGAAAAAAGAAATAAAAAATGAAAAACAAAAAATGTATAATAAATGCCGATTAAAGATCTTATATACCCATAACTTGGCCATTTATAAACATAGAGGAGAAATGTAAGGTGTTTTGGAATCAGCATAACGAGATATTTAAATATGAAAAAAGAAATAAAAAATGAAAAACAAAAAATCAATAATAATTGCCGATTAAAGATCTTATATACCCATTACTTGGCCATTTATAAACATAGAGGAGAAATGTAAGGTGTTTTGGAATCAGCATAACAAGGCATTAAAATAAGAAAAAAGAAATAAAAAATGAAAAACAAAAAATGTATAATAAATGCCGATTAAAGATCTTATATACCCATAACTCGGCTATTTATTAACATAGAGGAGAAATGTGAGGTGTTTCGGAATCAGCATAACAAGGCATTAAAATAAGAAAAAGAAAAAAATCTCTATCTGTAAATGCTTTTAGTTTATTATTTTCAATAATAGACCTTTGGAATCGACCAAGGAAAAAATGTTTGTAACCCTTCCTCAAAATTTGAGGTTATACGTTTTAAGATATGTAGAATCCAATATATACATACATATAAAATCTGTAGAATTACCGATAAAAGATCTCATAAGCCCATAACTCGGGGGAGAGGAGGAGGGGGAATTCTAAGGTGTTTTGGAATCAGCATAACAAGGCATTAAACTAAGAAAATAGAAAAAAAAAATCAAAATCAAATATCTATAATAATTGCCAATTAAAGATCTTATATACCCATAACTCGGCAATTTATAAACATAGTGGAAAAATGTAAAGTGTTTTGGAATCAGCATAACAAGGCATTAAAATAAGAAAATAGAAAAAAAAAATGAAAATCAAAAAATCTATAATAATTGCCGATTAAAGATCTTATATACCCATAACTAGGCTATTTATAAACATAGAGGATAAGAAATGTAACATAGAGGAGAAATGTAAGGTGTTTCGGAATCAGCATAACAAGGCATTAAAATATGAAAAAAGAAATAAAAAATGAAGAACAGAAAATCAATAATAATTGCCGATTAAAGATCTTATATACCCATAACTCGGCTATTTATAAACATAGAGGATAAGAAATGTAACATAGAGGAGAAATGTAAGGTGTTTTGGAATCAGCATAACAAGGCATTAAAATAAGAAAAAAGAAATAAAAATTGAAAAACAAAAAATCTTTAATAATTGCCGATTAAAGATCTTATATACCCATAACTTGGCCATTTATAAACATAGCGGAGAAATGTAAGGTGTTTTGGAATCAGCATAACAAGGCATTAAAATAAGAAAAAAGAAATAAAAAATGAAAAACAAAAAATCAATAATAATTGCCGATTAAAGATCTTATATACCCATAACTCGGCTATTTATAAACATAGAGGATAAGAAATGTAACATAGAGGAGAAATGTAAGGTGTTTCGGAATCAGCATAACAAGGCATTAAAATAAGAAAAAAGAAATAAAAATTGAAAAACAAAAAATCTTTAATAATTGCCGATTAAAGATCTTATATACCCATAACTTGGCCATTTATAAACATAGCGGAGAAATGTAAGGTGTTTTGGAATCAGCATAACAAGGCATTAAAATAAGAAAAAAGAAATAAAAAATGAAAAACAAAAAATGTATAATAAATGCCGATTAAAGATCTTATATACCCATAACTTGGCCATTTATAAACATAGAGGAGAAATGTAAGGTATTTTGGAATCAGCATAACGAGACATTAAAATAAGAAAAAAGAAATAAAAAATGAAAAACAAAAAATCAATAATTATTGCCGATTAAAGATCTTATATACCCATAACTTGGCCATTTATAAACATAAAGGAGAAATGTAAGGTGTTTTGGAATCAGCATAACAAGGCATTAAAATAAGAAAAAAGAAATAAAAAATGAAAAACAAAAAATGTATAATAAATGCCGATTAAAGATCTTATATACCCATAACTCGGCTATTTATAAACATAGAGGAGAAATGTGAGGTGTTTCGGAATCAGCATAACAAGGCATTAAAATAAGAAAAAAGAAAAAAATCTCTATCTGTAAATGCTTTTAGTTTATTATTTTCAATAATAGACCTTTGGAATCGACCAAAGAAAAAATGTTTGTAACCCTTCCTCAAAATTTGAGGTTTCACGTTTTAAGATATGTAGAATCCAATATATACATACATATAAAATCTGTAGAATTACCGATAAAAGATCTCATAAGCCCATAACTCGGGGGGGAGGAGGAGGGGGAATTGTAAGGTGTTTTGGAATCAACATAACGAGACATTAAAATAAGAAAAAAGAAATAAAAAATGAAAAACAAAAAATCAATAATAATTGCCGATTAAAGATCTTATATACCCATAACTCGGCTATTTATAAACATAGTGGAAAAATGTAAAGTGTTTTGGAATCAGCATAACAAGGCATTATAATAAGAAAATAGAAAAAAAAATGAAAATCAAAAAATCTATAATAATTGCCGATTAAAGATCTTATATACCCATAACTAGGCTATTTATAAACATAGAGGATAAGAAATGTAACATAGAGGAGAAATGTAAGGTGTTTCGGAATCAGCATAACAAGGCATTAAAATAAGAAAAAAGAAATAAAAAATGAATAACAAAAAATCAATAATAATTGCCGATTAAAGATCTTATATACCCATAACTCGGCTATTTATAAACATAGAGGATAAGAAATGTAACATAGAGGAGAAATGTAAGGTGTTTTGGAATCAGGATAACAAGGCATTAAAATAAGAAAAAAGAAATAAAAATTGAAAAACAAAAAATCTTTAATAATTGCCGATTAAAGATCTTATATACCCATAACTTGGCCATTTATAAACATAGCGGAGAAATGTAAGGTGTTTTGGAATCAGCATAACAAGGCATTAAAATAAGAAAAAAGAAATAAAAAATGAAAAACAAAAAATCAATAATAATTGCCGATTAAAGATCTTATATACCCATAACTCGGCTATTTATAAACATAGAGGATAAGAAATGTAACATAGAGGAGAAATGTAAGGTGTTTCGGAATCAGCATAACAAGGCATTAAAATAAGAAAAAAGAAATAAAAATTGAAAAACAAAAAATCTTAAATAATTGCCGATTAAATATCTTATATACCCATAACGTGGCCATTTATAAACATAGCGGAGAAATGTAAGGTGTTTTGGAATCATCATAACAAGGCATTAAAATAAGAAAAAAGAAATAAAAAATGAAGAACAAAAAATCAATAATAATTGCCGATTAAAGATCTTATATACCCATAACTCGGCTATTTATAAACATGGAGGATAAGAAATGTAACATAGAGGAGAAATGTAAGGTGTTTTGGAATCAGCATAACAAGGCATTAAAATAAGAAAAAAGAAATAAAAATTGAAAAACAAAAAATCTTTAATAATTGCCGATTAAAGATCTTATATACCCATAACTTGGCCATTTATAAACATAGCGGAGAAATGTAAGGTGTTTTGGAATCAGCATAACAAGGCATTAAAATAAGAAAAAAGAAATAAAAAATGAAAAACAAAAAATCAATAATAATTGCCGATTAAAGATCTTATATACCCATAACTCGGCTATTTATAAACATAGAGGATAAGAAATGTAACATAGAGGAGAAATGTAAGGTGTTTCGGAATCAGCATAACAAGGCATTAAAATAAGAAAAAAGAAATAAAAATTGAAAAACAAAAAATCTTTAATAATTGCCGATTAAAGATCTTATATACCCATAACTTGGCCATTTATAAACATAGCGGAGAAATGTAAGGTGTTTTGGAATCAGCATAACAAGGCATTAAAATAAGAAAAAAGAAATAAAAAATGAAAAACAAAAAATGTATAATAAATGCCGATTAAAGATCTTATATACCCATAACTCGGCTATTTATAAACATAGAGGAGAAATGTGAGGTGTTTCGGAATCAGCATAACAAGGCATTAAAATAAGAAAAAAGAAAAAAATCTCTATCTGTAAATGCTTTTAGTTTATTATTTTCAATAATAGACCTTTGGAATCGACCAAGGAAAAAATGTTTGTAACCCTTCCTCAAAATTTGAGGTTTTACGTTTTAAGATATGTAGAATCCAATATATACATACATATAAAATCTGTAGAATTACCGATAAAAGATCTCATAAGCCCATAACTCGGAGGGAAGGAGGAGGGGGAATTGTAAGGTGTTTTGGAATCAGCATAACGAGACATTAAAATAAGAAAAAAGAAATAAAAAATGAAAAACAAAAAATCAATAATAATTGCCGATTAAAGAACTTATATACCCATAACTCGGCTATTTATAAACATAGTGGAAAAATGTGAAGTGTTTTGGAATCAGCATAACAAGGCATTAAAATAAGAAAATAGAAAAAAAAAATGAAAATCAAAAAATCTATAATAATTGCCGATTAAAGATCTTATATACCCATAACTCGGCTATTTATAAACATAGAGGATAAGAAATGTAACATAGAGGAGAAATGTAAGGTGTTTTGGAATCAGCATAACAAGGCATTAAAATAAGAAAAAAGAAATAAAAATTGAAAAACAAAAAATCTTTAATAATTACCGATTAAAGATCTTATATACCCATAACTTGGCCATTTATAAACATAGCGGAGAAATGTAAGGTGTTTTGGAATCAGCATAACAAGGCATTAAAATAAGAAAAAAGAAATAAAAAATGAAAAACAAAAAATCAATAATAATTGCCGATTAAAGATCTTATATACCCATAACTCGGCTATTTATAAACATAGAGGATAAGAAATGTAACATAGAGGAGAAATGTAAGGTGTTTCGGAATCAGCATAACAAGGCATTAAAATAAGAAAAAAGAAATAAAAATTGAAAAACAAAAAATCTTTAATAATTGCCGATTAAAGATCTTATATACCCATAACTTGGCCATTTAAAACATAGCGGAGAAATGTAAGGTGTTTTGGAATCATAACAAGGCATTAAAACAAGAAAAAAGAAATAAAAAATGAAGAACAAAAAATCAATAATAATTGCCGATTAAAGATCTTATATACCCATAACTCGGCTATTTATAAACATAGAGGATAAGAAATGTAACATAGAGGAGAAATGTAAGGTGTTTTGGAATCAGCATAACAAGGCATTAAAATAAGAAAAAAGAAATAAAAATTGAAAAACAAAAAATCTTTAATAATTGCCGATTAAAGATCTTATATACCCATAACTCGGCCATTTATAAACATAGCGGAGAAAAATAAGGTGTTTTGGAATCAGCATAACAAGGCATTAAAATAAGAAAAAAGAAATAAAAAATGAAGAACAAAAAATCAATAATAATTGCCGATTAAAGATCTTATATACCCATAACTCGGCTATTTATAAACATAGAGGATAAGAAATGTAACATAGAGGAGAAATGTAAGGTGTTTTGGAATCAGCATAACAAGGCATTAAAATAAGAAAAAAGAAATAAAAAATGAAAAACAAAAAATGTATAATAAATGCCGATTAAAGATCTTATATACCCATAACTCGGCTATTTATAAACATAGAGGAGAAATGTGAGGTGTTTCGGAATCAGCATAACAAGGCATTAAAATAAGAAAAAAGAAAAAAATCTCTATCTGTAAATGCTTTTAGTTTATAATTTTCAGTAATAGACCTTTGGTATCGACCAAGGAAAAAATGTTTGTAACCCTTCCTCAAAATTTGAGGTTTTACGTTTTAAGATATGTAGAATCCAATATATACATACATATAAAATCTGTAGAATTACCGATAAAAGATCTCATAAGCCCATAACTCGGGGGGGAGGAGGAGGGGGAATTGTAAGGTGTTTTGGAATCAGCATAACGAGACATTAAAATAAGAAAAAAGAAATAAAAAATGAAAAACAAAAAATCAATAATAATTGCCGATTGAAGATCTTATATACCCATAACTCGGCTATTTATAAACATAGTGGAAAAATGTAAAGTGTTTTGGAATCAGCATAACAAGGCATTAAAATAAGAAAATAGAAAAAAAAAAATGAAAATCAAAAAATCTATAATAATTGCCGATTAAAGATCTTATATACCCATAACTAGGCTATTTATAAACATAGAGGATAAGAAATGAAACATAGAGGAGAAATGTAAGGTGTTTCGGAATCAGCATAACAAGGCATTAAAATAAGAAAAAAGAAATAAAAAATGAAAAACAAAAAATGTATAATAAATGCCGATTTAAGATCTTATATACCCATAACTCGGCTATTTATAAACATAGAGGAGAAATGTGAGGTGTTTCGGAATCAGCATAACAAGGCATTAAAATTAGAAAAAAGAAAAAAATCTCTATCTGTAAATGCTTTTAGTTTATAATTTTCAATAATAGACCTTTGGAATCGACCAAGGAAAAAATGTTTGTAACTCTTCCTCAAAATTTGAGGTTTTACGTTTTAAGATATGTAGAATCCAATATATACATACATATAAAATCTGTAGAATTACCGATAAAAGATCTCATAAGCCCATAATTCGGGGGGGAGGAGGAGGGGGAATTGTAAGGTGTTTTGGAATCAGCATAACGAGACATTAAAATAAGAAAAAAGAAATAAAAAATGAAAAACAAAAAAACAATAATAATTGCCGATTAAAGATCTTATATACCCATAACTTGGCCATTAATAAACATAGAGGAGAAATGTAAGGTGTTTTGGAATCAGCATAACAAGGCATTAAAATAAGAAAAAAGAAATAAAAAATGAAAAACAAAAAATGTATAATAAATGCCGATTAAAGATCTTATATACCCATAACTCGGCCATTTATAAACATAGCGGAGAAATGTAAGGTGTTTTGGAATCAGCATAACAAGGCATTAAAATAAGAAAAAAGAAATAAAAAATGAAAAACAAAAAATCAATAATAATTGCCGATTAAAGATCTTATATACCCATAACTCGGCTATTTATAAACATAGAGGATAAGAAATGTAACATAGAGGAGAAATGTAAGGTGTTTCGGAATCAGCATAACAAGGCATTAAAATAAGAAAAAAGAAATAAAAATTGAAAAACAAAAAATCTTTAATAATTGCCGATTAAAGAACTTATATACCCATAACTTGGCCATTTATAAACATAGCGGAGAAATGTAAGGTGTTTTGGAATCAGCATAACAAGGCATTAAAATAAGAAAAAAGAAATAAAAAATGGAAAACAAAAAATGTATAATAAATGCCGATTAAAGATCTTAAATACCCATAACTTGGCCATTTATAAACATAGAGGAGAAATGTAAGGAATTTTGGAATCAGCATAACGAGACATTAAAATAAGAAAAAATAAATAAAAAATGATAAACAAAAAATGTATAATAAATGCCGATTAAAGATCTTATATACCCATAACTCGGCCATTTATAAACATAGCGGAGAAATGTAAGGTGTTTTGGAATCAGCATAACAAGGCATTAAAATAAGAAAAAAAAAAAAAATCTCTATCTGTAAATGCTTTTAGTTTATTATTTTCAATAATAGACCTTTGGAATCGACCAAGGAAAAAATGTTTGTAACCCTTCCTCAAAATTTGAGGTTTTACGTTTTAAGATATGTAGAATCCAATATATACATACATATAAAATCTGTAGAATTACCGATAAAAGATCTCATAAGCCCATAACTCGGGGGGGAGGAGGAGGGGGAATTGTAAGGTGTTTTGGAATCAGCATACCGAGACATTAAAATAAGAAAAAAGAAATAAAAAATGAAAAACAAAAAATCAATAATAATTGCCGATTAAAACTCTTATATACCCATAACTTGGCCATTTATAAACATAGAGGAGAAATGTAAGGTGTTTTGGAATCAGCATAACAAGGCATTAAAATAAGAAAAAAGAAATAAAAAATAAAAACAAAAAATCAATAATAATTGCCGATTAAAGATCTTATATACCCATAACTCGGCTATTTATAAACATAGAGGATAAGAAATGTAACATAGAGGAGAAATGTAAGGTGTTTCGGAATCAGCATAACAAGGCATTAAAATAAGAAAAAAGAAATTAAAATTGAAAAACAAAAAATCTTAAATAATTGCCGATTAAAGATCTTATATACCCATAACTTGGCCATTTATAAACATAGCGGAGAAATGTAAGGTTTTTTGGAATCAGCATAACGAGACATTAAAATAAGAAAAAAGAAATAAAAAATGAAAAACAAAAAATCAATAATAATTGCCGATTAAAGATCTTATATACCCATAACTTGGACATTTATAAACATAGAGGAGAAATGTAAGGTGTTTTGGAATCAGCATAACAAGGCATTAAAATAAGAAAAAAGAAATAAAAAATGAAAAACAAAAAATGTATAATAAATGCCGATTAAAGATCTTATATACCCATAACTTGGCCATTTATAAACATAGAGGAGAAATGTAAGGTGTTTTGGAATCAGCATAACAAGGCATTAAAATAAGAAAAAAGAAATAAAAAATGAAAAACAAAAAATCAATAATAATTGCCGATTAAAGATCTTATATACCCATAACTCGGCTATTTATAAACATAGAGGATAAGAAATGTAACATAGAGGAGAAATGTAAGGTGTTTCGGAATCAGCATAACAAGGCATTAAAATAAGAAAAAAGAAATAAAAATTGAAAAACAAAAAATCTTTAATAATTGCCGATTAAAGACCTTATATACCCATATCTTGGCCATTTATAAACATAGCGGAGAAATGTAAGGTGTTTTGGAATCAGCATAACAAGGCATTAAAATAAGAAAAAAGAAATAAAAATTGAAAAACAAAAAATCTTTAATAATTGCCGATTAAAGACCTTATATACCCATAACTTGGCCATTTATAAACATAGCGGAGAAATGTAAGGTGTTTTGGAATCAGCATAACAAGGCATTAAAATAAGAAAAAAGAAATAAAAAATGAAAAACAAAAAATCAATAATAATTGCCGATTAAAGATCTTATATACCCATAACTCGGCTATTTATAAACATAGAGGATAAGAAATGTAACATAGAAGAGAAATGTAAGGTGTTTCGGAATCAGCATAACAACGCATTAAAATAAGAAAAAAGAAATAAAAATTGAAAAACAAAAAATCTTTAATAATTGCCGATTAAAGATCTTATACACCCATAACTTGGCCATTTATAAACATAGCGGAGAAATGTATGGTGTTTTGGAATCAGCATAACAAGGCATTAAAATAAGAAAAAAGAAATAAAAAATGAAAAACAATAAATGTATAATAAATGCCGATTAAAGATCTTATATACCCATAACTTGGCCATTTATAAACATAGAGGAGAAATGTAAGGTATTTTGGAATCAGCATAACGAGACATTAAAATAAGAAAAAAGAAATAAAAAATGAAAAACAAAAAATCAATAATAATTGCCGATTAAAGATCTTATATACCCATAACTCGGCTATTTATAAACATAGAGGAGAAATGTAAGGTGTTTTGGAATCAGCATAACGAGACATTAAAATAAGAAAAAAGAAATAAAAAATGAAAAACAAAAAATGTATAATAAATGCCGATTAAAGATCTTATATACCCATAACTCGGCTATTTATAAACATAGAGGAGAAATGTGAGGTGTTTCGGAATCAGCATAACAAGGCATTAAAATAAGAAACAAGAAAAAAATCTCTATCTGTAAATGCTTTTAGTTTATTATTTTCAATAATAGACCTTTGGAATCGACCAAGGAAAAAATGTTTGTAACCCTTCCTCAAAATTTGAGGTTTTACGTTTTAAGATATGTAGAATCCAATATATACATACATATAAAATCTGTAGAATTACCGATAAAAGATCTCATAAGCCCATAACTCGAGGGGGAGGAGGAGGGGGAATTGTGAGGTGTTTTGAAATCAGCATAACAAGGCATTAAAATAAGAAAATAGAAAAAAAAAAAATCAAAATCAAAAATCTATAATAATTGCCGATTAAAGATCTTATATACCCATAACTCGGCTATTTATAAACATAGTGGAAAAATGTAAAGTATTTTGGAATCAGCATAACAAGGCATTAAAATAAGAAAATAGAAAAAAAAAATGAAAATCAAAAAATCTATAATAATTGCCGATTAAAGATCTTATATACCCATAACTAGGCTATTTATAAACATTGAGGATAAGAAATGTAACATAGAGGAGAAATGTAAGGTGTTTCGGAATCAGCATAACATGGTATTAAAATAAGAAAAAAGAAATATAAAATGAAGAACATAAAATCAATAATAATTGCCGATCAAAGATCATATATACCCATAACTTGGCCATTTATAAACATAGAGGAGAAATGTAAGGTGTTTTGGAATCAGCATAACAAGGCATTAAAATAAGAAAAAAGAAATAAAAAATGAAAAACAAAAAATGTATAATAAATGCCGATTAAAGATTTTATATACCCATAACTTGGCCATATATAAACATAGAGGAGAAATGTAAGGTGTTTTGGAATCAGCATAACGAGACATTAAAATAAGAAAAAAGAAATAAAAAATGAAAAACAAAAAATCAATAATAATTGCCGATTAAAGATCTTATATACCCATAACTCGGCTATTTATAAACATAGAGGATAAGAAATGTAACATAGAGGAGAAATGTAAGGTGTTTTGGAATCAGCATAACAAGGCATTAAAATAAGAAAAAAGAAATAAAAAATGAAAAACAAAAAATGTATAATAAATGCCGATTAAAGATCTTATATACCCATAACTTGGCCATTTAAAAACATAGAGGAGAATTGTAAGGTGTTTTGGAATCAGCATAACAAGGCATTAAAATAAGAAAATAGTAAAAAAAAAAAATCAAAATCAAAAATCTATAATAATTGACGATTAAAGATCTTATATACCCATAACTAGGCTATTTATAAACATAGTGGAAAAATGTAAGGTGTTTTGGAATCAGCATAACGAGACATTAAAATAAGAAAAAAGAAATAAAAAATGAAAAACAAAAAATCAATAATAATTGCCGATTAAAGATCTTATATACCCATAACTTGGCCATTTATAAACATAGAGGAGAAATGTAAGGTGTTTTGGAATCAGCATAACAAGGCATTAAAATAAGAAAAAAGAAATAAAAAATGAAAAACAAAAAATGTATAATAAATGCCGATTAAAGATCTTATATACCCATAACTCGGCCATTTATAAACATAGCGGAGAAATGTAAGGTGTTTTGGAATCAGCATAACAAGGCATTAAAATAAGAAAAAAGAAATAAAAAATGAAAAACAAAAAATCAATAATAATTGCCGATTAAAGATCTTATATACCCATAACTCGGCTATTTATAAACATAGAGGATAAGAAATGTAACATAGAGGAGAAATGTAAGGTGTTTCGGAATCAGCATAACAAGGCATTAAAATAAGAAAAAAGAAATAAAAATTGAAAAACAAAAAATCTTTAATAATTGCCGATTAAAGAACTTATATACCCATAACTTGGCCATTTATAAACATAGCGGAGAAATGTAAGGTGTTTTGGAATCAGCATAACGAGACATTAAAATAAGAAAAAAGAAATAAAAAATGAAAAACAAAAAATCAATAATAATTGCCGATTTAAGTTCTTATATACCCATAACTTGGCCATTTATAAACATAGAGGAGAAATGTAAGGTGTTTCGGAATCAGCATAACAAGGCATTAAAATAAGAAAAAAGAAATAAAAAATGAAAAACAAAAAATGTATTATAAATGCCGATTAAAGATCTTATATACCCATAACTCGGCTATTTATAAACATAGAGGAGAAATGTGAGGTGTTTCGGAATCAGCATAACAAGGCATTAAAATAAGAAAAAAGAAATAAAAAATGAAAAACAAAAAATCAATAATAATTGCCGATTAAAGATCTTATATACCCATAACTCGGCTATTTATAAACATAGAGGATAAGAAATGTAACATAGAGGAGAAATGTAAGGTGTTTTGGAATCAGCATAACAAGGCATAAAAAAAGAAAAAAATCTCTATCTGTAAATGCTTTTAGTTTATTATTTTCAATAATATACCTTTGGAATCGACCAAGGAAAAAATGTTTGTAACCCTTCCTCAAAATTTGAGGTTTTACGTTTTAAGATATGTAGAATCCAATATATACATACATATAAAATCTGTAGAATTACCGATAAAAGATCTCATAAGCCCATAACTCGGGGGGGAGGAGGAGGGGGAATTGTAAGGTGTTTTGGAATCAGCATAACGAGACATTAAAATAAGATAAAAGAAATAAAAAATGAAAAACAAAAAATCAATAATAATTGCCGATTAAAGATCTTATATACCCATAACTTGGCCATTTATAAACATAGAGGATAAGAAATGTAACATAGAGGAGAAATGTAAGGTGTTTCGGAATCAGCATAACAAGGCATTAAAATAAGAAAAAAGAAATAAAAATTGAAAAACAAAAAATCTTTAATAATTGCCGATTAAAGAACTTATATACCCATAACTTGGCCATTTATAAACATAGCGGAGAAATGTAAGGTGTTTTGGAATCAGCATAACAAGCCATTAAAATAAGAAAAAAGAAATAAAAAATGAAAAACAAAAAATCAATAATAATTGCCGATTAAAGATCTTATATACCCATAACTTGGCCATTTATAAACATAGAGGAGAAATGTAAGGTGTTTTGGAATCAGCATAACAAGGCATTAAAATAAGAAAAAAGAAATAAAAAATGCAAAACAAAAAATGTATAATAAATGCCGATTAAAGATCTTATATACCCATAACTTGGCCATTTATAAACATAGAGGAGAAATGTAAGGTGTTTTGGAATCAGCATAACGAGACATTAAAATAAGAAAAAAGAAATAAAAAATGAAAAACAAAAAATCAATAATAATTGCCGATTAAAGATCTTATATACCCATAACTCGGCTATTTATAAACATAGAGGATAAGAAATGTAACATAGAGGAGAAATGTAAGGTGTTTTGGAATCAGCATAACAAGGCATTAAAATAAGAAAAAAGAAATAAAAATTGAAAAACAAAAAATCTTTAATAATTGCCGATTAAAGATCTTATATACCCATAACTTGGCCATTTATAAACATAGCGGAGAAATGTAAGGTGTTTTGGAATCAGCATAACAAGGCATTAAAATAAGAAAAAAGAAATAAAAAATGAAAAACAAAAAATCAATAATAATTGCCGATTAAAGATCTTATAAACCCATAACTCGGCTATTTATAAACATAGAGGATAAGAAATGTAACATAGAGGAGAAATGTAAGGTGTTTCGGAATCAGCATAACAAGGCATTAAAATAAGAAAAAAGAAATAAAAATTGAAAAACAAAAAATCTTTAATAATTGCCGATTAAATATCTTATATACCCATAACTTGGCCATTTATAAACATAGCGGAGAAATGTAAGGTGTTTTGGAATCATCATAACAAGGCATTAAAATAAGAAAAAAGAAATAAAAAATGAAGAACAAAAAATCAATAATAATTGCCGATTAAAGATCTTATATACCCATAACTCGGCTATTTATAAACATGGAGGATAAGAAATGTAACATAGAGGAGAAATGTAAGGTGTTTTGGAATCAGCATAACAAGGCATTAAAATAAGAAAAAAGAAATAAAAATTGAAAAACAAAAAATCTTTAATAATTGCCGATTAAAGATCTTATATACCCATAACTTGGCCATTTATAAACATAGCGGAGAAATGTAAGGTGTTTTGGAATCAGCATAACAAGCCATTAAAATAAGAAAAAAGAAATAAAAAATGAAAAACAAAAAATGTATAATAAATGCCGATTAAAGATCTTATATACCCATAACTTGGCCATTTATAAACATAGAGGAGAAATGTAAGGTATTTTGGAATCAGCATAACGAGACATTAAAATAAGAAAAAAGAAATAAAAAATGAAAAACAAGAAATCTTTAATAATTGCCGATTAAAGACCTTATACACCCATAACTTGGCCATTTATAAACATAGCGGAGAAATGTATGGTGTTTTGGAATCAGCATAACAAGGCATTAAAATAAGAAAAAAGAAATAAAAAATGAAAAACAATAAATGTATAATAAATGCCGATTAAAGATCTTATATACCCATAACTTGGCCATTTATAAACATAGAGGAGAAATGTAAGGTATTTTGGAATCAGCATAACGAGACATTAAAATAAGAAAAAAGAAATAAAAAATGAAAAACAAAAAATCAATAATAATTGCCGATTAAAGATCTTATATACCCATAACTCGGCTATTTATAAACATAGAGGAGAAATGTAAGGTGTTTTGGAATCAGCATAACGAGACATTAAAATAAGAAAAAAGAAATAAAAAATGAAAAACAAAAAATGTATAATAAATGCCGATTAAAGATCTTATATACCCATAACTCGGCTATTTATAAACATAGAGGAGAAATGTGAGGTGTTTCGGAATCAGCATAACAAGGCATTAAAATAAGAAACAAGAAAAAAATCTCTATCTGTAAATGCTTTTAGTTTATTATTTTCAATAATAGACCTTTGGAATCGACCAAGGAAAAAATGTTTGTAACCCTTCCTCAAAATTTGAGGTTTTACGTTTTAAGATATGTAGAATCCAATATATACATACATATAAAATCTGTAGAATTACCGATAAAAGATCTCATAAGCCCATAACTCGAGGGGGAGGAGGAGGGGGAATTGTGAGGTGTTTTGAAATCAGCATAACAAGGCATTAAAATAAGAAAATAGAAAAAAAAAAAATCAAAATCAAAAATCTATAATAATTGCCGATTAAAGATCTTATATACCCATAACTCGGCTATTTATAAACATAGTGGAAAAATGTAAAGTATTTTGGAATCAGCATAACAAGGCATTAAAATAAGAAAATAGAAAAAAAAAATGAAAATCAAAAAATCTATAATAATTGCCGATTAAAGATCTTATATACCCATAACTAGGCTATTTATAAACATTGAGGATAAGAAATGTAACATAGAGGAGAAATGTAAGGTGTTTCGGAATCAGCATAACATGGTATTAAAATAAGAAAAAAGAAATATAAAATGAAGAACATAAAATCAATAATAATTGCCGATCAAAGATCATATATACCCATAACTTGGCCATTTATAAACATAGAGGAGAAATGTAAGGTGTTTTGGAATCAGCATAACAAGGCATTAAAATAAGAAAAAAGAAATAAAAATTGAAAAACAAAAAATCTTTAATAATTGCCGATTAAAGATCTTATATACCCATAACTTGGCCATTTATAAACATAGCGGAGAAATGTAAGGTGTTTTGGAATCAGCATAACAAGCCATTAAAATAAGAAAAAAGAAATAAAAAATGAAAAACAAAAAATGTATAATAAATGCCGATTAAAGATCTTATATACCCATAACTTGGCCATTTATAAACATAGAGGAGAAATGTAAGGTATTTTGGAATCAGCATAACGAGACATTAAAATAAGAAAAAAGAAATAAAAAATGAAAAACAAGAAATCTTTAATAATTGCCGATTAAAGACCTTATACACCCATAACTTGGCCATTTATAAACATAGCGGAGAAATGTATGGTGTTTTGGAATCAGCATAACAAGGCAATAAAATAAGAAAAAAGAAATAAAAAATGAAAAACAATAAATGTATAATAAATGCCGATTAAAGATCTTATATACCCATAACTTGGCCATTTATAAACATAGAGGAGAAATGTAAGGTATTTTGGAATCAGCATAACGAGACATTAAAATAAGAAAAAAGAAATAAAAAATGAAAAACAAAAAATCAATAATAATTGCCGATTAAAGATCTTATATACCCATAACTCGGCTATTTATAAACATAGAGGAGAAATGTAAGGTGTTTTGGAATCAGCATAACGAGACATTAAAATAAGAAAAAAGAAATAAAAAATGAAAAACAAAAAATGTATAATAAATGCCGATTAAAGATCTTATATACCCATAACTCGGCTATTTATAAACATAGAGGAGAAATGTGAGGTGTTTCGGAATCAGCATAACAAGGCATTAAAATAAGAAACAAGAAAAAAATCTCTATCTGTAAATGCTTTTAGTTTATTATTTTCAATAATAGACCTTTGGAATCGACCAAGGAAAAAATGTTTGTAACCCTTCCTCAAAATTTGAGGTTTTACGTTTTAAGATATGTAGAATCCAATATATACATACATATAAAATCTGTAGAATTACCGATAAAAGATCTCATAAGCCCATAACTCGAGGGGGAGGAGGAGGGGGAATTGTGAGGTGTTTTGAAATCAGCATAACAAGGCATTAAAATAAGAAAATAGAAAAAAAAAAAATCAAAATCAAAAATCTATAATAATTGCCGATTAAAGATCTTATATACCCATAACTCGGCTATTTATAAACATAGTGGAAAAATGTAAAGTATTTTGGAATCAGCATAACAAGGCATTAAAATAAGAAAATAGAAAAAAAAAATGAAAATCAAAAAATCTATAATAATTGCCGATTAAAGATCTTATATACCCATAACTTGGCCATTTATAAACATAGCGGAGAAATGTAAGGTGTTTTGGAATCAGCATAACAAGGCATTAAAATAAGAAAAAAGAAATAAAAAATGAAAAACAAAAAATCAATAATAATTGCCGATTAAAGATCTTATATACCCATAACTCGGCTATTTATAAACATAGAGGATAAGAAATGTAACATAGAGGAGAAATGTAAGGTGTTTCGGAATCATCATAACAAGGCATTAAAATAAGAAAAAAGAAATAAAAATTGAAGAACAAAAAATCAATAATAATTGCCGATTAAAGATCTTATATACCCATAACTCGGCTATTTATAAACATAGAGGATAAGAAATGTAACATAGAGGAGAAATGTAAGGTGTTTTGGAATCAGCATAACAAGGCATTAAAATAAGAAAAAAGAAATAAAAATTGAAAAACAAAAAATCTTTAATAATTGCCGATTAAAGATCTTATATACCCATAACTTGGCCATTTATAAACATAGCGGAGAAATGTAAGGTGTTTTGGAATCAGCATAACAAAGCATTAAAATAAGAAAAAAGAAATAAAAAATGAAATACTAAAAATCAATAATAATTGCCGATTAAAGATCTTATATACCCATAACTCGGCTATTTATAAACATAGAGGATAAGAAATGTAACATAGAGGAGAAATGTAAGGTGTTTCGGAATCATCATAACAAGGCATTAAAATAAGAAAAAAGAAATAAAAATTGAAGAACAAAAAATCAATAATAATTGCCGATTAAAGATCTTATATACCCATAACTCGGCTATTTATAAACATAGAGGATAAGAAATGTAACATAGAGGAGAAATGTAAGGTGTTTTGGAATCAGCATAACAAGGCATTAAAATAAGAAAAAAGAAATAAAAATTGAAAAACAAAAAATCTTTAATAATTGCCGATTAAAGATCTTATATACCCATAACTTGGCCATTTATAAACATAGCGGAGAAATGTAAGGTGTTTTGGAATCAGCATAACAAGGCATTAAAATAAGAAAAAAGAAATAAAAAATGAAAAACAAAAAATCAATAATAATTGCCGATTAAAGATCTTATATACCCATAACTTGGCCATTTATAAACATAGAGGAGAAATGTAAGGTGTTTTGGAATCAGCATAACAAGGCATTAAAATAAGAAAAAAGAAATAAAAAATGAAAAACAAAAAATGTATAATAAATGCCGATTAAAGATCTTATATACCCATAACTCGGCTATTTATAAACATAGAGGAGAAATGTGAGGTGTTTCGGAATCAGCATAACAAGGCATTAAAATAAGAAAAAAGAAAAAAATCTCTATCTGTAAATGCTTTTAGTTTATTATTTTCAATAATAGACCTTTGGAATCGACCAAGGAAAAAATGTTTGTAACCCTTCCTCAAAATTTGAGGTTTTACGTTTTAAGATATGTAGAATCCAATATATACATACATATAAAATCTGTAGAATTACCGATAAAAGATCTCATAAGCCCATAACTCGGAGGGGAGGAGGAGGGGGAATTGTAAGGTGTTTTGGAATCAGCATAACCAGACATTAAAATAAGAAAAAAGAAATAAAAAATGAAAAACAAAAAATCAATAATAATTGCCGATTAAAGAACTTATATACCCATAACTCGGCTATTTATAAACATAGTGGAAAAATGTAAAGTGTTTTGGAATCAGCATAACAAGGCATTAAAATAAGAAAATAGAAAAAAAAAATGAAAATCAAAAAATCTATAATAATTGCCGATTAAAGATCTTATATACCCATAACTAGGCTATTTATAAACATAGAGGATAAGAAATGTAACATAGAGGAGAAATGTAAGGTGTTTCGGAATCAGCATAACAAGGCATTAAAATAAGAAAAAAGAAATAAAAAATGAAAAACAAAAAATGTATTATAAATGCCGATTAAAGATCTTATATACCCATAACTCGGCTATTTATAAACATAGAGGAGAAATGTGAGGTGTTTCGGAATCAGCATAACAAGGCATTAAAATAAGAAAAAAGAAATAAAAAATGAAAAACAAAAAATCAATAATAATTGCCGATTAAAGATCTTATATACCCATAACTCGGCTATTTATAAACATAGAGGATAAGAAATGTAACATAGAGGAGAAATGTAAGGTGTTTTGGAATCAGCATAACAAGGCATAAAAAAAGAAAAAAATCTCTATCTGTAAATGCTTTTAGTTTATTATTTTCAATAATATACCTTTGGAATCGACCAAGGAAAAAATGTTTGTAACCCTTCCTCAAAATTTGAGGTTTTACGTTTTAAGATATGTAGAATCCAATATATACATACATATAAAATCTGTAGAATTACCGATAAAAGATCTCATAAGCCCATAACTCGGGGGGGAGGAGGAGGGGGAATTGTAAGGTGTTTTGGAATCAGCATAACGAGACATTAAAATAAGATAAAAGAAATAAAAAATGAAAAACAAAAAATCAATAATAATTGCCGATTAAAGATCTTATATACCCATAACTTGGCCATTTATAAACATAGAGGATAAGAAATGTAACATAGAGGAGAAATGTAAGGTGTTTCGGAATCAGCATAACAAGGCATTAAAATAAGAAAAAAGAAATAAAAATTGAAAAACAAAAAATCTTTAATAATTGCCGATTAAAGAACTTATATACCCATAACTTGGCCATTTATAAACATAGCGGAGAAATGTAAGGTGTTTTGGAATCAGCATAACAAGCCATTAAAATAAGAAAAAAGAAATAAAAAATGAAAAACAAAAAATCAATAATAATTGCCGATTAAAGATCTTATATACCCATAACTTGGCCATTTATAAACATAGAGGAGAAATGTAAGGTGTTTTGGAATCAGCATAACAAGGCATTAAAATAAGAAAAAAGAAATAAAAAATGCAAAACAAAAAATGTATAATAAATGCCGATTAAAGATCTTATATACCCATAACTTGGCCATTTATAAACATAGAGGAGAAATGTAAGGTGTTTTGGAATCAGCATAACGAGACATTAAAATAAGAAAAAAGAAATAAAAAATGAAAAACAAAAAATCAATAATAATTGCCGATTAAAGATCTTATATACCCATAACTCGGCTATTTATAAACATAGAGGATAAGAAATGTAACATAGAGGAGAAATGTAAGGTGTTTTGGAATCAGCATAACAAGGCATTAAAATAAGAAAAAAGAAATAAAAATTGAAAAACAAAAAATCTTTAATAATTGCCGATTAAAGATCTTATATACCCATAACTTGGCCATTTATAAACATAGCGGAGAAATGTAAGGTGTTTTGGAATCAGCATAACAAGGCATTAAAATAAGAAAAAAGAAATAAAAAATGAAAAACAAAAAATCAATAATAATTGCCGATTAAAGATCTTATAAACCCATAACTCGGCTATTTATAAACATAGAGGATAAGAAATGTAACATAGAGGAGAAATGTAAGGTGTTTCGGAATCAGCATAACAAGGCATTAAAATAAGAAAAAAGAAATAAAAATTGAAAAACAAAAAATCTTTAATAATTGCCGATTAAATATCTTATATACCCATAACTTGGCCATTTATAAACATAGCGGAGAAATGTAAGGTGTTTTGGAATCATCATAACAAGGCATTAAAATAAGAAAAAAGAAATAAAAAATGAAGAACAAAAAATCAATAATAATTGCCGATTAAAGATCTTATATACCCATAACTCGGCTATTTATAAACATGGAGGATAAGAAATGTAACATAGAGGAGAAATGTAAGGTGTTTTGGAATCAGCATAACAAGGCATTAAAATAAGAAAAAAGAAATAAAAATTGAAAAACAAAAAATCTTTAATAATTGCCGATTAAAGATCTTATATACCCATAACTTGGCCATTTATAAACATAGCGGAGAAATGTAAGGTGTTTTGGAATCAGCATAACAAGCCATTAAAATAAGAAAAAAGAAATAAAAAATGAAAAACAAAAAATGTATAATAAATGCCGATTAAAGATCTTATATACCCATAACTTGGCCATTTATAAACATAGAGGAGAAATGTAAGGTATTTTGGAATCAGCATAACGAGACATTAAAATAAGAAAAAAGAAATAAAAAATGAAAAACAAGAAATCTTTAATAATTGCCGATTAAAGACCTTATACACCCATAACTTGGCCATTTATAAACATAGCGGAGAAATGTATGGTGTTTTGGAATCAGCATAACAAGGCATTAAAATAAGAAAAAAGAAATAAAAAATGAAAAACAATAAATGTATAATAAATGCCGATTAAAGATCTTATATACCCATAACTTGGCCATTTATAAACATAGAGGAGAAATGTAAGGTATTTTGGAATCAGCATAACGAGACATTAAAATAAGAAAAAAGAAATAAAAAATGAAAAACAAAAAATCAATAATAATTGCCGATTAAAGATCTTATATACCCATAACTCGGCTATTTATAAACATAGAGGAGAAATGTAAGGTGTTTTGGAATCAGCATAACGAGACATTAAAATAAGAAAAAAGAAATAAAAAATGAAAAACAAAAAATGTATAATAAATGCCGATTAAAGATCTTATATACCCATAACTCGGCTATTTATAAACATAGAGGAGAAATGTGAGGTGTTTCGGAATCAGCATAACAAGGCATTAAAATAAGAAACAAGAAAAAAATCTCTATCTGTAAATGCTTTTAGTTTATTATTTTCAATAATAGACCTTTGGAATCGACCAAGGAAAAAATGTTTGTAACCCTTCCTCAAAATTTGAGGTTTTACGTTTTAAGATATGTAGAATCCAATATATACATACATATAAAATCTGTAGAATTACCGATAAAAGATCTCATAAGCCCATAACTCGAGGGGGAGGAGGAGGGGGAATTGTGAGGTGTTTTGAAATCAGCATAACAAGGCATTAAAATAAGAAAATAGAAAAAAAAAAAATCAAAATCAAAAATCTATAATAATTGCCGATTAAAGATCTTATATACCCATAACTCGGCTATTTATAAACATAGTGGAAAAATGTAAAGTATTTTGGAATCAGCATAACAAGGCATTAAAATAAGAAAATAGAAAAAAAAAATGAAAATCAAAAAATCTATAATAATTGCCGATTAAAGATCTTATATACCCATAACTAGGCTATTTATAAACATTGAGGATAAGAAATGTAACATAGAGGAGAAATGTAAGGTGTTTCGGAATCAGCATAACATGGTATTAAAATAAGAAAAAAGAAATATAAAATGAAGAACATAAAATCAATAATAATTGCCGATCAAAGATCATATATACCCATAACTTGGCCATTTATAAACATAGAGGAGAAATGTAAGGTGTTTTGGAATCAGCATAACAAGGCATTAAAATAAGAAAAAAGAAATAAAAATTGAAAAACAAAAAATCTTTAATAATTGCCGATTAAAGATCTTATATACCCATAACTTGGCCATTTATAAACATAGCGGAGAAATGTAAGGTGTTTTGGAATCAGCATAACAAGCCATTAAAATAAGAAAAAAGAAATAAAAAATGAAAAACAAAAAATGTATAATAAATGCCGATTAAAGATCTTATATACCCATAACTTGGCCATTTATAAACATAGAGGAGAAATGTAAGGTATTTTGGAATCAGCATAACGAGACATTAAAATAAGAAAAAAGAAATAAAAAATGAAAAACAAGAAATCTTTAATAATTGCCGATTAAAGACCTTATACACCCATAACTTGGCCATTTATAAACATAGCGGAGAAATGTATGGTGTTTTGGAATCAGCATAACAAGGCATTAAAATAAGAAAAAAGAAATAAAAAATGAAAAACAATAAATGTATAATAAATGCCGATTAAAGATCTTATATACCCATAACTTGGCCATTTATAAACATAGAGGAGAAATGTAAGGTATTTTGGAATCAGCATAACGAGACATTAAAATAAGAAAAAAGAAATAAAAAATGAAAAACAAAAAATCAATAATAATTGCCGATTAAAGATCTTATATACCCATAACTCGGCTATTTATAAACATAGAGGAGAAATGTAAGGTGTTTTGGAATCAGCATAACGAGACATTAAAATAAGAAAAAAGAAATAAAAAATGAAAAACAAAAAATGTATAATAAATGCCGATTAAAGATCTTATATACCCATAACTCGGCTATTTATAAACATAGAGGAGAAATGTGAGGTGTTTCGGAATCAGCATAACAAGGCATTAAAATAAGAAACAAGAAAAAAATCTCTATCTGTAAATGCTTTTAGTTTATTATTTTCAATAATAGACCTTTGGAATCGACCAAGGAAAAAATGTTTGTAACCCTTCCTCAAAATTTGAGGTTTTACGTTTTAAGATATGTAGAATCCAATATATACATACATATAAAATCTGTAGAATTACCGATAAAAGATCTCATAAGCCCATAACTCGAGGGGGAGGAGGAGGGGGAATTGTGAGGTGTTTTGAAATCAGCATAACAAGGCATTAAAATAAGAAAATAGAAAAAAAAAAAATCAAAATCAAAAATCTATAATAATTGCCGATTAAAGATCTTATATACCCATAACTCGGCTATTTATAAACATAGTGGAAAAATGTAAAGTATTTTGGAATCAGCATAACAAGGCATTAAAATAAGAAAATAGAAAAAAAAAATGAAAATCAAAAAATCTATAATAATTGCCGATTAAAGATCTTATATACCCATAACTTGGCCATTTATAAACATAGCGGAGAAATGTAAGGTGTTTTGGAATCAGCATAACAAGGCATTAAAATAAGAAAAAAGAAATAAAAAATGAAAAACAAAAAATCAATAATAATTGCCGATTAAAGATCTTATATACCCATAACTCGGCTATTTATAAACATAGAGGATAAGAAATGTAACATAGAGGAGAAATGTAAGGTGTTTCGGAATCATCATAACAAGGCATTAAAATAAGAAAAAAGAAATAAAAATTGAAGAACAAAAAATCAATAATAATTGCCGATTAAAGATCTTATATACCCATAACTCGGCTATTTATAAACATAGAGGATAAGAAATGTAACATAGAGGAGAAATGTAAGGTGTTTTGGAATCAGCATAACAAGGCATTAAAATAAGAAAAAAGAAATAAAAATTGAAAAACAAAAAATCTTTAATAATTGCCGATTAAAGATCTTATATACCCATAACTTGGCCATTTATAAACATAGCGGAGAAATGTAAGGTGTTTTGGAATCAGCATAACAAAGCATTAAAATAAGAAAAAAGAAATAAAAAATGAAATACTAAAAATCAATAATAATTGCCGATTAAAGATCTTATATACCCATAACTCGGCTATTTATAAACATAGAGGATAAGAAATGTAACATAGAGGAGAAATGTAAGGTGTTTCGGAATCATCATAACAAGGCATTAAAATAAGAAAAAAGAAATAAAAATTGAAGAACAAAAAATCAATAATAATTGCCGATTAAAGATCTTATATACCCATAACTCGGCTATTTATAAACATAGAGGATAAGAAATGTAACATAGAGGAGAAATGTAAGGTGTTTTGGAATCAGCATAACAAGGCATTAAAATAAGAAAAAAGAAATAAAAATTGAAAAACAAAAAATCTTTAATAATTGCCGATTAAAGATCTTATATACCCATAACTTGGCCATTTATAAACATAGCGGAGAAATGTAAGGTGTTTTGGAATCAGCATAACAAGGCATTAAAATAAGAAAAAAGAAATAAAAAATGAAAAACAAAAAATCAATAATAATTGCCGATTAAAGATCTTATATACCCATAACTTGGCCATTTATAAACATAGAGGAGAAATGTAAGGTGTTTTGGAATCAGCATAACAAGGCATTAAAATAAGAAAAAAGAAATAAAAAATGAAAAACAAAAAATGTATAATAAATGCCGATTAAAGATCTTATATACCCATAACTCGGCTATTTATAAACATAGAGGAGAAATGTGAGGTGTTTCGGAATCAGCATAACAAGGCATTAAAATAAGAAAAAAGAAAAAAATCTCTATCTGTAAATGCTTTTAGTTTATTATTTTCAATAATAGACCTTTGGAATCGACCAAGGAAAAAATGTTTGTAACCCTTCCTCAAAATTTGAGGTTTTACGTTTTAAGATATGTAGAATCCAATATATACATACATATAAAATCTGTAGAATTACCGATAAAAGATCTCATAAGCCCATAACTCGGAGGGGAGGAGGAGGGGGAATTGTAAGGTGTTTTGGAATCAGCATAACCAGACATTAAAATAAGAAAAAAGAAATAAAAAATGAAAAACAAAAAATCAATAATAATTGCCGATTAAAGAACTTATATACCCATAACTCGGCTATTTATAAACATAGTGGAAAAATGTAAAGTGTTTTGGAATCAGCATAACAAGGCATTAAAATAAGAAAATAGAAAAAAAAAATGAAAATCAAAAAATCTATAATAATTGCCGATTAAAGATCTTATATACCCATAACTAGGCTATTTATAAACATAGAGGATAAGAAATGTAACATAGAGGAGAAATGTAAGGTGTTTCGGAATCAGCATAACAAGGCATTAAAATAAGAAAAAAGAAATAAAAAATGAAGAACAAAAAATCAATAATAATTGCCGATTAAAGATCTTATATACCCATAACTCGGCTATTTATAAACATAGAGGATAAGAAATGTAACATAGAGGAGAAATGTAAGGTGTTTTGGAATCAGCATAACAAGGCATTAAAATAAGAAAAAAGAAATAAAAATTGAAAAACAAAAAATCTTTAATAATTGCCGATTAAAGATCTTATATACCCATAACTTGGCCATTTATAAACATAGCGGAGAAATGTAAGGTGTTTTGGAATCAGCATAACAAGGCATTAAAATAAGAAAAAAGAAATAAAAAATGAAAAACAAAAAATCAATAATAATTGCCGATTAAAGATCTTATATACCCATAACTCGGCTATTTATAAACATAGAGGATAAGAAATGTAACATAGAGGAGAAATGTAAGGTGTTTCGGAATCATCATAACAAGGCATTAAAATAAGAAAAAAGAAATAAAAATTGAAGAACAAAAAATCAATAATAATTGCCGATTAAAGATCTTATATACCCATAACTCGGCTATTTATAAACATAGAGGATAAGAAATGTAACATAGAGGAGAAATGTAAGGTGTTTTGGAATCAGCATAACAAGGCATTAAAATAAGAAAAAAGAAATAAAAATTGAAAAACAAAAAATCTTTAATAATTGCCGATTAAAGATCTTATATACCCATAACTTGGCCATTTATAAACATAGCGGAGAAATGTAAGGTGTTTTGGAATCAGCATAACAAGGCATTAAAATAAGAAAAAAGAAATAAAAAATGAAAAACAAAAAATCAATAATAATTGCCGATTAAAGATCTTATATACCCATAACTTGGCCATTTATAAACATAGAGGAGAAATGTAAGGTGTTTTGGAATCAGCATAACAAGGCATTAAAATAAGAAAAAAGAAATAAAAAATGAAAAACAAAAAATGTATAATAAATGCCGATTAAAGATCTTATATACCCATAACTCGGCTATTTATAAACATAGAGGAGAAATGTGAGGTGTTTCGGAATCAGCATAACAAGGCATTAAAATAAGAAAAAAGAAAAAAATCTCTATCTGTAAATGCTTTTAGTTTATTATTTTCAATAATAGACCTTTGGAATCGACCAAGGAAAAAATGTTTGTAACCCTTCCTCAAAATTTGAGGTTTTACGTTTTAAGATATGTAGAATCCAATATATACATACATATAAAATCTGTAGAATTACCGATAAAAGATCTCATAAGCCCATAACTCGGAGGGGAGGAGGAGGGGGAATTGTAAGGTGTTTTGGAATCAGCATAACCAGACATTAAAATAAGAAAAAAGAAATAAAAAATGAAAAACAAAAAATCAATAATAATTGCCGATTAAAGAACTTATATACCCATAACTCGGCTATTTATAAACATAGTGGAAAAATGTAAAGTGTTTTGGAATCAGCATAACAAGGCATTAAAATAAGAAAATAGAAAAAAAAAATGAAAATCAAAAAATCTATAATAATTGCCGATTAAAGATCTTATATACCCATAACTAGGCTATTTATAAACATAGAGGATAAGAAATGTAACATAGAGGAGAAATGTAAGGTGTTTCGGAATCAGCATAACAAGGCATTAAAATAAGAAAAAAGAAATAAAAAATGAAGAACAAAAAATCAATAATAATTGCCGATTAAAGATCTTATATACCCATAACTCGGCTATTTATAAACATAGAGGATAAGAAATGTAACATAGAGGAGAAATGTAAGGTGTTTTGGAATCAGCATAACAAGGCATTAAAATAAGAAAAAAGAAATAAAAATTGAAAAACAAAAAATCTTTAATAATTGCCGATTAAAGATCTTATATACCCATAACTTGGCCATTTATAAACATAGCGGAGAAATGTAAGGTGTTTTGGAATCAGCATAACAAGGCATTAAAATAAGAAAAAAGAAATAAAAAATGAAAAACAAAAAATCAATAATAATTGCCGATTAAAGATCTTATATACCCATAACTCGGCTATTTATAAACATAGAGGATAAGAAATGTAACATAGAGGAGAAATGTAAGGTGTTTCGGAATCATCATAACAAGGCATTAAAATAAGAAAAAAGAAATAAAAATTGAAGAACAAAAAATCAATAATAATTGCCGATTAAAGATCTTATATACCCATAACTCGGCTATTTATAAACATAGAGGATAAGAAATGTAACATAGAGGAGAAATGTAAGGTGTTTTGGAATCAGCATAACAAGGCATTAAAATAAGAAAAAAGAAATAAAAATTGAAAAACAAAAAATCTTTAATAATTGCCGATTAAAGATCTTATATACCCATAACTTGGCCATTTATAAACATAGCGGAGAAATGTAAGGTGTTTTGGAATCAGCATAACAAAGCATTAAAATAAGAAAAAAGAAATAAAAAATGAAATACTAAAAATCAATAATAATTGCCGATTAAAGATCTTATATACCCATAACTCGGCTATTTATAAACATAGAGGATAAGAAATGTAACATAGAGGAGAAATGTAAGGTGTTTCGGAATCAGCATAACAAGGCATTAAAATAAGAAAAAAGAAATAAAAATTGAAAAACAAAAAATCTTTAATAATTGCCGATTAAAGATCTTATATACCCATAACTTGGCCATTTATAAACATAGCGGAGAAATGTAAGGTGTTTTGGAATCAGCATAACAAGGCATTAAAATAAGAAAAAAGAAATAAAAAATGAAAAACAAAAAATGTATAATAAATGCCGATTAAAGATCTTATATACCCATAACTTGGCCATTTATAAACATAGAGGAGAAATGTAAGGTATTTTGGAATCAGCATAACGAGACATTAAAATAAGAAAAAAGAAATAAAAAATGAAAAACAAAAAATCAATAATAATTGCCGATTAAAGATCTTATATACCCATAACTTGGCCATTTATAAACATAGCGGAGAAATGTAAGGTGTTTTGGAATCAGCATAACAAGGCATTAAAATAAGAAAAAAGAAATAAAAAATGAAAAACAAAAAATCAATAATAATTGCCGATTAAAGATCTTATATACCCATAACTCGGCTATTTATAAACATAGAGGATAAGAAATGTAACATAGAGGAGAAATGTAAGGTGTTTCGGAATCATCATAACAAGGCATTAAAATAAGAAAAAAGAAATAAAAATTGAAGAACAAAAAATCAATAATAATTGCCGATTAAAGATCTTATATACCCATAACTCGGCTATTTATAAACATAGAGGATAAGAAATGTAACATAGAGGAGAAATGTAAGGTGTTTTGGAATCAGCATAACAAGGCATTAAAATAAGAAAAAAGAAATAAAAATTGAAAAACAAAAAATCTTTAATAATTGCCGATTAAAGATCTTATATACCCATAACTTGGCCATTTATAAACATAGCGGAGAAATGTAAGGTGTTTTGGAATCAGCATAACAAGGCATTAAAATAAGAAAAAAGAAATAAAAAATGAAATACTAAAAATCAATAATAATTGCCGATTAAAGATCTTATATACCCATAACTCGGCTATTTATAAACATAGAGGATAAGAAATGTAACATAGAGGAGAAATGTAAGGTGTTTCGGAATCAGCATAACAAGGCATTAAAATAAGAAAAAAGAAATAAAAATTGAAAAACAAAAAATCTTTAATAATTGCCGATTAAAGATCTTATATACCCATAACTTGGCCATTTATAAACATAGCGGAGAAATGTAAGGTGTTTTGGAATCAGCATAACAAGGCATTAAAATAAGAAAAAAGAAATAAAAAATGAAAAACAAAAAATGTATAATAAATGCCGATTAAAGATCTTATATACCCATAACTTGGCCATTTATAAACATAGAGGAGAAATGTAAGGTATTTTGGAATCAGCATAACGAGACATTAAAATAAGAAAAAAGAAATAAAAAATGAAAAACAAAAAATCAATAATAATTGCCGATTAAAGATCTTATATACCCATAACTTGGCCATTTATAAACATAGAGGAGAAATGTAAGGTGTTTTGGAATCAGCATAACAAGGCATTAAAATAAGAAAAAAGAAATAAAAAATGAAAAACCAAAAATGTATAATAAATGCCGATTAAAGATCTTATATACCCATAACTCGGCTATTTATAAACATAGAGGAGAAATGTGAGGTGTTTCGGAATCAGCATAACAAGGCATTAAAATAAGAAACAAGAAAAAAATCTCTATCTGTAAATGCTTTTAGTTTATTATTTTCAATAATAGACCTTTGGAATCGACCAAGGAAAAAATGTTTGTAACCCTTCCTCAAAATTTGAGGTTTTACGTTTTAAGATATGTAGAATCCAATATATACATACATATAAAATCTGTAGAATTACCGATAAAAGATCTCATAAGCCCATAACTCGGGGGGGAGGAGGAGGGGGAATTGTAAGGTGTTTTGGAATCAGCATAACGAGACATTAAAATAAGAAAAAAGAAATAATAAATGAAAAACAAAAAATCAATAATAATTGCCGATTAAAGATCTCATATACCCATAACTTGGCCATTTATAAACATGGAGGAGAAATGTAAGGTGTTTTGGAATCAGCATAACAAGGCATTAAAATAAGAAAAAAGAAATAAAAAATGAAAAACAAAAAATGTATAATAAATGCCGATTAAAGATCTTATATACCCATAACTTGGCCATTTATAAACATAGAGGAGAAATGTAAGGTGTTTTGGAATCAGCATAACGAGACATTAAAATAAGAAAAAAGAAATAAAAAATGAAAAACAAAAAATCAATAATAATTGCTGATTAAATATCTTATATACCCATAACTTGGCCATTAATAAACATAGAGGAGAAATGTAAGGTGTTTTGGAATCAGCATAACAAGGCATTAAAATAAGAAAAAAGAAATAAAAAATGAAAAACAAAAAATGTATAATAAATGCCGATTAAAGATCTTATATACCCATAACTCGGCCATTTATAAACATAGCGGAGAAAAATAAGGTGTTTTGGAATCAGCATAACAAGGCATTAAAATAAGAAAAAAGAAATAAAAAATGAAGAACAAAAAATCAATAATAATTGCCGATTAAAGATCTTATATACCCATAACTCGGCTATTTATAAACATAGAGGATAAGAAATGTAACATAGAGGAGAAATGTAAGGTGTTTCGGAATCAGCATAACAAGGTATTAAAATAAGAAAAAAGAAATAAAAATTGAAAAACAAAAAATCTTTAATAATTGCCGATTAAAGATCTTATATACCCATAACTTGGCCATTTATAAACATAGCGGAGAAATGTAAGGTGTTTTGGAATCAGCATAACAAGGCATTAAAATAAGAAAAAAGAAATAAAAAATGAAAAACAAAAAATGTATAATAAATGCCGATTAAAGATCTTATATACCCATAACTTGGCCATTTATAAACATAGAGGAGAAATGTAAGGTATTTTGGAATCAGCATAACGAGACATTAAAATAAGAAAAAAGAAATAAAAAATGAAAAACAAAAAATCAATAATTATTGCCGATTAAAGATCTTATATACCCATAACTTGGCCATTTATAAACATAGAGGAGAAATGTAAGGTGTTTTGGAATCAGCATAACAAGGCATTAAAATAAGAAAAAAGAAATAAAAAATGAAAAACAAAAAATGTATAATAAATGCCGATTAAAGATCTTATATACCCATAACTCGGCCATTTATAAACATAGCGGAGAAAAATAAGGTGTTTTGGAATCAGCATAACAAGGCATTAAAATAAGAAAAAAGAAATAAAAAATGAAGAACAAAAAATCAATAATAATTGCCGATTAAAGATCTTATATACCCATAACTCGGCTATTTATAAACATAGAGGATAAGAAATGTAACATAGAGGAGAAATGTAAGGTGTTTCGGAATCAGCATAACAAGGTATTAAAATAAGAAAAAAGAAATAAAAATTGAAAAACAAAAAATCTTTAATAATTGCCGATTAAAGATCTTATATACCCATAACTTGGCCATTTATAAACATAGCGGAGAAATGTAAGGTGTTTTGGAATCAGCATAACAAGGCATTAAAATAAGAAAAAAGAAATAAAAAATGAAAAACAAAAAATGTATAATAAATGCCGATTAAAGATCTTATATACCCATAACTTGGCCATTTATAAACATAGAGGAGAAATGTAAGGTATTTTGGAATCAGCATAACGAGACATTAAAATAAGAAAAAAGAAATAAAAAATGAAAAACAAAAAATCAATAATTATTGCCGATTAAAGATCTTATATACCCATAACTTGGCCATTTATAAACATAGAGGAGAAATGTAAGGTGTTTTGGAATCAGCATAACAAGGCATTAAAATAAGAAAAAAGAAATAAAAAATGAAAAACAAAAAATGTATAATAAATGCCGATTAAAGATCTTATATACCCATAACTCGGCTATTTATAAACATAGAGGAGAAATGTGAGGTGTTTCGGAATCAGCATAACAAGGCATTAAAATAAGAAAAAAGAAAAAAATCTCTATCTGTAAATGCTTTTAGTTTATAATTTTCAGTAATAGACCTTTGGTATCGACCAAGGAAAAAATGTTTGTAACCCTTCCTCAAAATTTGAGGTTTTACGTTTTAAGATATGTAGAATCCAATATATACATACATATAAAATCTGTAGAATTACCGATAAAAGATCTCATAAGCCCATAACTCGGGAGGGAGGAGGAGGGGGAATTGTAAGGTGTTTTGGAATCAGCATAACGAGACATTAAAATAAGAAAAAAGAAATAAAAAATGAAAAACAAAAAATCAATAATAATTGCCGATTAAAGATCTTATATACCCATAACTCGGCTATTTATAAACATAGTGGAAAAATGTAAAGTGTTTTGGAATCAGCATAACAAGGCATTAAAATAAGAATATAGAAAAAAAAAAATGAAAATCAAAAAATCAATAATAATTGCCGATTAAAGATCTTATATACCCATAACTAGGCTATTTATAAACATAGAGGATAAGAAATGAAACATAGAGGAGAAATGTAAGGTGTTTCGGAATCAGCATAACAAGGCATTAAAATAAGAAAAAAGAAATAAAAAATGAAAAACAAAAAATGTATAATAAATGCCGATTTAAGATCTTATATACCCATAACTCGGCTATTTATAAACATAGAGGAGAAATGTGAGGTGTTTCGGAATCAGCATAACAAGGCATTAAAATAAGAAAAAAGAAAAAAATCTCTATCTGTAAATGCTTTTAGTTTATAATTTTCAATAATAGACCTTTGGAATCGACCAAGGAAAAAATGTTTGTAACTCTTCCTCAAAATTTGAGGTTTTACGTTTTAAGATATGTAGAATCCAATATATACATACATATAAAATCTGTAGAATTACCGATAAAAGATCTCATAAGCCCATAACTCGGGGGGGGGGAGGAGGGGGAATTGTAAGGTGTTTTGGAATCAGCATAACGAGACATTAAAATAAGAAAAAAGAAATAAAAAATGAAAAACAAAAAATCAATAATAATTGCAGATTAAAGATCTTATTTACCCATAACTTGGCCATTAATAAACATAGAGGAGAAATGTAAGGTGTTTTGGAATCAGCATAACAAGGCATTAAAATAAGAAAAAAGAAATATAAAATGAAAAACAAAAAATGTATAATAAATGCCGATTAAAGATCTTATATACCCATAACTCGGCCATTTATAAACATAGCGGAGAAATGTAAGGTGTTTTGGAATCAGCATAACAAGGCATTAAAATAAGAAAAAAGAAATAAAAAATGAAAAACAAAAAATCAATAATAATTGCCGATTAAAGATCTTATATACCCATAACACGGCTATTTATAAACATAGAGGATAAGAAATGTAACATAGAGGAGAAATGTAAGGTGTTTCGGAATCAGCATAACAAGGCATTAAAATAAGAAAAAAGAAATAAAAATTGAAAAACAAAAAATCTTTAATAATTGCCGATTAAAGAACTTATATACCCATAACTTGGCCATTTATAAACATAGCGGAGAAATGTAAGGTGTTTTGGAATCAGCATAACAAGGCATTAAAATAAGAAAAAAGAAATAAAAAATGAAAAACAAAAAATGTATAATAAATGCCGATTAAAGATCTTATATACCCATAACTTGGCCATTTATAAACATAGAGGAGAAATGTAAGGTATTTTGGAATCAGCATAACGAGACATTAAAATAAGAAAAAAGAAATAAAAAATGAAAAACAAAAAATCAATAATAATTGCCGATTAAAACTCTTATATACCCATAACTTGGCCATTTATAAACATAGAGGAGAAATGTAAGGTGTTTTGGAATCAGCATAACAAGGCATTAAAATAAGAAAAAAGAAATAAAAAATGAAAAACAAAAAATCAATAATAATTGCCGATTAAAGATCTTATATACCCATAACTCGGCTATTTATAAACATAGAGGATAAGAAATGTAACATAGAGGAGAAATGTAAGGTGTTTCGGAATCAGCATAACAAGGCATTAAAATAAGAAAAAAGAAATAAAAATTGAAAAACAAAAAATCTTAAATAATTGCCGATTAAAGATCTTATATACCCATAACTTGGCCATTTATAAACATAGCGGAGAAATGTAAGGTGTTTTGGAATCAGCATAACAAGGCATTAAAATAAGAAAAAAGAAATAAAAATTGAAAAACAAAAAATCTTTAATAATTGCCGATTAAAGACCTTATATACCCATAACTTGGCCATTTATAAACATAGCGGAGAAATGTAAGGTGTTTTGGAATCAGCATAACAAGGCATTAAAATAAGAAAAAAGAAATAAAAAATGAAAAACAAAAAATCAATAATAATTGCCGATTAAAGATCTTATATACCCATAACTCGGCTATTTATAAACATAGAGGATAAGAAATGTAACATAGAAGAGAAATGTAAGGTGTTTCGGAATCAGCATAACAAGGCATTAAAATAAGAAAAAAGAAATAAAAATTGAAAAACAAAAAATCTTTAATAATTGCCGATTAAAGATCTTATATACCCATAACTTGGCCATTTATAAACATAGCGGAGAAATGTAAGGTGTTTTGGAATCAGCATAACAAGGCATTAAAATAAGAAAAAAGAAATAAATAATGAAAAACAATAAATGTATAATAAATGCCGATTAAAGATCTTATATACCCATAACTTGGCCATTTATAAACATAGAGGAGAAATGTAAGGTATTTTGGAATCAGCATAACGAGACATTAAAATAAGAAAAAAGAAATAAAAAATGAAAAACAAAAAATCAATAATAATTGCCGATTAAAGATCTTATATACCCATAACTCGGCTATTTATAAACATAGAGGAGAAATGTAAGGTGTTTTGGAATCAGCATAACGAGACATTAAAATAAGAAAAAAGAAATAAAAAATGAAAAACAAAAAATCAATAATAATTGCCGATTAAAGATCTTATATACCCATAACTTGGCCATATATAAACATAGAGGAGAAATGTAAGGTGTTTTGGAATCAGCATAACAAGGCATTAAAATAAGAAAAAAGAAATAAAAAATGAAAAACAAAAAATGTATAATAAATGCCGATTAAAGATCTTATATACCCATAACTCGGCTATTTATAAACATAGAGGAGAAATGTGAGGTGTTTCGGAATCAGCATAACAAGGCATTAAAATAAGAAACAAGAAAAAAATCTCTATCTGTAAATGCTTTTAGTTTAATATTTTCAATAATAGACCTTTGGAATCAACCAAGGAAAAAATGTTTGTAACCCTTCCTCAAAATTTGAGGTTTTACGTTTTAAGATATGTAGAATCCAATATATACATACATATAAAATCTGTAGAATTACCGATAAAAGATCTCATAAGCCCATAACTCGAGGGGGAGGAGGAGGGGGAATTGTAAGGTGTTTTGAAATCAGCATAACAAGGCATTAAAATAAGAAAATAGAAAAAAAAAAAATCAAAATCAAAAATCTATAATAATTGCCGATTAAAGATCTTATATACCCATAACTCGGCTATTTATAAACATAGTGGAAAAATGTAAAGTATTTTGGAATCAGCATAACAAGGCATTAAAATAAGAAAATAGAAAAAAAAAATGAAAATCAAAAAATCTATAATAATTGCCGATTAAAGATCTTATATACCCATAACTAGGCTATTTGTAAACATTGAGGATAAGAAATGTAACTTAGAGGAGAAATGTAAGGTGTTTCGGAATCAGCATAACATGGCATTAAAATAAGAAAAAAGAAATATAAAATGAAGAACATAAAATCAATAATAATTGCCGATCAAAGATCATATATACCCATAACTTGGCCATTTTTAAACATAGAGGAGAAATGTAAGGTGTTTTGGAATCAGCATAACAAGGCATTAAAATAAGAAAAAAGAAATAAAAAATGAAAAACAAAAAATGTATAATAAATGCCGATTAAAGATTTTATATACCCATAACTTGGCCATATATAAACATAGAGGAGAAATGTAAGGTGTTTTGGAATCAGCATAACGAGACATTAAAATAAGAAAAAAGAAATAAAAAATGAAAAACAAAAAATCAATAATAATTGCCGATTAAAGATCTTATATACCCATAACTCGGCTATTTATAAACATAGAGGATAAGAAATGTAACATAGAGGAGAAATGTAAGGTGTTTTGGAATCAGCATAACAAGGCATTAAAATAATAAAAAAGAAATAAAAAATGAAAAACAAAAAATGTATAATAAATGCTGATTAAAGATCTTATATACCCATAACTTGGCCATTTAAAAACATAGAGGAGAATTGTAAGGTGTTTTGGAATCAGCATAACAAGGCATTAAAATAAGAAAATAGAAAAAAAAAAAATCAAAATCAAAAATCTATAATAATTGACGATTAAAGATCTTATATACCCATAACTAGGCTATTTATAAACATAGTGGAAAAATGTAAGGTGTTTTGGAATCAGCATAACGAGACATTAAAATAAGAAAAAAGAAATAAAAAATGAAAAACAAAAAATCAATAATAATTGCCGATTAAAGATCATATATACCCATAACTTGGCCATTTATAAACATAGAGGAGAAATGTAAGGTGTTTTGGAATCAGCATAACAAGGCATTAAAATTAGAAAAAAGAAATAAAAAATGAAAAACAAAAAATCAATAATAATTGCCGATTAAAGATCTTATATACCCATAACTTGGCCATTTATAAACATAGAGGAGAAATGTAAGGTGTTTTGGAATCAGCATAACAAGGCATTAAAATAAGAAAAAAGAAATAAAAAATGAAAAACAAAAAATGTATAATAAATGCCGATTAAAGATCTTATATACCCATAACTCGGCTATTTATAAACATAGTGGAAAAATGTAAAGTGTTTTGGAATCAGCATAACAAGGCATTAAAATAAGAAAATAGAAAAAAATAATGAAAATCAAAAAATCTATAATAATTGCCGATTAAAGATCTTATATACCCATAACTAGGCTATTTATAACATTGAGGATAAGAAATGTAACATAGAGGAGAAATGTAAGGTGTTTTGGAATCAGCATAACGAGACATTAAAATAAGAAAAAAGAAATAAAAAATTAAAAACAAAAAATCAATAATAATTGCCGATTAAAGATCTTATATACCCATAACTTGGCCATTTATAAACATAGAGGAGAAATGTAAGGTGTTTTGGAATCAGCATAACAAGGCATTAAAATAAGAAAAAAGAAATAAAAAATGAAAAACAAAAAATCAATAATAATTGCCGATTAAAGATCTTATATACCCATAACTCGGCTATTTATAAACATAGAGGATAAGAAATGTAACATAGAAGAGAAATGTAAGGTGTTTCGGAATCAGCATAACAAGGCATTAAAATAAGAAAAAAGAAATAAAAATTGAAAAACAAAAAATCTTTAATAATTGCCGATTAAAGATCTTATATACCCATAACTTGGCCATTTATAAACATAGCGGAGAAATGTAAGGTGTTTTGGAATCAGCATAACAAGGCATTAAAATAAGAAAAAAGAAATAAAAAATGAAAAACAATAAATGTATAATAAATGCCGATTAAAGATCTTATATACCCATAACTTGGCCATTTATAAACATAGAGGAGAAATGTAAGGTATTTTGGAATCAGCATAACGAGACATTAAAATAAGAAAAAAGAAATAAAAAATGAAAAACAAAAAATCAATAATAATTGCCGATTAAAGATCTTATATACCCATAACTCGGCTATTTATAAACATAGAGGAGAAATGTAAGGTGTTTTGGAATCAGCATAACGAGACATTAAAATAAGAAAAAAGAAATAAAAAATGAAAAACAAAAAATCAATAATAATTGCCGATTAAAGATCTTATATACCCATAACTTGGCCATATATAAACATAGAGGAGAAATGTAAGGTGTTTTGGAATCAGCATAACAAGGCATTAAAATAAGAAAAAAGAAATAAAAAATGAAAAACAAAAAATGTATAATAAATGCCGATTAAAGATCTTATATACCCATAACTCGGCTATTTATAAACATAGAGGAGAAATGTGAGGTGTTTCGGAATCAGCATAACAAGGCATTAAAATAAGAAACAAGAAAAAAATCTCTATCTGTAAATGCTTTTAGTTTATTATTTTCAATAATAGACCTTTGGAATCAACCAAGGAAAAAATGTTTGTAACCCTTCCTCAAAATTTGAGGTTTTACGTTTTAAGATATGTAGAATCCAATATATACATACATATAAAATCTGTAGAATTACCGATAAAAGATCTCATAAGCCCATAACTCGAGGGGGAGGAGGAGGGGGAATTGTAAGGTGTTTTGAAATCAGCATAACAAGGCATTAAAATAAGAAAATAGAAAAAAAAAAAATCAAAATCAAAAATCTATAATAATTGCCGATTAAAGATCTTATATACCCATAACTCGGCTATTTATAAACATAGTGGAAAAATGTAAAGTATTTTGGAATCAGCATAACAAGGCATTAAAATAAGAAAATAGAAAAAAAAAATGAAAATCAAAAAATCTATAATAATTGCCGATTAAAGATCTTATATACCCATAACTAGGCTATTTGTAAACATTGAGGATAAGAAATGTAACTTAGAGGAGAAATGTAAGGTGTTTCGGAATCAGCATAACATGGCATTAAAATAAGAAAAAAGAAATATAAAATGAAGAACATAAAATCAATAATAATTGCCGATCAAAGATCATATATACCCATAACTTGGCCATTTTTAAACATAGAGGAGAAATGTAAGGTGTTTTGGAATCAGCATAACAAGGCATTAAAATAAGAAAAAAGAAATAAAAAATGAAAAACAAAAAATGTATAATAAATGCCGATTAAAGATTTTATATACCCATAACTTGGCCATATATAAACATAGAGGAGAAATGTAAGGTGTTTTGGAATCAGCATAACGAGACATTAAAATAAGAAAAAAGAAATAAAAAATGAAAAACAAAAAATCAATAATAATTGCCGATTAAAGATCTTATATACCCATAACTCGGCTATTTATAAACATAGAGGATAAGAAATGTAACATAGAGGAGAAATGTAAGGTGTTTTGGAATCAGCATAACAAGGCATTAAAATAATAAAAAAGAAATAAAAAATGAAAAACAAAAAATGTATAATAAATGCTGATTAAAGATCTTATATACCCATAACTTGGCCATTTAAAAACATAGAGGAGAATTGTAAGGTGTTTTGGAATCAGCATAACAAGGCATTAAAATAAGAAAATAGAAAAAAAAAAAATCAAAATCAAAAATCTATAATAATTGACGATTAAAGATCTTATATACCCATAACTAGGCTATTTATAAACATAGTGGAAAAATGTAAGGTGTTTTGGAATCAGCATAACGAGACATTAAAATAAGAAAAAAGAAATAAAAAATGAAAAACAAAAAATCAATAATAATTGCCGATTAAAGATCATATATACCCATAACTTGGCCATTTATAAACATAGAGGAGAAATGTAAGGTGTTTTGGAATCAGCATAACAAGGCATTAAAATTAGAAAAAAGAAATAAAAAATGAAAAACAAAAAATCAATAATAATTGCCGATTAAAGATCTTATATACCCATAACTTGGCCATTTATATACATAGAGGAGAAATGTAAGGTGTTTTGGAATCAGCATAACAAGGCATTAAAATAAGAAAAAAGAAATAAAAAATGAAAAACAAAAAATGTATAATAAATGCCGATTAAAGATCTTATATACCCATAACTCGGCTATTTATAAACATAGTGGAAAAATGTAAAGTGTTTTGGAATCAGCATAACAAGGCATTAAAATAAGAAAATAGAAAAAAATAATGAAAATCAAAAAATCTATAATAATTGCCGATTAAAGATCTTATATACCCATAACTAGGCTATTTATAACATTGAGGATAAGAAATGTAACATAGAGGAGAAATGTAAGGTGTTTTGGAATCAGCATAACGAGACATTAAAATAAGAAAAAAGAAATAAAAAATGAAAAACAAAAAATCAATAATAATTGCCGATTAAAGATCTTATATACCCATAACTTGGCCATTTATAAACATAGAGGAGAAATGTAAGGTGTTTTGGAATCAGCATAACAAGGCATTAAAATTAGAAAAAAGAAATAAAAAATGAAAAACAAAAAATGTATAATAAATGCCGATTAAAGATCTTATATACCCATAACTTGGCCATTTATAAACATAGAGGAGAAATGTAAGGTGTTTTGGAATCAGCATAACGAGACATTAAAATAAGAAAAAAGAAATAAAAAATGAAAAACAAAAAATCAATAATAATTGCCGATTTAAGATCTTATATACCCATAACTTGGCCATTTATAAACATAGAGGAGAAATGTAAGGTGTTTCGGAATCAGCATAACAAGGCATTAAAATAAGAAAAAAGAAATAAAAAATGAAAAACAAAAAATGTATAATAAATGCCGATTAAAGATCTTATATACCCATAACTCGGCTATTTATAAACATAGAGGAGAAATGTGAGGTGTTTCGGAATCAGCATAACAAGGCATTAAAATAAGAAAAAAGAAATAAAAAATGAAAAACAAAAAATCAATAATAATTGCCGATTAAAGATCTTATATACCCATAACTCGGCTATTTATAAACATAGAGGATAAGAAATGTAACATAGAGGAGAAATGTAAGGTGTTTTGGAATCAGCATAACAAGGCATAAAAAAAGAAAAAAATCTCTATCTGTAAATGCTTTTAGTTTATTATTTTCAATAATATACCTTTGGAATCGACCAAGGAAAAAATGTTTGTAACCCTTCCTCAAAATTTGAGGTTTTACGTTTTAAGATATGTAGAATCCAATATATACATACATATAAAATCTGTAGAATTACCGATAAAAGATCTCATAAGCCCATAACTCGGGGGGGAGGAGGAGGGGGAATTGTAAGGTGTTTTGGAATCAGCATAACGAGACATTAAAATAAGATAAAAGAAATAAAAAATGAAAAACAAAAAATCAATAATAATTGCCGATTAAAGATCTTATATACCCATAACTTGGCCATTTATAAACATAGAGGAGAAATGTAAGGTGTTTTGGAATCAGCATAACAAGGCATTAAAATAAGAAAAAAGAAATAAAAAATGAAAAACAAAAAATGTATAATAAATGCCGATTAAAGATCTTATATACCCATAACTTGGCCATTTATAAACATAGAGGAGAAATGTAAGGTGTTTTGGAATCAGCATAACGAGACATTAAAATAAGAAAAAAGAAATAAAAAATGAAAAACAAAAAATCAATAATAATTGCCGATTAAAGATCTTATATACCCATAACTTGGCCATTTATAAACATAGAGGAGAAATGTAAGGTGTTTTGGAATCAGCATAACAAGGCATTAAAATTAGAAAAAAGAAATAAAAAATGAAAAACAAAAAATGTATAATAAATGCCGATTAAAGATCTTATATACCCATAACTTGGCCATTTAAAAACATAGAGGAGAATTGTAAGGTGTTTTGAAATCAGCATAACAAGGCATAAAAATAAGAAAATAGAAAAAAAAAAAATCAAAATCAAAAATCTATAATAATTGACGATTAAAGATCTTATATACCCATAACTTGGCCATTTATAAACATAGAGGAGAAATGTAAGGTGTTTTGGAATCAGCATAACAAGGCATTAAAATAAGAAAAAAGAAATAAAAAATGAAAAACAAAAAATGTATAATAAATGCCGATTAAAGATCTTATATACCCATAACTCGGCTATTTATAAACATAGAGGAGAAATGTGAGGTGTTTCGGAATCAGCATAACAAGGCATTAAAATAAGAAACAAGAAAAAAATCTCTATCTGTAAATGCTTTTAGTTTATTATTTTCAATAATAGACCTTTGGAATCGACCAAGGAAAAAATGTTTGTAACCCTTCCTCAAAATTTGAGGTTTTACGTTTTAAGATATGTAGAATCCAATATATACATACATATAAAATCTGTAGAATTACCGATAAAAGATCTCATAAGCCCATAACTCGGGGGGGAGGAGGAGGGGGAATTGTAAGGTGTTTTGGAATCAGCATAACAAGGCATTAAAATAAGAAAATAGAAAAAAAAAAAATCAAAATCAAAAATCTATAATAATTGCCGATTAAAGATCTTATATACCCATAACTCGGCTATTTATAAACATAGTGGAAAAATGTAAAGGGTTTTGGAATCAGCATAACAAGGCATTAAAATAAGAAAATAGAAAAAAAAAATGAAAATCAAAAAATCTATAATAATTGCCGATTAAAGATCTTATATACCCATAACTAGGCTATTTATAAACATTGAGGATAAGAAATGTAACATAGAGGAGAAATGTGAGGTGTTTCGGAATCAGCATAACAAGGCATTAAAATAAGAAAAAAGAAATAAAAAATGAAAAACAAAAAATCAATAATAATTGCCGATTAAAGATCTTATATACCCATAACTCGGCTATTTATAATCATAGAGGATAAGAAATGTAACATAGAGGAGAAATGTAAGGTGTTTCGGAATCAGCATAACAAGGCATTAAAATAAGAAAAAAGAAATAAAAATTGAAAAACAAAAAATCTTTAATAATTGCCGATTAAAGATCTTATATACCCATAACTTGGCCATTTATAAACATAGCGGAGAAATGTAAGGTGTTTTGGAATCTGCATAACAAGGCATTAAAATAAGAAAAAATAAATAAAAAATGAAAAACAAAAAATCAATAATAATTGCCGATTAAAGATCTTATATACCCATAACTCGGCTATTTATAAACATAGAGGATAAGAAATGTAACATAGAGGAGAAATGTAAGGTGTTTTGGAATCAGCATAACAAGGCATAAAAAAAGAAAAAAATCTCTATCTGTAAATGCTTTTAGTTTATTATTTTCAATAATATACCTTTGGAATCGACCAAGGAAAAAAAGCTTTGTAACCCTTCCTCAAAATTTGAGGTTTTACGTTTTAAGATATGTAGAATCCAATATATACATACATATAAAATCTGTAGAATTACCGATAAAAGATCTCATAAGCCCATAACTCGGGGGGGAGGAGGAGGGGGAATTGTAAGGTGTTTTGGAATCAGCATAACGAGACATTTAAATAAGATAAAAGAAATAAAAAATGAAAAACAAAAAATCAATAATAATTGCCGATTAAAGATCTTATATACCCATAACTTGGCCATTTATAAACATAGAGGAGAAATGTAAGGTGTTTTGGAATCAGCATAACAAGGCATTAAAATAAGAAAAAAGAAATAAAAAATGAAAAACAAAAAATGTATAATAAATGCCGATTAAAGATCTTATATACCCATAACTTGGCCATTTATAAACATAGAGGAGAAATGTAAGGTGTTTTGGAATCAGCATAACGAGACATTAAAATAAGAAAAAAGAAATAAAAAATGAAAAACAAAAAATCAATAATAATTGCCGATTAAAGATCTTATATACCCATAACTTGGCCATTTATAAACATAGAGGAGAAATGTAAGGTGTTTTGGAATCAGCATAACAAGGCATTAAAATTAGAAAAAAGAAATAAAAAATGAAAAACAAAAAATGTATAATAAATGCCGATTAAAGATCTTATATACCCATAACTTGGCCATTTATAAACATAGAGGAGAAATGTAAGGTGTTTTGGAATCAGCATAACGAGACATTAAAATAAGAAAAAAGAAATAAAAAATGAAAAACAAAAAATCAATAATAATTGCCGATTAAAGATCTTATATACCCATAACTTGGCCATTTATAAACATAGAGGAGAAATGTAAGGTGTTTTGGAATCAGCATAACAAGGCATTAAAATAAGAAAAAAGAAATAAAAAATGAAAAACAAAAAATGTATAATAAATGCCGATTAAAGATCTTATATACCCATAACTCGGCTATTTATAAATATAGAGGAGAAATGTGAGGTGTTTCGGAATCAGCATAACAAGGCATTAATATAAGAAACAAGAAAAAAATCTCTATCTGTAAATGCTTTTAGTTTATTATTTTCAATAATAGACCTTTGGAATCGACCAAGGAAAAAATGTTTGTAACCCTTCCCTAAAATTTGAGGTTTTACGTTTTAAGATATGTAGAATCCAATATATACATACATATAAAATCTGTAGAATTACCGATAAAAGATCTCATAAGCCCATAACTCGGGGGGGAGGAGGAGGGGGAATTGTAAGGTGTTTTGGAATCAGCATAACAAGGCATTAAAATAAGAAAATAGAAAAAAAAAAAATCAAAATCAAAAATCTATAATAATTGCCGATTAAAGATCTTATATACCCATAACTCGGCTATTTATAAACATAGTGGGAAAATCTAAAGTGTTTTGGAATCAGCATAACAAGGCATTAAAATAAGAAAATAGAAAAAAAAAATGAAAATCAAAAAATCTATAATAATTGCCGATTAAAGATCTTATATACCCATAACTAGGCTATTTATAAACATTGAGGATAAGAAATGTAACATAGAGGAGAAATGTAAGGTGTTTCGGAATCAGCATAACAAGGCATTAAAATAAGAAAAAAGAAATATAAAATGAAGAACAAAAAATCAATAATAATTGCCGATTAAAGATCATATATACCCATAACTTGGCCATTTATAAACATAGAGAAGAAATGTAAGGTGTTTTGGAATCAGCATAACAAGGCATTAAAATAAGAAAAAAGAAATAAAAAATGAAAAACAAAAAATGTATAATAAATGCCGATTAAAGATTTTATATACCCATAACTTGGCCATTTATAAACATAGAGGAGAAATGTAAGGTGTTTTGGAATCAGCATAACGAGACATTAAAATAAGAAAAAAGAAATAAAAAATGAAAAACAAAAAATCAATAATAATTGCCGATTAAAGATCTTATATACCCATAACTCGGCTATTTATAAACATAGAGGATAAGAAATGTAACATAGAGGAGAAATGTAAGGTGTTTTGGAATCAGCATAACAAGGCATTAAAATAAGAAAAAAGAAATAAAAAATGAAAAACAAAAAATGTATAATAAATGCCGATTAAAGATCTTATATACCCATAACTTGGCCATTTAGAAACATAGAGGAGAATTGTAAGGTGTTTTGGAATCAGCATAACAAGGCATTAAAATAAGAAAATAGAAAAAAAAAAAATCAAAATCAAAAATCTATAATAATTGACGATTAAAGATCTTATATACCCATAACTCGGCTATTTATAAACAGTGGAAAAATGTAAAGTGTTTTGGAATCAGCATAACAAGGCATTAAAATAAGAAAATAGAAAAAAAAAATGAAAATCAAAAAATCTATAATAATTGCCGATTAAAGATCTTATATACCCATAACTAGGCTATTTATAAACATAGTGGAAAAATGTAAGGTGTTTTGGAATCAGCATAACAAAGCATTAAAATAAGAAAAAATAAAAATGAAAAATAACGAAAAAGAAATATCTCTATCTGTAAATGCTTTTAGTTTATAATTTTCAATAATAGACCTTTGGAATCGACCAAGGAAAACATTTTTGTAACCCTCCCTCAAAATTTGAGGTTTTACGTTTCAAGATATTTAGAATCCGAATATCGAATAATAAGAAATCCGTCCGTCCGCCGTCCGACGTATGCCGTACGCCGTTCGCTGCTTTTCTACGAGACTTTTGGACCGATTGTCTTGAGATTCGGTACCAATGTAACAAGTCACCCCGGAATGATCCTCGGAACTCGACATTACCATCTGTCTGTTTGTTTCAAAATGGCGGACAATTAGTTATCTCATAATCCCATAACTCTGCCATTTATAAAGATAGAAAGGAAATTTTTCCCCCACTACATTTGAGCTCCTCCAGCGGCCCCCTTTGGGTAAAATGAGATGAAATTCAGTATATAGGGCTTTCTTCAAGGCAGAACAATACCATTAGAGAAAGGATATAATCTAGTCAAAATTTCGGTATGTTTAGCTGAATTACCTGATATCGTCGTTTTGAAGTATCCGTTTGGGATTTCGACTTGGTTCCCCCACCCATCTAGGTATTCCGATTTTTTTTAAACATTTTCGTTTCATAATCCCTAGAGTATGATTTTGGAAGATTTGGAGATGTCTGATATACATATATATATATATATATATATATATATATATATATATATATATATATATATATATATATATATATATATATGCTGTTATGCCTTGTTATGCTGATTCCGAAACACCTCATATTTCTCCTCTATGTTTATAAATAGCCGAGTTATGGGTATACAAGATCTTTAATCGGCAATTATTATAGATTTTTGTTTTTCATTTTTTTTTTTTCATTTTTTTTTTTAATGCCTTGTTATGCTGATTCTAAAACACCTTACATTTCCTCTCTATTTTTATAAATGGACGAGTTAAGGACTTATGAGATCTTTAGGCGGTAATTATGCAGAATTTATATGTATGTATATATATATGTTTTATTTTTTTTTTTTTTTTTAACGCCTTGTTATGTTGATTCTAAAACACCTTACATTTCCTTTCTATCTTTATAAATGGCCGAGTTATGGGATTATGAGATATCTAATTGTCCGCCATTTTGAAACAAACAGACGGATGGTAATGTCGAGTTCCGAGGATCATTCCGGTGTGAGTTGTGACATTGGTACCGAATCTCAAGACAATCGGTCCAATAGTCTCGGAGAAAAGCCGCGGACGGCATACGGCGGACGGCGGACGGACGGATTTTTTTTTTATTCGATATTTGGATTCTACGTATTTTAAAACGTAAAACCTAAAATTTCTAGGGGGGCTACAACAATTTTTTCCTTGGTCGATTCCAAAGGTCTATTATTGAAAATAATAAACCAAAATTAGATAAATTGTTAGCAATCGTTGAAAAGTTCCATCTTTTTATCTGAGATTCACGATTTTGGAAAGCAATTAGTAATCTAATAAAGGAAAGGGCAAAATATGATTATTTTTTTCGGTTTTGTCAACAGACAGATTTTATATTTTCTGTCTTTTTTTTATTTTTTATCTAGCAATTCTTATATTAGATTGGTTTTTCTTTTCTTATCCTCCGTTTATTTAAAAATCTTTTTTGCATACATAAATGAACAATATGTATACAATGTATACATCTCAAGTCCTTACATTACCCGAAGTTATGTCAAGGCAAAGCTGTTTAAATGTCCGCTGCGTGCAGGGGTTTCACATTACTAATTTTTAGAGAACGGGGAAGAATCATTTTGCTGGTTAAGGAATATGGAGAAATAGGTTTAGACTGCTGAGTCCAGACCCCTTTCTTCGGCGAGCATGTCGACCAGGGAGACTGAGCTCTGCCACCTCCCAGGCCTTGGTGGTGGGGCGATATCACTGAATAGAGAATTAGCACAGACCTTCAGCCCATCAAAGAATTTTATGTGCCTCCGGTTTATATATTCTGGCACAGTGGGTAACTGTGCTAGACCTGGAGCTCCTCCAAGTCTCCAGAAGTGGCGATGATCGTCATGAGTACACCATAAATGTTCATGCCGGAATAAGGTCTTCCAGTCACGAATGAGGATGGTTATCTGCTGGGTCATCGCATTGATGGCCGGTTTCAGGCCGTAGTGACGCGTGCTCTGAAAGATGTTCCTCAGGTTGTTCCTCTGGCCAATCAGAGCAAGGATGTGCTGTGGAGGATTCCTGATCGCGTTGGGTTGAGGGCTGAACCTGGGGATATTCTAGGAGCTGGGCTCTGGATGTTAGTGGTGATGACTTCCACCGCTGTATTCACCTCGGCTTCAGTCCGAAGAGACTGAATTGTGGTTAGTGTTTCTTCAACACGAGACCTGTAGCCCTTCCAATCGGCCTTGTGAAAGAGGTACCTGCTCGCCGGTGATGTGGCAAGCGTGTCCTCAAAGGTGTAAAGCACAGGCCGATGATCTGACGGTCCGTACGGGAGCGCTAGGCAATCCGAGATGGTGTACAGATCTCTGGTCAGGAGCAGATCTAGGGTCGAAATACACTCAGGTCGGGCTGCATGTCTAAAGGTGTCCACCCCCGGGGGAAAGACAGCTATCCTGGTCTTAGTGCTGTAGGTACCCAGTGGATTGTTACTACCACATAGCCAGGCGGAAAGTCGAGCATTGAAGTCCCCAAGGAGGATACACTGACCCTTCCTCTGGGCAGCAATAGCTTCACAGAGCTGAGTACAGCCCTAGGTGTCCTATATTAGATTGAAAAATAGATTCAACAATTTGATTTGCATGTGATGAAGTAATAATTCCCAACGTGAGTGTTTCAGTTGGAGAGAAAGGTTAATTAAATGTAGTGACGATTGATAGAAAATTTAGTACAGTAAGCACTCCACAATTGGTATATTTATATTGCAGGAAAGAATATATCAGCACCTTATCTATTTTGCGACAAAAATGAAAACTGGATAGAGTAAACGAAGATACAAGTTTGATAAGAATTACTACATACAACGTGCTATCGTTTGATTTTAAGTTAAATTGTATGCTTTTTGCTGAATTTATGAAAACTCCAGATAGATTGAGGAAAAGAAAAAAAATCACTAAAATCATTGAAAAGTGCGAATACTTCACATTCATAAAATTGTGGAACATTAAACAAAAATAAATGATAAATTATCATCATCTGTCATGTATAGGACTGATGAAATAAGAGGTTTGGTAGCGATAAGGAAACTTCATCGACTTTATTACAAAGTATTTGTTTTAATCCAGATTATGAAAATGCTTTCGCTCGTATTTGCAGCTCAATATTGGAAAACTCAGAGTTTACGAACTTTGGCATAAATAAATTATTCGACTTTAAAAAAGTAAACTGGATTGTAAAAATAAGAAGTGGTCAATAAAAACAGGAAAATCAGATTAGAGGAATATTTTATGAACCAATTAATTATCAGCGAAACTGCAGGTTCCAAAAGTAACTTGTAATAAAAAGGAATACTAGAAGACCAATAAATAATGAATAACAGTGGAATGTATAATGAATAATAATGGAATGTCTCATTCTCTTGATTTATTTAAAACACTTTATGCAAAACATCCAGCTGAAAAAGATATTTCAGAAGATACAAAAAAAAAAAATCTGATGTGGATAATACCTGAATTCCTTGTACGCCTATTTAACTATAAATCGGTGGGTCATAAAGTGATTCTGAATTTGGTTACTAGTTTCCGAACATTGCAGTATCTCAAAAACGACACTCGACATCCATCTATTGACACACACACACATATACTCTTGTTTCTGTAGGTCTCTTTCCGTTCTTATATATGTCGTTTTCTTTCAATAGGTAACAAGTTCCCAAGAGATTTCTCCGTATTCCGTGACAACATTAGAACTGTCAATGTCAATAGATAAAGTATTGGAAATCGACAGTTTCGACATTTTAAGCGGAAGAACCCACTTAACTAAAATCTTATTGTCCTTCTGCAAACTTGTTCATCTCATATATGGGGAGGAAAATCAGTATTTCACTCATAATTTTAACACTTAAAACAAGTAATAAAAATGTTTATTGGGAGTGGGGAAAAAATTATGTAATTTTATTATGGCCTTCAAGTAAAGTACCCTTTTCGGCTCACCATTATCAACTAAAATCTAGTAAATGCATTCATATTGATATAAAAGTAAAGTAAAACAAGTAAAGTACCACTTCCGGTAATCATGTAGTGGCAAAAAGGGAGATTCACAACTTGATTTTACAGCAGTCCTAAATACAAAATTTTAAGTTTCTACGTCTAAACGTTTTTGAATTATGCAAGATACGCACGTAAGTACGAACGTACGAACGTAAAAAAGTACGAACGTACGTACAGACGTCACGATGAAACTAGTCAAAACGCTATCATATTTTTTTGTGTTTGTTTTACCAAAAGTTAGTCTGATTTTTTTATTTTTTTTTAGCTTTATTTTTTATTCACATCTGTCGAAAATGTCTTATAAAAGTAGAAATAAATTACGGAAATAGTTTAAAAAGTAGTTTAACTAATAAAATTTTAATAGAAATGAGAGTGGAAGAAGGGCCAGAGCCAAAAGGGATTGGTGGTCCGCTCTTTGAATCCCGATTTTAAGTCCAAACTTGGAAATTTTGTTAAAATTTGTGGGTATTTAGCATTAAATTTAGTTCTTCCAACTCAAAATTCCGATATAAAAATCATGAAGAATTTTTGTCTTCTGTTTTTTTTATCACTTTTCATCTATGTGAGCATATAAGCGTAAAAATGGTTCAAATAAAGTTTGTAAACAGTTTAATTATGCTTGGAAGAAAAGTAGTTTTGCATCTGAATGACTGATAACAAAAAACGGATAGCGTTTTTTTTAAATTATTTCCCACCGCTGCTTCAGGCGCCATTTTGAGCATGTTCCGCGGCTCGGATTCTTGGTGACTTTGTAGGAGATGCTTGTTTTAATGACTTCTAAAACATATGTGAAATTCAGCTTTCCCTTGATTATTTCTCCCCAAAGTGAAATTTGACTGGAGTATAATTCAAAATACCCAGTGTGGTCCTCTAAATTCATCAAATTTCGAGAATATTTCTCTTTTATGTCCTTCTTTTAAGGCGGTCATTGGTCTCCTTTTAACAGATCAGTTTGTGTCTGTATCTGTTTCATTTAACAGAGTTATATATAAGGTGGTGGTATGTTTGTTAATTTTTTTTTTCAAATTTTGTTGTCGTAAGCTTAAGGTTAATTTGTTGTAAGTTTAAGAAAATGTAGGGTTTTATATCACAACTTCCTAATTTTTTACGATTTTCGAAAAATGTCGTCAAAATTATAATTTATTTGCATATCTCAATATATACATAACATATTGGGATGCAAAGTGTGCGTAAAATTTTAGTTTTGTTTCTAGATTTTACCATGAAAATTTTGAAAGAAGCGAGATATAGCTACAAATGTGTTTTTGTAGGATATTTTTTATTTTATTTTTATTTTATATATGCAATTACGTAATGTGATAGTTACTGTTAAAATGATAAACTAGAATGTCAGATAAGATGGAATTAATATTAAAAATAAGAAAAATTATGCCCCGAAACACGATACAGCTATTTTTTATTTTATTTTTTGATTAATTATGACTTAACTAAACTTTTGACGAGTGAAATTCTTGAAGGAGAGGACAGACAGCCGGAAGAGCTCGTGAATATCTGCTTATCTTCAGGTGTGAATAAATTGGAATTCTCATTGAGCCATTTTTCAAATAATTACGAGGATTGTCCAGATCATTTTCAAAGCCTATCTGAAGAACTTAATTTTAAATTTCTAAAAATATTCAAAGCGAGAAGGTTAAATTGGAACGGAATGACGAAACGTTTTTACATAATAAATCTTAATCGATTAAAAAATTGTTGTTATGAATGGTCATGCATGTCATGGAGGAATCGATTGCAGGTTTATCTAAATCTAGAGCAGAAGGTGGTGAACCTGAAGGTAGGTGGAAAAATTTTTTCTTTGATTGCTGCAAAAAAACAACAACAAAGAAGAGCATAAGAAGTAAATGGCACGTTTTCAAGAAATGAAATTCAATTAGCTTGTGAATACAATCTTTGTCAGGCTAGGGATGGTAATGTCGCAAAAAAAAATAAGATAAACACCCTTACGGAAGAAGTTGATAAAATTGCTGAAGAATCTGCAAAACGTAACAGTAAAGACCACTTTAATAAAGAAGAAGTATCAGCACTATCTATCGGTGCGAAACTTAAAAAATTTCGAAGTAAACAATGTTTTTACTATGTAAGCCATGAGCTCCATTTAACCATGCTGGACTTCTTCCATTTGTGGGTGTAAACCTTCTGATATGAACGATTTATCCCATGTGAACAATTAAGATTAATTGCGAAAAAACATTTCGTCATTCCGTTTCAATCTAACCTTCTCGCTTTGAATTTTTTTAGAAATTTTAAATTAAATTCTTCAGATAGGCTTTGAAAATTTTCTCGACAATCCTCTTACTTATTTGAAAAATGGCTCAATAAGTATTAATTACTATTAATTCATATCTGAAGATAAGCAGACATTCACAAGCTCTTCCGACTGTCTGCCCTCTCCTTCAAGAATTTCACTCGTCAAAAGTTTAGTTAAGTCATAATTAATCAAAAAATAAAATAAAAAATAGCTGTATCGTGTTTCGGGGCATAATTTTTCTTATTTTTAATATTAATTTCATCTTATCTGACATTCTAGTTTATCATTTTAACAGTAGCTATCACATTACGTAATTGCATATATAAAATATAAATAAAATAAAAAATACCCTACATAAACACAACAATTTGTAGCTATATCTCGCTAGGGGGCAGAACTTCACTATGGTTTTTCTACTGAAAACTTTAATTTAAGGATTAAACTATTTTTTTATGATACATTTTTTTTGGTCTACTCATTGAAAAAATTTCTATGGCGAAATAAGCGTTACGCTTCGTCTAAAGTGTAAAAATTGATGCATCGTTTTAAAATTTTCATGGTAAAATCTAGAAACAAAACTAAAGGTCGTTTAGCGCCCTTGCTTGAAGGCGTAGAAAAATAGAATATGGAACCAGTAGAGTCATCTTGAGACCTATTTATGTGAATTTATGTGGCGGAAGAAATATAATAACGAAGGTATTTTTAAGAGGATTTGGAAAGACATAATAGATTTCATGTCTCCAATGTAAATATTGTAAACATATGCTTTCTCCCTCTTTTTGTTAAAATTGATCAGGTTATGAACTCTTGAACCAGGTTAATCGGTGGTGTCCGTATTTCGCATAAGACACTACAATTTGTTTTGAGATCACCAGTGATAACCATAACCCAGTCTTACGCCGAGTCGGAGTGGCTTTGCTCTTCCTACCGCTGTCGGCATTTCCTTGCTTTCTTCCTGTACCACGTGATTAGAACTCAGCGCCTCACCTATATCCTACAGAACATTCAGCTAAATCCTCCATTCAATCCCGTTCCTCTATATCCCGCCCATTCTACCCTCTTCCCTATCGAACTGCTGCGTTTGATAAGTTCTTCCTGCTTCCTCACTCTGGAACTCTATTCCTCCTGTAATTCACCATGGACCAACAGCCTCCTCCTTTATATAATAACATATTTTTTCTTTGTATCTCATATATTTTTATCATTCTGTTTATTAATATCATTTATAACTGTTATTGGTACTTACTATCTCTGTTGTTGTTGTAAGAAGAAGTTGGTCGGAGGGTGGGGTCAATGAAGAATGCATTAATAAGAGTAAATTATTTTATTGTGTGTCAACGCTTCGACCTGAGTTTTTTTTTTTTTTTTTTTTATTTATTTATTGAACATTATACAATCTGCCACACTCAAGGGCAATGAGTATTAGGGATGAAGTACCCATTCACACTGTATATACAACTATGCATACAATAAAATAATTATAAAGGAAAATAAATTGATAAACTAAAGGACACTAGTGATAAATAAATATACAATGTTAACAAAAGAAGAATAAAATAAAATAAAATGAATATAAAATAAAATAAATTAAGAAAATAAAATGAATAAAAATTCTTGATTGCATTCATACATATATACATATTTACATTCTGCCCAGGGAATCCCCAGCCATGCCCTGTTCTCCACTTGTAGATGGCAAGGCAAGACTCGAAGAAGTCCCAGCGCTTCTCTCTGAGCCGCGTCACTGGATCAAGCCAGTGGAAACTGAGTGAGAGCACTAGGGCCACAGTCGCTCAGGACTTGAGTGGAGGATCTGGCCATTGCCAGGACTCCAATAGCATATTTACAGAAGGTCTCGTGGCCACTGCCGCTTCAACCTACGAGGAGGATTATAGGGATGGCTTGAGCTGGATAGGGATTGTGCTAAGGGATTAGGATGGCAGCTAAGGTTCTGGTGAAAGTTTGAAAATTTAGATGGAATAAGGTCAAGTACAAATGGGATGTTTAGGTCATGATGTAAGGTCTTGTTTGAAACATAATAAGGAGCGTTGACTATTGTTCGAAGGACTTTGGACTGAAAGGATTGGATACGTTTGATGTTCGAAGATTTTGCTGTCCCCCACAGTTCAAGTCCGTAGGTCCAAATAGATTTTAGTATGGTCTTGTAGATTATTAGTTTGTTGTCTATTGAAAGATGTGATGTTCTGTTCAATAGTCTATATAACTGGCCATATCTTCGGTTGAGTTCTTGTCTCTTAAGCCTGGTATGTGGGTTCCATGTCAGTCTTTTGTCTAGGAGGAAACCAAGATACCGAACTGTGTCGGAGGTGGGAAGTGGAATGGAATTGAACTGGACTGGAGGACAGGGTCTGCGACGGAGTGTGAAGGTGACATTTTTACATTTGGATTCATTGACATTGATGCGCCAATGGTTGCACCACTGTTCAATCGAGGAGAGGTGATTTGGAGATTAAAGGATGCTACTTCAGGGTCTGGGTGAGAAGATAGGATGGCTGTATCATCAGCAAATGTTGCAAGGAAGGTATCGGGGCTTGTGGGAATATCCGCGGTGTACAGGATATAGAGGATAGGACCTAAGACACTGCCTTGTGGAACTCCGGCTTTGATTGGATAAAAATCGGAATATTCAGTGCCGCAGCGAACTCTAAAGGTTCGGTTAGAACGATAGGATCGAAGGATTAAGTATAAGGATTGGGGTAGATGGATTTTGAGCTTGAAAAGCAAGCCATCGTGCCACACCCGGTCGAAAGCTTGCGCTACGTCCAGAAAGGCACTAGTGCAATATTGCTTGCTTTCAAGTGCATGGGATATATGGTCCACAACGCGAAGACCTTGTTGGACCGTGGAATGTCTAGGGCGGAATCCGAACTGGTGTGAAGGGATTATTTGGGATTCAAGGAAGGGTAGGATGCGTTTGAGAAGTATTTTTTCAAACACTTTTGAAAGAATTGGAAGCAGGCTTATTGGTCTATAGGATGAGGTATTATTGACAGGTTTGCCTGGTTTAAGAAAAAGGATGATTGTAGAGTGTTTCCATATTAGGGGAAAGTGGGTTGTGCGATGATGCAGTTGTATAGGTAGGTTAGGAATATAATTGCTTTTTTTGGAAGCTGTCGCAGGATTTGGGATGTGAGGAGATCGTGACCAGGGGATTTTCGGGATTTTAATCTGTTTATAAGGAATTTGACCTCAGAGGGGTTAACAGCTTTAGGAGGTGGAGAGAGTGGGATCGGTGAGAAGAGGAATTCTTTTATTTCAGCTGTATGGGTGGGGTGGTGTTCAGGATGGGGAATGAATATATTGGATAGGTGTCTGGCAAATTCCTCTGTTCTATTCTCATCTGACGAGGCCCAGGAGCCATCATCACGTCGGAGGGGATGGGAAATATGGTGGTGTTTAAGGATTTTTTTGGTTATTTTCCAGAGGGAGTTATCAGTGGCAGATAATGAGGAAAGGTAGGAATTGTAGGATTGGGATCTATGGGTTGCTAGTTTCTTTTTAACCAGCCTGGAATAATAATTGTATGATTTCCGATCGTCAGGATGCCTGGTTCTCTGCCAGAGGGTCCTAGAACGTCTTTTGCTTTGGATAAGATCTCGGAGTTCTTGAGGTAAAGGATTCTCGCGGTCTTTAGTGGAAGAAAGGGGTTGGGATGCTGACCAAACTGCTTGTTGGATCAGAGTGGTATAGGAATTTACAGCTTCATCTAGGTCTTGAGGGGTTTTTAGGGAGACTCTGAGGTCTATTTTATGGTTTATGATCTGACGGAAGCGGTTCCAGTTAACTGGGCCTCTGATGAATGAAGGCGGAAGTGATTTTGGAATAGGTGATAAGGAAAGGGTTAGGACTAGAGGGCTATGGTCTGAGGAGAGGTCATCTAGCCGTTGGACGGAACAATTTAGTGGCCCTAGACCTTTGTGCATAAAGAAGTCTAGGAGATCGGGGTTGCGGTTGGGATCAATTGGCCAGTATGTAGGAGTATCGGGAGAAAGGATATTACAGGAATGGGAAATAAGTGCAGATAGCAATGTTCGCCCTCGGGTGTTTGTGGTTCTGGCTCCCCACTGTTGATGCTTGGCATTTAAGTCTGCACCTATAAGGAATCGATGTCCTAAGGAGTTCAGGAAGGAATTGACCTGCGATTCGGAAAATTGGGTTTTTGGTGGGGAATATGCTGCAACAAATGTTAATGGAAAAAGAGAGGTTTGGATTGATACAGTCGTGGTCTGAAGGAAGTTGTGATTTGTTAAGGGGACCATGTGATGGGAGAGGGATTGATGAATTATGGCTGCGGTGCCAGCGTGCGCAGTTCCATCGGGATGATCAGTTCGATAGATTTGGTAACCAGGAATGCAGAACTGTCGTTTGTTGGTTAGTCGGGTTTCAGTTATTAGTGCTAAGTCAATGTCTTTGTCTTGTAGTAGGACTGTTAGTTCGTTTATATGGTTTCGAACGCCATTCGCATTCCAAAGGAGGATGGATAAGGGTTTAATGGAACTCATTTAAGGGTTTCTTGAGGGAGGAGTAAAGTGGGATACAAGATTGGTGAGGAGTGATATTAACGGGATGACAACGGATTTCAGTTCGGAGAGGAAGGATGTCAACATACTGGTGAGATCAGTAGCAACTGGGGGGGGGGGGGAATATGGAAAGTTTGGTGTTGAAAGGATTGTTGAGGATTTGGTATGTTTTGAGGGACGGGTTGCTGAGGTTGTTGAGGACTTAGTTGTTGCGGCAGGGCCTCTCGTTTGTTTTCCTGGTTTCTTCCTCCTAGTAATTGGGCAAAGGACACCGTTGGATCAATGATTTTGGATGGTTCTCGTCTTGGCTTCGTGTTTTCTTCTCTGCCTCCAGGTTTCTGGAATTTATTCTTCAGATTTTTATATATCTGGCAGCCTTTATAGTTAGCCGGGTGATCTTTTGAGCACAAGGCACAAACTGCCGGGGTTTGCCTCGATTTGGTGCATACATCAGTTCTGTGCTGCTCGCCACATTTCACGCATCTGGGTGCATGGTGGCAATAGGTTTTGGTGTGGCCATAAGCCTGGCAATTATGGCACTGAACTGTGCTTCTTTTGGTGTGTGGTTTTTCAACCTTGATGGCAGTATAATAAAGCCTTCTCACTTCATATATTTTTTCGACCCCTGGTGTAGGGTCCAGGTCTACGAAGAATAGAGGTAGGGCTATTTTTCTGTTTTCTTCGGTATTATCTTTCAGGACGTTAATCACCTGACGAACCTTGAAGCCTAGAGCCGTGAGTTCTTCTTGAATGACTTCAGCTGGTGTTTAGGGGTGCATGTTCCTAATTACCACCCTAAGAGATCGCTCTTGGCGGAGTTGATAAGTATGGAAGTCCGCCTTGGTTTCTGTCAAATATTTAACTATTTTACGGTAAGTATCGGCTGTGTCTGGCGATATCTTAGTGTCGCTACTTCTACTTAGACAGGAGTAGCTATTGGGGGTCGTTATTTTATTCAACTGGGCGCATAGTAGTTGAAAATTTTTAATGTTTTTAACAAAAATTGGAGGGGGGCGGGCGTGAACTTGACCTTGAGTCGTAAGGAAAGCGCGAACCTCTCCCCACAACGCTACTCAAGGCACTGAGCTGGCCTCACCAGTGGTGGTAGGGATAATATGGCTGCCTGTCCAGATAACACACTTGAAACTGTCCTTCACTGATGCAGTAAATAAACTAAACTTACTGTAGGATTAAACAGGTATTTACTGATGCTTCTCAGCTACAGTTACTTGTGGTCAACAATTAAATAAATTCACTCCGATATCTTCTGTTATAACGGCAAGAATACAGAGAGACGATGTGAAACGTGTATGCTCTAAACTATGCGCATGCGCAGACCCCGACCTGAGTTTTAAGCCATCATCAGGGCAGCTTCAGCCAAGCACCAAGTTATTAGTGTGTTCTTCATTTAAAAAAAAAAAAAATAAATATGAATATGATAGAAATTTAATTATTTAAACGTGTTTTTTTTTTTACTATGCTGAAAAGTTTGGATTTGACAGTTACGTGGTTTCACTCAGCGACCGACGATATAGTTAATAAAAAAAAATATCTGATGTGGGCAACACATGACTTCCTTGTACGCCTATTAAATTATAAATCCGTGGCTCAAAAAGTGATACTGAATTTTGTTACTAGTTTCCAAAGATTGCAGTAAAAACGACACTCGGCGTCCCGTCATCCATCTATTGACAAACACACACACACACACACACACAAACACACACTCTTGTCACTGGAGGTATCATTCCGTTATTATAAGTCGTTTTCCTTCAGTAGGCAACTAGTTTCCATGATATTTCTTCATGTTCCATGACAACAATAAAACTGTCAATATCACTGGATAAAGCATTAGAAATGGACAGTTTCGACATATTAAGCGGAAAAACCCACTTAACTAATATCTTATTCGCATGATGAAGACTTGTTGATCTCACAAATGGGAAAGAAAACTAGTATTTAAGACTCAATTTTAAAACTTAAAATAAGTAATAAAACGCTGCAAATTATTACACAATGGTTTATTATTTCCATTTAGTAATCTTTCAAAAATTTCTATTCTGTCCAAGAAAAAAAATTAAGCAGTAGTCACCAATGGGAAAGAAAGTTGAAGCTTTTCACAAGATGATCGACGTGAGAGTGCTAAACTGGGAATGTTAATTTAAAAACTCTGTCAATTCAAGTAGGCTGTGATGTAAAATGATACAGAGGAAATATTTGATGTGCACTTCAGAAGGAAACAAAAAAAAGGAAAGACTAAGGAAGCAAAAGGAAGTAAAGAAATAATCCAAGAAAGAATAAAACAGAGAGATACGAGGAAGTCAGAAGCCCAATAGATAAGTCAGGAAGCAGGATGACTAGCCGCCAGGAGAATCAGTCTCAGAAGTTCCTAACGCAATATCTCAGCTAATAATGGTCCTATTTAAATGATTTTTATTTCGTTTTGTAGGGAATTTCATTGGCTTTCGTTTAAATACAATAAAAGCTCCAATTTAGACTAAAATCTAGTATGTTATTTAAATCAATATATAAGTTAAATACTAAATTTGAGAAGTTTTGCATAGTATTTTAATGTAATTTTTGATGGAAATCAATTATGACCTTCAAGTAAAGTACCACTTCCGGTGATCATGCAGTGACCAAAAAGGGAGGTTCACAACTAGATTTTACAACAATCCTAAATACAAAATTTCAACTTTCTACGGCAAACCGTTTTTGAGTTATGCGAAATAAGAACTTCAAAATTTTCGCGATTACAATACTTCCTTTACTTCGTACAAGGAAGTAAAAAAAAAATTTTGCGGACGGATTTTTTTTTATTCGATATTTGGATTCTACGTATCTTGAAACGTAAAACCTCAAATTTTGAGAGGGGGGGAGGGTTACAAAAATATTCTATTGAAAGTCTAATGTCTGACCTTCAAGTAAAGTACCACTTCCGGTTTTCCAATTTAGACTGAAATCTAGTATGTTATTTAAATCAATATATAAGTTATAAATACTAAATTTGAGAAGTTTTGCATAGTATTTTAATATAATTTTTGATGGAAATCAATTATGACCTACAAGTAAAGTACCACTTCCGGTGATCAAGCAGTGACCAAAAAGGGAGGTTCACAACTAGATTTTACAACAATCCAAAATACAAAATTTCAACTTTCTACGGCAAACCGTTTTTGAGTTATGGGAAATACGAACGTACGAACGTACGTACAGACGCCACGACGAAACTAGTCAAAATGGATTCAGGGATGGTCAAAATGGATATTTCCGTCGAAATCTGAAAACCGAAAATTTTCGCGATTACAATACTTCCTTTACTTCGTACAAGGAAGTAAAAAAAAAATTTTGCGGACGGATTTTTTTTATTCGATATTTGGATTCTATGTATCTTGAAACGTAAAACCTCAAATTTTGAGAGGAGGGGGGATTAGAAAATATTCTATTGAAAGTCTAATGTCTGACCTTCAAGTAAAGTACCACTTCCGGTTTTCCAATTTAGACTAAAATCTAGAATGTTATTTAAATCAATATATAAGTTATAAATACTAAATTTGAGAAGTTTTGCATAGTATTTTAATATAATTTTTGATGGAAATCAATTATGACCTACAAGTAAAGTACCACTTCCGGTGACCAAGCAGTGACCAAAAAGGGAGGTTCACAACTAGATTTTATAACAATCCTAAATACAAAATTTCAACTTTCTACGGCAAACTGTTTTTGAGTTATGCAAAATACGAACGTACGAACGTACGTATAGACGCCACGAATAAACTAGTCAAAATGGATTCAGGGATGGTCAAAATGGATATTTCCGTCGAAATCTGAAAACCGAAAATTTTCGCGATTACAATACTTCCTTTACTTCGTACAAGGAAGTAAAAAAAAAAATTTTGCGGACGAATTTTTTTTTATTCGATATTTGAATTCTACGTATCTTGAAACGTAAAACCTCAAATTTTGAGAGGGGAGGGGGTTACAAAAATATTCTATTGAAAGTCTAATGTCTGACCTTCAAGTAAAGTACCACTTCCGGTTTTCCAATTTAGACTGAAATCTAGTATGTTATTTAAATCAATATATAAGTTATAAATACTAAATTTGAGAAGTTTTGCATAGTATTTTAATGTAATTTTTGATGGAAATCAATTATGACCTTCAAGTAAAGTACCACTTCCGGTGATCATGCAGTGACCAAAAAGGGAGGTTCACAACTAGATTTTACAACAATCCTAAATACAAAATTTCAACTTTCTACGGCAAACCGTTTTTGAGTTATGCGAAATAAGAACTTCAAAATTTTCGCGATTACAATACTTCCTTTACTTCGTACAAGGAAGTAAAAAAAAAATTTTGCGGACGGATTTTTTTTTATTCGATATTTGAATTCTACGTATCTTGAAACGTAAAACCTCAAATTTTGAGAGGGGGGGGGGTTACAAAAATATTCTATTGAAAGTCTAATGTCTGACCTTCAAGTAAAGTACCACTTCCGGTTTTCCAATTTAGACTGAAATCTAGTATGTTATTTAAATCAATATATAAGTTAAATACTAAATTTGAGAAGTTTTGCATAGTATTTTAATGTAATTTTTGATGGAAATCAATTATGACCTTCAAGTAAAGTACCACTTCCGGTGATCATGCAGTGACCAAAAAGGGAGGTTCACAACTAGATTTTACAACAATCCTAAATACAAAATTTCAACTTTCTACGGCAAACCGTTTTTGAGTTATGCGAAATAAGAACTTCAAAATTTTCGCGATTACAATACTTCCTTTACTTCGTACAAGGAAGTAAAAAAAAAATTTTGCGGACGGATTTTTTTTTATTCGATATTTGGATTCTACGTATCTTGAAACGTAAAACCTCAAATTTTGAGAGGGGGGGGGTTACAAAAATATTCTATTGAAAGTCTAATGTCTGACCTTCAAGTAAAGTACCACTTCCGGTTTTCCAATTTAGACTGAAATCTAGTATGTTATTTAAATCAATATATAAGTTATAAATACTAAATTTGAGAAGTTTTGCATAGTATTTTAATGTAATTTTTGATGGAAATCAATTATGACCTTCAAGTAAAGTACCACTTCCGGTGATCATGCAGTGACCAAAAAGGGAGGTTCACAACTAGATTTTACAACAATCCTAAATATAAAATTTCAACTTTCTACGGCAAACCGTTTTTGAGTTATGCGAAATAAGAACTTCAAAATTTTCGCGATTACAATACTTCCTTTACTTCGTACAAGGAAGTAAAAAAAAAATTTTGCGGACGGATTTTTTTTTATTCGATATTTGAATTCTACGTATCTTGAAACGTAAAACCTCAAATTTTGAGAGGGGGGGGGGTTACAAAAATATTCTATTGAAAGTCTAATGTCTGACCTTCAAGTAAAGTACCACTTCCGGTTTTCCAATTTAGACTGAAATCTAGTATGTTATTTAAATCAATATATAAGTTATAAATACTAAATTTGAGAAGTTTTGCATAGTATTTTAATGTAATTTTTGATGGAAATCAATTATGACCTTCAAGTAAAGTACCACTTCCGGTGATCATGCAGTGACCAAAAAGGGAGGTTCACAACTAGATTTTACAACAATCCTAAATACAAAATTTCAACTTTCTACGGCAAACCGTTTTTGAGTTATGCGAAATAAGAACTTCAAAATTTTCGCGATTACAATACTTCCTTTACTTCGTACAAGGAAGTAAAAAAAAAATTTTGCGGACGGATTTTTTTTTATTCGATATTTGGATTCTACGTATCTTGAAACGTAAAACCTCAAATTTTGAGAGGGGGGGAGGGTTACAAAAATATTCTATTGAAAGTCTAATGTCTGACCTTCAAGTAAAGTACCACTTCCGGTTTTCCAATTTAGACTGAAATCTAGTATGTTATTTAAATCAATATATAAGTTATAAATACTAAATTTGAGAAGTTTTGCATAGTATTTTAATATAATTTTTGATGGAAATCAATTATGACCTACAAGTAAAGTACCACTTCCGGTGATCGAGCAGTGACCAAAAAGGGAGGTTCACAACTAGATTTTACAACAATCCTAAATACAAAATTTCAACTTTCTACGGCAAACCGTTTTTGAGTTATGGGAAATACGAACGTACGAACGTACGTACAGACGCCACGACGAAACTAGTCAAAATGGATTCAGGGATGGTCAAAATGGATATTTCCGTCGAAATCTGAAAACCGAAAATTTTCGCGATTACAATACTTCCTTTACTTCGTACAAGGAAGTAAAAAAAAAATTTTGCGGACGGATTTTTTTTATTCGATATTTGGATTCTATGTATCTTGAAACGTAAAACCTCAAATTTTGAGAGGAGGGGGGATTAGAAAATATTCTATTGAAAGTCTAATGTCTGACCTTCAAGTAAAGTACCACTTCCGGTTTTCCAATTTAGACTAAAATCTAGAATGTTATTTAAATCAATATATAAGTTATAAATACTAAATTTGAGAAGTTTTGCATAGTATTTTAATATAATTTTTGATGGAAATCAATTATGACCTACAAGTAAAGTACCACTTCCGGTGACCAAGCAGTGACCAAAAAGGGAGGTTCACAACTAGATTTTATAACAATCCTAAATACAAAATTTCAACTTTCTACGGCAAACTGTTTTTGAGTTATGCAAAATACGAACGTACGAACGTACGTATAGACGCCACGAATAAACTAGTCAAAATGGATTCAGGGATGGTCAAAATGGATATTTCCGTCGAAATCTGAAAACCGAAAATTTTCGCGATTACAATACTTCCTTTACTTCGTACAAGGAAGTAAAAAAAAAAATTTTGCGGACGAATTTTTTTTTATTCGATATTTGAATTCTACGTATCTTGAAACGTAAAACCTCAAATTTTGAGAGGGGGGGGGTTACAAAAATATTCTATTGAAAGTCTAATGTCTGACCTACAAGTAAAGTACCACTTCCGGTTTTCCAATTTAGACTGAAATCTAGTATGTTATTTAAATCAATATATAAGTTATAAATACTAAATTTGAGAAGTTTTGCATAGTATTTTAATGTAATTTTTGATGGAAATCAATTATGACCTTCAAGTAAAGTACCACTTCCGGTGATCATGCAGTGACCAAAAAGGGAGGTTCACAACTAGATTTTACAACAATCCTAAATACAAAATTTCAACTTTCTACGGCAAACCGTTTTTGAGTTATGCGAAATAAGAACTTCAAAATTTTCGCGATTACAATACTTCCTTTACTTCGTACAAGGAAGTAAAAAAAAAATTTTGCGGACGGATTTTTTTTTATTCGATATTTGAATTCTACGTATCTTGAAACGTAAAACCTCAAATTTTGAGAGGGGGGGGGGGTTACAAAAATATTCTATTGAAAGTCTAATGTCTGACCTTCAAGTAAAGTACCACTTCCGGTTTTCCAATTTAGACTGAAATCTAGTATGTTATTTAAATCAATATATAAGTTAAATACTAAATTTGAGAAGTTTTGCATAGTATTTTAATGTAATTTTTGATGGAAATCAATTATGACCTTCAAGTAAAGTACCACTTCCGGTGATCATGCAGTGACCAAAAAGAGAGGTTCACAACTAGATTTTACAACAATCCTAAATACAAAATTTCAACTTTCTACGGCAAACCGTTTTTGAGTTATGCGAAATAAGAACTTCAAAATTTTCGCGATTACAATACTTCCTTTACTTCGTACAAGGAAGTAAAAAAAAAATTTTGCGGACGGATTTTTTTTTATTCGATATTTGGATTCTACGTATCTTGAAACGTAAAACCTCAAATTTTGAGAGGGGGGGGGTTACAAAAATATTCTATTGAAAGTCTAATGTCTGACCTTCAAGTAAAGTACCACTTCCGGTTTTCCAATTTAGACTGAAATCTAGTATGTTATTTAAATCAATATATAAGTTATAAATACTAAATTTGAGAAGTTTTGCATAGTATTTTAATGTAATTTTTGATGGAAATCAATTATGACCTTCAAGTAAAGTACCACTTCCGGTGATCATGCAGTGACCAAAAAGGGAGGTTCACAACTAGATTTTACAACAATCCTAAATATAAAATTTCAACTTTCTACGGCAAACCGTTTTTGAGTTATGCGAAATAAGAACTTCAAAATTTTCGCGATTACAATACTTCTTTACTTCGTACAAGGAAGTAAAAAAAAAATTTTGCGGACGGATTTTTTTTTATTCGATATTTGAATTCTACGTATCTTGAAACGTAAAACCTCAAATTTTGAGAGGGGGGGGGGTTACAAAAATATTCTATTGAAAGTCTAATGTCTGACCTTCAAGTAAAGTACCACTTCCGGTTTTCCAATTTAGACTGAAATCTAGTATGTTATTTAAATCAATATATAAGTTATAAATACTAAATTTGAGAAGTTTTGCATAGTATTTTAATGTAATTTTTTATGGAAATCAATTATGACCTTCAAGTAAAGTACCACTTCCGGTGATCATGCAGTGACCAAAAAGGGAGGTTCACAACTAGATTTTACAACAATCCTAAATACAAAATTTCAACTTTCTACGGCAAACCGTTTTTGAGTTATGCGAAATAAGAACTTCAAAATTTTCGCGATTACAATACTTCCTTTACTTCGTACAAGGAAGTAAAAAAAAAATTTTGCGGACGGATTTTTTTTTATTCGATATTTGGATTCTACGTATCTTGAAACGTAAAACCTCAAATTTTGAGAGGGGGGGAGGGTTACAAAAATATTCTATTGAAAGTCTAATGTCTGACCTTCAAGTAAAGTACCACTTCCGGTTTTCCAATTTAGACTGAAATCTAGTATGTTATTTAAATCAATATATAAGTTATAAATACTAAATTTGAGAAGTTTTGCATAGTATTTTAATATAATTTTTGATGGAAATCAATTATGACCTACAAGTAAAGTACCACTTCCGGTGATCGAGCAGTGACCAAAAAGGGAGGTTCACAACTAGATTTTACAACAATCCTAAATACAAAATTTCAACTTTCTACGGCAAACCGTTTTTGAGTTATGGGAAATACGAACGTACGAACGTACGTACAGACGCCACGACGAAACTAGTCAAAATGGATTCAGGGATGGTCAAAATGGATATTTCCGTCGAAATCTGAAAACCGAAAATTTTCGCGATTACAATACTTCCTTTACTTCGTACAAGGAAGTAAAAAAAAAATTTTGCGGACGGATTTTTTTTATTCGATATTTGGATTCTATGTATCTTGAAACGTAAAACCTCAAATTTTGAGAGGAGGGGGGATTAGAAAATATTCTATTGAAAGTCTAATGTCTGACCTTCAAGTAAAGTACCACTTCCGGTTTTCCAATTTAGACTAAAATCTAGAATGTTATTTAAATCAATATATAAGTTATAAATACTAAATTTGAGAAGTTTTGCATAGTATTTTAATATAATTTTTGATGGAAATCAATTATGACCTACAAGTAAAGTACCACTTCCGGTGACCAAGCAGTGACCAAAAAGGGAGGTTCACAACTAGATTTTATAACAATCCTAAATACAAAATTTCAACTTTCTACGGCAAACTGTTTTTGAGTTATGCAAAACACGAACGTACGAACGTACGTATAGACGCCACGAATAAACTAGTCAAAATGGATTCAGGGATGGTCAAAATGGATATTTCCGTCGAAATCTGAAAACCGAAAATTTTCGCGATTACAATACTTCCTTTACTTCGTACAAGGAAGTAAAAAAAAAAATTTTGCGGACGAATTTTTTTTTATTCGATATTTGAATTCTACGTATCTTGAAACGTAAAACCTCAAATTTTGAGAGGGGGGGGGGGGGTTACAAAAATATTCTATTGAAAGTCTAATGTCTGACCTTCAAGTAAAGTACCACTTCCGGTTTTCCAATTTAGACTGAAATCTAGTATGTTATTTAAATCAATATATAAGTTATAAATACTAAATTTGAGAAGTTTTGCATAGTATTTTAATGTAATTTTTGATGGAAATCAATTATGACCTTCAAGTAAAGTACCACTTCCGGTGATCATGCAGTGACCAAAAAGGGAGGTTCACAACTAGATTTTACAACAATCCTAAATACAAAATTTCAACTTTCTACGGCAAACCGTTTTTGAGTTATGCGAAATAAGAACTTCAAAATTTTCGCGATTACAATACTTCCTTTACTTCGTACAAGGAAGTAAAAAAAAAATTTTGCGGACGGATTTTTTTTTATTCGATATTTGAATTCTACGTATCTTGAAACGTAAAACCTCAAATTTTGAGAGGGGGGGGGGGGTTACAAAAATATTCTATTGAAAGTCTAATGTCTGACCTTCAAGTAAAGTACCACTTCCGGTTTTCCAATTTAGACTGAAATCTAGTATGTTATTTAAATCAATATATAAGTTAAATACTAAATTTGAGAAGTTTTGCATAGTATTTTAATGTAATTTTTGATGGAAATCAATTATGACCTTCAAGTAAAGTACCACTTCCGGTGATCATGCAGTGACCAAAAAGGGAGGTTCACAACTAGATTTTACAACAATCCTAAATACAAAATTTCAACTTTCTACGGCAAACCGTTTTTGAGTTATGCGAAATAAGAACTTCAAAATTTTCGCGATTACAATACTTCCTTTACTTCGTACAAGGAAGTAAAAAAAAAATTTTGCGGACGGATTTTTTTTTATTCGATATTTGGATTCTACGTATCTTGAAACGTAAAACCTCAAATTTTGAGAGGGGGGGAGGGTTACAAAAATATTCTATTGAAAGTCTAATGTCTGACCTTCAAGTAAAGTACCACTTCCGGTTTTCCAATTTAGACTGAAATCTAGTATGTTATTTAAATCAATATATAAGTTATAAATACTAAATTTGAGAAGTTTTGCATAGTATTTTAATATAATTTTTGATGGAAATCAATTATGACCTACAAGTAAAGTACCACTTCCGGTGATCAAGCAGTGACCAAAAAGGGAGGTTCACAACTAGATTTTACAACAATCCTAAATACAAAATTTCAACTTTCTACGGCAAACCGTTTTTGAGTTATGGGAAATACGAACGTACGAACGTACGTACAGACGCCACGACGAAACTAGTCAAAATGGATTCAGGGATGGTCAAAATGGATATTTCCGTCGAAATCTGAAAACCGAAAATTTTCGCGATTACAATACTTCCTTTACTTCGTACAAGGAAGTAAAAAAAAAATTTTGCGGACGGATTTTTTTTATTCGATATTTGGATTCTATGTATCTTGAAACGTAAAACCTCAAATTTTGAGAGGAGGGGGGTTTAGAAAATATTCTATTGAAAGTCTAATGTCTGACCTTCAAGTAAAGTACCACTTCCGGTTTTCCAATTTAGACTAAAATCTAGAATGTTATTTAAATCAATATATAAGTTATAAATACTAAATTTGAGAAGTTTTGCATAGTATTTTAATATAATTTTTGATGGAAATCAATTATGACCTACAAGTAAAGTACCACTTCCGGTGACCAAGCAGTGACCAAAAAGGGAGGTTCACAACTAGATTTTATAACAATCCTAAATACAAAATTTCAACTTTCTACGGCAAACTGTTTTTGAGTTATGCAAAATACGAACGTACGAACGTACGTATAGACGCCACGAATAAACTAGTCAAAATGGATTCAGGGATGGTCAAAATGGATATTTCCGACGAAATCTGAAAACCGAAAATTTTCGCGATTACAATACTTCCTTTACTTCGTACAAGGAAGTAAAAAAAAAAATTTTGCGGACGAATTTTTTTTTATTCGATATTTGAATTCTACGTATCTTGAAACGTAAAACCTCAAATTTTGAGAGGGGGGGGGGTTACAAAAATATTCTATTGAAAGTCTAATGTCTGACCTTCAAGTAAAGTACCACTTCCGGTTTTCCAATTTAGACTGAAATCTAGTATGTTATTTAAATCAATATATAAGTTATAAATACTAAATTTGAGAAGTTTTGCATAGTATTTTAATGTAATTTTTGATGGAAATCAATTATGACCTTCAAGTAAAGTACCACTTCCGGTGATCATGCAGTGACCAAAAAGGGAGGTTCACAACTAGATTTTACAACAATCCTAAATATAAAATTTCAACTTTCTACGGCAAACCGTTTTTGAGTTATGCGAAATAAGAACTTCAAAATTTTCGCGATTACAATACTTCCTTTACTTCGTACAAGGAAGTAAAAAAAAAATTTTGCGGACGGATTTTTTTTTATTCGATATTTGAATTCTACGTATCTTGAAACGTAAAACCTCAAATTTTGAGAGGGGGGGGGTTACAAAAATATTCAATTGAAAGTCTAATGTCTGACCTTCAAGTAAAGTACCACTTCCGGTTTTCCAATTTAGACTGAAATCTAGTATGTTATTTAAATCAATATATAAGTTATAAATACTAAATTTGAGAAGTTTTGCATAGTATTTTAATGTAATTTTTGATGGAAATCAATTATGACCTTCAAGTAAAGTACCACTTCCGGTGATCATGCAGTGACCAAAAAAGGAGGTTCACAACTAGATTTTACAACAATCCTAAATACAAAATTTCAACTTTCTACGGCAAACCGTTTTTGAGTTATGCGAAATAAGAACTTCAAAATTTTCGCGATTACAATACTTCCTTTACTTCGTACAAGGATGTAAAAAAAAAATTTTGCGGACGGATTTTTTTTTATTCGATATTTGGATTCTACGTATCTTGAAACGTAAAACCTCAAATTTTGAGAGGGGGGGAGGGTTACAAAAATATTCTATTGAAAGTCTAATGTCTGACCTTCAAGTAAAGTACCACTTCCGGTTTTCCAATTTAGACTAAAATCTAGTATGTTATTTAAATCAATATATAAGTTATAAATACTAAATTTGAGAAGTTTTGCATAGTATTTTAATGTAATTTTTGATGGAAAACAATTATGACCTTCAAGTAAAGTACCACTTCCAGTGATCATGCAGTGACCAAAAAGGGAGGTTCACAACTAGATTTTACAACAATCCTAAATACAAAATTTCAACTTTCTACGGCAAACCGTTTTTGAGTTATGCGAAATAAGAACTTCAAAATTATCGCGATTACAATACTTCCTTTACTTCGTACAAGGATGTAAAAAAAAAATTTTGCGGACGGATTTTTTTTTATTCGATATTTGGATTCTACGTATCTTGAAACGTAAAACCTCAAATTTTGAGAGGGGGGGAGGGTTACAAAAATATTCTATTGAAAGTCTAATGTCTGACCTTCAAGTAAAGTACCACTTCCGGTTTTCCAATTTAGACTAAAATCTAGTATGTTATTTAAATCAATATATAAGTTATAAATACTAAATTTGAGAAGTTTTGCATAGTATTTTAATGTAATTTTTGATGGAAAACAATTATGACCTACAAGTAAAGTACCACTTCCGGTGATCATGCAGTGACCAAAAAGGGAGGTTCACAACTAGATTTTACAACAATCCTAAATACAAAATTTCAACTTTCTACGGCAAACCGTTTTTGAGTTATGCGAAATAAGAACTTCAAAATTTTCGCGATTACAATACTTCCTTTACTTCGTACAAGGAAGTAAAAAAAAAATTTTGCGGACGGATTTTTTTTTATTCGATATTTGAATTCTACGTATTTTGAAACGTAAAACCTCAAATTTTGAGAGGGGGGGGGGGTTACAAAAATATTCTATTGAAAGTCTAATGTCTGACCTTCAAGTAAAGTACCACTTCCGGTTTTCCAATTTAGACTGAAATCTAGTATGTTATTTAAATCAATATATAAGTTATAAATACTAAATTTGAGAAGTTTTGCATAGTATTTTAATGTAATTTTTGATGGAAATCAATTATGACCTTCAAGTAAAGTACCACTTCCGGTGATCATGCAGTGACCAAAAAGGGAGGTTCACAACTAGATTTTACAACAATCCTAAATACAATATTTCAACTTTCTACGGCAAACCGTTTTTGAGTTATGCGAAATAAGAACTTCAAAATTTTCGCGATTACAATACTTCCTTTACTTCGTACAAGGAAGTAAAAAAAAAATTTTGCGGACGGATTTTTTTTTATTCGATATTTGGATTCTACGTATCTTGAAACGTAAAACCTCAAATTTTGAGAGCAGGGGGGATTACAAAAATATTCTATTGAAAGTCTAATGTCTGACCTTCAAGTAAAGTACCACTTCCGGTTTTCCAATTTAGACTGAAATCTAGTATGTTATTTAAATCAATATATAAGTTAAAAATACTAAATTTGAGAAGTTTTGCATAGTATTTTAATATAATTTTTGATGGAAATCAATTATGACCTTCAAGTAAAGTACCACTTCCGGTGATCAAGCAGTGACCAAAAAGGGAGGTTCACAACTAGATTTTACAACAATCCTAAATACAAAATTTCAACTTTCTACGGCAAACCGTTTTTGAGTTATGGGAAATACGAACGTACGAACGTACGTACAGACGCCACGACGAAACTAGTCAAAATGGATTCAGGGATGGTCAAAATGGATATATCCGTCGAAAATTTAAAACCGAAAATTTTCGCGATTACAATACTTCCTTTACTTCGTACAAGGAAGTAAAAAAAAAATTTTGCGGACGGATTTTTTTTATTCGATATTTGGATTCTATGTATCTTGAAACGTAAAACCTCAAATTTTGAGAGGAGGGGGGATTACAAAAATATTCTATTGAAAGTCTAATGTCTGACCTTCAAGTAAAGTACCACTTCCGGTTTTCCAATTTAGACTGAAATCTAGTATGTTATTTAAATCAATATATAAGTTATAAATACTAAATTTGAGAAGTTTTGCATAGTATTTTAATATAATTTTTGATGGAAATCAATTATGACCTACAAGTAAAGTACCACTTCCGGTGATCAAGCAGTGACCAAAAAAGGAGGTTCACAACTAGATTTTACAACAATCCTAAATACAAAATTTCAACTTTCTACGGCAAACCGTTTTTGAGTTATGGGAAATACGAACGTACGAACGTACGTACAGACGCCACGACGAAACTAGTCAAAATTGATTCAGGGATGGTCAAAATGGATATTTCCGTCGAAATCTGAAAACCGAAAATTTTCGCGATTACAATACTTCCTTTACTTCGTACAAGGAAGTAAAAAAAAAATTTTGCGGACGGATTTTTTTTATTCGATATTTGGATTCTATGTATCTTGAAACGTAAAACCTCAAATTTTGAGAGGAGGGGGGATTACAAAAATATTCTGTTGAAAGTCTAATGTCTGACCTTCAAGTAAAGTACCACTTCCGGTTTTCCAATTTAGACTGAAATCTAGAATGTTATTTAAATCAATATATAAGTTATAAATACTAAATTTGAGAAGTTTTGCATAGTATTTTAATATAATTTTTGATGGAAATCAATTATGACCTACAAGTAAAGTACCACTTCCGGTGACCAAGCAGTGACCAAAAAGGGAGGTTCACAACTAGATTTTATAACAATCCTAAATACAAAATTTCAACTTTCTACGGCAAACTGTTTTTGAGTTATGCAAAATACGAACGTACGAACGTACGTATAGACGCCACGAATAAACTAGTCAAAATGGATTCAGGGATGGTCAAAATGGATATTTCCGTCGAAATCTGAAAACCGAAAATTTTCGCGATTACAATACTTCCTTTACTTCGTACAAGGAAGTAAAAAAAAAATTTTGCGGACGGATTTTTTTTATTCGATATTTGGATTCTATGTATCTTGAAACGTAAAACCTCAAATTTTGAGAGGAGGGGGGATTACAAAAATATTCTGTTGAAAGTCTAATTTCTGACCTTCAAGTAAAGTACCACTTCCGGTTTTCCAATTTAGACTGAAATCTAGAATGATATTTAAATCAATATATAAGTTATAAATACTAAATTTGAGAAGTTTTGCATAGTATTTTAATATAATTTTTGATGGAAATCAATTATGACCTTCAAGTAAAGTACCACTTCCGGTGATCAAGCAGTGACCAAAAAGGGAGGTTCACAACTAGATTTTACAACAATCCTAAATACAAAATTTCAACTTTCTACGGCAAACCGTTTTTGAGTTATGGGAAATACGAACGTACGAACGTACGTACAGACGCCACGACGAAACTAGTCAAAATGGATTCAGGGATGGTCAAAATGGATATTTCCGTCGAAATCTGAAAACCGAAAATTTTCGCGATTACAATACTTCCTTTACTTCGTACAAGGAAGTAAAAAAAAAATTTTGCGGACGGATTTTTTTTTATTCGATATTTGAATTCTACGTATCTTGAAACGTAAAACCTCAAATTTTGAGAGGGGGGGGGGGTTACAAAAATATTCTATTGAAAGTCTAATGTCTGACCTTCAAGTAAAGTACCACTTCCGGTTTTCCAATTTAGACTGAAATCTAGTATGTTATTTAAATCAATATATAAGTTATAAATACTAAATTTGAGAAGTTTTGCATAGTATTTTAATGTAATTTTTGATGGAAATCAATTATGACCTTCAAGTAATGTACCACTTCCGGTGATCATGCAGTGACCAAAAAAGGAGGTTCACAACTAGATTTTAAAACAATCCTAAATACAAAATTTCAACTTTCTACGGCAAACCGTTTTTGAGTTATGCGAAATAAGAACTTCAAAATTTTCGCGATTACAATACTTCCTTTACTTCGTACAAGGAAGTAAAAAAAAAATTTTGCGGACGGATTTTTTTTTATTCGATATTTGGATTCTACGTATCTTGAAACGTAAAACCTCAAATTTTGAGAGGGGGGGAGGGTTACAAAAATATTCTATTGAAAGTCTAATGTCTGACCTTCAAGTAAAGTACCACTTCCGGTTTTCCAATTTAGACTGAAATCTAGTATGTTATTTAAATCAATATATAAGTTATAAATACTAAATTTGAGAAGTTTTGCATAGTATTTTAATATAATTTTTGATGGAAATCAATTATGACCTACAAGTAAAGTACCACTTCCGGTGATCAAGCAGTGACCAAAAAGAGAGGTTCACAACTAGATTTTATAACAATCCTAAATACAAAATTTCAACTTTCTACGGCAAACTGTTTTTGAGTTATGCAAAATACGAACGTACGTATAGACGCCACGACGAAACTAGTCAAAATGGATTCAGGGATGGTCAAAATGGATATTTCCGTCGAAATCTGAAAACCGAAAATTTTCGCGATAACAATACTTCCTTTACTTCGTACAAGGAAGTAAAAAAAAAATTTTACAGACGGATTTTTTTTTATTCGATATTTGGATTCTACGTATCTTGAAACGTAAAACCTCAAATTTTGAGAGGGGGGGAGGGTTACAAAAATATTCTATTGAAAGTCTAATGTCTGACCTTCAAGTAAAGTACCACTTCCGGTTTTCCAATTTAGACTGAAATCTAGTATGTTATTTAAATCAATATATAAGTTATAAATACTAAATTTGAGAAGTTTTGCATAGTATTTTAATATAATGTTTGATGGAAATCAATTATGACCTTCAAGTAAAGTACCACTTCCGGTGATCAAGCAGTGACCAAAAAGCGAGGTTCACAACTAGATTTTACAACAATCCTAAATACAAAATTTCAACTTTCTACGGCAAACCGTTTTTGAGTTATGGGAAATGCGAACGTACGAACGTACGTACAGACGCCACGACGAAACTAGTCAAAATGGATTCAGGGATGGTCAAAATGGATATTTCCGTCGAAATCTGAAAACCGAAAATTTTCGCGATAACAATACTTCCTTTACTTCGTACAAGGAAGTAAAAAAAAAATTTTGCAGACGGATTTTTTTTTATTCGATATTTGGATTCTACGTATCTTGAAACGTAAAACCTCAAATTTTGAGAGGGGGGGAGGGTTACAAAAATATTCTATTGAAAGTCTAATGTCTGACCTTCAAGTAAAGTACCACTTCCGGTTTTCCAATTTAGACTGAAATCTAGTATGTTATTTAAATCAATATATAAGTTATAAATACTAAATTTGAGAAGTTTTGCATAGTATTTTAATATAATGTTTGATGGAAATCAATTATGACCTTCAAGTAAAGTACCACTTCCGGTGATCAAGCAGTGACCAAAAAGCGAGGTTCACAACTAGATTTTACAACAATCCTAAATACAAAATTTCAACTTTCTACGGCAAACCGTTTTTGAGTTATGGGAAATGCGAACGTACGAACGTACGTACAGACGCCACGACGAAACTAGTCAAAATGGATTCAGGGATGGTCAAAATGGATATTTCCGTCGAAATCTGAAAACCGAAAATTTTCGCGATTACAATACTTCCTTTACTTCGTACGAGGAAGTAAAATAAAAATTTTGCGGACGGATTTTTTTTATTCGATATTTGGATTCTATGTATCTTGAAACGTAAAACCTCAAATTTTGAGTGGAGGGGGGATTACAAAAATATTCTATTGAAAGTCTAATGTCTGACCTTCAAGTAAAGTACCACTTCCGGTTTTCCGATTTAGACTAAAATCTAGTATGTTATTTAAATCAATATACAAGTTATAAATACTAAATTTGAGAAGTTTTGCATAGTATTTTAATATAATTTTTGATGGAAATCAATTATGACCTACAAGTAAAGTACCACTTCCGGTGATCAAGCAGTGACCAAAAAGAGAGGTTCACAACTAGATTTTATAACAATCCTAAATACAAAATTTCAACTTTCTACGGCAAACCGTTTTTGAGTTATGCGAAATAAGAACTTCAAAATTTTCGCGATTACAATACTTCCTTTACTTCGTACAAGGATGTAAAAAAAAAATTTTGCGGACGGATTTTTTTTTATTCGATATTTGGATTCTACGTATCTTGAAACGTAAAACCTCAAATTTTGAGAGGGGGGGAGGGTTACAAAAATATTCTATTGAAAGTCTAATGTCTGACCTTCAAGTAAAGTACCACTTCCGGTTTTCCAATTTAGACTAAAATCTAGTATGTTATTTAAATCAATATATAAGTTATAAATACTAAATTTGAGAAGTTTTGCATAGTATTTTAATGTAATTTTTGATGGAAAACAATTATGACCTTCAAGTAAAGTACCACTTCCGGTGATCATGCAGTGACCAAAAAGGGAGGTTCACAACTAGATTTTACAACAATCCTAAATACAAAATTTCAACTTTCTACGGCAAACCGTTTTTGAGTTATGCGAAATAAGAACTTCAAAATTTTCGCGATTACAATACTTCCTTTACTTCGTACAAGGTAGTAAAAAAAAAATTTTGCGGACGGATTTTTTTTTATTCGATATTTGAATTCTACGTATCTTGAAACGTAAAACCTCAAATTTTGAGAGGGGGGGGGGGTTACAAAAATATTCTATTGAAAGTCTAATGTCTGACCTTCAAGTAAAGTACCACTTCCGGTTTTCCAATTTAGACTGAAATCTAGTATGTTATTTAAATCAATATATAAGTTATAAATACTAAATTTGAGAAGTTTTGCATAGTATTTTAATGTAATTTTTGATGGAAATCAATTATGACCTTCAAGTAAAGTACCACTTCCGGTGATCATGCAGTGACCAAAAAGGGAGGTTCACAACTAGATTTTACAACAATCCTAAATACAAAATTTCAACTTTCTACGGCAAACCGTTTTTGAGTTATGCGAAATAAGAACTTCAAAATTTTCGCGATTACAATACTTCCTTTACTTCGTACAAGGAAGTAAAAAAAAAATTTTGCAGACGGATTTTTTTTTATTCGATATTTGGATTCTACGTATCTTGAAACGTAAAACCTCAAATTTTGAGAGGGGGGGAGGGTTACAAAAATATTCTATTGAAAGTCTAATGTCTGACCTTCAAGTAAAGTACCACTTCCGGTTTTCCAATTTAGACTGAAATCTAGTATGTTATTTAAATCAATATATAAGTTATAAATACTAAATTTGAGAAGTTTTGCATAGTATTTTAATATAATGTTTGATGGAAATCAATTATGACCTTCAAGTAAAGTACCACTTCCGGTGATCAAGCAGTGACCAAAAAGCGAGGTTCACAACTAGATTTTACAACAATCCTAAATACAAAATTTCAACTTTCTACGGCAAACCGTTTTTGAGTTATGGGAAATGCGAACGTACGAACGTACGTACAGACGCCACGACGAAACTAGTCAAAATGGATTCAGGGATGGTCAAAATGGATATTTCCGTCGAAATCTGAAAACCGAAAATTTTCGCGATTACAATACTTCCTTTACTTCGTACGAGGAAGTAAAATAAAAATTTTGCGGACGGATTTTTTTTATTCGATATTTGGATTCTATGTATCTTGAAACGTAAAACCTCAAATTTTGAGTGGAGGGGGGATTACAAAAATATTCTATTGAAAGTCTAATGTCTGACCTTCAAGTAAAGTACCACTTCCGGTTTTCCAATTTAGACTAAAATCTAGTATGTTATTTAAATCAATATACAAGTTATAAATACTAAATTTGAGAAGTTTTGCATAGTATTTTAATATAATTTTTGATGGAAATCAATTATGACCTACAAGTAAAGTACCACTTCCGGTGATCAAGCAGTGACCAAAAAGAGAGGTTCACAACTAGATTTTATAACAATCCTAAATACAAAATTTCAACTTTCTACGGCAAACCGTTTTTGAGTTATGCGAAATAAGAACTTCAAAATTTTCGCGATTACAATACTTCCTTTACTTCGTACAAGGATGTAAAAAAAAAATTTTGCGGACGGATTTTTTTTTATTCGATATTTGGATTCTACGTATCTTGAAACGTAAAACCTCAAATTTTGAGAGGGGGGGAGGGTTACAAAAATATTCTATTGAAAGTCTAATGTCTGACCTTCAAGTAAAGTACCACTTCCGGTTTTCCAATTTAGACTAAAATCTAGTATGTTATTTAAATCAATATATAAGTTATAAATACTAAATTTGAGAAGTTTTGCATAGTATTTTAATGTAATTTTTGATGGAAAACAATTATGACCTTCAAGTAAAGTACCACTTCCGGTAATCATGCAGTGACCAAAAAGGGAGGTTCACAACTAGATTTTACAACAATCCTAAATACAAAATTTCAACTTTCTACGGCAAACCGTTTTTGAGTTATGCGAAATAAGAACTTCAAAATTTTCGCGATTACAATACTTCCTTTACTTCGTACAAGGAAGTAAAAAAAAAATTTTGCGGACGGATTTTTTTTTATTCGATATTTGAATTCTACGTATCTTGAAACGTAAAACCTCAAATTTTGAGAGGGGGGGGGGTTACAAAAATATTCTATTGAAAGTCTAATGTCTGACCTTCAAGTAAAGTACCACTTCCGGTTTTCCAATTTAGACTGAAATCTAGTATGTTATTTAAATCAATATATAAGTTATAAATACTAAATTTGAGAAGTTTTGCATAGTATTTTAATGTAATTTTTGATGGAAATCAATTATGACCTTCAAGTAAAGTACCACTTCCGGTGATCATGCAGTGACCAAAAAGGGAGGTTCACAACTAGATTTTACAACAATCCTAAATACAATATTTCAACTTTCTACGGCAAACCGTTTTTGAGTTATGCGAAATAAGAACTTCAAAATTTTCGCGATTACAATACTTCCTTTACTTCGTACAAGGAAGTAAAAAAAAAATTTTGCGGACGGATTTTTTTTTATTCGATATTTGGATTCTACGTATCTTGAAACGTAAAACCTCAAATTTTGAGAGCAGGGGGGATTACAAAAATATTCTATTGAAAGTCTAATGTCTGACCTTCAAGTAAAGTACCACTTCCGGTTTTCCAATTTAGACTGAAATCTAGTATGTTATTTAAATCAATATATAAGTTAAAAATACTAAATTTGAGAAGTTTTGCATAGTATTTTAATATAATTTTTGATGGAAATCAATTATGACCTTCAAGTAAAGTACCACTTCCGGTGATCAAGCAGTGACCAAAAAGGGAGGTTCACAACTAGATTTTACAACAATCCTAAATACAAAATTTCAACTTTCTACGGCAAACCGTTTTTGAGTTATGGGAAATACGAACGTACGAACGTACGTACAGACGCCACGACGAAACTAGTCAAAATGGATTCAGGGATGGTCAAAATGGATATATCCGTCGAAAATTTAAAACCGAAAATTTTCGCGATTACAATACTTCCTTTACTTCGTACAAGGAAGTAAAAAAAAAATTTTGCGGACGGATTTTTTTTATTCGATATTTGGATTCTATGTATCTTGAAACGTAAAACCTCAAATTTTGAGAGGAGGGGGGATTACAAAAATATTCTATTGAAAGTCTAATGTCTGACCTTCAAGTAAAGTACCACTTCCGGTTTTCCAATTTAGACTGAAATCTAGTATGTTATTTAAATCAATATATAAGTTATAAATACTAAATTTGAGAAGTTTTGCATAGTATTTTAATATAATTTTTGATGGAAATCAATTATGACCTACAAGTAAAGTACCACTTCCGGTGATCAAGCAGTGACCAAAAAAGGAGGTTCACAACTAGATTTTACAACAATCCTAAATACAAAATTTCAACTTTCTACGGCAAACCGTTTTTGAGTTATGGGAAATACGAACGTACGAACGTACGTACAGACGCCACGACGAAACTAGTCAAAATTGATTCAGGGATGGTCAAAATGGATATTTCCGTCGAAATCTGAAAACCGAAAATTTTCGCGATTACAATACTTCCTTTACTTCGTACAAGGAAGTAAAAAAAAAATTTTGCGGACGGATTTTTTTTATTCGATATTTGGATTCTATGTATCTTGAAACGTAAAACCTCAAATTTTGAGAGGAGGGGGGATTACAAAAATATTCTGTTGAAAGTCTAATGTCTGACCTTCAAGTAAAGTACCACTTCCGGTTTTCCAATTTAGACTGAAATCTAGAATGTTATTTAAATCAATATATAAGTTATAAATACTAAATTTGAGAAGTTTTGCATAGTATTTTAATATAATTTTTGATGGAAATCAATTATGACCTACAAGTAAAGTACCACTTCCGGTGACCAAGCAGTGACCAAAAAGGGAGGTTCACAACTAGATTTTATAACAATCCTAAATACAAAATTTCAACTTTCTACGGCAAACTGTTTTTGAGTTATGCAAAATACGAACGTACGAACGTACGTATAGACGCCACGAATAAACTAGTCAAAATGGATTCAGGGATGGTCAAAATGGATATTTCCGTCGAAATCTGAAAACCGAAAATTTTCGCGATTACAATACTTCCTTTACTTCGTACAAGGAAGTAAAAAAAAAATTTTGCGGACGGATTTTTTTTATTCGATATTTGGATTCTATGTATCTTGAAACGTAAAACCTCAAATTTTGAGAGGAGGGGGGATTACAAAAATATTCTGTTGAAAGTCTAATTTCTGACCTTCAAGTAAAGTACCACTTCCGGTTTTCCAATTTAGACTGAAATCTAGAATGATATTTAAATCAATATATAAGTTATAAATACTAAATTTGAGAAGTTTTGCATAGTATTTTAATATAATTTTTGATGGAAATCAATTATGACCTTCAAGTAAAGTACCACTTCCGGTGATCAAGCAGTGACCAAAAAGAGAGGTTCACAACTAGATTTTATAACAATCCTAAATACAAAATTTCAACTTTCTACGGCAAACTGTTTTTGAGTTATGCAAAATACGAACGTACGTATAGACGCCACGACGAAACTAGTCAAAATGGATTCAGGGATGGTCAAAATGGATATTTCCGTCGAAATCTGAAAACCGAAAATTTTCGCGATTACAATACTTCCTTTACTTCGTACAAGGAAGTAAAAAAAAAAATTTTGCGGACGGATTTTTTTTATTCGATATTTGGATTCTATGTATCTTGAAACGTAAAACCTCAAATTTTGAGGGGAGGGGGGGTTACAAAAATATTCTATTGAAAGTCTAATGTCTGACCTTTAACTAAAGTACCACTTCCGGTTTTCCAATTTAGACTAAAATCTAGTATGTTATTTAAATCAATATATGTTATAAATACTAAATTTGAGAAGTTTTGCATAGTATTTTAATATAATTTTTGATGGAAATCAATTATGACCTTCAAGTAAAGTACCACTTCCGGTGATCAAGCAGTGACCAAAAAGAGAGGTTCACAACTAGATTTTACAACAATCCTAAATACAAAATTTCAACTTTCTACGGCAAACCGTTTTTGAGTTATGGGAAATACGAACGTACGAACGTACGTACAGACGCCACGACGAAACTAGTCAAAATGGATTCAGGGATGGTCAAAATGGATATTTCCGTCGAAATCTGAAAACTTTTGACTAGTTTCGTCGTGGCGTCTGTACGTACGTTCGTACGTTCGTATTTCCCTTAACTCAAAAACGGTTTGCCGTAGAAAGTTGAAATTTTGTATTTAGGATTGTTGTAAAATCTAGTTGTGAACCTTCCTTTTTGGTCACTGCTTGATCACCGGAAGTGGTACTTTACTTGAAGGTCATAATTGATTTCCATAAAAAATTATATTAAAATACTATGCAAAACTTCTCAAATTTAGTATTTATAACTTATATATTGATTTAAATAACATACTAGATTTCAGTCTAAATTGGAAAACCGGAAGTGGTACTTTACTTGTAGGTCAGACATTAGACTTTCAATAGAATATTTTTGTAACCCTCCCCCCCTCTCAAAATTTGAGGTTTTACGTTTCAAGATACGTAGAATCCAAATATCGAATAAAAAAAAATCCGTCTGCAAAATTTTTTTTTTACTTCCTTGTACGAAGTAAAGGAAGTATTGTTATCGCGAAAATTTTCGGTTTTCAGATTTCGACGGAAATATCCATTTTGACCATCCCTGAATCCATTTTGACTAGTTTCGTCGTGGCGTCTATACGTACGTTCGTACGTTCGTATTTTGCATAACTCAAAAACAGTTTGCCGTAGAAAGTTGAAATTTTGAATTTAGGATTGTTATAAAATCTAGTTGTGAACCTCCTTTTTTGGTCACTGCTTGATCACCGGAAGTGGTACTTTACTTGAAGGTAATAATTGATTTCCATCAAAAATTATATTAAAATACTATGCAAAACTTCTCAAATTTAGTATTTATAACATATATTGATTTAAATAACATACTAGATTTTAGTCTAAATTGGAAAACCGGAAGTGGTACTTTAGTTAAAGGTCAGACATTAGACTTTCAATAGAATATTTTTGTAACCCCCCCTCCCCTCAAAATTTGAGGTTTTACGTTTCAAGATACATAGAATCCAAATATCGAATAAAAAAAATCCGTCCGCAAAATTTTTTTTTTTACTTCCTTGTACGAAGTAAAGGAAGTATTGTAATCGCGAAAATTTTCGGTTTTCAGATTTCGACGGAAATATCCATTTTGACCATCCCTGAATCCATTTTGACTAGTTTCGTCGTGGCGTCTGTACGTACGTTCGTACGTTCGTATTTCCCTTAACTCAAAAACGGTTTGCCGTAGAAAGTTGAAATTTTGTATTTAGGATTGTTGTAAAATCTAGTTGTGAACCTCGCTTTTTGGTCACTGCTTGATCACCGGAAGTGGTACTTTACTTGAAGGTCATAATTGATTTCCATCAAACATTATATTAAAATACTATGCAAAACTTCTCAAATTTAGTATTTATAACTTATATATTGATTTAAATAACATACTAGATTTCAGTCTAAATTGGAAAACCGGAAGTGGTACTTTACTTGTAGGTCAGACATTAGACTTTCAATAGAATATTTTTGTAACCCCCCCCTCTCAAAATTTGAGGTATTACGTTTCAAGATACGTAGAATTCAAATATCGAATAAAAAAAAATTCGTCCGCAAAATTTTTTTTTTTACTTCCTTGTACGAAGTAAAGGAAGTATTGTAATCGCGAAAATTTTCGGTTTTCAGATTTCGACGGAAATATCCATTTTGACCATCCCTGAATCCATTTTGACTAGTTTCGTCGTGGCGTCTATACGTACGTTCGTATTTTGCATAACTCAAAAACAGTTTGCCGTAGAAAGTTGAAATTTTGTATTTAGGATTGTTATAAAATCTAGTTGTGAACCTCTCTTTTTGGTCACTGCTTGATCACCGGAAGTGGTACTTTACTTGTAGGTCATAATTGATTTCCATCAAAAATTATATTAAAATACTATGCAAAACTTCTCAAATTTAGTATTTATAACTTGTATATTGATTTAAATAACATACTAGATTTTAGTCTAAATTGGAAAACCGGAAGTGGTACTTTACTTGAAGGTCAGACATTAGACTTTCAATAGAATATTTTTGTAATCCCCCCTCCACTCAAAATTTGAGGTTTTACGTTTCAAGATACATAGAATCCAAATATCGAATAAAAAAAATCCGTCCGCAAAATTTTTATTTTACTTCCTCGTACGAAGTAAAGGAAGTATTGTAATCGCGAAAATTTTCGGTTTTCAGATTTCGACGGAAATATCCATTTTGACCATCCCTGAATCCATTTTGACTAGTTTCGTCGTGGCGTCTGTACGTACGTTCGTACGTTCGCATTTCCCATAACTCAAAAACGGTTTGCCGTAGAAAGTTGAAATTTTGTATTTAGGATTGTTGTAAAATCTAGTTGTGAACCTCGCTTTTTGGTCACTGCTTGATCACCGGAAGTGGTACTTTACTTGAAGGTCATAATTGATTTCCATCAAACATTATATTAAAATACTATGCAAAACTTCTCAAATTTAGTATTTATAACTTATATATTGATTTAAATAACATACTAGATTTCAGTCTAAATTGGAAAACCGGAAGTGGTACTTTACTTGAAGGTCAGACATTAGACTTTCAATAGAATATTTTTGTAACCCTCCCCCCCCTCTCAAAATTTGAGGTTTTACGTTTCAAGATACGTAGAATCCAAATATCGAATAAAAAAAAATCCGTCTGCAAAATTTTTTTTTTACTTCCTTGTACGAAGTAAAGGAAGTATTGTTATCGCGAAAATTTTCGGTTTTCAGATTTCGACGGAAATATCCATTTTGACCATCCCTGAATCCATTTTGACTAGTTTCGTCGTGGCGTCTGTACGTACGTTCGTACGTTCGCATTTCCCATAACTCAAAAACGGTTTGCCGTAGAAAGTTGAAATTTTGTATTTAGGATTGTTGTAAAATCTAGTTGTGAACCTCGCTTTTTGGTCACTGCTTGATCACCGGAAGTGGTACTTTACTTGAAGGTCATAATTGATTTCCATCAAACATTATATTAAAATACTATGCAAAACTTCTCAAATTTAGTATTTATAACTTATATATTGATTTAAATAACATACTAGATTTCAGTCTAAATTGGAAAACCGGAAGTGGTACTTTACTTGAAGGTCAGACATTAGACTTTCAATAGAATATTTTTGTAACCCTCCCCCCCTCTCAAAATTTGAGGTTTTACGTTTCAAGATACGTAGAATCCAAATATCGAATAAAAAAAAATCCGTCTGCAAAATTTTTTTTTTACTTCCTTGTACGAAGTAAAGAAAGTATTGTTATCGCGAAAATTTTCGGTTTTCAGATTTCGACGGAAATATCCATTTTGACCATCCCTGAATCCATTTTGACTAGTTTCGTCGTGGCGTCTATACGTACGTTCGTATTTTGCATAACTCAAAAACAGTTTGCCGTAGAAAGTTGAAATTTTGTATTTAGGATTGTTATAAAATCTAGTTGTGAACCTCTCTTTTTGGTCACTGCTTGATCACCGGAAGTGGTACTTTACTTGTAGGTCATAATTGATTTCCATCAAAAATTATATTAAAATACTATGCAAAACTTCTCAAATTTAGTATTTATAACTTATATATTGATTTAAATAACATACTAGATTTCAGTCTAAATTGGAAAACCGGAAGTGGTACTTTACTTGAAGGTCAGACATTAGACTTTCAATAGAATATTTTTGTAACCCTCCCCCCCTCTCAAAATTTGAGGTTTTACGTTTCAAGATACGTAGAATCCAAATATCGAATAAAAAAAAATCCGTCCGCAAAATTTTTTTTTTACTTCCTTGTACGAAGTAAAGGAAGTATTGTAATCGCGAAAATTTTGAAGTTCTTATTTCGCATAACTCAAAAACGGTTTGCCGTAGAAAGTTGAAATTTTGTATTTAGGATTGTTGTAAAATCTAGTTGTGAACCTCCTTTTTTGGTCACTGCATGATCACCGGAAGTGGTACATTACTTGAAGGTCATAATTGATTTCCATCAAAAATTACATTAAAATACTATGCAAAACTTCTCAAATTTAGTATTTATAACTTATATATTGATTTAAATAACATACTAGATTTCAGTCTAAATTGGAAAACCGGAAGTGGTACTTTACTTGAAGGTCAGACATTAGACTTTCAATAGTATATTTTTGTAACCCCCCCCCCCTCTCAAAATTTGAGGTTTTACGTTTCAAGATACGTAGAATCCAAATATCGAATAAAAAAAATCCGTCCGCAAAATTTTTTTTTTACTTCCAATGAAATACCAATCATGAATACCGAACGGTCACTTTGATCCTCCAAATCGGGCAGTATATGACTCCATCACATTGCATTCTAAGCGGCAGCCACAATCGTGCCGTCATAACTTTAGTAACAGTATTACAGAAACAGATACCCAAAGAGCGAACAATGACCCTCACCTTCTTTGTCCGAACGCTACTGTTGCGAGGAATGTCAATGCGTTGGAAAATTCGCGACTGATTTTAACCAGAGTAGTTTAATATTATTTAATTTTTACAGTGTAGTGATCAAATAATAACGAGCTAAAAGAAAATAAGAATGAGTACATGAAAATATCAAGAGACTTGATATTAGAGTTTCAGCAAAATTTATAAACGAATTACGAGTAGATTGGAATAGGTACTATTCAACGAGTTTCGAACGTCTACCACTCCATATCCACGCGTGTACTTTCAATAAAAATGAAACTAAGAAGATTTCGAAAAGCGTTAATAATCGGGAGCCCCATGACAGATGCACGCGGACGACACACGTCATAAGAAGAAACGGATCCATACAGAAAGGAAAGTGGTCCATTTCTTCGACGACTGGAAGAAAAGTGACTGTACTGCTGCCAGTGAGAGTGGATCTGTGAAAAAAGAATTTTCCTTGAAAACGTCCAGACCGGTGCCCGGTCAAGGTGAAAACTACTTTCCAATGCTGTTTTCCACCGCGGAGGAAACCGCTCATTGTCCGAGTTCATTATTGGTATCGTTACTTGTATGAGTCATTAATTGTTTTTCACGATCTATTTTTCAATATATTTATTATTTAATAGCTCGTAAAAGTTAATCTATAAATATTTTGAACCTTTCAAGCATACACCACTTTAAGTTTAGTTGATAAGGTGCGTTCTCACACTTATTTCTCCTAAAAAGCCAAAACTGGTAGTGACAGTGTGTAAGTAATTTTAGGAAACATCAGGGAGTCTGATTTTAAAAACTATCAAGTTTGTTCATATAAGCTGAACAAAAACACTGACCGTTTTAATTTTTTAAAAAGGAGGTTCACAACTAGATTTTACAACAATCCTAAATACAAAATTTCAACTTTCTACGGCAAACCGTTTTTGAGTTATGCGAAATAAGAACTTCAAAATTTTCGCGATTACAATACTTCCTTTACTTCGTACAAGGAAGTAAAAAAAAAATTTTGCGGACGGATTTTTTTTTATTCGATATTTGGATTCTACGTATCTTGAAACGTAAAACCTCAAATTTTGAGAGGGGGGGAGGGTTACAAAAATATTCTATTGAAAGTCTAATGTCTGACCTTCAAGTAAAGTACCACTTCCGGTTTTCCAATTTAGACTGAAATCTAGTATGTTATTTAAATCAATATATAAGTTATAAATACTAAATTTGAGAAGTTTTGCATAGTATTTTAATATAATTTTTGATGGAAATCAATTATGACCTACAAGTAAAGTACCACTTCCGGTGATCAAGCAGTGACCAAAAAGAGAGGTTCACAACTAGATTTTATAACAATCCTAAATACAAAATTTCAACTTTCTACGGCAAACTGTTTTTGAGTTATGCAAAATACGAACGTACGTATAGACGCCACGACGAAACTAGTCAAAATGGATTCAGGGATGGTCAAAATGGATATTTCCGTCGAAATCTGAAAACCGAAAATTTTCGCGATAACAATACTTTCTTTACTTCGTACAAGGAAGTAAAAAAAAAATTTTGCAGACGGATTTTTTTTTATTCGATATTTGGATTCTACGTATCTTGAAACGTAAAACCTCAAATTTTGAGAGGGGGGGAGGGTTACAAAAATATTCTATTGAAAGTCTAATGTCTGACCTTCAAGTAAAGTACCACTTCCGGTTTTCCAATTTAGACTGAAATCTAGTATGTTATTTAAATCAATATATAAGTTATAAATACTAAATTTGAGAAGTTTTGCATAGTATTTTAATATAATGTTTGATGGAAATCAATTATGACCTTCAAGTAAAGTACCACTTCCGGTGATCAAGCAGTGACCAAAAAGCGAGGTTCACAACTAGATTTTACAACAATCCTAAATACAAAATTTCAACTTTCTACGGCAAACCGTTTTTGAGTTATGGGAAATGCGAACGTACGAACGTACGTACAGACGCCACGACGAAACTAGTCAAAATGGATTCAGGGATGGTCAAAATGGATATTTCCGTCGAAATCTGAAAACCGAAAATTTTCGCGATAACAATACTTCCATTACTTCGTACAAGGAAGTAAAAAAAAAATTTTGCAGACGGATTTTTTTTTATTCGATATTTGGATTCTACGTATCTTGAAACGTAAAACCTCAAATTTTGAGAGGGGGGGGAGGGTTACAAAAATATTCTATTGAAAGTCTAATGTCTGACCTTCAAGTAAAGTACCACTTCCGGTTTTCCAATTTAGACTGAAATCTAGTATGTTATTTAAATCAATATATAAGTTATAAATACTAAATTTGAGAAGTTTTGCATAGTATTTTAATATAATGTTTGATGGAAATCAATTATGACCTTCAAGTAAAGTACCACTTCCGGTGATCAAGCAGTGACCAAAAAGCGAGGTTCACAACTAGATTTTACAACAATCCTAAATACAAAATTTCAACTTTCTACGGCAAACCGTTTTTGAGTTATGGGAAATGCGAACGTACGAACGTACGTACAGACGCCACGACGAAACTAGTCAAAATGGATTCAGGGATGGTCAAAATGGATATTTCCGTCGAAATCTGAAAACCGAAAATTTTCGCGATTACAATACTTCCTTTACTTCGTACGAGGAAGTAAAATAAAAATTTTGCGGACGGATTTTTTTTATTCGATATTTGGATTCTATGTATCTTGAAACGTAAAACCTCAAATTTTGAGTGGAGGGGGGATTACAAAAATATTCTATTGAAAGTCTAATGTCTGACCTTCAAGTAAAGTACCACTTCCGGTTTTCCAATTTAGACTAAAATCTAGTATGTTATTTAAATCAATATACAAGTTATAAATACTAAATTTGAGAAGTTTTGCATAGTATTTTAATATAATTTTTGATGGAAATCAATTATGACCTACAAGTAAAGTACCACTTCCGGTGATCAAGCAGTGACCAAAAAGAGAGGTTCACAACTAGATTTTATAACAATCCTAAATACAAAATTTCAACTTTCTACGGCAAACTGTTTTTGAGTTATGCAAAATACGAACGTACGTATAGACGCCACGACGAAACTAGTCAAAATGGATTCAGGGATGGTCAAAATGGATATTTCCGTCGAAATCTGAAAACCGAAAATTTTCGCGATTACAATACTTCCTTTACTTCGTACAAGGAAGTAAAAAAAAAAATTTTGCGGACGAATTTTTTTTTATTCGATATTTGAATTCTACGTATCTTGAAACGTAATACCTCAAATTTTGAGAGGGGGGGGTTACAAAAATATTCTATTGAAAGTCTAATGTCTGACCTACAAGTAAAGTACCACTTCCGGTTTTCCAATTTAGACTGAAATCTAGTATGTTATTTAAATCAATATATAAGTTATAAATACTAAATTTGAGAAGTTTTGCATAGTATTTTAATATAATGTTTGATGGAAATCAATTATGACCTTCAAGTAAAGTACCACTTCCGGTGATCAAGCAGTGACCAAAAAGCGAGGTTCACAACTAGATTTTACAACAATCCTAAATACAAAATTTCAACTTTCTACGGCAAACCGTTTTTGAGTTAAGGGAAATACGAACGTACGAACGTACGTACAGACGCCACGACGAAACTAGTCAAAATGGATTCAGGGATGGTCAAAATGGATATTTCCGTCGAAATCTGAAAACCGAAAATTTTCGCGATTACAATACTTCCTTTACTTCGTACAAGGAAGTAAAAAAAAAAATTTTGCGGACGGATTTTTTTTATTCGATATTTGGATTCTATGTATCTTGAAACGTAAAACCTCAAATTTTGAGGGGAGGGGGGGTTACAAAAATATTCTATTGAAAGTCTAATGTCTGACCTTTAACTAAAGTACCACTTCCGGTTTTCCAATTTAGACTAAAATCTAGTATGTTATTTAAATCAATATATGTTATAAATACTAAATTTGAGAAGTTTTGCATAGTATTTTAATATAATTTTTGATGGAAATCAATTATTACCTTCAAGTAAAGTACCACTTCCGGTGATCAAGCAGTGACCAAAAAAGGAGGTTCACAACTAGATTTTATAACAATCCTAAATTCAAAATTTCAACTTTCTACGGCAAACTGTTTTTGAGTTATGCAAAATACGAACGTACGAACGTACGTATAGACGCCACGACGAAACTAGTCAAAATGGATTCAGGGATGGTCAAAATGGATATTTCCGTCGAAATCTGAAAACCGAAAATTTTCGCGATAACAATACTTCCTTTACTTCGTACAAGGAAGTAAAAAAAAAATTTTGCAGACGGATTTTTTTTTATTCGATATTTGGATTCTACGTATCTTGAAACGTAAAACCTCAAATTTTGAGAGGGGGGGAGGGTTACAAAAATATTCTATTGAAAGTCTAATGTCTGACCTACAAGTAAAGTACCACTTCCGGTTTTCCAATTTAGACTGAAATCTAGTATGTTATTTAAATCAATATATAAGTTATAAATACTAAATTTGAGAAGTTTTGCATAGTATTTTAATATAATTTTTTATGGAAATCAATTATGACCTACAAGTAAAGTACCACTTCCGGTGATCAAGCAGTGACCAAAAAGGAAGGTTCACAACTAGATTTTACAACAATCCTAAATACAAAATTTCAACTTTCTACGGCAAACCGTTTTTGAGTTATGGGAAATACGAACGTACGAACGTACGTACAGACGCCACGACGAAACTAGTCAAAATGGATTCAGGGATGGTCAAAATGGATATTTCCGTCGAAATCTGAAAACCGAAAATTTTCGCGATTACAATACTTCCTTTACTTCGTACAAGGAAGTAAAAAAAAAAATTTTGCGGACGGATTTTTTTTATTCGATATTTGGATTCTATGTATCTTGAAACGTAATACCTCAAATTTTGAGAGGGGGGGGTTACAAAAATATTCTATTGAAAGTCTAATGTCTGACCTTCAAGTAAAGCACCACTTCCGGTTTTCCAATTTAGACTGAAATCTAGTATGTTATTTAAATCAATATATAAGTTATAAATACTAAATTTGAGAAGTTTTGCATAGTATTTTAATATAATTTTTGATGGAAATCAATTATGACCTACAAGTAAAGTACCACTTCCGGTGATCAAGCAGTGACCAAAAAGAGAGGTTCACAACTAGATTTTATAACAATCCTAAATACAAAATTTCAACTTTCTACGGCAAACTGTTTTTGAGTTATGCAAAATACGAACGTACGTATAGACGCCACGACGAAACTAGTCAAAATGGATTCAGGGATGGTCAAAATGGATATTTCCGTCGAAATCTGAAAACCGAAAATTTTCGCGATTACAATACTTCCTTTACTTCGTACATGGAAGTAAAAAAAAAAATTTTGCGGACGAATTTTTTTTTATTCGATATTTGAATTCTACGTATCTTGAAACGTAATACCTCAAATTTTGAGAGGGGGGGGTTACAAAAATATTCTATTGAAAGTCTAATGTCTGACCTTCAAGTAAAGTACCACTTCCGGTTTTCCAATTTAGACTGAAATCTTGTATGTTATTTAAATCAATATATAAGTTATAAATACTAAATTTGAGAAGTTTTGCATAGTATTTTAATATAATTTTTGATGGAAATCAATTATGACCTTCAAGTAAAGTACCACTTCCGGTGATCAAGCAGTGACCAAAAAGAGAGGTTCACAACTAGATTTTACAACAATCCTAAATACAAAATTTCAACTTTCTACGGCAAACCGTTTTTGAGTTATGGGAAATACGAACGTACGAACGTACGTACAGACGCCACGACGAAACTAGTCAAAATGGATTCAGGGATGGTCAAAATGGATATTTCCGTCGAAATCTGAAAACCGAAAATTTTCGCGATTACAATACTTCCTTTACTTCGTACAAGGAAGTAAAAAAAAAAATTTTGCGGACGGATTTTTTTTATTCGATATTTGGATTCTATGTATCTTGAAACGTAATACCACAAATTTTGAGAGGGGGGGGTTACAAAAATATTCTATTGAAAGTCTAATGTCTGACCTTCAAGTAAAGCACCACTTCCGGTTTTCCAATTTAGACTGAAATCTAGTATGTTATTTAAATCAATATATAAGTTATAAATACTAAATTTGAGAAGTTTTGCATAGTATTTTAATATAATTTTTGATGGAAATCAATTATGACCTTCAAGTAAAGTACCACTTCCGGTGATCAAGCAGTGACCAAAAAAGGAGGTTCACAACTAGATTTTATAACAATCTTAAATACAAAATTTCAACTTTCTACGGCAAACTGTTTTTGAGTTATGCAAAATACGAACGTACAAACGTACGTATAGACGCCACGACGAAACTAGTCAAAATGGATTCAGAGATGGTCAAAATGGATATTTCCGTCGAAATCTGAAAACCGAAAATTTTCGCGATTACAATACTTCCTTTACTTCGTACAAGGAAGTAAAAAAAAAATTTTGCGGACGGATTTTTTTTATTCGATATTTGGATTCTATGTATCTTGAAACGTAAAACCTCAAATTTTGAGAGGAGGGGGGATTACAAAAATATTCTATTGAAAGTCTAATGTCTGACCTTCAAGTAAAGTACCACTTCCGGTTTTCCAATTTAGACTAAAATCTAGTATGTTATTTAAATCAATATACAAGTTATAAATACTAAATTTGAGAAGTTTTGCATAGTATTTTAATATAATTTTTGATGGAAATCAATTATGACCTACAAGTAAAGTACCACTTCCGGTGATCAAGCAGTGACCAAAAAGAGAGGTTCACAACTAGATTTTATAACAATCCTAAATACAAAATTTCAACTTTCTACGGCAAACTGTTTTTGAGTTATGCAAAATACGAACGTACGTATAGACGCCACGACGAAACTAGTCAAAATGGATTCAGGGATGGTCAAAATGGATATTTCCGTCGAAATCTGAAAACCGAAAATTTTCGCGATTACAATACTTCCTTTACTTCGTACAAGGAAGTAAAAAAAAAAATTTTGCGGACGGATTTTTTTTATTCGATATTTGGATTCTATGTATCTTGAAACGTAATACCTCAAATTTTGAGAGGGGGGGGTTACAAAAATATTCTATTGAAAGTCTAATGTCTGACCTTCAAGTAAAGCACCACTTCCGGTTTTCCAATTTAGACTGAAATCTAGTATGTTATTTAAATCAATATATAAGTTATAAATACTAAATTTGAGAAGTTTTGCATAGTATTTTAATATAATTTTTGATGGAAATCAATTATGACCTACAAGTAAAGTACCACTTCCGGTGATCAAGCAGTGACCAAAAAGAGAGGTTCACAACTAGATTTTATAACAATCCTAAATACAAAATTTCAACTTTCTACGGCAAACTGTTTTTGAGTTATGCAAAATACGAACGTACGTATAGACGCCACGACGAAACTAGTCAAAATGGATTCAGGGATGGTCAAAATGGATATTTCCGTCGAAATCTGAAAACCGAAAATTTTCGCGATTACAATACTTCCTTTACTTCGTACATGGAAGTAAAAAAAAAAATTTTGCGGACGAATTTTTTTTTATTCGATATTTGAATTCTACGTATCTTGAAACGTAATACCTCAAATTTTGAGAGGGGGGGGTTACAAAAATATTCTATTGAAAGTCTAATGTCTGACCTTCAAGTAAAGTACCACTTCCGGTTTTCCAATTTAGACTGAAATCTTGTATGTTATTTAAATCAATATATAAGTTATAAATACTAAATTTGAGAAGTTTTGCATAGTATTTTAATATAATTTTTGATGGAAATCTATTATGACCTTCAAGTAAAGTACCACTTCCGGTGATCAAGCAGTGACCAAAAAGAGAGGTTCACAACTAGATTTTACAACAATCCTAAATACAAAATTTCAACTTTCTACGGCAAACCGTTTTTGAGTTATGGGAAATACGAACGTACGAACGTACGTATAGACGCCACGACGAAACTAGTCAAAATGGATTCAGGGATGGTCAAAATGGATATTTCCGTCGAAATCTGAAAACCGAAAATTTTCGCGATTACAATACTTCCTTTACTTCGTACAAGGAAGTAAAAAAAAAAATTTTGCGGACGGATTTTTTTTATTCGATATTTGGATTCTATGTATCTTGAAACGTAATACCTCAAATTTTGAGAGGGGGGGGTTACAAAAATATTCTATTGAAAGTCTAATGTCTGACCTTCAAGTAAAGCACCACTTCCGGTTTTCCAATTTAGACTGAAATCTAGTATGTTATTTAAATCAATATATAAGTTATAAATACTAAATTTGAGAAGTTTTGCATAGTATTTTAATATAATTTTTGATGGAAATCAATTATGACCTACAAGTAAAGTACCACTTCCGGTGATCAAGCAGTGACCAAAAAAGGAGGTTCACAACTAGATTTTATAACAATCTTAAATACAAAATTTCAACTTTCTACGGCAAACTGTTTTTGAGTTATGCAAAATACGAACGTACAAACGTACGTATAGACGCCACGACGAAACTAGTCAAAATGGATTCAGGGATGGTCAAAATGGATATTTCCGTCGAAATCTGAAAACCGAAAATTTTCGCGATTACAATACTTCCTTTACTTCGTACAAGGAAGTAAAAAAAAAATTTTGCGGACGGATTTTTTTTATTCGATATTTGGATTCTATGTATCTTGAAACGTAAAACCTCAAATTTTGAGAGGAGGGGGGATTACAAAAATATTCTATTGAAAGTCTAATGTCTGACCTTCAAGTAAAGTACCACTTCCGGTTTTCCAATTTAGACTGAAATCTAGTATGTTATTTAAATCAATATATAAGTTATAAATACTAAATTTGAGAAGTTTTGCATAGTATTTTAATATAATTTTTGATGGAAATCAATTATGACCTTCAAGTAAAGTACCACTTCCGGTGATCAAGCAGTGACCAAAAAGGGAGGTTCACAACTAGATTTTAAAACAATCCTAAATACAAAATTTCAACTTTCTACGGCAAACCGTTTTTGAGTTATGGGAAATACGAACGTACGAACGTACGTCCAGACGCCACGACGAAACTAGTCAAAGTGGATTCAGGGATGGTCAAAATGGATATTTCCGTCGAAATCTGAAAACCGAAAATTTTCGCGATTACAATACTTCCTTTACTTCGTACAAGGAAGTAAAAATAGTTTGTTCTAAATTAATTATATAGAGTAATTGCAATTAGTATAATGAGATGTGATATCATTACAATGCAGATATTATTGAAACATGGGACACTTTACATAAATTAAAAATTTGATGAATGCGATAAATGCCTTATAAACCATAAAATTTGATTTACACTGCTATTGTCTGCTTATCTTATAATTTTCAGATTAATTAAAATAACAATCAAAATCTATCAAGCAATTCAAGCATTAGAAGCGTTTTCTATGAAAGAAGTTAGGTTCGACAACAAAAAATATAAAGCTCTGTGGGACAAACTAACAGATGATGAAGCTGAAATATTTTCTGTAAAATTGCCTTTTAATTTGACTATGGAACAAGCAATGTTAATTATGCATAAAGGAGTAAAAAAATATTTTTTAAAAGAAAACTTAGAAGATGAGGTATATCATAGGCTAAAACTAAAGAGGTATTGCAGCAAATTTTGTCAGTTACAATATTATTAGATTTTTAAACTGTCATTGAGCCGAATTTTATTTTTCAGATTATATTACCTGGACTGATTAGTGAGAGGAATTCTTATTAGTGCATAATCATTCTAAAAAAAATTCTCTGATTGATGAAGAAATGACTGGATGAAGGGGTATGTTTTAAATTTATGGACATTGTTTTTTCTTATGAATGAATGTATTATGTCGTTTTGTAGTTTTTATTCAGAGTTTTATTGGCGGTAGTGGCATACGTACAGCCCATACGTAACACCCCACTGCTGCTGAAACCCTGTATGCCAGAAATGGCCAGGTAGGGTGAATAAAAAAAAAAATAAAAAAATCTATAATGCCGTTATCTTGAAGTTGTAACATTAACAACCATAGATTCTTGGTTAACCTCATGATTTCTTAGTTAATTAGATAGATAATGTCTTAACAATATTACATTAAAAACTTCATTCGTCATTTTCTCAAAACTTTAAATTAGCATAACACTCTCATCCACCATGTCTTATATTACAATAAATAAAAAGCATTCATTTATTTTAAGCAATAAAAATTTGTACATAAAATATCAGATTGTATCACCTAAAACATCAGTTTTTGGAAAAAAAATAATAAATTTTAAGTGAAAAAATTAAGGATCTATGAATTATCGAATTAATTATTGATTTTTAATTATTTATGAAATCATATGAATTAATCAATGAAAGAAAAAACTAAATAAAAAAAATACAAATACTACTGTTAGGATATCATTTACAATAATAAGTTAATGGCTGTTTCTGAATAGTTCCAAAACCGGAATTCACACAAATAATCTTCATAGTAACCAACTCAAAAAATATGATATAGCATACCCGTCACTTGTAGTTTCAGTTTTCAAACAACTAGAACGCGTTAAAAGAGCTAATTGTATAATGTGTCATTTTTATTTGGGGAACAAAAAGAAATTTGATTCATTTGAACATATTTCAATAAACTTCAGATACAGTGAAAATTTTTGCAGAACAATGAATTCCATCATCATGGGCTATTTTGGCCCATGTGTCCTTCTTTGATCCAAAGTATAAAAATAACCAAACAATCCGTGAACATCTTCCTAATGCAGTTTCAGCTAGGCTACACCTTCAGGCAGGTAACAATGAATACCAAGTGGTTCTTATTCATTATTTGCCAACTGGTTGCAGTACAGTGCAGTTAATTTGTTTTCGCAATCTTGATCAGAGATTTTTCAAACTTCCAACTGCCGAAACTGTTATGTATCAGTTTTAGTAAATACTTTTTTAACTACACCATTCAATACTTTAGTCAGTTTAGGTTGCATTTTGCATAATCGTAAATGGCTCTACTACAAAATTCAATTTTTATTAACATATTTTAATTACCTCAAAATTATGACCAACTTTGGTCCAGCTATTTTTGGGTGAATTTATTTATTGTATTACGCTGCCATAATCCCTGAGGAGAATCTAGATCTTGTGTGGCCCTTGGCAGTACGATATTGCGGGGTTCCTTCTTTGGACATCTGTCACGCTAGCCTTCCCCCGCCAAGCAAAAGTAAAAAACATAGCCTATATTAATGAGCTTTCACATCCCACAAATTAAAAGTTTTGTGCTACACACGCTGGGCAGGATGTGGTCGACTCTCACCCGTTCTTATATGAATATAAAAAGTAATACAAATATTGTACCGATATTTGTGACAGAATTCTATATGACAGAATCTATATGAGCTTTCAAAATGAAATACTTTCGATTTTTGAGCACACTCCTAACATTTCCAACAACCCATTAATTCATGCTAATCATAAGAAAAATGTTCAAAAAAGTTCAAATATACTGCATTACATAATACAATGCATTTACAAGGTAATGTATAAAATAAAAATTCAAGAATAAATTGTTAAATTATTTAGTAGTTATATGCATTTCAATTATTGAGCTCTCAAATAATAAAATAAAATAAAATAAAACAACAATTTAAGAGCTCGCAAAATACATATTTTTCGAATATTGGGCGTTACAGTTTCATATCTTCGGTACAAAAGAAAACTAAACTTAACGTAACTGAAATTAATTATTTCTTAGTAGATTATTCTTTTCCTATTAAGGAGCTCGCAAAACACATGCTTTTCGATTATTGAATATTCCGTAATAAATGATTTTTTTTAATATTGAAACAATGCCAAGTATATCCAGTACAAGAGAAAACAATAGCAACTAAGAATAAATGCAATTAACTATATCTCAATTGAATTTCGTTTTCCAATTTAAGAGTTGCCAAAATACAGGTATTTCGATTATTTAGCTGTAAAAATTTCTTAATAAAACAACTCCATGTATTATCGGGGCAGAAGTAAACTATACTTAAAACAGATGAAATAAACTATTCCTCAATTAATGATTAAAGTCAGCGATAAGGCTCCTGTTTCCTCGAATGGTTACCCACAGTAACAGGGACCTTTTGAACGTTTGGAAAAACCAAAACAAATGGGGATACCAACTTCAAAAGGATTGTATCGTAGCTGTATTGATTACTGAAAAGCCAACACTAAAGATTGGTCCTAAAGAAAATTTGGACTAAAGAAATTTTTGAAACAATCTCTTCAAAAATGATATCATATATGCTAATACAGTATGGGCATCTCACAAATGTTTGCAATTTCACATGAATGTTCTAGCAATGTTGTATTTTATTTAATTTTTTACAAAATATTTTCATTTCCATATAGGGCAATACATTTAATTACTTAATAGATTTGAGATATACTCCAGCAAATGTTACATGAATAAATAGGGCTGGAACTAGAGAGGGGGAAAATGGGATCATGCCTCTGCCGGCAGAATTTTTAGGGTGGCAAATATCAAGCGAAATTTTTATTTAGTTTAAGTTAAAAAAAAATAATTGTTTTGACCTTTATTAAGATATAAAAAATATGATATTTATTCTGAAATATATTGCCTAAAATACTATTATTACAGTTGCAAAATGGTTTGAATTTTATTGGAGAGGGGATGAGAAAGAAGAGTTGGTAATATTAAGTTTTCCTCTATTGCAAGAAATCCTTGCTTATACTCTATGTGATAAAATTAAAAATGAATCAATGCATTAAAATATTAAGGTAAATTAAATATGATGATAAATTAAGAATTTTAGAAAATAAATAAATAATAAATTAAATAAATAAATAAATTAAGAATCTTAAAAAAATGTTGCAGTATGAATATTGAAAAATAATAATATCCTGCTATGTTTCTGGCAAACTGCTTTTCTAAGGCAGGTGGGGGTCCAGAAACCACATTTACTCAATTTACTGATCTTATTTAATCTCTATTTGCATCGGTTCCAGAAGGGAGCCGATCAATCAAACTATATTGTAACAAAAAAGGCTAGAGACCGCAGACCCCCCTGCTATGGTCAATACTTGGGATATACTTTTTCCTCTACTCCTTCTTGAAAACATGAATTTTGTCCCCACTCTCCTTTTGGGACATCTTATTGGCTGACGCTATAAGAATATTTGAAAAGGACTTCGAAGCTGTTTGATCTATTTTCTCTATTGTCCCTATTTTCTGTAACCGTGGGCGGCAGATTATACTACACCATGTCAATCTGGCCTCTCTCTAGTTTTATAGTGCTCTTACTTTCGCTTATCTTAAGCGGCACCCTCACTGCCACGGGCCTTTCAGGTATCGACCTCAAGGGCCCGAGCCCCGTTTTCTTTGTTTGAAAATGAAATTGATTAATATTGATATTGCTGAACCGCGTGGCATCTCTTTAATTTATTCCTCATTTAATTACTATTATTAATCTTAATGATTCCCTTTAATCCCCGTATTCTCAATACATTGCATTCTCCTAGTCCCGCTATCTCTTATTAAAGATACCTATTCACAATTATATCGGTACTATTAGACCGAGGTGCAACAGGAAAACAAACATTTATCTACAGACGTAATGACAATAAATGCAAAACAAACATGCACAATAATATTCAGTTCCCAGCTAAATAAATCCATTAATAAACCAATTATATACAAAAAAAACTTTACTCTAGTTGTAAATGAAATATTCGCTAATCTAAATGGCAATATCAACTGATCCTATTCCTAACCAGTCAAATAGGCATTGATGATACCAAAAAATACCAATTTTTTACTAATGTCCCTTTTCAATAATTTCACAAAAACAAATTTTATCTTTAATCATTGGCACAGTATATCAATATTTCATTTTACGTTACTTAACCCTAAAAGTACCAAGAAATTCTTCTTCATCTAAAGTTACAAAACTTATCTACCTCACCGTTTCTTTCAATAATAGGCAGGAATTTTTCAAATATTCAAAATATTTATATACACATAATACACTAAACTAATATCTATTTACATATTGTTCTAATTATATATACACTTTTCACATCACTACCACAAACAAAATCCATTGAATTCCGCTACATTATTATTAATTCACATACTGTTCTTGAAATTAGTTCATTTAAAAACCACTTACTTTTCACAACTATCACCTATAAAATCCATTGCAATCTCTAGATTGTTCTTTTTCTTGAGAATTCATAATTCATGTCTTTATGCAAACTCACTTTATTCTGTCCCTTCCTGGTAACCTGTTTAGACACATATACCACAAAATTCATAGTGTGCCTTCCTATTGTATGGCCATACCTTTCAACAATAAAAATGAATCTACTTTAGGTATCTTAGGTTATCTACTTCCTATTTATTACCTTTTAAATATTAATAGTGTATATTAAATAGATGTACCCAGTATTCTCACATAAATGTTACTTTATTCAGACCAGTGCATTTTACTACCTCATTATTAACCGTAGTTAATGAATTCAAGTATCTAATCATGATGTTACAAAATATATCTGAGAAAACTATGTTTTTATGTCAATTTTCAGGATGAACTTATAGTTACGATGTAATGAATCTCAGGGTTTAATTAGGGGTATTACTACATTGGATTACTTCACAGTGACCTTCAAATAATGGAAATTAAATCCAAACTACAAAATTTAAATTAAAGCACAAGGACCTACCAGATATAAAAGTTAGATCAAACTTTAATGATCTATCAAATATTCAAAAATCTATGTTCTAAACAAAATATTATTAAAACAGGTTAATTACTCTACAAAAAGATATTGAGTATCAGAAATTACATTAATCACTCCTGAAAGATCTCTTTTTTACTTATGGCCAATACAAAGAGTTGGTTTTGCCTGCCACAGTGTTAAATGCACAGAGTTAATAACTACTCATTGAGCCCCATTATTTTTATAAGATTTTAATTTTTAAACGTTTGGACAAATTTAAATACAACCACAGTACTCTGGGTGTATAGAGAAAATTTTTCTATCTTCTTACAATTGAAAAATATTAATCGCACCTCAGGGATACAGGGATGCTCTACAAGTACTCCACATTAAGGGTTCTTCCCTTTTTACAAAACAATTGTTAAGTAACAATCCCACTTTCGGGATGTATAGAGGATCTACGTCTACTCCAGTATGAGGGTAACTATTCCCTAATTACTAATAAAAAATCCAATCAGGATAAAAAACAGAAATATTTGGTCCAACGTTTCTCTATATGTTATTATTGGGATGCTCTTTGGTGCTAGTTGATTTCTTATGGCTAATTTATGCTTTTAAACCAATAGGTGGAATATAATCATAAAAAACCAGGCCTATATTCAAAATTAAATTTACATTAAAAATAAAAACTCTTTTAGCCTTATTATTTACTATTTAGGGGTATCTTTTAAATCTTCTCTCACTAATAAACAAATAAAATATTAATACTTTAAAACTCTGGTAAGGTCTTGTATTATGAAGGTCAATTCTTAATTTTCAAATAATTTTTATTTCTTTATTTAACTAAATCTAACCCCATAATTAATCCTGAGATCCACTCTATTTAAAAATGTTATGTTTAATAATCTTAAAACTATCTATACATGTAACCTAATTTTATTATTTACATTAAATCCAGAATGAGTTAACCTGACGAAGATTTCGCCAGGACCCTTTAGCTCGTCAACGGAGGGAACGCTAAGTCTGAAATCCTTTTTTATCCCCTGGAAAAGGATAAAGACTGCCGTATTTTATCATAACATAGTAAACCGTTTTTCCTAACATGGTCCAAGACCATATAGCCCCCGTAAAAATCATAATTAAAAATATTTGAGGCTGTTAGTTCAGTTGCCACATCTCTGCAAACATTAAATATGTTCCCCTTATGTGGTGAATTCTTATTTATTGGGAGCTCTTCATTCAACCGCTCTGAGGTGCCTAATTCATTTTCTAAGTGTAGAGGTATTTTCTCTGGGATGGAGAGCTTGTCTGAAGTTGTGAGATTTGAATACTTCTCTTCACTGAGTTTTATGTCATGATCATTTTCTATTACGATAACTTCCTCCGTGGCATCTACATGGCCGATTATGAAACTGTTTACTCTTTCTTCTTTAATCTCTTGATGATCATCATGAGCTTTTATAGCCAATGTAGGTTTTTCATTTAAACTTAACCCTCTAACGGTAAGGTAAGGGTCGGATACGACCCATGACGTATCATTTCCGTTCATACTCCCTCGTGCGTGAGGTGGAGGGTCGTGACTTCAGGAGTCCTTGGTCTCACTCTTTTTCTATCGGTGTATAAGCTCACATCACCCAGGTAAATGAAATACCTCCTCCACACTTCCCCGACTTTTTTTTATCTGGCGGCTGGGTCGGATGCGACCCATCTTACTGTTAACGCTACAAATTTAATGTACTATTTTAACCAGATCGTTCTGAAATGGCAGATAAAAGAATTTTCACCACTCCCGAAAAAGTTCTTGCAGAATTACGGTGACAGCAAGAGGAAGATTCAGACTCTGAAAGTGAAGTATCTGATGAAGAAATCTCAGTGGCAGATTACGAAATTTTGCCAAACGACGATGATTTCGATGCCGAACAAGATCTCAGCTCATTGTCAGATACGGATGAAGAAAGACAGTTTGAACTAGAAAGGGATGAGGACACAATTTGGACAAAGACTCCGGTTAGTTCAAAATATGCCAAAAGACCAGCTTCTGACATTATCATCCATCTACCTGGGCCGAAAGGAAGAGCCTTAGGACTCACAGATGAATTACAGTTATTTTCTCATTTTATCACAGATCAAATTATCGACGAAATTGTACAGTGTACAAATCAACAAACCCAAAATAATTATGAATCAGAGCAGTGGTTTATATCAACTACTGACGCATTTGAGTTAAAAGCACTTATGGGATTGTTGTTCATAGCAGGAGTTTTAAAAACCTGCGACCTAAACCCCGAAGACTTTTTTTCTCCCGTCTTTGGGTCACCTATTTTTCGGGCAACAATGACCAAAAAGAGATTTGATTTCCTTTTAGCAAATTTGACATTCGATGACTAAGGACACCCGGGAAACATGGAAATCTTTAGATGAATTTGCAGCTTTCCCACAAACTTTTTGAAATGAGTATATGCTCGTAGTTTTACCTGTGAGTTCATTTGATTTTTCTTCATTTATTTTATTTGTCCAATGGAATAATTTCTAAGTCACTTTGATTGTGATAATGCTATCTGAAACCAATGTGATTGATTAACTTTTAACTATTTAAGACTGAAAACAAAATGTTTCGAAACAATAAATAAAGAATTTAAAATTCATTTTGGTGCCATTTATTAACATTTTAACCATTTTAGCTCTCCAGAAAATAGCTTCGGGTCGGATCCGATCCGGCCTTACCGAGAAAGTACTAAGACTTCACCTTACCATTAGATGGTTAATAGAGGTTCCTTTCCTGTTCCCAAATCTTATATTTCCTGGTGTTCAAGCTCTTTATTCTTCTTCTCGTTTTTTTTTTTTTCAGCAGAGGAAGGTTCCTGGTCAGTGCGTACCACTTCATCTATCTTTCTATGAATCTCAGTTGTAAAGATTTTTATTTTATCTTCCATCACTTTTTCTAATCTTTTTTCAGTTTCGCATAAGTTTCTTTCTGATTTCCTGGCTACTTCATCTATCTTCGCTTCTAGTCTCTTAAAGCTATTTTCTCCAAGCCTCTTTGTACTTCTCTCTATTTCTCTTCGATCCTTTTCCAAAACTTCCTGGATTCTCCTTCGATCCTTTTCCATATCTTCTTGAATTTCCTGAAGTATTTTTAGCACTAAGTCATCTCCGTTTTCATCGCGGTCTGTGGTTGTGTAATCTTGGGCATTGGGATCACTGTTTCTCCAGCTAACCCCTGATTGGTGTGTTCTTTGGAAGTCTCAGGATCAGATTCTTCTTCTGACCGTCTAGGCTCTGGTAGTATTTCTTTCTCTACCCGTAAAGCCATCTTCGACAACAGCATGTGCGTATATTATCCCTATTACTTAAAAACCTTTGTGGTGGAGTTAAGCGCTAACACGAACAAAAAATACCTACAAGAACAATAACCAAATGGCCCAGAAATCGGATTTACCATTACATCACAACCCGTTCATTCATAAGACAAACAAATGTGGAGGGGAGGTATTAAATATAACCAATTGGTCTGTTCCAAATTTCTGAAATAATCACAGCAAGACCAGAAAGTTTTGAAAACAAATTTCATGCACAAGAAAGATCATCGGAGTCATTTGATTGATTAAAACAAATGAAATTCATTAAATTAGGTCTAAGAAAATTAAAAACTATTATATGATTCTAATAATAGAATTACCTTAATGCCACCAGTGGTAATCATAATAGTAAATTTTACTTTAACTGTTGATACTAATAATTAATTACAAATTAAGTGAAATAGTAGAAACGTCCTTCACAAGGGATGGCATTTTTAATGCTATGTTTCTGGCAAACTGCTTTTCTAAGGCAGGTGGGGGTTCCAGAAACCACATTTACTTAATTTACTGATCTTATTTAATCTCTATTTGCATCGGTTCCAAAAGGGAGCCGATCAATCAAACTATATTTTAACAAAAAAGGCTAGAGACCGCTGCTATGGTCAATAGCTTGGAATATTATAAATACCATTGAAGAACCTTTCCAAGGGTGTCGTGTTCACCATTACACTTAATTAACTAGATGATGGCATGCAGGGTAAATAGAATGGTAGATTTTGTTACAGATCTCACTTTATTGATGTTACGTTATTAATTAAACTATTGGTTTACTAATTTCTAATCTAAATTATACTCATTGTACAAATCTATGGACTGTAACATATGTATTCGAGAATACTGGGAGAATTCTTGCTTATTTAAAATATTTCTCGGATGCCACATAATATTAGACATTGAAGTACACAATGAATGAAAGGACTAGCACTTATCTTATTGTTGCCTTCTAAATTCGGTGCTCGACGGTCTTGGATTCTCTATCCTGCAACGACCTCCTATTCTCCTTACGGCTCGAACTTCGTCTCTCGATTTACTGCTCAACTCTTCCCTCTGCGAACCTCCGTCTTCTCTCTTCTAGCTCAAGAACTACACTCTTCAACATTCTCCCCAGAACTCCCTCACTCTACCACTTTCTCTCCAGAACTATCCACTTCAACCTTTTCCCCAGAATTCCTCACTCTTCCACTTTCTTCCCAAAACTCCCCTTTTTTCTCTATTATCTGTCTCTTATACCCTTTTCCCCTAATCCTTCTTGAAAAGATGAATTTTGACCCCACTCTCCTTTTGGGATATCTTATTGGCTGACGCTATAAGAATATTTGAAAAGGACTTCGAAGCTGTTTGATATATTTTCTCTATTGTCCCTATTTTCTGTAACCTTGGGCGGCAGATTTTATTACACCATGTCGACCTGGCCTATCTCTAGTTTTATAGTGCTCTTACTTTTGCTTATCTTAAGCGGCACCCTCGCACTGCCACGAGCCTTTCGGTTATCGACCTCAAGGGCCCGAGCCCCGTTTTCTTTGTTTGAAAATACAATTGATTAATATTGATATTGCTGAGCCGCGTGGCATATCTTTAAGTTATCCCTTATTTAATTACTATTATGAATCTTAATGATTTCCTTCAATCCCCGTATTCTCAATACATTGCAATCCATTCATAGCATTATGTAATTAAACAATGTTCGCAATCACGATCATAAATATTCATATTTAACGAGTTAAATTAAAATACATAAATTCATATTCACACTTTTATACACAACTACTAAATTCGTATTATTTTTTTGTTGTTAAATATTAATGTATTTGTATTCACAATGCATTTTCATTGTATTTGGAATTTATATTCGTCTAAAGGAATCCAAAATATTCCCAACAAGCTTAATATAAATGAAATTAACTATTTATGACCTCGCAAAGTATATGCATTCCGATTATTGAGCTCCAAGCCTTTCGTGATAAAAGAACACCATGCATCTCTGGAACAAGAGAAAACTGTACATCAAAAAATAAAAAAGCAACTATTTCTCTATTCAGTTGACATCCACATGATGGTGTAGAAGGATCAAACTAATTAGCGATTGATACATATAAATATTGCAAAAAGAAACCAGTACAAACTTTTCTGTTTGATATAATTCATTTAACCCTTGAACTGAAGAAGAATGTATAACATTCGAAACTAGTTTTCAATAAAACATAATTAAAGAAATGGCAAATAATTTATCAATCCCATATCTCTATTGAATATTTTTTCCTATTTAAGAGTTTCAAAATACATACATTTTGAATCTTGAGCTTTAATCCTTTCGTAATAAAACATCACGTATTTCCTGTACTAGAGAAAACTATACATAAAATAAATAAAGCTAACTATTTCTCAATTAGATACTGTTTTCCTATTTAGGAGCTCACAAAATACATATTTTTTAATATTAAGGTATAACTCTTTCATTATAAAACAACACCATGTATCTTCGGTACAACAGAAAACTATACTTAACGTAAATGCAATTACTAAAATATTGATATTTATCATAAAATATTAATTGGATAAAAATAGATATTATACAAACATATTCATGATGTATTATTATTTATACTAGTTGTACGTTTTCGAAGTACGTTTTTAAAACTGAAAAAAAAAGACAAAAAAAAAAAGGAATATTACATAAGTAAATACAATCAAGTAAATAAAATACATAACTAGATTTAGATAAAATAAAATAAAATACTTTTATTTTACAACTTATAGTATTTATATGTTTATATAAAATATAGGCCAATAATACAAGGAAAAACGCAGCAAATTATAACACAATGGTTTATTATTTCCACTTAGTAATATTTCCAAAATATCTATTCTATCTAAGTAAAAAAAAAAATTAAGCAGTAGGGACACAGGAAAAGAAGCTTGTCCCAAGATGATCGCCGTGATGGTGCCGAATTGGTAGTGTTAAGAAAAAACTGTGTCGATGCAAGTAGACTGTGATGGTTAGGACAAGTAATCAGAGGATAAAATGATACAGAGGAAATATTTGATGTGCACTTCAGTAGGAAGAAAAAAGGAATGATTAAGGAAGCTAAAGGATGTGCAGAAATAATCCAAGGAAGGATAAAGTAGAATGATACGAGGAAGTCAGAAGCCCAATAAATAAGTCAGGAGGCCTAGGGCTACGATGACAAGTCGCCCGCAGAATCAGTCTACGAAGTTTATTGCGCTTTATCTCAGCTAATACTGGTCCGATTTAAATGATTTTTGTTTTCATTTTGTAGGTAATTTCACCAGCTTTCGTTTAATTACAATAAAAACATCAAAAAAGATTTGTGGACGGATTTTTTTGTATTCGATATTTTTATACCGAGGGGAAAAACATTTAAAACATTTTTACATTTAGAGGAAAATGTTATAGCAAAAAGAAAATTTTATTTGCGCATAACTCAAAAAGTGAGCATTTTATGGTAAATTTTGTATGAAATCGTACCATATGAAATTTTAAATTTTGTATGAAATCATGAATTAAATTTTGTATGAATTAAATTTCCTAAATTAATTTTAATTATTTCTACTTTTATATTACTTAATGGAAACAAAATGATTCCATGGAAACTAAATGGAATTTTCATGGAAACTAAAAAGAAACTAGTAAATCATCGAGGAAATGCAGAGTTATTTTATTTGGTCATAACTTAAAAAGTATGCATTTTATAGTAAATTATGCATAGAATTATATGAAATATAATTAAATTATCTAAAAAACAAAAAAATATTTATCAAAATCGGACTATTATAAGCAAAGATATAGCGCATCGGACAACCGGAAGTATCTATTATATCATGAATTTTACAATTTTCTCGAAAACGGCACTAAGGATTTTGATGAAACTTGCCTAAATTATTCATTATGAAGTCTTAAATTATTCTTTATTAAGTCAATAACTTTTTAAGTTATGAGCAAATAAAATATTATTTCCGTCATAACTTTTTTCTCAGCATTTCCTCGGTGATGTACTAGTTTCGTTTTAGTTTCCATGAAAGTTCCATTTAGTTTCCATGGAATCATTTTGTTTCCATTAAGTAATATAAAAGTAGAAATAATTAACTTAATTTCTATTTTTTTGTTATTACAATACATTGTTACATAAACTTTTCATTTATGTAGTACATCACCGAGGAAATGCAGGGAAAAAAGTTATGACGAAAAGAATAACCTAAAAAGCATGCGTTTTATAGTAAATTGTGTGTAGAATTGTATTAAAGGTAATTAAATTATCTAAAAAACAAAAAAAGAATTATCAAAATTGGACCAATACTAGCAAAGATACAGCGCATCGGACAACCGGATGAATTTTATCGTAATTATAATAATAATTGATAATAATATTAATAATTAATAATAATAATTGAATTCATGAATTTTATCGTAAACGGCTCCAACGATTTTGATAAAACTTGCCTAATGTCTTCTCTTTAACTTTTCATGTGTGTGGTATATTAACGAAAAAATGCAGGGAAAAAAGTTATGATGAAAAGAATATTTTATTTGCGCTTAACTTAAGAAAACATGCAATTTATTCTAAATTATGGTATTAAAGGTTATTAAATTATCTAAAAAGAAAAAAAAGAATCATCAAAATCGGACCAGTATTAGCAAAGATACAGCGTATCTTACGAGGAGTACAAGACACTTGATGGATAACCGAGCGCATCCGAAAGAAGACGGATACGACCTAACCTCCTCCCACCAATCCTCCTTGGTATTGTAATTTAATGTAATTTAAGAATACAAAAGTAGAAATTAACTTAATGATTTCTACTTTTATATTATGTAATGGACAAACTGTTCCCATGGAAACTAAACCGAAACTTTTAAATATATTTTCAACTTGACAAACTTAAAACATATATGTAGTGTACAGAATTATTGTACTAAAATTGATTAAAAAAAAGTTTTATTGTACGTAAGTGGGAGAAGATGTGAAGAAGTGAATGCTGCTGAGCTTATTTCAAGTATTGTTTATGTGAAATCTTTAAAATTATATTATAAAGATAATTATTATAGGACGGTAAGGGAAAGTTGTGTGATGCTTGCACCGCAGCAAATTTTTATTCTACGTATCTTGGAAACGTAAAACCTCAGATAGAGATTTTTTTATTTATCGTTTTTTTTTGTTGTTGTTTTTTAATGTAATGCCTTGTTATACTGATTCCAAAACACCTTACATTTCTACTCTATCTATATAAATGGCCGAGTTATGGGCACATGAGATCTTTAATCGGCCGCAGTTATGTAACAAACAGACGGATGGTAATGTCGAGTTGCGAGGATCAATGCGTCTTTTTGTTTCAAAATCGCGGCCGATTAAATATCTTTTAAGCCCATAACTCGGCCATTTATAAAGATAGAGGGGAAATGTAAGGTGTTTTGGGATCATTATAACAAAGCATTAAAATAAAAAAAAATAAAAAAAAAACAAAATAAATAATAATCTTTCTCTATAAATGTTTTTGGTTTATTATTTTCAATAATAGACACTTGGAATCGGCGAAGAAAAATTTTTTTGTATTATTTTTGGCATCACGGTTCAATCAGATTAGGAATAATATAAGAGGAAAAAACCAATCAAACTCCACATCGTTGTGCCTCTTTGGACATTATGCGGCGAACACATTTTATCAAACACTACTCCTTTTTCGTGGTGGCTATAATACATCGCCTATATACGAGAGGCCATCGTTTCAGCCTTTCCAACAAATGTTTCAAGTTGCAGCGACAAAACTTTCCAGACTAAATTTGCCAGATTTCGACGGGATGTACCGAATCAATGAATGTCTGTCTACTTCTGAAGGCCTCAAATTTCTCATCGATAGTGATATCTGCTGCAATAAACAAAATCTGATGCCGTGCGCGCACCACACTACCTCTCCTTACTACTCTATATAATAATCAGTTTTCTTAAATAGTTCTAATGAATTTACATTAACACTACAAACTTGAAATATTTTCAGAGGATGCTCTTCTTTACCTCTTAAAGTACAATAAAGTAGTTTTTTTTTTAAAAAAATGCAATACAATTCAATGCACTATCTATTCTATTTAAACCACAGATAATCTTTTCACATTTCAAAACAGAAAATGATAAATCATTATGAATGACAATAATTCTTCTTATTATATTTCCACGTAGCATGTGAAAATGAAAATTATAGATGGTACCAACATATTCATTTAAATATGCCGTTCTCATCCGTCTGATCTATTTTCATAGTTGTCATTATTAGCTTATTATAACAGCACAAGATGCATCGCATTTGCGAATAACAATTAAGGAAATGACTGCACATAATTTAAATATTATATATCATATCGATGAGGAGACATTTATTAGTATTAATTTATTCTTCTTATTAATTATTGGTTATATAGACCAAGTACAATGGAGGAGGAAGGTAGACGATACCCTTCTCAGTTCTTTGCTTGATCAGGTGAAACAAATTAGTCATATTTTCATAAAATTTAATAATCGTTTAGAATAAGTGTATTCTGAGAACTAAGGTGTATTTTTATTTTTCATATATTTAATTGTAACTTTCACTTATCTATATATGAATTTTATTGTAAGTGAAACGGTATTAGATTCGTGAAAATTTCATGCAACGGTTTGTGTGTGTGTGTGTGTGTGTGGTAAGTTTAGCGAAAGAAGAGATGTAGGGAACTGAAATTTCGTATTTAATAGATTTATGCCTGTGATGTTACCGCAATATTTTCCCCAAAATCGACTTAATACAAATACAACTTTAGACCGACTGTCCCGAAAAAGACTAACGATTTTGATCAAACTCGTTATCTTCAAAGTACAATCAAATTATCTTTAATATCAGGTAGGTCTTATCCTCATCTAAATAATCTGACGTGGCTTAAATGCGATTTTTCCAAATACTGAAGTACGTTTAATTTTGATTTATTTAAATAATTAACTGTCTCTGTAGTATCAAAAAATGGTTAAATATAAAGTATGAAAGAAAACATGGCCGGATCTTGGGTTTTTTCCAGGGGAGAGAGAGCTTAATTCCGCCGCCCCTTCTTTCGCTCCCTTTCCCCTGTCCTCCTCCCCAATAAAAGTCAACAGTTTTATCTGTATTTTAGATAATATATTTCGAAATAAATATAATCTCATAACATTAACACATTTTATTATGAGCTACAAGTAAAGTACACTTTAGTATTAGTATGGTGGCACTTTCGGTTTGCCAATTTAGACCAAAACTTAGTATGTTATTTAAATGAATATTTGAATCATAAATACCAAATTTGAAATGTTTTGCAATATATTTTAATATAATTTTTGATGAAAATCTATTATGACATTCAAGTAAAATACCACTTCCGGTGATCATGTAGTGACCAAAAAGAATGGTGCACAACAATCCCAAATACAAATTTTCATCTGCTAGCTTGTTTTGATTTATGCGAGATCCGAACGTACGTACAGACATCACGACGAAACTAGTCACAATGGATTCAGGGCTGGTCAAAATGAATATTTCCGTTGAAATCTGTAAACCGAAAATTTTAGCGGTTGCAATACTACCTTTACTCTCTGCAAGGAAGTAAAAATACAATCAATTAGTAGAGTGTTTTTTCTTACAGCATTACTGTTTCCTTCCGGTACTGTAACTTAAAACTTCAATTCGATCCGTCATATATTTGCAAAACAAAACGGTATTAATGTATTAAAAATTCGTTCAGAGCGTTAAACTGGGAAATCATATCGCTATAAAGTACGAATAAAGTTTTATAGGAAAACCACCAACTGGGACCGGGACTAATGAAAAAGAGGGTTATATCTTGGGAAATCGTTACAAACGGGAATGTTAAATTGAAGTTTTATATATTTAAATATCATTTATATATATATATATATATATATATATATATATATATATATATATATATATATATATATATATATATATATATATATGTATATATATATATATATATATATATATATATATATATATATATATATATATATATATATATATAATATTATGTATTGAGGATACTGGGATTGAAGGAGATAATTAAGATTCATAATAGTAATTAAATAAGGAATAACTTAAAGAGATGCCACTAGGTCCAGCAATATCAATATTAACCAGTTTCTTTTTCGGACAAAGGAATATTTACAAAGTCGGGCGCTCTACCTGCCGCCCAAGGCTACAAGTCCTTTTTCAAATATTCATATAGCTTCAGCCAATAAGATGTACCAAAAGGAGAGTGGGAACAAAATTCATCTTTTCAAGAAGAAGTAGGGGGAACAGTATGAGAGACGGAGGAAAGAGGAGTTCTGGTAAGAAGTTTGAAGTGGAGAGTTCTGGTGAGAAGTTTGAAGTGGGTAGTTCTGGGAAAAGGAGGTTCGAGCTAGAGGCAGAAGACTGAAGTTCGCAGTGGTATTTATAATATCCCATGCTAATTGACCATAGCAGCGGGGTCTGCGGTCTCTAGCCTTTTATGTTCAAATATAGCTTGATTGATCGGCTCCCTTCTGGAACCGATGCAAATAGGGATTAAATTGAGTAAATGTGGTTTCTAGAACCCCCACCTGCCTTAGAAAAGAAGTTTGCCAGAAACATAGCAGTGTGTGTATAAACAATATGTGTGTGTGTGTATATATATATATATATATATATATATATATATACACACATATACATATACATATATATATATATATATATATATATATATATATATATATATATATATATATATATATATATATATATATATATACAATATATACATATATTCATTCCTTATTCATTATGTCTGAGCAAATTAACAGCCTTCAATCAAGTGGCAATAATATAATGCTAGGTATATTGCATTATGAAGTAATTTACTTCGTTTTTTGCTATAAAATTGTTCCTATTTATGTGGATTCGCATTAATCTGAAGTGGATATATAAGATGAAAAAAATTATATATAACAAAACAGCAAAAACCATTAAATAAACATTATATTAATATATGTGTGTGTTTGTGTGTGTGTATATATATATATATAGATAATATAATATATATATGTGTGTGTGTGTATATATATATATATATATATATATATATATATATATATATATATATATATATCTCATGTTAGTTTTTATGATTTTTATCATACTATTACTTCTCTTTGTAGTACATTATTTTTTTAACTAATGCGTTGGATCGAATATTTTACAGTGTTTGGACCGGTAAGAGATGGTAACTATCAAAGAATGGATGAATAATAAGACAATATTGATAACTGGAGGATCAGGTTTCTTCGGAAAAGTTTTGACTGAAAAGTTGTTAAGATCCTGTCCAGGGGTGAAAAGAATTTATCTCATCATAAGATCAAAAGGCAGTCAGGATTCGCAGGAAAGATGGGCCAATATTATAAAAAATGAGGTACGGTTAACGTTTAAGACTGAATCATAAAAAAATTTTAATTTTCTAATGCAGTAGCCACCAATCGAGTGGCAATCTGGACTACGTCTATTGCATTATGAAGTAATTTATTTCGTTTTTTGCAATCAAGTTGTTTCTATTTATTTGGTTTCGCATTAATCCGAAGACTGAATATATAAGGTGAAAAAAAATATATATAACAAAAATACAACAAAATCCATTAAATAACTTAAATAGATTATTTGTCATGTAATACTACAATTATAAAACCTTCACAGTAAAATTTAAATATTTTTTTTTCTTATGAAGAAAAAATAAAATACAATTTTTATTCTATTATATTATATTTATCCTATTCTATGTTCTGTGCTACAGTTCAATGTTTTCATATCAATCCCCGAGCAACGGGCAAGAAGTCGCGGCATCTGAATCTGAAAAGAGAAAAATAACGGGAAGGAAAAGGGAATAGGTACCCCTATCGATGTTCCCTGTCGGTTTCGTGGCCGGTGGTTTTGAATGAGATTTTCTGGTGTTAAGAGTTTTAGAAAAACATAGATCACTTAAAGCGGTTGCCTTCGCCAAAATAGAAGCTTGCTTTGAAGGCGTTATTTGTACGGTGGTGCCAGATGTACTGTAAGCCGACTTCAGAGAGCTGGGAGCAGAGCATCTCCAATATTTTCAACGTTATCTTCATAAATGTATATATCTGTTCTATTAAATGTTAATATTAACTCGTGGTTTAATTGTGTTTATTATAATTATTCAGATTAAGCTTTGTGTTTAAAATTACTCAAATTTAAAAAAATAAAAATCATAGTAATGACGGCAATGACCCTCTATGCATATTTAAAATAAATAAATAAATTATATATAGTGTTTATTTTAGATTATATTTACTATGTCACATTTGTGTTTCCAATAAAAGAACCAGAAAAGACTCCGGGCAGATAGATTCATGTGATAAAGAAAAGAACATGTTGAATTCATTTTTAAATATACGCATTTCATCCGATCATTCATTGCTTTCTACAAACGAATGTACAACCTTTGTTGGCCAAAACTGCATTGAGACGCTCGCAGAAAAAAATTAAGTCAACGGGGTAGTGTTCCCGTCCAATACTTATATAAAATTTATTTATTAAGAGAAAGTAGTCTACATGTAAATAAACCCGATAACATGATTTCTCTAATGAATTAAACTTCTAAATTCAACAAACATGTTGTGAAATCAATTATATAATGTAACATAATTAAATTTATTTCTGAACGATATGAACTAAATTTATCAATATAAAATTTTGTTCTTCACTGAATACAAAGAACCGTTTAACCGGCGATATTTCGGCTTCGATAATGACGGTTAAGTGGGAATGGACTGTTTTATTATTTATTTAGGATTGGAAGAACATGAAATAATAAGTTTTGATGTACAATAGTTATGTACTAATATCGTTATAAACGATTGCATAAAAATCTTATAGGAAAGACAGAATGTAGTTAATTAAAATAAATACAGCCTTAAAAACAAACAATTTTTCAGAGAGGGTTGTATTACGTACTAAATACAACTGTAGCAATATAACAATATAACAAACAAATTTACAAGCAATTATTTGGATTACATATGGAGAGAGGAGGGGAGGGAGTATTGTCAGTTAACTTAAATGGCATTTACGTCTAAAATCAATATCTACACAAAATTAAAAAATGAACTATTATTAATTAAAAAATAAATAGACGACTTTTTTAGCTCTGCGAAAGCTAAATAAACTTGTCGTGGAGGAAAAAATATAGATTTCCCGAAGTGTTAATGCGTGTACCCCTCAATATGTACATTGATGACTTATTCACTCTCTTTTCCACACAGGAGGATTAAAGATAAGTCGAGATGCTTCAGGTTCTAACGTAACCGAATTTCCATCACCAGTTTCCGACAGTCACGGGAAATACAGAAAGAATTTTCGGATAAAAATATGTCGTCATTGCTTGGATTGCAATTAGTTCCAAATAATGATAATTTGTAATTTAGAATAGCTCATGTGTAGCGGAATATTTTGTCTAAAGTCGCTCAGATTTTTGACTCGACGGTCCTGTCATTATCATTTAACCTCTATACAACGTATTTAATAAAATAGAACTATGAAAGAAGTATTGGATTGGGATGAGCCTCCTTAAAATTTCGTTGCCCAACAGTGGCAAGAGTTTCAATCAGAATTTACATGTCTTGTGGACAAAACATTCTGCGGGCTGGTTGTAAGGATGTGATACGAATGTATAATGTTAAATGTTTAATTTTAAAGGATGTGATGTGAATCTGAGGCATTCCTCGTATAAAGAGGTGTGAGGCAGGGAGATAGTCTAAGTCCCCTCCTGCTTAGTGTTTTTATGGAAGAGATTCATAAAATTTGTTAGCGCCGAACTGTATGGACCGCCATTGGAAAATGGAACTTAAGAACCATTCTTGTACAAATTCTTTTGTATGTCGATGACATTGTCCTAATTGCTGATTCCCAAGAAAAGATGCGGAAAGCCTTAATAGAATGGCAAGAAGAGCTACTCCGTTAAGGAATGATCATTAATACCTCTAAGAGTAAGGTCCTAGCTCTGTCCCAAGAATAGGTTCATCTTATTTGCAATGGGGAGGTATTAGAAATTGTGCCGGAGTTTACCTACTTAGGGACCGTAATAATTCCCTCTGGTAAGATTGACACAGAGATATCTCACAATATTTCTAAAGCCAAATAAGTTTATTACCAGATCTGCAATAGTATAATTGGTCACCAAGAAGTAGGTATGGAGACAAAAAGGCACTTATATCAATTTGTTTATCTCCCTACCCTTACATATGGAAGCGAAAGCTGGGTAATGCTTGATAAGCAAGCCAGCCGCATTAATGCAGCAGAAATGAAGCTTCTGAGGAAAGCTGTTGGGAAGACAAGAAGGAATTGCGTCAGAAATATACGAATAAGAGAACAGTTTGAGGTGACAGAATTAAAGACCACACTTTTTTATTTCATTTTTAACTTAGATATAAAGTATATCATGTTCTAGTTTATATTTTTTTCTTTTATTTTTTATTAGCTTTCATTGTTTCGTATCCCAGTAGTATATCAAATCGACAGCCAGAGGGAATAATTAAGAATTTCGCTTCTTGATTTATCTCTATCAGTGGAAGCGATTATTTATGAGTGTTTTGATGTACCTTCTGCGCGAACTGTATGGGTTTATCGCTAACTGTTCATTGGCTATTTTTACATTTGTTGGTAAAGAATTCGGGTGAATATAATTTTTCGTTGCTCCGGTACCTCTCAGCTATTCATTGCCTTTACCTTTTAATTCCGGCAGATCGTTGTTTGTATGATTTAATTTATGAACTTCTATTGGTCCGGCGCACAGTGGTTCAAACCGAACTTTTTTTAACAAAAATCTGCCCTTCGCGATACAAACGTGCGAGAAAAATGAAATAAATGTCATTGTCTTCAGGACTAAATACTCTTCAGGTTGATTGTGGTGAACTTTTTTTACACCTATTAAATAACGATAATTTAAAAAAATAGTTCCATTTTTATTAAATTTTAGTGAAACGTCTATAACTCTGCGCTGATAGCATTAATTTGAACCAAACTTATTTATTTATTTTTAAATGGATTTTGAAGCGAATAAATGCAATTTGTATAAAATATCTTATAATATGTGATAATGGCGATTTTCCGAATTATGGGTGGAAAAATCACTTATTTATGAATACACAGGAAATTTCGAAGATAATCCAGAACTTCTTATGCCAAAAAACATTCAATTAAAGATCTTTTTCAATTGTATTTTTTACAACATTTTCAGGACAGAGTAATTTTTTCATAGTTAGTAACGCGAAACACGTTACCGTAATTTCGAGAGTGGACGGTTTTTCCGAAGAAATGGTGTCCAAAATTTAAGAACCAATCCCTTTTAAAATTTCCCACAGCAATTAAAGTAAATGAGCTACAACTTACAGAAAAAATGTACTTCAAATTAGGAAAACACTAAAAAATTTTTTTGAATGTAGCAATAGAAATAACAATGAATTTGTTATAATCTATATTCAAAATGTACTAGATTATGTAATATAATCAATATAAAATGCAAGCTGAAAAATTCAAATGGAAGTTGAATGTTCCTGAAATCCTACCTGAATCACTACCGCAATCGGAGTAGTCCAGTCAAATGATAGTTTTATAAAAACAGGAACAAAGCTTTTCCGGATAAAGTTGGTTCTAAAATACGTGGAAACATCATTGCTAAAGCAAATTGCGTAGTTAAGGTACCTTTATCGATGCCCCAAATTCGGTTTGAATTATTCAAGGGTTCCTGATTTTATGAGCGATTATTGACAACATTTTTGTCAATTGGGATGTCATAGTATATTGAATTTAATTTGAATATTTTAAAATCTTGTTCAAAAGTTTAAGTAAAACATTATTTGTGATCCAGAAATAGTAGATTTTAGAATAATAAAATTATTTAAAACGAAATATTGAATTTTAAACCTATCTGAAGAATCCATTGAATTATATATACTGAGAACAGTATTATTCTATTGATTAAAGTATATTAACAATTTTTTTTTATTTGAAACTGGCGTCAGATTAGGTATTATAGACATAATTGGATTATGGTGTTATCCAAAATTAATAGTAAAAATGTTGGGCAATACCATAATATAGCTGCCGATTTCTATTTCCGGATTATGATATTCGTATAACGCAAAAAAAAAAAAAGAAAAAAGAAAAAATGACACCATGGTGGACTTTACTCCCGAAGTAAGCCAATTTACTTAAAATTCTCGGTCGAGCTGATAGACTATAACAAAAAACCCGAGCCTTAAAACGCCTTTCCCCAGAGGGGGAAAGATCCCAACCTGCTGCACTGCTTTTGCACTTAGCAATTTTGACCCCACTAACTTTTGCTTTAACTCCCACAATATATTTTCCCCTCATATCAGTAATAAATATCAAGCAACAATTAAGAGTGACAAAGTACAACAGAAGAATATAATATAGTTTATTTAACAATGAACAACAAATAAAAATTACAAAATTAAAACACAGTATTGTTTTTAACAATTTTAATCAGTCTGGTGTTGTAAAGGTTGCAACGGTTTATAAGATGTATATAATTTGATACTTATAGACAAGCGATTAAGCCTTAAGAGAAATAAATATAAATTACAACTAACAGTAATTACACATAAATATTACAGTATGTACTTTAATATACTCTAAAAACCTAATGTTAGCTTGAAAATCTATGTCGATATCATTTTTCAAACACGAGATATAAAATAAAGCATTTTCATCCTGTGTAATTTTTATCTCAGCTCCTAGTGCCCATTGAACAAAAGGTAGGATATACGTAGACTTTTTTTAAATTTTGAATCATCCAAAAAATATTTAATCAAAATCGGCTACGGTCATCGTGCACTCCCCTTGTAAGTACATTTGTTGTCATTTGTTCTTGTTATATCTTGTCCTAGGGGGGGTATTTTTGATAGCATTAATAGAAAAATAGGAATTAAGCATTTAGATTAAAGTCAGTGGATATCCAGAAAATCCAGCGTTTTGTCCCACTATGTGGTAGATCCAAATAACTTATTTATCGAATGTACTTTTTCAATTGTAAAATTTACTTATTTTAATTAAAGTACTATCCAATAGTAGATTAATTGAAATAAGTAATATTTTATATCAGGCTAGCCGTCAGAGGAAGTACAAAAGTAAATTCCCAGAGCCCGGGTCTCTGGGAGGAGGGAGAGCCAAATAAGAGTTGACTAAAAATCTATAAAGGTTTGTTAAACCAAAATATATGCAAAAAAAAAAATCATTTCACAGATACTTTTATCATACTCTGACAGTGTAGCCTAATTTTTAAATATGCTAGTTGTTTATAGTTTAAAGATAAAATAAAGTGTGGTCAATGGAATCTAGGCTAACACCATTAAGCATTTTTTTTCTCTTTTTTTTCAGAATATATGCATTTTATCGAAAACAGTTTCAAACAAATGATGTTACCCTTAAAATTGTGATTTTGAGCTGAAGAAGTTTTGTTTGAAACTTTTTTTGATAAAATGCTTATATCTAGAAAAAGTACACCTACTTATAGGTTTTTTTCTTGAAATACCGAACATTTCATAGGTTTGACCATCCGTTGCCGTTAGTTTTAGCTTTGAATGCACTAAACTTTTTATGTAGGTAACTTAGGAAAAAAACTATTGTTTGTAATTTTTGTTCGATAAAATGCATATTTTCTGAAAAAAGAAATACAAATAAAAAAATAATAATTTCATTACAGTTTATTTTGGTAGCTTTAGTAAAGTTTTAATAAAGCTACCAATATTGATTTTCGGATGACACGTATTTACAGTTAGAGTGAAGCAAACAATAATAATTGATAATTTAGAATAAAATAAGTAGGCTTCAATGATGTGTTGTAACATCTGACTAAGTTTGCTATGTAGCCTTACATACATATATTACTATTATTGACAAAACTAAAACAAATGGAATATTGAGTGGGAGCGTATTATTTTGGGCACAGCTGACGGTGGCCCTGTCTTCTATGTTACTTTAAATTCTCATTGTTTCTTATAATTAATTCAGCATATGATGTAATAGTTAAGCATAATTACTGTTAGTCATAATTTATATTTATTTCCCCTCATATTCTTAATCTTTCGGCTATAAATTTCAAATTGCATGCATCTTATTAACTGCAGCAACCTCCATAACATCCAACTGATTTAAATTGTTAAAAACAATACTGTATTTTACTGATATTTTACTATTATTATTTGTTTAACAAAGTCTATCTTATGCTTCTGGCTTGCTATGCAACCCTTAATTGTTGCTTGATGACTGATGTCAGGGGAAAACATCTGGTGGACTTTCAAGCAGAATTGTAAAAAATGTATAGTTCAATTCTTCACTTAGCAAATCATTTTCACCTGACAACAAAACTAAATCATACAAAGGTTTATCTGACTGTAATTTCATTCAAAATACTCAGTCCTTGTATGTCGTTTTTCCACCAGGCAGAAATCATTTATCACACAAAATTCACAGTGACTTATGCTTGAACGCTCACAATATATGGGAAACAACCCAGCAAGTTTCACGGTGTCCCTGAATAACGCTGATAGATGGACCCGATACCTGAAAAAAGGTATGTGTCCGAAACACAGGTAGACGGGACTCAATTTACCCTGCATCGAAAACTTACTGGGACTCAGTTGGTACCTTTTTTGGCATTTGGCACTCAATTTGGATTCTCCCTTAAAAATAGGGGAGTTTCTTCTTTACATAGATATGAAATACTATTGCATTATCTTAGTAGGTCTTTTCTTAAAAAGGCTATTTAAAAATAAAAATTGATATTTTTTCTGGCTAACGTTGGTTATAAAACACGTTGAAATTTGACGCCACACTGAGGTCTAAACAAAAGCATTGCGTTTAAATGTTTTGAATTTCGCGCGTATTTATTGCATTTCTTTAAATTAAAACTTATTATGGAGCAAAAGTTTGGAAACAAAAAACTATTTAGGTTTTAATCAATAGCAATAAAGATTAAAAAAAAATAAATATTAGATCGAAATATATTTTTCATGCATTACCAAAATTTGGAAAAATGTAATCAAGTGGGTTTTTAACGAATCCATGAATCTTTTTAGTCCAAAATTTGAAATAGTGTTCTTTTTGCCATGCGGCGCTCCGTACATGATCAAAGCAGAAAAGTCCATTCAAGTACTTTATCCTAAAATGCTTCATGTCATATGCTTTGTGCACGCGTTCCATCGTGTTTCTGAAGTTGTTCGGTCTGAATTTCCGAAAGTAGATTTGTTTATTTCATCTGTTAAATAAACTTTTTAAAAGCTCCAAACTGAGAAAAAAATTTCTAGGAAAATTATCCTGAACGTATCTTACCTCATCAGCCAGTAGTCGCGAGATGCGGAACTTGGTTCGTGTTTAGTAGTTACTACGCCAAGAACCTTTACAAAATTGAGGACGATGTATCAAAGCTAGATGGTGGTTCAGCCGTTCAGAAATTTTAATGTTTTGAAACTGTTGGAAAATCCGATTTAAAAAATAATTTGGCTTTCATCACCAACAATTGCGGTTTCATCGTACTCACTATCACGCAGTTTGAATTACGGAGCATGTCTCTATTAAAAACATTAAGCTTATTAAGGAAACAATTTAAAAAATTGTAGACGCCTCAGAAGAAATAGGAAACAGAATCCGGTCGAAATTGCAAAGTCTTAAAAAACAATCCAAGTTGAAAAGACATGTTGAATATTCCCAAAATCATAAGTGGAAAGAAGATGGCAGTATAATTTTCAGTTGAGTGGAACACTCTTGAAATAGTAACTTCCTGAAACGCTTCAGTTACTTCAGTAGACACTAGCGTTCTTTCAACAGATACATGTCGGTATTTAGGCCCAATCTACGTAATTTTAAATTTGAAAATCTAAAAATCCACTTACATTTCAACTGTTTTCCTGATAATAAGTACATCATTTTTTTTAAATATATAAATTAAATAATTTTATTATATTTACATATTTCATATATTTTTTACACATTCACGTATTCTTTACACATATGTTTTAAAATTAATACATATGTATGTACATATTTGGAATTTTTATATACATGAAAATCTTATCCCTCGTAATCTCCTTTTTTTACACAGAACTTCGAAGATACTGCAATACGTTTTTTAAACGTTTGGAAAGAAGAAACTCCCCTCTTTTTAACGAGCCCAAGAACGTTTCACTGTTACTTGATTTTCCCTTAGTGGATTGTCCTTAATGAACAAAATGGATAAACCTTCCAGAACTCTTTCAAAATGATTATTTACCTCATAAATATAATATATATAAATTTTATAAAATTAATTTTATTGTTATAATGAAATACTTCCTCGCGCGGATCTCATTACCGCGTAGGGGAGCGTCCCACGGGTGGCGGGTGTGGGGATGGTCGGTGGAAATTCCTTGGAAGTTCCTCCCGGCTAAGTCCGATGGACTCGCTGACCAACAATGAGAGCACCCCTCCAGGCTTGCTGAAGGGTGTGACGTAGGTTTGAACGCCCTACTCACATATTTTTAGTGCAAAAAATACCACAAAAAGTCATGGATCTCTCTGAGGTAAAACGCTCATTATCCGGAAGTAAACTAGTCCCCCGTTCGGGTCTCCGGGTGGGGACTACTTCAGGGGATTCATGGCGCAAGTTGAAAATTAGAGATTTAGGTATAGGGACGTGGAACGTAAGAAGTTTGAATACAGCAGGTGGGTTAAAATCGGTGGCAAACGAGGTTAAGAGATACAATGTAGATATCGTGGCACTGCAAGAGATTCGGTGGCCGGGGGAGGGTTCGTTAACTGAAGGGAACTATTCTATTTGGTACGGTGGGAGCGGTAACTATTGTTTAGGTACTGGGTTTCTAATTAGGAATAGATTGCTCTCCGCATTGAGGGGCGTATAATTTTTTAGTGATAGGATATCTGTGGCCATATTTCAGGGGCGGTGATTTAAAATCGCGCTGATAAACATACATTATCCTACCGAAGACAGTGATGATGAAATTAAATGCGAATTTTATGATAAACTAGAGTGGGTTTATGATAAACTACCTCGAAACTGCATGAAAATAATATTAGGAGACGCAAACGCAAAGGTGGGAAGGGAAGAAGTATACTATCCGACGATCGGTAAAGAAAGTTTGCACGAACATAGTAATGATAATGGGATCCGTCTAATAAACTTTGCTATCTCGAAAAACCTAACAATCAAAAGTACTACGTTTAAACATAAGGATATTCATAAGTATACGTGGACATCGCCGGATTCACAAACACGCAATCAAATTGATCATGTTTTGATACAACAAAGATGGCAAAATAGTGTAATTAACGTGAGGTTTTATCGTGGTGCAGAATGTGGGTCAGTCATGAATTAGTAATCGCGAAATTTCGACAAAAACTTAATATAAAAAGCAGAAAAGAAAGCCGTACTTGTTCCGAAAATTTTGATCTAGATAAATTGAAAAACCCTTCAATTAGAAATCAATTCGCGGTAGAAATCAAGAATAGGTTTGAAGCCTTGGAATCGTTAGATGAGGATCGCGAAGATGTAGACAAGCTATGGATCGGAATTAGGAATAATATTAAAGAGGTAAGTAATTTGTGTCTTGGAAAAAGGGACAATAAAAAGAACAAACCGTGGTTCGATATTGATTGTCTAAACTTGTGTGAAAAAAGAAGAGTCGCTAAATTAAAAGCTTTAAATAATCCAAGCGATAACAATGTTGCTAACTTCCGAGCCTTGATGAATGAAACGTCCAAATTCCTCAAAAATAAAAAACGAGAATATCTTAAAAACAAAATAATAGAGATACAAACTAATAGAATTGAAAACAACGTAAGAGACATGTACAAGGGTATAAACAGATCGCGTAAACAGTTTGAACCCGCAATGAATGGAATTAGAGATGAAAATAATAATATCTTGGCCGATCCGGGGGACATTGTGAACTTTGAAAGTATTTTGAATTTGGGAAATAATAGTCAATCTCCTCCTTCTGAATATCAGAGTGCTGAACCGTTAATTGAAGAACCGAATAAGGAGGAAGTCGAAATGGCCATCGGAAAATTAAAATCTCATAAAGCAGCGGGAATCGACAACATTCCTAGTGAAATAATAAAAGCGTGCGGTGAAGCTGGAGTTTCTAAAATACATTTTTTGGTTAAAAAGATCTGGGAAAATGAAAAAATGCCGGAAGAATGGAAAGAATCTATACTTATTCCGATTCACAAAGAAGGCCCGAGGACGGAGTGTAATAACTATCGCGGAATATCACTCCTCTCGGTATGTTATAAAATATTCTCGTCGATCCTAACTAGTCGAATCACGGAATATGCCGAGGAAATTATCGGAGACTACCAATGTGGTTTTAGACGGAACCGATCAATTATCGATCAAATATTTTCCTTACGGCAAATATTAGAAAAAAAATTAGAATTCAACGGTGTAGTTCATCAGCTTTTTGTGGATTTCAAAAAGGCTTATGATTTCATTGATCGCCGGAGACTGTATAACATTTTGATTGAGCAGGGAATACCGAAAAAGTTAGTAAATCTAGTAGGGATGTGCATGACCGAAACATTCAATAAAGTTAGAATCGGTAATTATTTTTCGGAGAAATTTGAAGTTCGCTCGGGATTAAAACAAGGCGATTCCCTTTCACCTGTCCTATTTAATTTAGCACTAGAGTATGTCATTAGAAAGATAATGTGTACCGAAAGGGGTTTAGATCTGGGTGGTAAAATATCCGTGCTCGGGTTTGCGGATGATTTGGTATTATTAAGTGAGGACGCGGAAACTATAAAACTGAATACAACAACGTTGATGACAGCTGGGAAAGAGGTTGGCCTCAAAATAAATACGGATAAGACGAAATAGGCGATTTTGAGGATATAGATATAGGAGAAAATAGGTTTGAACACGTTGAGAAATTTAAGTATTTGGGGTCTGTGATTACTAGAAAAAATGAAATTCAAGAGGAAATAAAGGCGCGGTAATGGTAATGGTAATGCTAATGGTAATGGTAATGGTAATGGTAATGCTTATTATTTTTCGGTATCAACGTTACTTAGGTCGCGCATTCTGTCCAGAAACTGAAAACTTAGAATATACAAAACTATTATCTTGCCTACAGCTCTGTATGGGTGTGAAACGTGGCCGCTAACCTTGAAGGACGAACAACGCCTTAAGGTCTTCGAGAATAAGGTACTGCGTAAAATATTTGGTCCGAAAAAGGATGAGTCAACTGGAGAATTTAGGAGATTACACAACGCGGCATTGCGGAGCATGCACCCTGTTAATATAATCGAAGTGATATCATCGCGACGGTTGAAATGGGCTTGCAAAGTTGTTGGGCTCAGTAACGAACGAATTCTTAAAAAGTTAATAAACGCTGAGCCGACTGGTAAACGTCCGAGGGGTAGACCGAAACATAGGTGGGAGGTTGTATTAAGAGTGATCTAATGAATTTGGGTTTGGACGGTAGTCGCTGGACCGAGATTTGTAGACAGCGATTAGTGGTATCGGCATCGAACCTCCGGGTTCGCTAAGCCTTTTATTATTATTATTAATGAAATACTTGCCAATTGTCGGTCTTGCAATGACCCTCGGAATTTCATAAGAATATTCATCCACTATTTTTTCACTCAATGATTTTGTGAATGTGTTTGGATGATCCTGTATAATTCTATGATTGGAAGGAAAAACCTTGCACCTTACATGAAAAATACATAATTGTGCCAACTTTCATGGTAATCGGTCAAACGGTGTCGAAGTTTATTAATCTCAAATATATCAACGTCATTTTTATATTGTATATAGATTTATGTAATAGTAAATTTTAATTTTTATGTTGTTCAAGAGGGTTCCCTTTAATAGGTGTTATTTCAGATAAATAATTCTGAGGCCGCGGGTACCTCCGTGATATAGCAACAGACTTTGGTTAACAGTTTGATAAAAGCTGGCAAATTGATTTTGTAATTATTTAAGAATCAGGTGATTCTAATAATTAAGGTATAAGTACTAGAATTCGATTCGTAAACTAATGATTATCTTTTGCTTATATTAAAACTTTTAGTTATTTGAGAATCTGTTAGCTGATGAACCTGATATAATAGATAGAAAAGTTACTGTTTTGGATGGAGATATGTCATTGATCGATTTAGGGCTTTCCCAAGGAACTACTGAGGTATGAAATATTTATATTTCTAGGATAAAATAATAAAAATTCCATTATTTTCTTTTTATTATTTTTTTTTTCGCAGGAGCTGAAAAATACCGTGAATATAATTTTCCATGCAGCAGCTACGGTCCGATTCAATGATCCGCTTCACAAAGCATTCCTCTCAAACACGCGAGGAACATTAGAAATGTGTAAATTAGCCTCAAAAATGAATAATCTGGAAGTTAGTAAAATATTATAAATCTAGATAATCTATTTAAACTATATTTTCCTATAGTTACAATCTTTTTTATAGATTTTCGTTCATGTTTCGACAGCATATTGCAACCATAATTTGAATAAAAGTAATTACGAAGAAAAGATATATGAGCCATGTCAGGATTGGAGAACTATACTGAAACTAATAGAAGAAGAAGATCCAGCAGTTGTGAACACCATCTCTTACAAGTAAATCTAAAATATAATTGGTATAAACTGAAGATGAATTATTATCAAAATGATGAATGAATGAATTATTACGTTATTTGCTTTCTTTTAATTACAGAATTATACAGGATCATCCAAACACCTATACATTCACAAAATCATTGAGTGAAAAAATAGTGGAAGAATATTCTGATATTTTTCCGACAGTCATTGCAAGACCGACAATTGGCAAGTATTTCATTATAACAATAAAATAAATTTCATAAACACAGTCGGTCAGTAGACTTCGTCCTGTGCAGATCGCGGTGTTTTTTCTTTGTAGTTCAGCAGTATACCTGAAAAGGTCACTCGGTTTACCTGTGCCGCAGTACCCCTTTTAAGTGCGCACTAGACTACTAGGTAAGGAAGCTTAGACGTTATCCTGACCTACATCAACATCAGCATGGCATCAACAAACAACGCTTCAATTTCGAAGACATGGGCTAATGTTGCAAGAACGACTCTAACACCTCAAAAAGAAAAAGGTCTGTTTTTCCCAGCACTAGATAATATACCTATTATTAAGTATGTAGTTGGAGTTGGTCAATTGATTGGGCCTAAAAGTATTATTTTTTCAAGCCGGGTACCCAAAAATAGGATTGCAATATTTTTAAATAAAAAAGAAACTGTAGGCGAATTCGTTGAAAAACATAATGGGATCAAAATAGAGAGCAAATTCATTGAATGCAGTAAAGTAGTGAACCCCTCTAAAAGAGTAATAATTTCAAATTGTCCACCATTTATACCCCATCAAGTGATTGAAGATAAATTAAAAGAACTCCAGCTGAGCTTACTGTCGCCTGTAAATTACTTAAGAGCTGGTATTAAACAAGAAGGCTATGAGCATATTTTAAGTTTCCGACGGCACGTACTTATTAAACATGAACAATCAGCTCAACTACCCTCTAACATGCTAATAGAATTTGAAGGAGAATTGTTCCGTATTATGTTAGGTGGGGACGAAATAAAATGTTTCCTGTGTGGAGAAATATGGCATATTAGCACCAAATGTGAAAATAATATGGAAGATAGATAATGTGGAAACACCACAAGTCTTAAATATTAAAGAAAATAACTAATGACCATTTGCCAAGTCCAAACCCAATTCTATCAGATTCAAATGAAAACGGCAAAATTAGGAAAATCGTACAACTAGAACGAAACTCAGAAGCTCCAAGTCATATTCCAGAAAATTTAAATATTCTAATAACAAATCGAGCAGCTTTAGAAACACCAGCTGATTCGAGTAAGTTATTGGTAAATTCAAACCTTCCGACTTTAGAGAAATCAGCCGATTTACATAATTTAATAAAAAATTCAAATTTACCAAATATAAATCATACAGTTACAGAAAAATCAACTGATATAAGTATAGCTCGTGTAAAACCAGAAAACTCCAAAAATAAGAGCAGATCAAGATCCCCCAGTGAAGACAGAAACCGGGTTGTCATAGAGGCTATTCACAAAATTTTAAAAAATCCCTCCTTAAGCCTAAAAATAAACCATGATACCATGCTAAGCTTGAGTTCAGAAACATATGGTCAAAATAATATCTACGAAATTATAAAAACTCACACTTGTGAAATTCCAGAAGTTTTTGCAACATTGAAATTAATATATTCACAAGCAGAACATCGATCGGTTAAAAATCGATTAATGAGAATAATAAATAAAATGAAAACCCGACCTGACCTACTAGGAATGGAAAATTAAAATTTTTACAAAATATACATATAATTAAACTTATATGATTTTACAGTGGAACATAAATGGATTTTACCCTCAATTAGAACAATTGCAATTATTAATTAAGTCTGTTTCTCCTAAAATAATATGTCTCCAGGAAACAAACTTCAATGTAAATAGGACAGGAAAATTAAAAAATTATAATGCCGTGTATAAAAATAGAAATTTTCAAGTGGAGTGGCCACATTTATTAAGAATTACATTACTTTCAAGCAAGTTGATGTAGATACGAACATGGAGGTTGTGGTGGTTCAGATTGAAATGCCTTTTAAGTTATGTGTTTATAATGTTTATCTGCCAAACAGTTATCAGTTTAGCTTGATCGAACTAGAATCATTAGTTAGTTGGGTACCTAACCACCCCTAACCACCCCAGCCGTTTATTATATTAGGAGATATGAACAGTCATAGTACACAATGGGGATCCACCAAAACCGATGTCCGAGGAAAACTTTTTAATAAACTTCTAGAAAATAATAACCTGGTTTTGCTAAATTCTAAAGCACCAACTCACTTCAATTCCAGTACAGGAAGCTTCAGTTGCATAGACTTATCTCTCTGCTCATCGAACTTAGCTTTAACTTTGCAGTGGGAACCATTAGACTTCCTGTTTGGTAGCGACCACTTCCCAATCATCATAAACAACTTAGTTACCGAATCTCACACGCGAACTGTTGATGGATGGAATTTGAAAAAGGCTGATTGGGAAAAATTTACTTCTACTGTAGAAACATTGATTGATACTTTACCTGAAGAAAACCTATTCCCAGAGATAAAAATAGATATCATTTTAAAACAATTTATTGCTATATTAAATTCAGGAACAATGGCCAGTATAGGCAGAAAGAAGAGTGGAGGAAATAAAAAACAGTCCCCTGGTGGAATAACGATTGCCATCATGCAACACAACAATATAAATGAGCTTTTAACAGATTCAAAAAGCACAAAACTCCAGAAAATCAATCAAAATTTAAACAATTACGGGCTTTGGCTAGGAAAACATTAAAATTAAGCAAAAGAAACTCGTGGATACAATTTATATCTAACATGACAAGTCAAACACCATCTGTAGAAATCTGGAGCAAAATCCGAAGAATATCAGACATCTCTAAAAATAACATTATTTCAGGTATTGTGGACTCTAACAAAAATATAGTAACTGATAGTAAACAAATTGGTAATATATTAGCAAATACTTTCGCAAAAACCTCCTGTGACCAAAATTTTAATCCAACTTTCTTACAACAAAGAACAACATATGAGTCAAATCTGAAACCTACAAACAATAATAATGCAGGTCCAGTAAATTTCCTTATAAATGAATACGAACTAGATTATGCTATTAAAGCTACAAAAATTCTTTTGCTGGCTCCGATGGTATACCAAACATATTTTTAAAACACCTCGGCACTAAAGCGAAAACTTATCTTCTTTCAATTTTTAATTTTATCTGGACTCAAAATGTTTTCCCATCTATTTGGCAGATTGCAACAGCAGTGCCTATCCCTAAACCTGGTAAATATAAAAGCAACCCGTCGAACTATCGTCCAATCTCGTTGACTTGCACTATGTGTAAGGTGATGGAGAAGATCATAAATAGACGACTACAGTGGTTTCCTGAAACCAACTTCTTTGCTAATGCACAATCTGGTTTCAGAAAGTATCGATCTACAATGGATACCCCTAATTCAACTCGAGACAGAACTCCAAGAAGCTTTTGAAAAGAATCAATATGCAATTGTGATTTGCCTTGATATACAGAAAGCATACGAAATGGTTTGGAAGCCGTGGTCCTCCAAATCCTCTTCGAAAATGGAGTCCAAGGTAATATGATTAAATTCCTCTATAATTTTTTACAAAAGAGACTAATTAAAGTGATAGTGAATGAAACAATCTCCTCTGTTGTGGAACTAGAGAATGGGATCCCCCAGGGGTCTGTAATTAGTGTGACGCTGTTTCTCGTGGCTATAATTGACATTATTAAAACAATTGAATTACCTGTTAAACCACTTTTTTTTGCTGATGATTTAACACTGTGCTGTAGAGGGAAAAACCTGAGATTCACCAGAAAATTAGTTCAGAACACCCTGGATAGGCTAGAAAATTGGTCAAAAAAAAAAATCAGGCTTTAATTTTCCCCCGGACAAAACAGAAGCAGTAATTTTTACAAGGAGACAAAAAATAAGTACCGATCGCACCCCTCACGTTAAAAAACACTGATATCAAAATATCAAATTTCCTAAAAATTTTAGGCATAATCTTCGATAAGAAGCTATCATGGAAACCACAGCTTGAAAATCTAAAAACCGCGTGTTCAAGAAGAATTAATATATTAAAAGTAATTGCACATCAAAATGGGGAGCAGAACGGAAAATTCTACTAGATACGTACAAGGCCATAATTGGGAGCAAAATAGACTACAATTCAATAGTTTACGATTCAGCCAAGCCTTATGTTTTGAAAATGATAGACCCTATTCACAACCATGGAATCAGATTATCGACTAGAGCTTTTAAAACAAGTCCAATAGCCAGTTTGCCCAGTGAAGCCGGAGAACCTCCTTTAAAATACAGAAGAAAGCAGCTATCAATAAATTATGCCCTTAAAGTAACTGCGAACCCCAATCACCCAGTCGGCCGTATGATCCACGGTAACAACCCTAGTCCTCAAACAAATCAAAAATGTAAATCTTTTCAGTCTAGAATTCAAACCTACCTCTCGGATCTAAACATCAAAATTCCAACCGACATCCTACCCTTTCATTTTAACAGTTTCGCGCCCTGGAATATACTTTCTATAAATACAGATAACTCACTCTCAAAACTAAACAAATCGGACCACCACCTTACATATATCTACAGTACTTCAGGGAAATTTGCAACAAATATCCTGGTTTCTTCCATATTTTCACTGATGGTTCAAAACAAGATGAAAAAGTGGGATGCAGTTTTACTACATCTTCACACCAAAATTTTAAATTCCATATCGCTCCAGGTAGTAGTACTAGTATCTTCACAGTTGAACTGTATGCCATATATCAAGCTTTTAAATTTGCAGTCGCCTCGACAGAAACCAATATTTTAATATTTACTGATTCATATAGTGCAATACAATCACTTAATAATAAATGGACATCGAATAAATTAATACAAAATATTTTCGATATTCATACCACCCTCATGAATCTTGGCAGAACGGTCAAAGTAGTATGGTCACCAGCACACGTAAGGATAGACGGAAACGAACGTGCTGACAATCTCGCCAAAGAAGCCGCCTTAACTGATGATGTGGAAGAAACTATAATGCTGGCTAGAGATCTAAAGCATTTAGTAAAAATGGCGTTAAAAAAATCATGGGATCTAGAATGGCTGAGAGAGGAGCATAGCATGCTGAGAAAGGTGAAAGAAACAAACGAGAAGTTAGAACTGCCCGATGGGATATCAAGAAGAGAAGCAGTGACTCTAACCAGATTACGTTTAGGACACACCAGACTCACGCATGCACACCACTTCATAAACTTAGAGCCCCTAACCTGCACCCAATGCCACGTCCTTCATTCAGTTGAACATATTCTTATTCAATGTCCATTATATAAGCAATTCAGAATAAAACATCACGTACTAGACGAACTTCAAGACCTAAGAAATACATCGAAATTCAGGGCAATACTCAATTTTGTGAAGGAAACTAGGATATGGAAGGATATATAGTTATGTTAATATCCTAAATTTCCCAATTATGATTTTATTGAATTTTATTCACAATAAATTTTATCATTAGATATATTTGTATGTATATATATATATATATATATATATATATATATATATATATATATATAGATATATATATATTTGTATGTATATATTTGTATTATATAGTATAACATAGGTATAAAACTCTGTACCATAATATTTGTAAAAAAAAAAAAAATATATTGTATATTTGTAAAAAACCTGATTGTATAAAATCTTATATAATATTTGTAAAAAATTCTGTTGTATAACATTTAGGCGTCGCTAATAACAAATCTAAATGTTGACGCGACGTTAAATAAAGATCATTTAAAAAAAAAAAAAATTATAAAATTTATAAGTGTAATTTTATGAGGTAAATAATCATTTTGAGAGAGTTCTGGAAGGTAGTGACTTAGACATTATAGAACGCACAGGAAAACAATTATTTTTGGGAGTTTAGGGATATTCAGCGATGTGAGAAGAGGATACAAATTTTTATTTAAATCAACAAATGAGACTGGAAATGAACTAAAACCATAATTTCATATAAATATATACACATATATATTCTCTGCCTGTGATAGATACATTATTAAGTTGTTAAGATTTTGAGAGACAATTTCAAGTTGAGATAAGTCCAGATAAATCCCTTAATCACAGAATTATGTGATGGGAGGTCTAGTGTCCCTAGGGAAGCCAATTATCCTTTGGGTGATGACTGGTGTTGTCCTGTTGGGAGCACTAGTTAACAGAGTAGATACGTGTAAGCCGTAGAAAATACTTTATTGTCTAATGTTACAGTTACATTACTTAAACTAGAGATCTGATGACAGGGTCAACTGGCATGGACTGCTAGAAATTAGATATACTATACTAAAGACATTACTACTAGACTTATAGTAGTGAGTGTGGTGAGAACATAGTGAGTGTGTACTTACTGTCTCACACTCTCCGACACTCTTTTACACTCTTTCTTACACTCTCATTGATCTGTACATTTGAGATAGGTTTTTATAATTATAAAAGGGGAGGGGATGTTTTTGAGCTAACATTTGTTAGCTGCTGACAAGTAGGAAGCAAAACAATAACTTCTTGGGTTATAAACCCTATTTAATAACTAATACTTCATATGTTTATTACAGTTATTGTAATATGCCTCAAAGGTGAATTAATTGTAGAGTAATCATCAGGCTTTATACCGTAAATGTCTCATATTTGTGGTCTAAAGAAATTATAGAAATTCAATTTAGTAATAAAGTTCCTTTTAACGAAGTCAAAAGAATTTACATTGAGAAAAAAACAAACTACGTTTTGTAAAACATTTGCAGAAATTGTTAAGCAAAAAACAATTGAGAGGGTGAGAAGCCAAGGGGTACAATTGACTTTTTTTTTTAAATGGAGGGAAATACGGTTATGGATAGCTAATGCATAAACACTTTTGGTGGCAAACAGGTATACCTAAATGTCAACCCTGTTCTGAGACAATCTTGACAGTTGTTACACATATAGCCCGCTGCGTTTAGAAAAAGTAATCCGTTTAAGGCATAGTGTAACTTGTTTTTTTAGCTTACTGAGTTTTTCCAAATATGTATTTTAGCATACTTTTAGTAGTTGGAATTTACTGTTACAATAATGGCCGACAGTTGGTAATACTGATGATTCTCTTTTCAACATCACAGGAGGCGAGCGTTTAAATTTCGGTTGACTTTTCATGTCTCTTTAATGAATATGATAAACGTTATGGATGTTATGAATTTTAATTATTTAGATTACTATTTCTTCAGTTTCTTTTAATTCTTTCATATGATTTCGATGAAAATACAAGATACAACATGAGCGAACAGAATTCAAACTCTGAACTTTCTAAGCAGATTTTTCCCTCTTAAAGAAATGAGTAACTAGCATTATGAAAACAAAACACAGGTATTTCCCCGAACGAAAACAGAGTAAGTAAACTTCCTGGAAACAATGTACAAGTTGAATGTGCGAAACAGCAATTAACAAATTACTTCCTATCTATTGTTTAAAAAAAAACACAACGAAATTTCAACGTAACACCAAGAGCTCTTGAAAATTATATAAGCTGATTATAAATTATAAATTAAAAATCAATTATAAATTTAAACAGTGTATATAGAATACTTTGAAATAATTCTTACGAAATATTTCATTGCAAAATAAGCTTATTAAAATTTCCATGATAAAGAATTATTTAATTAAATTAGGAATTTTACAGTGATTGGGGCCTTACTGAATCACCTCCCCGGCTGGACGGACAATGTGAATGGAGTCACAGGAGTGTCAACAGCAGTGAATAAAGGGGTCATGAGGGTTTTTAAAGCTAGAAAAGATTGTTCTCTAGATTGTATTCCAGTCGATGTCGCAATAAATGCACTCATCATTTGCGGTTGGGATAAAGCAACCAGGTAACGTTATTACTTAAATTAATTTACTTTAAGTTTCCAATCAATATAGGTTACAATAAATGTTTAAGTGAAAAATTACTTACAAAAACTCAGGAGACATATCAAGAATTCATGGGCGATTCTGAAACTAAGAGAAATTCAGCTAACCTAATTTTTAGAAAAAATTATGAAGACTAAATAAAAAAAACAATTTTTTGGCTGTTTTTCACCAGAAAACGGCTGGACCGATTTTGTCGAAACATTTTTTCCGTTATTACACAGAGCCCTAAGAAGGTTTTAAAAACAAAAAACCTATAAAAAAAACTGATATTTGTCCGTTTTATTATATTTTTAAACAGATAAACTAATTTAGACCAAATTTCATATTACTGTTATTTGAAGATGTGAAAAGGTGTTTATCAAGATTAAACAGTAAACTGTTCTATTGAAATAAAAAGCGGGCGTACTAAAATTTGATTTGATTTTTTATTTTATATTATTCATCGAAAAATCAGATCAGTAGACCCAATATCTGCCGTTAGTTACACCCACGAAAAGTCAACCAGGGCTAGTTATCGGATGAATATGGGATATGTAAAGCTGTGCCCGCAATATTTGACTTTCGATTCGATATCCCATGCTACACGTTCTCTTCTCCGTTCGTTGAATCGAAGGTCAAACAGTGTGGACATATGGACACGAATGGACATCCAGGGAGATTAGCTAGGATATCCATCAGCTTTCAAAGTTTTTTGTTTAAAATTTTATATGCTTAGAATCAAGTAATTCTTCTATATCTGTACATTTCGTGTTGAACTAAGCGCTTCACGATGCTTCTTGAGATCCAACATTTTGCTTCTCGATGACCTAACTAGACCTTTGGGTGTTTATGTGTAAGTAATTCGGTGACTCACCGAAAAAACCACACTCAAAAATCTTTTTTTTATGACTTTAAGCATGACACAGCCGCTATAATTGTTCTATAATTCATACGTTATTTAATACTATGTACAACAAAAAAGTCAATATTCTACCAAATAAGAAATATTAAACAAAATATAATAGTCATAAAAATGATAAAAGCCCTTTTGGTATTTCTTAGTTAAAAAATTGGTGCCAAAGAAGTCTCCTTCTTTGAAGAGAAGACTCTCGTCAATTATCCATACAAATATTATCGCACAATCCAGATCGGTCTTTGATGATGACGATCTTCTTAAATGTGTGAGCCAGGACCCACATGCAACTACTCGTGGTTTATCGGCCGAAGTAGGGACTAGATAATCTTTCTAGTGAATGATATCTAGATGATATCTAGAATGATGATCTAGATAATCTTTGCTGTGATTATCTAGACAGAGTTTATGCAGTTTGAGTGCAAGTACCCCGCTTTGATCAACAGGAACCAAGCCATTTTGCAATACGACAATGCCCCTGCTTATCGTTCTCGTTTGACCAAGCAAAAATTATCTGAACTGCGAAGAGTAAACGTTTTGCCTCGTCATGCGTTTTCCAATATTCCAAATATTGCACCATCAGATTATGGTTTGTTTAGATCAATGCCTCATTTTTTAAAAGGTCGGATCTTTGATAATTACGAGGACGAAATCATTGGATGTGAAGAGGTTTTTGCCTTAAAACCAAAGGAGTAATACCGGCATCAAAAACAAGAACTTGCAGAAAGGTGGGTGAAAGTAGTTGAAAACAATGGACTTTACTTTGAAGAGTAGTATTCAATAATGTTTAAAATATGTAATCTGAAATAAAGGTATAGTAATGCGCAGGGACTTTTGTAACAAACTAGAATTAGAGGGTGCACGAACCACGAGGGTCCTTCGATACCCCCTATTTAAAATACTTAATTTTGCTGTATAGCACATCGCCGAGAAAAAAAATATAAAACTCATGATAATTTGCGAGATACGTATAAACTTACGCATGAACGTACGTACAGACGTCACGACTAAACTAGTCAGAATGGTCCCTGGATGGTCAAAATGGATATTTCCGTTGAAATCTGAAAACCGAAAATTTTCGCGATTACAATACATTCTTTACTGCGTAAAAGGAAGTAAAAATCGATAAATAATTAATTGATAGTTTTATGAAACTATTTTTTTTTTTATGGATTTACTGCAGTTAATTGTTACTATAAAACAGGAAGATATTTTTATTATTTAGCACATACTGTTTAATCAAAAAATGTTCTTATTCTTGTATTCTTAAAAGATTTTTTAATACAGAATGCTACTTAAAACACTTAATTTTGCTGCATCGCCGAGAAAAAACAAATAAAATCTTATGAAGAAAATAAAATATCATTCACTCATCATTCAAAATGTATTTTTGGAGAACTCATATGCACAATCATTTAAAAATCAATTAAATCCCACACAAAACGAAAAAACAATTATCCAAATCGGACCAGTATGAGCTGAGATATAGCGTTTTGAACTTTGTTCGCATGTTGTAAGGTATTGTGCTCAAGTTACTATGGAAATCAGCTCCCCTTATTTTAGTTTTTTGATAACTTGAAGATTATAACGTATATCTTCTGGACATTCCAGACGCTTATTTGAATTAATTTTTCCTTTCACATATATTTTTCTTGAGGTATCCTACGGAAATAGTGAGGAAGCTACACTGACCTACGTTTTTTTTTTTTTTCGTTTATGACACTAATGCATTTTTTAAAAGACTTTATTTTGATTTTAAGTCTCAAATATTATCGAATAATCCATGCCATTACGAAAAATAGAACTTAGCATACTTTAGTCCCTCGAAAGCCCAATTTAAATAGTTTTAACTTAGAAAAATTGTACATATTTTTAAAAACAATTATATCTATTTTACGATGCTGCAACTGAAAAAACCTAATTTAAATAGTTTTTACTTCCTTGTATAAAGTAAAGGAAATATTGTAATCATGAAAATTTTCAGTTTTCAGATTTCCAACTTCAGAATATCCATTTTGAGCATCCCTGAATTCGTCGTAGCGTCTGTACGTACGTACGTTGATATGTACGTTCGTACGCACGTTTGTATCTCGCATAATTCAAAAACGGTTAGAAAGTTAAAATTTTGTATTTAGGATTTTTGTAAAATCTAGTTGTGAAGCTCCCTTTTTGGTCACTGCTTGATCACCGGAAGTGGTACTTTATTTGTAGGTCATAATTGTTTTCCAGCAAAAATTATATTAAAATACTATGCAAATCATTTCAAATTTAGTCTTTATAGTTTATATACTGATTTAAATAATATACTAGAGTTTGATCTAAATTGGAAAACCGGAAGCGATGCTTTACTTGAAGGTCATAATAAACTTTCATCAAAAATGATATTAAGATTTCATGTAAAACATCTCAAATTTGGTAATTAGGACTTTTATATCAATATGAACGTATTTACTAGATTTTGGTTGATATTGGTGACCCGAAAAGGGTATTTACTTGAACGTCACAATAAACTTACATAAAAAATATATTTAAATTTAATACAGAGATCATACGATTCGGTAATAAAGGTTACAAACGCGATTTTCTTTCCGCTCAAATTCAACATTTTTATTACTTGTTTTCATTTTTAAAATTGAACGTAAAATAATTGTTTTCTTCCTCATTTGTGAGTTGAAAAAGTCTGCACGTGAATTCTTCTGCTTAAAATGTCGAAACCGTTGATTTTCAATGCTTTATCTAATGACATAGAGAGTTCTAATGTTGTCACGGAGCACGAAAAAATCTCTAGAGAACTTGTTATATACTGAAAGAAAACGATTATTTAATAACGGAATGAATCCTCCAGACACAAAAGCGTGAGTGTGTCTGTGTCAATAGATGGATGTAATTGGCAAGCTGTGGTGCGGATTGGATGTTCTAGCATACCTGATATGTATTAAATATTGTAAATAGAAATATTTACATGCTCATAACACTTTAATTAAAATATTAATAAATATCTGATGTGGACAACACATGACTTCTTTGTACACCTATCAAATTATAAATCGGTGCCTCAAAAAGCGATCCTGCATTTGATTACTAGTTTCCGAAGTTGCAGAATCTCAAAAACGACCCTCGACGTCGCGACATCTATCTAGTGACACACACACACAAGTTCTTGTTTCTAGAGGTCTCATTCCGTTATTATATGTCGTTTTCTTTCAGTAGATAACAAGTTTCCAACAGATTTCTTCGTGTTTCATGACAACATTAGAACTGTCATGTCACTAAATAAAGTATTTGAAATCGACGGTTTCGACATTTTAAGCGGAAGAACCCACTTAACATATATCTTATTCTCCTCCTACAGAATTATTCAGCTCACTTATAAGAAAGAATAAATTTACACTGAATTTTAACACTTGAAACAATTAATACAAATGTTTAATTATAGTGTAAAAAAATCACATTTGTAAACTTTATTACCGAAACATATAATCTCTGATCTTAATTTTAACTAGTATACCAGAGCGAGAACTCTCACATTAGACATCTATCTATCTCATCCCTAATGCGAAGCATAAGCGAGTATAAGCTGAGTATAAGTTATATTGGAGAGCATGTTTTTTCGTATAATGTTAGAATCAATATAATATATTCGCATGCCAGAAAAAATATAATATAAGCATATTTATTATAAGTATATTTAACAGACACATTTGGTAAAGGAGCATAGTTTATTATGATCATGTTGAAGTAACAGTTTACTTAATAAGTAATTATTAATCCCTTCTGTTCAACAGCTAAGCAATAAGACTCAGCTATACCATTTTCTATGTGTAGTATTCATATTTAATTGTGTTTTACGGTTACACAACGGAAAGAATATATAATCTCCTCAATCATTCATAGAAACCTAAAAACAACAATTTAACAGAATAATTTAAAATTTATTAAAAAATTTTTATATACAGTCTCAACTTGATTTACAGGTGTAAAGTTGCTGTGACAACGGCACGTATGCAAAGATAACATAGGGCCGTGCGGACCTATATCACGCGGACCACTAAAACGCTGGGTTTTAGGGGTTTAAAACACTGGACCAGTAAATGATCTTGATGGCCACGTCGAAATCTTTAAAGCGCGATCTTTCCCAACTCGATCCATAGACTCACCACCTTCAGAATTTTGAAACCTTCCAGTTTTTTCATCACTTTTATTTAAGCCTTAGTAAGAATTTAACAATTGAAATTAGGTTTTATCACTTATCCATGAAATTCCCTTTCTTTTGATACCTCACTCATCAAAATCCATCGCTCCTGAGAGCCGAAAAAGAGATCTATACTATCGTAATAGTAATTATATCATTACTATTACGATGATACAGATCAGAAGAAGAACTCACCTGCAAACTTGTTCTACTCACAAATGGGGAGGAAAACAATTATTTTACGTTCAATTTTAAAAATTAAAACAAGTAATAAAAATGTTGAATTGGAGCGGGAAGAAAATCGCGTTTGTAACCTTTATTACCGAATCATATGATCTCTGTATTAAATTTTAATATATTTTTTGTGTAAGTTTATTATGACCTTCAAGAAAAGTACCCTTTTCGGCTCACCATTATCAACCAAAATCTAGTAAATACATTCATATTGATATAAAAGTAATATTTACCAAATTTGAGATGTTTTACATAAAATTTTTATATAATCTTTGATGAAAGTCTAATATGGCCTTCAAGTAAAGTATCATTTTCGGTCTGCCAATGTCGACCAAAATTTATTATATAATTTATATTAATATGTAAGTCTTATATACAAAATTTAAAAAGTATTTCATTATATTTAATATAATTTTTTATGAAAATCAATAATGACCTTCAAGTAAAGTAACACTTCCGGTAATCATTTAATGACAATAAATTCATAACTTGATTTTACAGCAATCCTAAATACAAAATTTTAAGTTTCTACGGCTAACTGTTTTTGAGGTATGCAAGATACGCACGTACGTACGAACGCACAGACGTCACGACGAAACTAGTCAAAATGGATTCAGCGATGGTCAAAATGAGTATTTCCGTTGAAATCTGAAAACCGAAAATTTTCGCGATTACAATACTGCCTTTACAGCGTACAAGGAAGTAAAAAGGTTTCAGGAATAAGTAATTGTCTTATCAAATTCATCTACGTCATCTCTCCCGGTTTGATTAGCGGTTCATTTACATAGAAAATATAAATCGTGTGAACTCGTCAATTTAATCAATTCATAGGGATTTTGTGGTTCTTATAATGGGATACTTAAATTGGAAGGTGTAGGTACAATCTTTTTTAAGACCGTAAAACTGGACGGTTCTCATTTTATTCTAGCTATTTAATATTAGAACAATAAAAAAAGACACTTCTTATGTCTTAGGACGGATCATTTTTGTCAATCTAAAATACAGAGTGCACACAGAAGATGACAAACTTCGAATTTAGCTGGATCTCATATCTCCAAAGTCATTTAAGCGAAAGAAGTATATGTTAAATTCGAATGAAAATATTTTTTACTTTGGGCCTTGCTGACTCAGCATCCATACATAAAATTAAATGCTTGAGCATTCTCCTTTCATGTGCACGGTCATAAATTTGTTCTAACACAATACCATCTTGGCAAGGTTAATGAAAAAAACCTCAAAAAAAAATCGAAATTTCAAATTCAATCACTGAAATTATAACATAACTTTTCTAAACGTAGTCGCTTTAGGTATAAAATCTAAAGAAATATAATTGTATTGTCAAAGAAATTAATCAAGAAACAAAGTTTAGTGGAACTATTACAAATTCAATAAAATGCTTTTTTTATTATTAACTTTTTTTTGTTGTTTTTACCCAAAATTAGGTTGAATTTTTTTTTAGCTTTATTTTTTATTCACATTTGTCGAAAATGTCTTATCAAATTAGAAATAAATAACGGAAATAGTTTAAAAAGTAGTTTAACTAATAAAATTTTAATAGAAATGAAAGTGGAAGGAGGGCCGGAGCCAAACGGGATTGGTGGTCCGCTCTTTGAATCTCGATTTTTAGGCCGAAATTGGGATTTTTGTTAAAATTTGTAAAAAATCAAAACACCGATATAAAAATCATAAACAATTTTTGTCTTCTGTTTTTTTATCACTTTTCATCTATGTGAGCTTATAAACGTAAAAATTGATCAAATAAAGTTTGTAAACAGTTTAATTATGCTTCGAAGAAAAGTTGTTTTGCATCTCTATGGCTGATAACAAAAATGAATAACGTTTTTAAAAATTATTTCTCACCGCTGCTTCAGACGCCTTTTGAGCATGTTCCGCGGCTCGAATTCTTGGTGACTTTGTGCATGTTTTAATGACTTATAAAACATATATGAAATTCAGCTTTCACTTGAATATTTCTCCCCAAAGTGAAATTTGACTGGAGTATAATTCAAAATACCCAGTATGGTCCTTTTAATTAATCAAATTTCTAGAATATTTCTCTATTATGTCCTTCTTTTAAGGCGGTCATTGGTCTCCTTTCAACAGAACTGTAGAGATCAGTTTGTGTCTGTATCTGTTCAATTTAGCACAGTTACATATATGGTGGTGGTATGTTTGTTAATTTTTTTTCAAATTATGTTGGCTCTCTGAATCTGACTTATTAGTATATAACTGCTTCATTATTCACACCTTCATCTTTATCCAATATATATATATATATATTTTCTATTAAAATTTTCAATAAAACGCAGCCATTTCATAACTCATTAATTCTAACAATTTAATATTATTATTTTCAGTGAGAATAAGGAATTATCAATTTACAATTGTGCTTATGCTGATTCCATACCGTGCAATTTTGTAGATCTACAAAAGCACGGACTAGATATTAATGAAAGAATCTGTACTTTAGATAATGATATTTGGTACCCTTTCTTATTATTTGTGAGGAATGACTTTTATTTTCACATACTCTTTTACCTTCTGCAAGTCATACCAGCAATATTTATCGACTCGATTTTGTTTCTGATGAAAAAGAAAACAAGGTAATTTAGTTTAAGATGGATATTCTTTAAATAATATTTATCATATCATTATACTTTATATTGTACAGTTGTACAATACCATTTTCATCATATCGCGTTAATAGCGCGATGAAAATGGGTGTCCTACTACCGAACGCTTAATCACGCGAGCAGGCTTCGTCAAAGCACTACGTCGGTCCGATCTACACTATTGCGCCATCACCTCAGTGCACAGCTGTTGTTCTCAAGTTCCGTTTTTAGAAAAAGAAGATAGGTCTAATTAATTGGGCTCGAATCTGAAGATCTTTATTTTCCAAGGTATAATTCATAAAAAATAGTTCCTATATCTAAAAAAGATTTTAAGCCGTTTATTAAACTTAAAATAAAAACAAATTTAGTTAGAACATAGGAAGTATGAACATTGTAAAGCACAAAAAACATTGTTAAACACGATAAGATATGAACAGGTATCATACAACACACACACTCAAAAACGAAACAATATTGTAAACATAAGGATGTAAATCATATATAATGTTCACAAAGAATGTGATATAATTTTTAGAATTGAGATTAATAACAAGATTGTTTCTTTATTTAGATATATCAATTGTGTCTTCGAGTTTTCTGAATTTAAAATTTACCTATTCTCGCCTATCTTTTATTTATTCATGATTGTCTGCGTTGTACAGTGCATCCTTTACTCAATTTCCCAAACGAATTGTCTCTGGACTATATTTAACGAGAAAGATAAGTTCATAAATGGCTATATTTAAAGATATGTTCTGAAACTAGTTTTATGGCTTACAAGATTGGAACTTGGAACATTAGGTCAATTTGTAGACTTGGAGCACTAACGGACTGAAAACTCATCTGGTGCATCTTAATACGGATATGACAGCCATCTAGGAAACACGATGGCCTGAATATGTAAAGCAAAGAGGAAATGTTTTCGTCCTTTTTCACAAAGAAAGTCAGGATAGACATGAGTCATCATCCCCTACATTTTATCCTATTATATCTGTTCACTATCTGAACCTTCCTTCTCCTACGACTTAATATTCTTTTAACCTGTTACGACAAGGCACTATTACTCCAATCTCATATTAATGAATTCCACGAATTTTTATCCACAACTTCTACTACTTAATTGCTGTCTCTGGAACCCACCATCCAGATATCCCTAGTTTCCCTCTTCCCAACTATACTCTGCCTCTTAATGTCAGAGCAGACAAAACCGGTAGCGGTGTATGTCTCTTTCTCCAGGACAGTCTTCAATTCAAATTCTTCCTTTGGTCACCCTTTTTTTTTCCTCAACTTCAATATCTTTTCGCCGAAATCTCCCAATCCTCCTATCTATCTATCGCAACCTAGAGCACCCTATGACGAAGTATTAGTGGCCACCTTTTACAGCCTAATCCCTTTCCGTCTTTCTCTCATCACACTTGCCTATTAAACCTCGTCTAGTTCCTCAATTTCTACATCCCAAAATCTATCACCCATAAACCAAGAGAAACCCGCCATAATCATCGTCCTTGATTTTTCCAAAGCCTTTGATTCCGTCGATCTTAATATCCTTCTTACAAAACATAAAAGTCTCTTCCAGTATTTTGGTACTCTCCAACTTTTTCGATACCTTCCTCATCGGTCGTTCCCAGTACGTTAATGACCACAATAAACACCCTTCAGGTTTTTTGTGGATTTTTGGTCAGGTTTAAACTATGTTAAGAGGCGTAGCTCAAGGTTCTTTTTTATCCCATACTCTTTTTTCCATCTTTATCAACGACCTATCGCTCTCCATCCAACATTCCCAGTGTCATATATATATATATATATATATATGTCTGAAGACGTCCAAATTTATCTTCCCTTCGACCTACCGTCCCTTCTGATGCCATTTTGAAACTAAAAAATAAATAGATTAAGGGCCAGAGCAACCCTCAATAAGCTCACGCCGAGAAGACCAAAGCCATTATGATCGGACCCCCCTCTCTTCTTAAATCTGTTCCCGCACATCCCAATCTTATCCTGAACAGCACCCCTATCTTATTCCACACATCAGACACATACCTTTGTGTAACTTTCGATCAAACCCTCTCCTGGGAACCACACATCTCCCAAATTTCCTGTCTAAATATATCTACCTTAAAGGAATTACATTGTCTTCTCCTTCCATTCAAAACACATCAAATCCTTGTTTCCTCATTGTATTTCATAAATTTGGCTACGGCTGTGTGGTGCACGGATATTCCATAAATATCTAATGAGCTGCTCAAAATAATTTGGGTCTTATGCAAAATCTGGACACCAGTGATTTAAGTAGTTATCTTCACAAGTTACCAAATCACCTGTATTACTTAATCATATGGCTTTGTTCATTTTTTTTACATTTGATGTTACATAACCTATGAATATCAGCTACTATAGTTCAGGGAATTTTACAGCTCATTAAGGATATACCGAACAAGAAGAAAGCCTCTCTTTTTGCAAGAAAAGGGAGTGATACACAAGACAAGACAATGCTCACAGGGACATAATATGTATTTAAAATGGCGATGGAGTAAGAGATCCTGACGTCAGAAAATAGGGGTAAGGAAGGGTACATGACTAGAAAATAGTAATTTATCATTTCAAAACATTATATATTTCTAATTAGGGATTGATAAATTATTTGCCACTTCTATAAATTTGTTTTATTGAAAGCTAGTTTCGAATGTTAAACATTCATCCTCAGTTCTAAAAACACAAAAAATTCAAAAATAAGCAATTCAAAATATATTTTGGTATTATTATACGTATTAAATTAGATGTAATATAAATCAGTATTTATTCATGTATTCATTGTTAGTTCAATGCGAGAAGAAGCCAGTACAAACTTTTTTGTTTGATATAATCCATTTACACTTTGGTGAATACCGACATATATTTGATTTCTTATCTTAATTAAATTTACAATTCATAAATGTTTTATAATACTGATTTATATTAATCTAATTTAATATGTATAATAATAACAAACTACATTTTGAATTGCTTATATTTGAATGTTTTGTGTGTTTTTAGAACTGAGGATGAATGTATAACATTAGAAACTAGTTTTAAATAAAACAAATTTATAGAAGTGACAAATAATTTATCAATCCCTAATTAGATTGATTCTTCTATACCATCATGCGGATGTCAAGTGATTATATATTTCATTCATTGCTGGTCATGGGAATATGCTACAGTAAAATTTTGGAATTTGGATTTGGAGATCATTCCATATCAGACTGGACGAATTTGTTACGCGAGGTTTGTGCAACTTCGCTTCTTAAAAATCCTAGCTTGATTGATGGTGGTGGCCTCAATAGTGGATCTTGGGCGGTATATGTCGTGAAACTAAGGAGTGCTTCCTTTCTGCAGTCTCCGACAGAACTGAAGCAACATCAATTAGCGTGATTAAAGAGTGTATTAGGCCTGGAACCCTCATTATTTCTGACTGTTGGAGAAGCTACAGTAATATATCTAACCTTTCTGGTTACAGATTTAAACACCAGACTGTAACTACCGAAACAGAAGCTCACACCAGTACTAGGCCTACTATACTACCAATAGAAGGCCTTTTAGCGCCCTTGCTAAGAGGCGTAACAAAATCGAATGTGGAATCAGCAGAGTCATCTTGAGACCTATTTATGTGGCGGAAGAAATACAATAACGAAGGTCTTTTTAAGAGGATTTGGAAAGACATAATAGATTTCATTTCTCCAATGTTTATATTGTAAATATATAATTCTTCCCCCTTATTGTTAAAATTGATCAGGTTATGAATTCTTGAACGAGGTTAATCGCTGGTGTCCGTATTGTGGATAAGACCCTACAATTTGTTTTGAGATCACCAGTGATAACCATAAGCCAGTATTACGCCGAGTCGAAGTGGGTTCCTTCTTCTGTCGATATTTTCTTGCTTCCTTCCTGTACCACGTGATTAGAACCCAGCGCCCCACCTATATCCTACAAAACATTCAGCTAAATCCTCCGTTCAATCCCGTCCTGCTAGGTCCCGCCCATTTTACCCTCTTCCCTATCGAACTGCTACGTTTGACAAGTTCTTCCTGCTTCCTCACTCTGGAACTCTATTCCTCCTGTAATTCGTCATGTACTAACAGCCTCCTCCTTTATATAATAACCTATTTTTTCTTTATACCTCATACATTTTTATCATTCTGTTTATTAATATCATCTATAACTGTTATTGGTACTTACTTTGTTGTTGTTATAAGAAGAACTTGGTCGGTGTCAATGAAAAATACATTACTAAGAGTAAATTATTTTATTGTGCGACAAAGGGCAGATAGCCATTCAGCAGAGCACCAAGTTATTAGTGTGTTCTTCATTAAAAAAAAAATAAAATTTAATTATTTAAACGTGTTTTTGACTGTGCTGAAAAGTTGGGATTTGAAAGTTACGTGGTTTCACACAGCGACCGATGATATAGTTTAATAAAAAACAAATTGTATACTCTAAATTAATTATATAGGGTAATTGCAATTACTAGAATGAGATGTGATATCATTACATTGCAGTTATTATTTAAACATGGGAAACTTTACTTAAATTAAAAATCTGGTGCGGTGCGCGCATCACACAACTTTTCCTTACCATCCTATAATAATTATCTTTTGAATACAATTTTAAAGAGTCCACATAAACACTGCTTCTAATAAACTCAGCGGCATACACATATTTTCCCACATAAGTACAATAAAAAAAAAATTTAAACAATTTTAGTACAACAATCCTGTACACTACCTATATATTTTAACTTTGTCAAGTGGCAAATATATTTTAAAAGTTTCTGGTTTAGTTTCCTGGGAAACTTTTTCTTTCCGTAAATAATGTGAAAGTAGAAATAATTAAGTTAATTTCCGCTTTTGTATTCTTAAATTACTTTATTACATAGCGTATTGTTTACAACAGATTGGCGATTGTTGGGAGGAGGTTCGGTCGCATCCGTCTCCTTTCGGATGCGCTTGGATATCCATCCAGGGTCTTGTGCTCCACATAAAATACACTGTGTCTTTGCTAATACTGGTCGGATTTTGATGATTCTTTTATTATTTCTTAAAAGATAATTAATTAATTAAAAGATAATTTAATTACCTTTCATACAATTCTACACATAATATATCCTTACTTTTTAAGCTACACGCAAATAAAGTATTCTTTTCATCATAAATTTTTTCACTGCAATTCTTCGGTGATTTACTACATAAATGAAAAGTTAAAGGCCTTTATGAAGAATAATTTAGCCAAGTTTCATCAATATCGTTAGAGCCGTTTTCGAGAAAATTGTAAAAAAGTGTAAAATCCATGATATAATTGCTATTTCCGGTTAGTCTGATGCGCTGTATCTTTGCTAATACTGGTCGGATTTTGATGATTCTTTTATTGTTTTTTAGATAGTTTAATTATCTTTCATACAAGTGCATAGATGATTTACCATAAATTGCACGCTTTTGAAGTTATGCGTAAATAAAATATTCTTTTCATCAAAACTTTTTGCCCTGTAATTCCTCGGTGATTTACTACATAAATGAAAAGTTAAAGGCCTTTATGAAGAATAATTTAGCCAAGTTTCATCAAAATCATTAGAGCCGTTTTCGAGAAAATTGTAAAAAAGTGTAAAATCCATGATATAATTGATATTTCCGGTTAGTCCGATGCGCTGTATCTTTGCTAACACTAGTCCGATTTTCATGATTCTTTTATTGTTTTTTTAGATAATTTAATTACCTTTCATCCAATACTGCACATAATTTACCGTAAAATGCATACTTTTTAAGTATGGGCAAATAAAATATTCTTTTCATCAAAACTTTTTTCCCTGCAATTCCTCGGTGATTTACTACATAAATGAAAAGTTAAAGGCCTTTATGAAGAATAATTTAGCCAAGTTTCTTCAATATCGTTAGAGCCGTTTTCGAGAAAATTGTAAACAAGTGTAAAATCCATGATATAATTGCTATTTCCGGTTAGTCCGATGCGCTGTATTTTTGCTAATACTAGTCTGATTTTCATGATTCTTTTATTGTTTTTTAGATAATTTAATTACCTTTCATACAATACTGCACATAATTTACAGTAAAATGCATACTTTTTAAGCTCTGGGCAAATAAAATAAAGTGGCACTTCCGGTTAGTCGATTTTGACGAAAATGTTGCTGTAACATCACATGCATGTGCTAACCTCAAATATGGAATTTCAGTACCGTACAGCTTTCCGTTTTTGAGCTAGACTGATCACATACACACAGACCATTTTGCGAGACTTGGTCATTTGGACTCAGGGGACCTTAAAACATGTATTGCCTTTGAAAACTCGAATTCGAAAATTTTCACGATCGCAATACTTCCCCTTACTATATACTTCGTATATAGGTAAGGGAAAGTAAAAATTTGATGAATGCGTTAAATGCCTTATAAATTACACTGCTATTGTCTGATTATCTTATAATTTTCAGATTAATTAAAATAAACATAAAAATCTATCAAGCACTTCAAGCATTAGAAGCGTTTTCTGTGAAAGATGTTAGGTTCGACAACAAAAAATATAAAGCTCTCTGGGACAAACTAACAGATGATGAAGCTGAAATGTTTTCTGTGAAACCACCTTTTAATTTGACTGTGCAACAAGTAATATCAATTATGCTAAAAGGAGTAAAAAAATATTTTTTAAAAGAAAACTTAGAAGATGAGGAATATCATAGGCTAAAACTAAAGAGGTATTGCAGCAAATTATGTTAGTTAAAATATTATTAGATTTTAAAACTGTCATTGAGCTGAATTTTATTTTTCAGATTATATTACCTGGACCGATTAGTGAGAGGAATTCTTATTAGTGCATTATTTATATCAATTTATAAATTGATAAATGTAGCAATATATAGATATGTTTTATAAATTCTAAAACAAAAAATATGTATTGTGCAATAATTAAAATTATACATGCTTTGACAATTAGTTTATTTCATAATCATTCTAAAAATTGATGAAGACATGAGTGGATGAAGGTGGTATGATTTAAATTTATGGTCATTGTTTTTTCTTATGAATGAATGTAATATGTGATTATCTTCAACTTGTAACATTAGCAACCTAAGATTCTTGGTTGACTTCATGATTTCTTAAATAATTAAATAGATCATGTCTTAACAAAATTACATTAAAATCTTCACTCGTCATTTTATCAAAACTTAGCATTAAATTAGCATAACACTCACATCCACAATGTCTTCAATTATAATAAATAAAAACCATTAATTTATTTTAAGCAATAAAAATTTGTATATAAACATCAGGCTGTATCACCTAAAACATCAGTTTTAGGAAAGGACTAATAAATTTTGAGTGAACACAATAAGGATCTATGAATTATCGAATAAGTTATTGATTTTTAATTATTTATGAAATCAGATGAATTATACAATGAAAGCAAAACAAAAAAAAAAAAAAAACGGGAATACTACTGTTAGGACATCATTTACAATAATATGGTAAGGCTGTTCCTGAATAGTGGAAACTGGGGTTCACACAAATTATCTTCATAGTAACTAACTCAAAAATATGGCATAGTATTACCCGTCACTAGTAGTTTCAGTTTTCAAACAAATAAAGGGTGTTAAAAGAGCTAAATGTACACTGTGTCATTTTTATTTGGGGAATAAAAAAAAAATTGATTCTTTTGAACGCATTTCAATGAACTTCAGATAGAGTGAAAATTATTGCAGAACAATGAATTCCGTAATCGTGGGCTATTTTGGCCCATGCGTAAGAAAATAAACAAACAATCCATGATCATCTTCCTAATATAGTTTCAGCTAGAGTACACCTCCAAGAAGGTAACAATGAATACCATGTGGTTTATATTCATTAGTTGCCAACTAATTATCAGTTAATTTGTTTTCGCTATCGAGACAAGAGATTTTTCAAACTTTCAACTGCCGAAACTTTTACAATTTCAGTAAATACTTTTTTAACTATACCATTCAATACTTTAGTGAGTGGTAAGGTTTTATTTTGCATTAACGTATATAGTTCTACGTTTTACTATTATTTTAATAACCTCAAAATTATGACCAACTTTGGTCCAGCTATTTTTGGGCAAATTTTTTGTATTACGCTGCCGTAATCGCTGTGTCGGATCTACACTATGTGTGGCCCTGCGCGGTATGATATAGCTGGGTCCCCTCTTAGAGCCTCTGTCGGGATAGCCTGTCCCCACCCAGCAAAAGTAAAAAACACATAGCCCATAATAAGGAGCTTTTAAAATGTGCTCCTCACGCTGGACAGGAATTAAATAAGCTCAGTGGAGGGCTGAGTCGTGGTCGAAGCCCACCCATTATAATATGAATATTAAAAATAATAAAAATATTGCATCAATCTTTGTGACAGAATTAGAAGATCTACCATATATGAGCTTTCAAAATGATATACTTTCGATTTTTGAGCACACTCCGATAATTTCCAACAACCCATTAATTCATGATGATCATAAAAAAAATGTTCAAAAAGTTCCAATATACAGCATTACATAATACAACGCATTTGCAAGGTAATGCATCAAATAAAAATTTTTAAATTAATTAATAGTTATGTGCATTTCAATTATTGAGCTGTAAGTCTTTTGTAATAAAAAGACACTTTAAGAGCTCATTTAAGAAAAATACATATTTTTCGAATATTGAGCGTTACCGTTTCATGTCTTCGGTACAAAAGAAAACTAAACTTAACGTAATTGAAATTAATTATTTCTTCGTTAGTAGAGGGAAAATGGGGGAGCTGGCGCACTTCTAGGAGCAGCCAATCAGAAGCCAGCATTTGGTCACGTGACCTATGGCGGGAAATTTGAATTTGAATTTTTGCCTCGACCTAACCTTAACTACCACGTGGCCTTGCCTCGACCCTATCTTAACCACCACGTGGTCTCGCCTCGACCTAACCTTAACTATTAGGCCACGCCCCTTTTTAATCACGTGACCGTTAGGTCCCGCCCCTTTTACTCTTATCAATCTCCAACCAGCCAATCATATTGCTTCATCCTGATTACCCCCACCCTAAGGCGCCATTTTGTTTACAATGACGTGGTCAGCATCCACGCTTAACCACCAGGTTTATCCCCTCCACCAATTGAAGGGTCAGGTATCCGCTTTATTGTCTGTAACCTCCCCTACGGTTATATAATCATAACCTATACGATGAAGGGTCAGGTATCCACTTTATTGTCTGTAACCTCCCCTACGGTTATATAATCATAACCTATACGACGAAGGGTCAGGGATCCACTTTATAGTATGTAACCTCCCCTACGGTTATTTAATCATAACCTATATGATGAAGGGTTAGGTACCCTCTTCATACTCTGTAACCTCCCCAACGGTTATATAATCATAACCTATACGACGAAGGGTCAGGTATTCACTTTATAGTCTGTAACCTCCTCTATGGTTATATAGTCATAACCTATACGATGAAGGGTCCGGTATCCACTTTATTGTCTGTAACCTCCCCTACGGTTATTTAATCATAACCTATATGATGAAGGGTTAGGTACCCTCTTCATACTCTGTAACCTCCCCAACGGTTATATAATCATAACCTATACGACGAAGGGTCAGGTATTCACTTTATAGTCTGTAACCTCCTCTATGGTTATATAGTCATAACCTATACGATGAAGGGTCCGGTGCCCACTTTATACTCTGTAACCTTCTCAAAGGTTACATAACCTTTACATTGTTTTCGTGTTTGTGCAACCTTCTCAATGTTTACATAACCTTTACAATATGTAGCTGTATCAACATGTAAACAGGTTGCATCTTGTATAGACAAGTTGGATTATGTCCAGGTGAAATACAAATATGGACCTTGAACTGTTTATCTCTAACATATAAATAAATAGCATAGTTTCTTAATCCTATAACTGCTTTTGGACTTTGAGCTCTTAATCCCAAACCTTTCTTATCTCGCTGAAACATAACCAAAACAACTTTTCAATGTACTACGTATTTTTAATGGCTGATAGTATAAGTAATGGTCTTAAAAGGATTAACTTGTCAATGTTCTACGTATTTTTATTCTCTCATAGTTAAATAATGGTCTTAAAAGGATTAACTTGTCAATGTTCTACGTATTTTTATTCTCTCATAGTTAAATAATGGTCTTAAAAGGATTAACTTGTCAATGTTCTACGTATTTTTATTCTCTCATAGTTAAATAATGGTCTTAAAAGGATTAACTTTTAATCCATTAAGTTCCTATCGAACTTTTAATCTTTAAAATATATTAACCAATCGAAACGATGGTATCACGTTGGCCAAAGAGGTTGCACCTTTTCATAGCTTTGAAATATTTTCAAAGTACACGAGTCGGTATTAATAACTGCGAACATGTCGCAGTAAATTTTAATTAATGAATATTAATTAATACTATTTCTTAATCCCTAAAGGGCTTTTGGACTTTGAGCTGTTAATACCAAAACATAAAGAATGATTTAGGACTTCCGCTAAAAAAGTAAACAAATTTAGCTTTCGCAATAATGCTCTATCTCTTAATCCTTCCTTTAAAAGTTAACAATGGACTTTGAATCTATCATTACTCATCTCGCTGAAACATAAACAAAACAACTTTTTAATCTTATATGTATTTTTATTCTCTAGTATAAACTATTAAAACGCCGTAAAAGAATTAAATATTAAATCCTTAAAGTTTTTTATCATTTACAAACAATGATAAAGAGCCTTTTAATCATTTCATAATATCTGGATAGATGACGTCATTATTATTAGCTAAAGTTTTGTACCTTTTTCAGTTCTCAATGTTTACATTTTATGCAATTTTTCCAAATTTTTACCTTTACCTATCTATTTCTTTATTAAATTTTCTATAACCTCCTCAATGTTTATACATTTTCTGTCCGCTAGGGCGCAGCACCTTACTCCAGTAGGGGATTTTCCTGGCGAGTTTACATAATGTCCTCAATGTCTATGATTTATGCAACCTTCCCAATGTTTACGTTTACCGACCTATTTGTTTACGTTTTCTTTAACCTTCCCAATATTTAAATTTTATGTAAATATAGTCTTCTCAACTGATTTTTTTGCCTTTCCTAAATTGTTTTTCCCCTTTTCTGAACTTGATTTAATTATAATTAACTACCCTGGTTCCTAATTGCACTCGTATCAGACCTTGCGATATCATCGGCTCCTTTCGGCTACTCTCGGATACCCTCGAAGGAGAGCGGCCGGGCCCCGATCATTGTCCTCGGTGACGCTCGTTCGTCCTCGTTTTTCCTCGGGCCCCCCACCTCGATCTCCCTAATCTGCCTTAGGATGCTCCCGATTCGAGAATAACCGAACTCCTCCGGCCTCATATGATCATCCAGAATCACTAGAAAAAATTTGAAAAAATCTCCTCTTCTCACCTGGACTTCTTCTCCTACGGTTCCAAACATTCATTTTACTCAGCACGTAGAGGTCTCTCGTCTGCGTACCCCTTGATCAACTCTAAATATTTACATTTTTCATAACTTGAAGTCCCATAATTTTAGTGGTTTTTAGTAATTTTAGCGGTTTTTATTGATTTTAGTCATTTCTTATCAGCTTCTAATGGCAAAATACACTCCGGCAATAATATTATGCTTAATGTTTAACCGAATCCATCATTTTCTTTCAATTCATTGATAATATCTTTTGAGTAGGTCTTTTACTGCTTTACTGGTCTTTTACCTCTAATTTTTAACATAGCTTTATATTTTTTAGTATATTTTAACCAATTTTAGATATTATTTTTTGGTTTTATAATTGATTTTACATGTTACTTTATTGATTTTAGTCAATTTTAATGATTTTAGAAATAAAATAAAACGTTTTATTAGCAAATATTTGTATATAAATCTGTTTTGAGATGATTTATTATCTAGAGTTGATATTATTTGAGAATGTTGATGTAAGATGTGCTATATTTGGTCCCCATTTGTATGATATTATATTGTTGTTGTTTTTTTCAATCCTAATGATGCCCGAATTAGCGAAACGTTGACTGATCAGATATTTACTGCTGTTTAAGAGACTCAAAACTTTATTCAGGATTCTTCCAGAAATATACTGATAATTTAGAATTAGAATTTAAGATAATTTTGAATATTAGAATGTTTGCCATCATCGGATGATAGATAATATTAACAGTAACTAATATGAGCATAATCTTGGCAGTTGGAGCACAATTCTGATCACACTTTTCCCCTTTAAAATTCCAAATATTTACATTATTCATAACATGAAGTCCCATAATTTTAGTGGTTTTTAGTAATTTTGGCGGTTTTTATTGATTTTTAGTTATTTCTCATCAACTTCTAGCGGTAAAATACAATTCGACAATAATACCATGCTTAATGTTTGACCGAATCCATCATTTTCTTTTACATTATTGATAATATCCTTTGAGTAGGTCTTTTACTGCATAGACTTCGATCTCTAATTTTTAACATAGCTTTATATTTTTAGTATATTTTAACCAATTCTAGATATTATTTTTTTGTTTTTATAATTGATTTTGCCCGTTACTTTATTGATTTTAGTCAATTTTTAATGATTTTAGAAATAAAAAAAAATTTTTATTAGCAAATATTTGTATATAATACTGTTTTGAGATGATGTATTATCTGTAGTTGATATTATTTGAGAATGCTGATGTAAGATGTGCTATATTTGGTCCCCATTTGTATGATATTATGTTGTTTGTTTTTTTTTTTTTCACTTCTAATAATGACCGAATTGGCGAAACGTTGACTGATCAAATATTTTCTGCTGTTTAAGAGATTCAAATCTTTATTCAGGATTCTTCCAGAAATATACTGATAATTTAGAAATATTCATATTAACCCTTCTCCATACTCGCTTCATAATTCAAATTATTTGATTTCTTTCATGAAATAATAACTATTTATTAGATATTTCTATATCGTCTCCGGGTCAAAATGTCTTGTTTTGTGCAGGTGACTGTCAATATTAGAATGTTTAGCATGATCGGATTATAGATAATACTAAAATTAACTCATATGAGCACAATCGTGGTAGTTATAGCACAATTATGACCACACTTTTTCCCAAAAATACCAAAAGTTCGCCTATGAGGCACCACTATCAGTACTTGTTTCCTCATCGAAGTTTGTTTATCGATTAATCAACAATCAGTTCAATCAATTTTGACGAGTCCATCTTGCTTTTGCACACTAACTTTCTGTTGGACAGAACATTTATGGACTTCACCAGGATGAGAACCATTGTTAAGAGGTGTTTCATAGCAACCTAGGATTTTAAAATGAGTAGCCGATAGAGGGAAAATGAGGTAGTTCGAGCACAATGCTGATCACACTTTCTACGAAGAATAGCATCAGGTCTCGTCTATGAGACATTTTTTCCCATTCCCTTACGCCTTGCCGAGGTGTGTTTATTGGTAAACACAGCAATCACATACTAGATTTTATTTTTTTTTATTAGATTGATATTTATTTTTTTATTAAGAGGCGGAAGCTGGACCTCATTAAGACTCCAATATCTTTTGGTAATCAACTCCAATCAATCCAAAATGTTAAATATTTCCTCGAAAAAACATAAATTTAACGGAAGGCATTAGATCCGTCCTCATTTCATAATTCAAATTGTTTGATATCTTTCATGAAATGATAACTATTTATTAGATATTTCTATATCGTCTCCGGATCAAAATGTCTTGTTTTGTGTGGGTGACTGTAAATATTAGAATGTTTACCATCATCAAATGACAGATAATATTAACAGTGACTAATATGAACAAAATCGTGGTAGTTAGATTCTGATCAAAGTTTCCTCCAAAAATACCATAAGTTCGTCTGTGAGGCACCTCTACTAGTACCTGTTCCCTCATCGAAGTTTGTTTATCAATAAATCAACAATCAGTTCAATCAATTTTAACCACTCCATCTTGCTTTAAGACTCCAATATCTTTTGGTAATCGACTCGAATAAACTCATAATATTAAATATTACCCCGAAAAGACAGAAATTTAACAGAAGGCATTAGTCACTTTCTGAAAAGTTATACGAGCTGCGGACATTACATGTGACTATAATCCAAGAGTCATGCCCTGGATAAATTCTACTGTCATAATATTAATCATGGATGGATGGCCTTAGTAGTTGAGCTCCTCTATATACTACACTCTTAATACGAATATAAAATTTTTAATCCAATTTATCACTTTTGCAGGGGAAGTACTGCAGTATATCGATGATTATTAAAACTATCAACACAACTGCATGCGAATCTGCTGACCTCTACTGTCTGTTTTAAGAGCTATTATTAAGCTTTCATGTCACACGAGGGGGTGTAGATCGGTATGTTCAAGGTATGGCTTGAGGTAGTGATGGAGGGTAACGGATGATCGATAGATTATTTTAAACCATCTCCAACCATGTCTGACCACCCCAAACCACTCTTAACCATCTCAAACCATCTCTGACCATCCCATACCATCGCTAACCATCTCAAACCATGTCTGAACATCCCTAAATCATCCTATACCACATTCCTGATCATCCGTTACCCTCCATCACTACCTCAAGCCATACCTTGAACATACCGATCTACACCCCCTCGTGTGACATGAAAGCTTAATAATAGCTCTTAAAACAGACAGTAGAGGTCAGCAGATTCGCATGCAGTTGTGTTGATAGTTTTAATAATCATCGATATACTGCAGTACTTCCCCTGCAAAAGTGATAAATTGGATTAAAAATTTTATATTCGTATTAAGAGTGTAGTATATAGAGGAGCTCAACTACTAAGGCCATCCATCCATGATTAATATTATGACAGTAGAATTTATCCAGGGCATGACTCTTGGATTATAGTCACATGTAATGTCCGCAGCTCGTATAACTTTTCAGAAAGTGACTAATGCCTTCTGTTAAATTTCTGTCTTTTCGGGGTAATATTTAATATTATGAGTTTATTCGAGTCGATTACCAAAAGATATTGGAGTCTTAAAGCAAGATGGAGTGGTTAAAATTGATTGAACTGATTGTTGATTTATTGATAAACAAACTTCGATGAGGGAACAGGTACTAGTAGAGGTGCCTCACAGACGAACTTATGGTATTTTTGGAGGAAACTTTGATCAGAATCTAACTACCACGATTTTGTTCATATTAGTCACTGTTAATATTATCTGTCATTTGATGATGGTAAACATTCTAATATTTACAGTCACCCACACAAAACAAGACATTTTGATCCGGAGACGATATAGAAATATCTAATAAATAGTTATCATTTCATGAAAGATATCAAACAATTTGAATTATGAAATGAGGACGGATCTAATGCCTTCCGTTAAATTTATGTTTTTTCGAGGAAATATTTAACATTTTGGATTGATTGGAGTTGATTACCAAAAGATATTGGAGTCTTAATGAGGTCCAGCTTCCGCCTCTTAATAAAAAAATAAATATCAATCTAATAAAAAAAAATAAAATCTAGTATGTGATTGCTGTGTTTACCAATAAACACACCTCGGCAAGGCGTAAGGGAATGGGAAAAAATGTCTCATAGACGAGACCTGATGCTATTCTTCGTAGAAAGTGTGATCAGCATTGTGCTCGAACTACCTCATTTTCCCTCTATCGGCTACTCATTTTAAAATCCTAGGTTGCTATGAAACACCTCTTAACAATGGTTCTCATCCTGGTGAAGTCCATAAATGTTCTGTCCAACAGAAAGTTAGTGTGCAAAAGCAAGATGGACTCGTCAAAATTGATTGAACTGATTGTTGATTAATCGATAAACAAACTTCGATGAGGAAACAAGTACTGATAGTGGTGCCTCATAGGCGAACTTTTGGTATTTTTGGGAAAAAGTGTGGTCATAATTGTGCTATAACTACCACGATTGTGCTCATATGAGTTAATTTTAGTATTATCTATAATCCGATCATGCTAAACATTCTAATATTGACAGTCACCTGCACAAAACAAGACATTTTGACCCGGAGACGATATAGAAATATCTAATAAATAGTTATTATTTCATGAAAGAAATCAAATAATTTGAATTATGAAGCGAGTATGGAGAAGGGTTAATATGAATATTTCTAAATTATCAGTATATTTCTGGAAGAATCCTGAATAAAGATTTGAATCTCTTAAACAGCAGAAAATATTTGATCAGTCAACGTTTCGCCAATTCGGTCATTATTAGAAGTGAAAAAAAAAAAAACAAACAACATAATATCATACAAATGGGGACCAAATATAGCACATCTTACATCAGCATTCTCAAATAATATCAACTACAGATAATACATCATCTCAAAACAGTATTATATACAAATATTTGCTAATAAAAATTTTTTTTTATTTCTAAAATCATTAAAAATTGACTAAAATCAATAAAGTAACGGGCAAAATCAATTATAAAAACAAAAAAATAATATCTAGAATTGGTTAAAATATACTAAAAATATAAAGCTATGTTAAAAATTAGAGATCGAAGTCTATGCAGTAAAAGACCTACTCAAAGGATATTATCAATAATGTAAAAGAAAATGATGGATTCGGTCAAACATTAAGCATGGTATTATTGTCGAATTGTATTTTACCGCTAGAAGTTGATGAGAAATAACTAAAAATCAATAAAAACCGCCAAAATTACTAAAAACCACTAAAATTATGGGACTTCATGTTATGAATAATGTAAATATTTGGAATTTTAAAGGGGAAAAGTGTGATCAGAATTGTGCTCCAACTGCCAAGATTATGCTCATATTAGTTACTGTTAATATTATCTATCATCCGATGATGGCAAACATTCTAATATTCAAAATTATCTTAAATTCTAATTCTAAATTATCAGTATATTTCTGGAAGAATCCTGAATAAAGTTTTGAGTCTCTTAAACAGCAGTAAATATCTGATCAGTCAACGTTTCGCTAATTCGGGCATCATTAGGATTGAAAAAAACAACAACAATATAATATCATACAAATGGGGACCAAATATAGCACATCTTACATCAACATTCTCAAATAATATCAACTCTAGATAATAAATCATCTCAAAACAGATTTATATACAAATATTTGCTAATAAAACGTTTTATTTTATTTCTAAAATCATTAAAATTGACTAAAATCAATAAAGTAACATGTAAAATCAATTATAAAACCAAAAAATAATATCTAAAATTGGTTAAAATATACTAAAAAATATAAAGCTATGTTAAAAATTAGAGGTAAAAGACCAGTAAAGCAGTAAAAGACCTACTCAAAAGATATTATCAATGAATTGAAAGAAAATGATGGATTCGGTTAAACATTAAGCATAATATTATTGCCGGAGTGTATTTTGCCATTAGAAGCTGATAAGAAATGACTAAAATCAATAAAAACCGCTAAAATTACTAAAAACCACTAAAATTATGGGACTTCAAGTTATGAAAAATGTAAATATTTAGAGTTGATCAAGGGGTACGCAGACGAGAGACCTCTACGTGCTGAGTAAAATGAATGTTTGGAACCGTAGGAGAAGAAGTCCAGGTGAGAAGAGGAGATTTTTTCAAATTTTTTCTAGTGATTCTGGATGATCATATGAGGCCGGAGGAGTTCGGTTATTCTCGAATCGGGAGCATCCTAAGGCAGATTAGGGAGATCGAGGTGGGGGGCCCGAGGAAAAACGAGGACGAACGAGCGTCACCGAGGACAATGATCGGGGCCCGGCCGCTCTCCTTCGAGGGTATCCGAGAGTAGCCGAAAGGAGCCGATGATATCGCAAGGTCTGATACGAGTGCAATTAGGAACCAGGGTAGTTAATTATAATTAAATCAAGTTCAGAAAAGGGGAAAAACAATTTAGGAAAGGCAAAAAAATCAGTTGAGAAGACTATATTTACATAAAATTTAAATATTGGGAAGGTTAAAGAAAACGTAAACAAATAGGTCGGTAAACGTAAACATTGGGAAGGTTGCATAAATCATAGACATTGAGGACATTATGTAAACTCGCCAGGAAAATCCCCTACTGGAGTAAGGTGCTGCGCCCTAGCGGACAGAAAATGTATAAACATTGAGGAGGTTATAGAAAATTTAATAAAGAAATAGATAGGTAAAGGTAAAAATTTGGAAAAATTGCATAAAATGTAAACATTGAGAACTGAAAAAGGTACAAAACTTTAGCTAATAATAATGACGTCATCTATCCAGATATTATGAAATGATTAAAAGGCTCTTTATCATTGTTTGTAAATGATAAAAAACTTTAAGGATTTAATATTTAATTCTTTTACGGCGTTTTAATAGTTTATACTAGAGAATAAAAATACATATAAGATTAAAAAGTTGTTTTGTTTATGTTTCAGCGAGATGAGTAATGATAGATTCAAAGTCCATTGTTAACTTTTAAAGGAAGGATTAAGAGATAGAGCATTATTGCGAAAGCTAAATTTGTTTACTTTTTTAGCGGAAGTCCTAAATCATTCTTTATGTTTTGGTATTAACAGCTCAAAGTCCAAAAGCCCTTTAGGGATTAAGAAATAGTATTAATTAATATTCATTAATTAAAATTTACTGCGACATGTTCGCAGTTATTAATACCGACTCGTGTACTTTGAAAATATTTCAAAGCTATGAAAAGGTGCAACCTCTTTGGCCAACGTGATACCATCGTTTCGATTTGTTAATATATTTTAAAGATTAAAAGTTCGATAGGAACTTAATGGATTAAAAGTTAATCCTTTTAAGACCATTATTTAACTATGAGAGAATAAAAATACGTAGAACATTGACAAGTTAATCCTTTTAAGACCATTATTTAACTATGAGAGAATAAAAATACGTAGAACATTGACAAGTTAATCCTTTTAAGACCATTATTTAACTATGAGAGAATAAAAATACGTAGAACATTGACAAGTTAATCCTTTTAAGACCATTACTTATACTATCAGCCATTAAAAATACGTAGTACATTGAAAAGTTGTTTTGGTTATGTTTCAGCGAGATAAGAAAGGTTTGGGATTAAGAGCTCAAAGTCCAAAAGCAGTTATAGGATTAAGAAACTATGCTATTTATTTATATGTTAGAGATAAACAGTTCAAGGTCCATATTTGTATTTCACCTGGACATAATCCAACTTGTCTATACAAGATGCAACCTGTTTACATGTTGATACAGCTACATATTGTAAAGGTTATGTAAACATTGAGAAGGTTGCACAAACACGAAAACAATGTAAAGGTTATGTAACCTTTGAGAAGGTTACAGAGTATAAAGTGGGCACCGGACCCTTCATCGTATAGGTTATGACTATATAACCATAGAGGAGGTTACAGACTATAAAGTGAATACCTGACCCTTCGTCGTATAGGTTATGATTATATAACCGTTGGGGAGGTTACAGAGTATGAAGAGGGTACCTAACCCTTCATCATATAGGTTATGATTAAATAACCGTAGGGGAGGTTACAGACAATAAAGTGGATACCGGACCCTTCATCGTATAGGTTATGACTATATAACCATAGAGGAGGTTACAGACTATAAAGTGAATACCTGACCCTTCGTCGTATAGGTTATGATTATATAACCGTTGGGGAGGTTACAGAGTATGAAGAGGGTACCTAACCCTTCATCATATAGGTTATGATTAAATAACCGTAGGGGAGGTTACATACTATAAAGTGGATCCCTGACCCTTCGTCGTATAGGTTATGATTATATAACCGTAGGGGAGGTTACAGACAATAAAGTGGATACCTGACCCTTCATCGTATAGGTTATGATTATATAACCGTAGGGGAGGTTACAGACAATAAAGCGGATACCTGACCCTTCAATTGGTGGAGGGGATAAACCTGGTGGTTAAGCGTGGATGCTGACCACGTCATTGTAAACAAAATGGCGCCTTAGGGTGGGGGTAATCAGGATGAAGCAATATGATTGGCTGGTTGGAGATTGATAAGAGTAAAAGGGGCGGGACCTAACGGTCACGTGATTAAAAAGGGGCGTGGCCTAATAGTTAAGGTTAGGTCGAGGCGAGACCACGTGGTGGTTAAGATAGGGTCGAGGCAAGGCCACGTGGTAGTTAAGGTTAGGTCGAGGCAAAAATTCAAATTCAAATTTCCCGCCATAGGTCACGTGACCAAATGCTGGCTTCTGATTGGCTGCTCCTAGAAGTGCGCCAGCTCCCCCATTTTCCCTCTACTACAAACACTAGCTCGCAAAACACTTCAAAAATATTGAAACAACACCAAGTATATCCAGTACAAGAGAAAACAATAGGAACTTAGAATAAATGCAATTAACTATATCTCAATTGAATTTCGTTTTCCAATTTAAGAGTTGCCAAAATACAAGTATTTCGATTATTTAGTTGTAAAAATTTCGTAATAAAAAAATTCCATGTATTACCGGGGCAGGAGAAAACTATACTTAAAACAGATGAAATAAACTTTTCCTCAATTAATGATTAAAGTCAGAGATAAGGCATTTGTTTCCTCCTACAGCTTTGTTGTAAATCCGGTTAACTTACTTTCCATGGACAGTTCTTTAATCAAATTTCAGGACTTGCCATGGGAAATCCTCTTGCTCCTAAAATTGCTAACATTGTCCTTAATGACCTACTTAATTCCGTAACTCCCCTATTCCCAAATGACATTATCTTCATTAAAAAATATGTAGACGACCTTCTCCTCATCCTCAATCCTGATAAAATTCCTGATATCCTATTAGCCTTCAACTCTTACCATCCCCGCCTACATTTTACCGTTGAACGAGAATTACAAAGTTCCCTTGCTTTCCTTGATCTCCTCATTATAAGAAACCCTCACAACTCTATATACACAGACTGGTATACCAAACCGACTTACTCTGGCAGACTTCTAAACTACTATTCCCAACATCCTTACCACCAAAAAATAAACGTCGCCAAAAACCTCATACATCGATGTCTTTCCCTTTCCGACTCCCACCTTCATGATACCAACATTAATCGTATCAAACAAATCCTCTTAACCAATAACTTTCCCCTCAATACCATCAACAAACTCATCCACAACTACAAAAACCCTCCCCTTCCCATCACCTCTACCACTACTTCTTCACCACCCACTACCACTCCCTTCTATAGATCTCTTCCATACATCCCCGCCCTTTCTGAAAACATACAGAAATCCTTACACTCCTCAATTCCCAATCTGCGAATTGCTTTCAAATCCCACAACAAACTTTCCAACCTCTACACACGTGTAAAAGATCCCATTCCTCTTAAACACCGTTCCCATGTCGTATACCGCATCCCCTGTTCCTCTCCCAACTGTAACTCTACCTATATCGGCGAAACTAAAAACCTCCTTAAAGATCGCATCACCCAACATAAATATTCCATCTCTTCCTGTAACCAGACTGCCTCTAAACTCTCAGAACACGCTTTATCCCTAAACCATACTTTTGATTTTGACAGTACTTCAATCCTCGCCACAGTCCCTAACCATGACAAACGACTCCTCTCAGAAAGCATCTTCATCCAATTAGAATCCCTTCCCGTCAATCAAAAAACTGATATACAAAACCTTTCTCTAACCTACTCCCAAGTATTCAATTTATTTAAAAAAACATAACTTTTCATTACCTTTTTTTTTTTTTTTTTTTTTTTTTTTTTTTTTTTTTTTTTTTTTTTTTTTTTTTTTTTTTTTTTTTCCCTCCCCGTGACAACTCCTTATACAAAGTATTTATTTAAAATTTTTCCGTAGTAAATTAAACCCTTATTGTTATTATTTAATTTATACTTATTGTTTACTTAACTTTAATTTTATTATTATATTATTTTTTTAACTCGTCACCCGCAACGACTCCTTATACAAAGTATTTATTTATTTTTTTATTTATTTTTTTTTTTTCCTTAGTAAATTTAACCCGTAATATTATTTAACTTATACTTACATTTAACTTAACTTTAATTTTTTTCAAATTTAATTTTTTAACATTAATTTTTTTTTATATATATAGTTTTCTAAATATATTTATATCAATACGTTTTTACAGTTTTCAAATCAATTGTTATGTCTTTTGATCACACCGCATTTAAATTTAGTGTTAGTTTTATTTCAAATCAGTGAGTTGGTAACATTGTTTTAACGGTTTTCCTAATTCCCGGTAATCCATTATTAATATTCAGTTGGCGCTAGACCTTCAGTTGGCGCTAGACACGCCTTGCTGGTATGTAATTATCACGTTTTCTTTACATTTCCTCCTCCTCATTCTTTTCTATCCTTCTTCTTTCTTCACCACATAGGATTTTTATCTATTTTTGTTTTTGGGGCTTACATTATTTTATATTTCACTCCTTCATCTCATAATTACAAAAATCAATTACAACAATGTCAACTTCTTTAACATCATAGTCATCTTTTGCATAACTTACAACTATCTCTGTATGCTTTTATATACTGTATGCATTTATGCTTTATGCTTTGCTATGCATGTATGCTTTACACATTACCAAACCTTCATATTATGTGTCTTTTTAATTAATAGATTTCATATATTTCACTATTCCCTGTGTAAATATCGCATTGTTTTTAATTTTTAATTTTTACATTGTTATTTCATTTATTTTATTTTTTCAATTGTCTTTTGTATTATGTAATTTAGTGTTATCCTTTCCTTTTTATTCTTTATACTTTTTATCTTACTTGTATTTTCTGTTTTTTATCACTTATCATTTTTACTGTTACTGGTACTGCCTCTTTTCTCTTTTTTCATTGTTGTTATTTTGTTTTCATTTTAGCCCTGAAGATGGCCTAAAATTTAGGCCGAAACGTAGGCACAATTATATAAGACCACACTTATTAAGTCTATTTCTTTGACCGCACCCCCGATCAACTTCTCCCTTTAAATATAAATATACGGTCAACAATAACTCCCTCCATCAATTCCTCAAATGGTCTCATTGGTGTTGATGTGACTTGAAACTGTGACTTTATTGGTTTTCTGTCATATTTAGTCACTCTGCAGACTTTGCATTGATTGATAAACTGATTAATTTCTTCTTTCATCCGTGGAAAATAATAGGTTCTTTTCATTTTTTCGTAAGTCTCTAATACTCCTCTGTGAAAAGATTTGCCTATGTGATAATTATTGATTATTTCTAATTGCTCTTCTTTACTTTCAATATTCAATACTTTATTTTTATACCTCTTAAATTTAACATTAGGGAATTTTTCCATAATCAATGAAGACATCTTTTTAAATATCCCCTCATAATCATCTCTAACTATTTCCACATTCGGTTCACAATAAATTCCATAAACTTTATTAGATTTTAATATTTCTATTAAAGTTTGTTTTTATGCCTTCTGGAGTTAAAATATATCCTAAGAATGGAAGTTCCTGCTTAAAGAATTCAGTTTTGTCCATTTGAACTACAAGATTATTTTTAGCTAATGTTTTGAATATATTTTCAAGATGTTCTAAATGCTCTTCTATTGTTTTAGAATAAATTATAATGTCATCAACATAAACTAAAGCATTTGGTACGTTAGCTATCATTGCATTCATAGCTCTCTGGAAGGGGGAGGGGGGGGGAGAGTTTGAAAGGCCCATCGGCATTCTAATATATTCATAATGCCCATCTTCTGTTGAAAATGCAGTCTTCTCGATTGAATCTTTCGACATCTCAATTTGATGAAACCCTGAGTCCAAACCGATGGTAGAAAATTTTTTGAACCTTGTAATTTATTAAGTAGATCCTCAATATTAGGCAGTGGAAATTTATCTTTAACTGTTTGTTCATTCAATTTTCTGTAATCAAAGACAAGCCTGTATTTCTTTTTGCCGCTGGCATCTTTTTTGGAACAAGCATTGACGGTGAATTATATGGTGAATTACTTTCCCTAATAATATTCTGATCTAATAATTTTTTAATTTGATTATTCATTTCTTCTCTGAGTTGAGGTGCTACTCTATAACTTCTGGAATATACGGGTTTTTCCGTTTTTAATTTAATGTGACATTTTAATAAGTTTGTACATGGTAAGCTTTGGTCACTAGTTTTAATTATTGAAGGATATTTTCCGATTAAATTTATTAAAATTTCTTTAGTTTCTTTTTCCATATGATCCGTTCGCACAATATTATCAATCATACTTATATCTTTTATCAAATTCACGTAAATATTTTCTTCAATTATTTTTCCACTTTTAATTAATTTTCCTTTTATTTAAAATTCATTTTCACTCCCAATTTTCATTTCAACGCCTATATCTCTCATTGATTTCATTCCTAACAAAAAATCAAAACCTTCACAGAAATTGTAAATTTTAAATGTTGTTAATAATTCATCTTTCAAACCAAGCCTCGGTCCTATATCTAAGGTTACATTCCCATGCCCTCTCTTATTACCGGCTGGTGTTGATATAACAAATTCTTCCGATTGTATTTTTATTCCCTCGGGTAAGGAATTTGGATTAATACAATTAATTTCTGCTCCAGTATCTATTAACCATTTCTTGCCAAATTTGTCCGTGAAATAAGCATCTTTTGTATTATTTACTAAATTTAACTTGTATTTTGGGAAGGCCCTCCAAGTTCTAAAAAATGGTCTAATTTAAGTTTTAATTCCTGAACTTCCCTTTCTAGTCTTTCATTTTTGTCTAATAATTCTTGATTATTAGATTCTTCAAAACATCTTACTTTGTCAACCGATTTCATAGACACAGTGTTTTGAGAATCGGGTTTAAAAGGTTTTGAAGGAAACGGCTCATTTGTTTTATAATTATTTCTCCAATTATCCCTTTCATGTGGCCTATGACTGTCTCGGTACCTATTTTGATGGGAATTCCTCTCATCATTTTGATATGATCGTTTCTGGCTTTCATATCTTTGCCTATCATCATGCTGATATTTATTATATCCCCTATCTTCGTTTTTGTTATACTCCGTTTTATGATGATGGGGTAGTTTACGAGTATCGTATCTATTATATTCATGTTTTTGATAAGATGTTTTTTCATGTTTATTAAATTGTTTTTTCGGAAAAAGCTGTTGTAATAAGGGTAAACCCTCATTTTGTAATTTAATTCTTAATTTTATTAAATCTTTTGGATCAAAAATCCTCATATAATTCCCTAATTCAATGGGGTAAACATGAAACACATGGTGAGTGACTCTTTCTTTAATATAATTTATTTGACTATACGGATAGGATATATCATGATCTATTCTAATTCTGGCAATCAGAACAGATAAAGCCGATTCTACTCTAGTTATAAATTCAATTGGATTTTCATATTTATAAGGACGCATAGACATGAGCTCCTGGTATAATTGGCAAATTGTTTTTTGGTCCCTATAATTATTTTCTATAAAATTTAACAATTCATCTAAATTTACAAAATGTTGTGATCTAATATGATTTTTAGCTTCCCCCTTTATTTTTGATCTAATTTTATTTAATAATGCTGCATGGTTTTCAAACGCTAATGTATTATTCGCTTTACATACATAATTAAAAACAGATCTAACTTCAGTTAAAAATTCATAAACATCTCTCGAATCCCCATAAAAATCCTGTATATGGTCATAATCCATAGCAGTCATTTTATAAGTAACCATTTGAATTTGTGGTTGTTGTTGTGTTTGTGTTTGTGCTTGTGCTTGTATTTGTGCCTGTGCTTGTGCTTCTAATTCTGAGTTAGGCATTTTTGGTTTATATATAGTTAATTTACTCGGTTTTAAAACGAGTGGCATAAAAGATATATATAAAAAATAAAATTGTTTCACAGAAAAAAAAAATTAAATAATATAATAATTGTTTTACAAAAAATTTAAAATGAAATTGTTTTACAAAAAAAATCCTGAAATAAAATTATTGTTTGAATTTTATACCTCAAGTATTCTTTTTTTAAGTCCTCGTGAAGTTCTTGGATTCAATGAAATTCTTGACCCGTTTAAAGTGTTAAAACACACCTTGAAGCAGCCAGTCCCAGATTCTGTTGTCCAAAGACTATTTCTTCGAATCTTCTTAGCCTGACACTTAGAGAGAGCTGTTACCTGAAGTAATTTCTTCACTCTTCTATCTTCAAGTTATTACGGGTCCCTGTTCGGGCGCCAATTAAATCACTTGAATTTATTTGAACTTAAAAAAAAAGTTTATTTATAAATAAATGATTACAATGAACATGAACTGTACTATTCCACTGAACTATAACACTAAGAGATTACGTCTAACCGACTATCTAAGACTAACTATCCGCTAAGTGGGAAAGGGAGGGGTATTTATACAGAATCAGGAGAAATATGCTGAGTCTAGTGATTCTCCTGTGGTTGGTTTCCATAAATTACGATGTCTATTACGCTATACATCAGCTAATACTGGTCCGATTTTGTAGGTAATTTCACCAGCTTTCGTTTAATTACAATAAAAGCATCAAAAAATATTTGTGGATGGATTTTTTTGTATTCGATATTTTTATATCGGTGGAAAAACATTTTTACATTTAGAGGAAAATGTTATAGCGAAAAGAAAATTTTATTTGCGCATAACTCAAAAAGTGAGCATTTTATGGTAAATTTTGTATGAAATCATGAATTAAATTTTTTTTTAATTTTTTAAATTAAATTCCCTAAAAATGTCCTAATGTCTTCTCCTTAAAGGCCTTTAACTTTTCATGTGTGTGGTATATCAACGAAAAAATGCAGGGAAAAAAGTTGAAGATGACGAAAATAATATTTTATTTGCGCTTAACTTAAAAAAACATGCAATTTATACTAAATTATGTATACAATGGTATTAAAGGTTATTAAATTATCTAAAAAGAAAAAAAAATCATCAAAATCGGACCAGTATTAGCAAAGAAAGATACAGCGTATCTTATGAGGAGTACAAGACACTAGATGGATAACCGAGCACATCCGAAAGAAGACGGATGCGACCTAACCTCCTCCCACCAATCCTCCAAATTGTAATTTATTGTTATTTAAGAATACAAAAGCAGAAAGTAACTTAATGATTTCTACTTTTATATTATTTAATGGAGAAAATGTTCCCATGGAAACAAAATCGAAACTTTTAAATATATTTTCAACTTGACAAATTTAAAACATATATATATATATATATATATATATATATATATATATACAGAATTGTTGTACTAAAATTGTTAAAAAAATGTTTTATTGTACTTAATAAGTGGGAGAAGATGTGAAGAAGTGAATGCTGCTGAGCTTATTTCAAGTATTGTTTATGTGAAATCTTTAAAATTATATTATAAAGATAATTTTTATAGGACGGTAAAAGAAAGTTGTGCGATGCTGGCACCGCACCAAATTTTTATTCTACATATCTTGGAAACGTAAAACCTCAGATAGAGATTTTTTTATTTATCGTTTTTTTTTGTTTTATTGTTTTTTTTTAATTTAATGCCTTGTTATACTGATTGTACTGTTATACTGATTGCATTGTTAAACACCTTACATTTCTACTCTATCTTTATAAATGGTCCAGTTATGGGTGCATATGAGATCTTTAATCGGCCGCCGTTATGTAACAAACAGACGGATGGTAATGTCGAGTTTCGAGGATCAACCTGGCGTGACCTGTGACAGTATCAAATCTCAAGTAGATCGGTCCAGTAGTCTCGACGAAAATCCGCGACCGGCGTACGTCGGACGGTCGGATTTTTTTTTATTCGATATTTGGATTCCACGAATATTGAAATGTGGGGGGATTACATATTTTTTTTCCTTGGTCGATTCCAATGGTCTATTATTGATAATAATAAACCAAAAATCCGTCCGTACGCCGTACACCGTCCACGGCTTTTCTTCTAGACCTGAGATTCGGTACCAATGTCAAGTGTCACCCCAGTTTGATCCTCGGAACTCCAAATTACCATGCGTATTTTTGTTTCAAAATCGCGGTCGATTAAATATCATTTAAGTCCATAACTCGGCCATTTATTAAGATAGAGGGGAAATGTAAGGTGTTTTGCAATCAGCATAACAAAGCATTAAAATAAAAAAATAAAACGAAATAAATAATAATCTATCTCTATAAATGCTTTTTCAATAATAGACCTTTGGAATCGACGAAGGAATAAATTTTTGTATTATTTTTGGCATCACGATTTAATCAGATTAGGAATAATATAAGAGGAAAAAACCAATCAAACTCCACATCCTTGTGCCTCTTTGGACATTATGCAGCGAACTCATTTTATCAACCATGCCTACTCCTTTTTTTGGTGGCTAAGATATATCGCCTATATACGAGATGCCATCGTTTCCGCCTTTCCATTAAATGTTTCAAGTTGCATGTATAATACATTTTTGAATCAGCAGCGACAAAACTTTCCATACTATATTTGCCAGATTTCGACGGGATGTACAGAATGAATGAATGTCTACTTCTGAAGGCCTCAAATTTCTCATCGATAGTGATTTCTGCTGCAATAAAATAAATCTAATGCCGTGCGCGCACCACACTACCTCTCCTTACTACTCTATTTAATAATTCGTTTTCTTAAATAGTTCTAATGAATTTACATAAACATTACAAACTTGAAATATTTTCAGAGGATGCTCTTCTTTACCTCATAAAGTACAATTATGTAGTTTTTTAAAAAATTGCAGTACAATTCAGTGCACTATATATTTTTTGGTTTGTCAAGTTATAATAAAACGAAATATTATAATCAACGTTTTTCTATGTTGTGCACAAATTAAATTTTCTTTTCAGACTAACTTTTCCCTCTGCAATTTTTCGGTGGTGTACAACATATATGAAAAATAATAGAGCATGAAGGCAAATACTTCAAATAGAGCCGTATTGTAGAAAAGAGTAAAAAAAGTGCAAAATCGATAAAATATAGTGATGATTCAGCTCAGTCGATTACACATAGCTTAAATACGTAATTTCAGTTTCTTGGAGCATGCAACATTTTTCACGATAGGTACGGAAAATTAAAATCGCTTGCATTGGAGAGCAGTCATTATTAATAATGTCCCAGCACAAGATGCATCGCATTTGCGAATTTCGATTAAGGAAATGACTTTACATAATTTAAATATTATATTTATATCGATGAGGAGACATTCATTAGTATTAATTTATTCTTCTTATTAATTGTTGTTTATAAAGGCCAAGTACAATGGAGGAGGAAGGTAGACGATACGTTGTACTCCTCAGTTCTTTGCTATATCAGGTAAAACAAATTAGTCATAATGTCATAAAATTTAACGGTAGTTTAGAATAAGTGTATTCTGTGAACTAAGGTGTATTTTTATATATTTAATTTTAACTTTCACTTATCTATATATGAATTATATTGTAAGTAAATGGGTATTAGATTCGTAAAAATTTCGTGCAAAATGGTTTCTGTGTATGTGTTTGTGTGTGTATGTGTGTGTGTGTGTGTGTGTGTGTGTGTGCGTGTGTGCGTGTGTGTGTGTGTGTGTGTGTGTGTGTGTGTGTGTGTGTGTGTGTGTGTGTGTGTGTGTGTGTGTGTGTGTGTGTGTGTGGTAAGTATAGCGAACGAAGAGGTGTAGAAAACTGAAATTTCGTATTTATTGTAGATGTATGCCTGGGATCTCACAACAACATTTTCGCCAAAATCGACTTACTACAAATGCGACGTTAGACCGACTGTCTCGAAAAAGACTAACGATTTCTCTCAAACTCGTTATCATAAATGTACAATCAAATTATCTTTAATATCAATTAGGTCTTATCCTCATCTAAATAATCTGACATGGCTTAAATGCCATTTTTCAAAATACTGAAGTACGTTTATTTTATTTTTTTAAAATAAACTGTCTCTTATTGCAGTATGAAAAAATGGTTAAGTATAAATAATGAAAGAAGACATGGCCGGATCTAGGGTTTTTTCCAGGGGAGAGAGAGCTTAATTCTGCCGCCCCTTCTTTCGCCCCCTTTCCCCTTTCTCTCCCGATAAAAGTCAACAGTTTCATCTGTATTTTAGGTGATATATTTCGAAATAAAAATAACATTAACTCATTTTATTATGAGCTACAAGTAAAGTACCACTTTCGGTTTGCCAATTTAGACCAAAACTTAGTATGTTATTTAAATGAATATTTAAATCATAAATACCAAATTTGAAAAGTTTTGCAATATATTTTAATATAATTTTTGATGAAAACCTATTATGACATTCAAGTAGAGTACCACTTCCGGTGATCATGTAGTGACTGAAAAGAATGGTGAACAACTAGATTTTACAACAATCCCAAATACAAATTCTCTTCGGCTAGCTTGTTTTGAGTTATGCGAGATCCGAACGTACGTACAGACATCACGACAAAACTAATCAAAATGTATTCAGCGCTGGTCAAAATGAATATTTACGTTGAAATCTGAAAACCGAAAATTTTAGCTATTACAATTACAGTATTACTGTTTTCTTCCGGTACTGCAACTTAAAACTTCAATTCGATTCGTCATATATTTGCAAAACAAAACGGTATTAATCTAAAATTATTGAAGAAAAATTCGATCAGAGCGTTAAAAATGGGAAATCGGATCGCTATAAAGTACGATCAAAGTTTTATAGGAAAACCACCAACTGGGACCGGGACCAATAAAAAGGGTGTTATAACTAGGAAATCGTTAGCAAACGGAAATGTTAAAATGAAGTTTTATATATTTAAATATCATTTTTTATATATATATATATATATATATATATATATATATATATATATATATATATATATATATATATATAGGTGTATTGCATTATGAAGTAATTTATAGCATTTCCACGTCAATTGTAACCTTTTCCATTTCAAATGTAACTTTTTACATTTCAGATGTTACTTTTCCATTTCAATTGTAACTTTTTCCATTTCAGATATTACTTTTTCCATTTCAGTTGTAACCCTTTCCAAATCAATTGTCACCTTTTCCAATTCAATTGTAACCTTTTTCATTTCAAATGTAACCCAACCGGACATGAATTAATTCAAAATTATTTATTTTATTATTGAAAAATAATTATTTTAATTACATTAGTGACTTTTGAAATAATTTCGGCATATTCTTTGGACATTTTTTTTGTTTATTAGATAATTGATATTAAGTGCTAATTTCAAGTAGGTAGTTTACATTTTTGAAATAAAATTGTTGTTTATTTATTTTTAAATATTTATTATTTTTTATTAATGGGTGGAGGTGGGAGAGGGTGGATTTCATCGATTTGATGGTCGTTAATTAGGTATTCGAAGTTGTTACTGTCAAATTTACTACCGAAATTTTATTTGGCCACGAGTATTACTATTTAATTATTAGTTTTTAAAATTCTTCGGTATAGGTATCGTTTACTAGGTTTCCAAGGGCGCTATTTTTGAATTCACTTTAGGATTTCCGATCGCGCATGCACATTTCATTTTTCCGTTGCTATTGAAGATTTCTATGATAAAGGGATCGTTCATTAGATTTTTTAGGGTTCTGATTCCATTTTTAGTTGGGTTTTGGATCGCGCATACGCGTTTTGCATTTCCGTTACTATTAGAGTTTTCTATGATAAAGGGTTCGTTTATAAAGTTTTCAACGGTTCTGATTCCATATTTTTAATTGGATCTAGGATCGTGCATGCGCATTTCGCTTTTCCATTGATCTTTAATACTTCTATGATAAAGGGGTCGCTTATTAGGTTATCGAGGGTTCTGATTTTATTTCTTGAATTGGATTTTGATTCGCTCATGTGCATTTCGCTTTTCCGTTACTGTTGAAGATTTCTATGATAAAGTTTATCATTTATATATATATATATATATATATATATATATATATATATATATATATATATATATATTATTTATAATTTATCGTTAATTAGGTTTTCGAAGGTTCTTATCGTGCATGCGCATTTCGTATTACTATTAATGTTTACATCTCTTTGGTACAAGTATCGTTTATGAAGTTATCGATCATCATATTTTCGACTAACCAATCGGATTTTTGATCCCGATTTCGCATTGCGATTAACTGTTCTTATTGGACTTTTCTTCGTTTATACGGGCTGTTTCTTAGATTTCCGAAGGTTCTGATTTATTTTTTGTAATTGGATATTTCATCGAACATCCTTATTTCGGCTAACCGTTGCCATTGACCTTTTTTCGGTAAAGTTATTGTTGATTAGGTTTTATAGGACGAAATACTCAAAAAAATGTGAAAAATAATTGTATTTGAAATGCACATGCTCAATTAAAAATAAAATTTGAAAAAAGGAATCAGAACCCGCGAAAACTTAATTAACGATTTGTGTAACAAATAAACTTCAATAGTATCAGAAAATAGAAGAGCGCTGGCACAATCACAATCCCCATTAACAAAATCGAATCAGAACCCTCAAAAACCTAATAATCGACATCCGTACCAAAGAAATGTCAACTGTAATTGTAATTCGAAATGCGCATGCTCAATTAAAATTCCATTAAAATAACGGAATCAGAAGCTTCGATAAAACCTAATAAACGATCTCTATACATAGGCAATTCCTACAGTAACGGAAATGCAAAATGCGCATGCGCGTTTAAAAATCCAATTAAAAATGTGGAATCAGAACCATTGAAAACCTAATAAACGAACCCTATATCATAGACAACTCCAACAGTAACGGAAATTCAAAACGCGCATACGCAATCCAAAATCGAACTAAAAAAATGGAATCAGAACCCTCGATAATGGTAACGGTTAGCCGAAATAAGAATGTTCGATGAAATATCCAATTCAAAAAATAAATCAGATCCTTTGAAAATCTAATAAACGGCCCTTATAAACGAAGAAAAGTTCAATAAGAACAGTTCATCGCAATGAGCACGCGGGATCAAAAATCCGATTGTTTATTTGAAAACATGATGATTGATAACTTCATAAACGATACTTGTACCAAAGAAATGTGAACATTATGTGAAACCAAACAAATGTGAACAAGTAATTTTAAATGCGCATGCTCGATCAGAACCTTCGAAAACCTAATTAACGATAAACTATAAATAATATATATAAATGATAAACTTTATCATAGTAATCTTCAACAGTAACGGAAGAACGAAATGCACCTGCGCGATCCAAAATCCAATTCAGGAACCCTCGATATCCTAATAAGCGATCCCGTTATCATAGAAATATTCAAATTCAACGGAAAAGCGAAATGCGCCGAAATAATTTTTAAATATTTAAAAATAAATAAACAACAATTTTATTTAAAAAATTTAAACTACCTACTTGAAATTAGCACTTAATATCAATTATCTAATAAACGAAAAAAATGTCAAAAGAATATGCCGAAATTATTTCAAAAGTAATTAATGTAATTAAAATAATAATTTTTCAATAATAAAATAAATAATATTATGTCCGGTTTGGAGACAATTGATTTGGAAAGGGTAACAATTGAAATGGAAAAGGTAACATTTGAAATGGAAAAAGTTCCAATTGAAATGGAAAAGGTGACATTTGATTTGGATAAGGTTACAATTGACGTGGAAATGCTATATTTCGTTTTTTGCTATTTATTTGGATTAGCATTAACCTGAGACTGGATATATAAGTTGAAAAAAATTATAAAACAAAAATACAGCAAAAACCACTAAATCAACAGTGTGTGTGTGTGTGTGTTTGTGTTTGTGTTTGTGTGTTTGTGTTTGTTTTGTGTTTGTGTTTGTATTTGTTTTTGTGTTTGTGTTTGTGTTTGTGTTTATGTTTATGTTTGAGTTTGCGTGTGCGTGTGCGTGTGCGTGTGCGTGTGTACACAATATATAATATGATATATATGTGTGTGCCTTATATGATATCATGTTAGTTTTTATGATTTTTATCGTACTATTACTTTTATTTGTAGTACATTAGTTTATTAACTAAATGCGTTGGATCGAATATTTTACAGTGTTTGGAACGGTAAGAGATGAAAACTATCAACGAATGGATGAATAATAAGACAATATTGATAACTGGAGGATCAGGTTTTTTCGGAAAAGTTTTGACTGAAAAGTTGTTAAGATCCTGTCCAGGAGTGAAAAGAATTTATCTCATCATAAGATCAAAAGGCAGTCAGGATGCGCAGCAAAGATGGGCCAATATCATAAAAAATGAGGTACGGTTAACGTTTAAGACTGAATCATAAAAAAATATTAATTTTCTAATGCAGTAGCCTTAAGCAAATAAACATCCTCCAATCAAGTGGCAATCAATCCTGGCTAGGTCTATTGCATTATGAAGTAATTTATTTCGTTTGTTGCTATAAATTTGTTTCTATTTATTTGGATTCGCATTAATCTGAGACTGGATACATAAGGTAAAAAAAATTTTATATAACAAAAATACAGCAAAAACCATTAAATAACTTAAATTGATTATCTATCCTGTAATAATACAATTATAAAACCTTCACTGTAAAATTTAAATATTTTTTTTTTTAATGAAGAAAAAATAAAATAAAATTTTTATTCTATTCTATTCATTTTATCCTATTTATCCTATTATATGTTCTGTGCTACAGTTCAATGGTTTCATATCAATCCCCGAGCAACGGGGAAGAAGTCACGGCATCTGAATCTGAAAAGAGAAAGATAACGGGAAAGAAAAGGGAATATGTGCCCCTATCGATGTTCCCTGGCGGTTTCATGGTCGGTGGTTTTGAATAAGATTTTCTGTTGTTAAAAGTTTTGGAAAAACATAATTCACTTAAAGCGGTTGTCTTCGCCAAAATAGAAGCTTGCTTTGAAGGCGTTATTTGTGCGATGGTGCCAGATGTACTCAAAGCCGACTTTCTTTAGAGAGCTGGGAGTAGAGCATCTCCAGCGTTTTCAAAGTTGTCTTCATAAATGTTTATATCTGTTCTGTTTAATGTTAATATTAACTCGCTGTTTAGTTTTCTTTATACACACACATACTTGTTTCTGGAGGTCTCATTCCGTTATTATATGTCGTTTTCCTTCAGTAGGTAACTAGTTTCCAAGAGTTCTTCATGTTTCGTGACAACATTAAAACTGTCAATATCACTAGATAAAGCATTGGAAATAGATAATTTCGACAATTTAAGCGGAAAACCCCACTTAACTAATATCTTATTCTCCTGCTGCAGACTTGTTGATCTCACAAATGGGGAGGAAAACCAATATTTTACACTCAATTTTAACACTTAAAACAAGTAATAAAAATGTTTAATTGGATTGGAAGCCAAATCGCGTTTTTAACCTTTATTACCGAAAAATATGATTTTTAATTTAAATATCATTTTTGATGTAAGCTTATTACCTTTAAGTAAAGTACCACTCCCGGCTTTCTTATTTAGACCAAAATCTAGTATGCTATTTAAATCTAGTAGTAGCTAGTAGTGCTAGTTTTGAGAAGTTTTGCATAGTATTTTAATATAATTTTTGATGGAAATCAATTATGACCAACAAGTAAAGTAAAACTTACGGTGATCAACTAGTGACCAAAAAGGGAGGTTCACAACTAGATTTTACAACAATCATAAATACAAAATTTCAACTTTCTACGGTTAACCGTTTTTGAGTTATGCGTACGTACGAACGTACGTACATACAGACGCCACGAAGAAACTAGTTAAAATGGTTGTTTGAGGATGGTCCACTGAATATGGTACATTGATGGTCCATTTTGACTGAAACAAAATCGATGAGACATTATTCTGTTTTATTAGTAAGGATGGTGGGAGTTTACTACTAAGGTCCTTTTCTATTGTATCGTGCGGTATTGAAGGGCAAGTCAAATTTGTTGGAATAGTTGTTAGAGAATTTTGACAAGCTCTTGAACCCCATATTTTATATATCTCCGGAGCAATGCCATCCCTTCTAGTTGAAGGGATGGCCTTTTTCAAATGTAATTTTTACATTTTCAGGACAGAGTAATTTTCTCATAGACAGTAGCGCGAAACACGTTACCGTAATTTCGAGAGTGGGTATATTAACAACATTTTTAAAGAAATGGTGTCTAAAATTTAAGAACCATCCTTTTTAAAATTTCCCACAGCAATTAAAGTAAATGAGCTACAACTTACAGAATAAATCTACTTCATATTAGGAAAACACTATTTTTAAACAATTTTTTTAATGTAACAATAGAAATAACAATGAATTTGTTATAATCTATATTCAAAATGTACTAGATTATGTAATATAATCAATATAAAATGCAATCTGGAAAATTCAAATGGAAGTTGAATGTTCCTGAAATCCTACCTGAAGCACTACCGCAATCGGAGTAGTCCAGTCAGATGATAGTTTTATAAAAACAGAACAAAGTTTTTTTCCGGATAATGTTGGTTCTAAAATACGTGGAAACATTACTGTTAAAGCAAATTGCGTAGTTAAGGTACCTTTATCGATGCCCCAAATTCGGTTTGAATTATTCAAGGTTTCCTGATTTTATGAGCGATTGTTGACAAAATTTGTAGGCAAAAAGTTTTATTTTTAGATTTGCTCGAAAATTTGAATATAGAGTTTTTCACAGGGCTAAAGCCAAATCTGACGTCAGTTTTGAATAAAAAAATGTTGTTATTATACTTCATACCGTAAAGAATACCTTTATCATAACATATAAGTTAATACACCCTTTAGATCGCTCAAAAATTCAAACATTTCGTATTTGGATCACGAAAATTTACTATTTCTGAATTACGAATAATAATTTCGTAATTATCTTTTTTCACCCAGACGATCTAAGATAATGTAATAGTTTTTTATGAGCATCGAAAGATGAAACTCCATTCTTTTTAACAAGTCCAAGAACGTCGTTTTCGGGTAAACTGAAGAGGAGATACAGAGCTTCAAACCCAGCATTAAGGTATTTTGATGTACTTAATCCAAATCTGCAATCGTTATTGGTGTGAAAAAATATATGGGCTAATTTAATAAAATATTTTAAAAACATTGTAAAATTTATTTCACCGAAAATCAATTATTGTTTAATGTTTTAATTAATTATTGTTATTGTCAATATTATTGTTGTCAATAATTAACAACATTATTGTCAATTAATGTTTTTATCAATTATTGTTTAATGTTTATTGTTTAATCTTTCCTTTAACATACCCTAAAAACAAATGTTTCGCTGAAAAAAGCATGTTGATATCATTTTTCAAACACGATATATAAAATAAAGCATTTTCTATCTGTTTTTATTTTTTTCTCAGCTTCTAGATTCCAGCGGACAAAACGGTAGAATATGTGTCGACTTTTTTTCAATGTAGAATCACCCACAAAATTTTGATCAAAATCGGTGACGGAAACATTGTGCACTCCCATTGTAAGTGTAATACCAGTAAGTATTCTAGCAGCATAACCACTTCTCCACGTCTAGAGGAAGGTTAGCTATAATATATGATTTTTAGTCAAATAAATTTTAAAAAGTGTTTATATTATCAAGTAAACTTGCCTAATAGATTTTTTCAAACCAACAATAATGGCAGATTTGGATTCAGCATAACAAAAACCTTAATATTGAAAAAATAATGTAAAACAAAAAAAAAATTCAGTTCCGAGTGTGCTCAAATATTTTAAAGCAAAAATTATATTTGATTTGAAGTACATCTTATCTTCACTTTACTCAATATCGATGATCTTCGATTCGTTAAAAAGAGGGGAGTTTCTTCTTTACATAGATATGAAATACTATTGTATTATCTTAGTAGGTCTTTATTTAAAAAGGCTATTACCATATAAAAACAAAATTGATGTTTTTTCTGGCTAACGTTGGTTCTAAAACACGTTGAAATTTGATGCCACACTGAGGTCTAAACAAAAGCATTGCGTTTAGATATTAAACCTTATTATGGAGTAAAAGTTTGGAAACAAAAAACTATTTAGGTTTTAATCAATAGCAATAAAGATTAAAAAAAAAAAAATATTAGATCAAAATATATTTTTCATACATTGCCAAGATTTGGAAAAATTTAATCACCTGGGTTTTTAACGAATCCATGAATATTTTTGGTCCAAAATTTGAAATAGTGTTCTTTTTGCCATGCGGCGCTCCGTACATGATCAAATCAGAAAAGTCCATTGAAATACTTTATCCTAAAATGCTTCATGTAATATGCTTTGTGCACGCGTTCCATCGTGTTTCTGATGTTGTTCGGTCTGAATTTCCGAAAGTAGATTTGTTTATTTCATCTGTTCAGACTTTTTAACAACAGACTTTTTAAAAGCTCCAAACTGAGAACAAATTTTCTAGGAAAATTATTCTGAACGTATTTTACCTCATCAGCCAGTAGTCGCGAGATGCGGAACTTGGTTGAAGTTTAGTAGGTACTAAACCTTACAAAATTACAGGTTCTTACAGGTAAGAACCTTTACAAAATTGAGGACGATGTATCAAAGCTAGAGGGTGATTCAGCCGTTCAGAAATTTTAATGTTTTGAAACTGTTGGAAAATCCGATTTAAAAAATAATTTGGCTTTCATCACCAACAATTGCGGTTTCATCGTACTCACTATCACGCAGTTTGAATTACGGAGCATGTCTCTATTAAAAACATAAAGCTTATTAAGGAAACAATTTAAAAAATTGTAGACGCCTCAGAAGAAATAGGAAACAGAATCCGGTCGAAATTGCAAAATCTTAAAAAACAATCCAAGTTGAAAAGACATGTTGAATATTCCCAAAATCATTAGTGGAAAGAAGATGGCAGTAAAATTTTCAGTTGAGTGGAACCCTTTTGAAATCGTAACTTGATGAAACGCTTCAGTAACTTCAGTAGACACTAGCGTTCTTTCATACAGATACATAGTCGGTATTTAGGCCCAATCTACGTAATTTTAAATTTGAAAATCTAAAAATCCACTTACATTTCTACTGTTTTCCTGATAATGAGGTACATCGTTTTTTGAAATATATAAATTAAATAATTTTATTATATATACATATTTCACATATTTTTTACACATTCACGTATTCTTTACATATACATATGTTTTAAAATTAATACATATGTATGTACATATTTGGAATTTTTAAATACATGAAAACCTTATCCCTCGTTCCTTCTAAGATACTGGAATACGTTTTATATACGTTTGGAAAGAAGAAACTCCCCTCTTTTTAACGAGCCCAAGAACGTTTCACTGTTACATAATTCTCCCTTAGCGGATTGCCCTTAATGAACAAAATGGATAAACCTTCCAGAACTCTCTCAAAATGATTATTTATCTTATAAAATTACACTTCTAAATTTTATAAAATTTATTTTATTGTTATAATGAAATACTTGCCAACTGTCGGTCTTGCAATGGCTGTCGGAAATTTATCAGAATATTCATCCACTATTTTTTCACTCAATGATATTGTGAATGTATAGGTGTTTGGATGATCCTATATAATTCTATGATTGGAAGGAAAAACCTTGCACCTTACATGAAAAAATACATAATTGTGCCAACTTTCATGGTAATCGGTTAAATGGTGTCAGTATATTAATCTCAAATATAACAACATCCATTTTTATATTGTATATAGATTTATGTAATAGTAAATTTTGATTTTTAATGTTGTTCAAGAGGGTTCCCTTTAATAGATGTTATTTCAGATAAATAGTACTGAGGAAGCGGGTACCTCCCTGAAATATCAACATTATCGTATGTTGCAGATAATAGAAGGAATTTAAATGGAGATTTTTCTTCGCTCTTGATACTTAATTTCATGTCTATGAACCGATGTGCTTAGACGTTGGTTAACAGTTTGATAAAAGCAGGAAAATTGATTTTGTAATTATTTAAGAATCAGGTGATTCTAATAACTTAGGTATGAATACTAGAATTCGATTCGTAAACTAATGATTATCTTTTGTTTATATTAAAACTTTTAGTTATTTGAGAATCTGTTAGCCGATGCACCTGATATAATTGATAGAAAAGTTACTGTTTTGGATGGAGATATGTCATTGATCGATTTAGGACTTTCTCAAGCAACTACTGAGGTATGAAATATTTATATTTCTAGGATAAAATAATAAAAATTCCATTTGAGCGCAGTTTCCTTTTATTTTTTTTTTTTTTCGCAGGAGCTGAAAAATACCGTGAATATAATTTTCCATTCAGCAGCTACGGTCCGATTCAATGATCCGCTTCACATAGCATTCCTCACAAACACGCGAGGAACATTAGAAATGTGTAAATTAGCCTCAAAAATGAATAATCTGGAAGTTAGTAAAATACTATAAATCTAGATAATCTATTTAAACTATATTTTTCTACAGTTACAATATTTTTTATAGGTTTTCGTTCATGTTTCGACAGCATATTGCAACCATAATTTGAATAAAAGTAATTACGAAGAAAAGATATATGAGCCATGTCAGGATTGGAGAACTATACTGAACCTAATAGAAGAAGAAGATCCAGCAGTTGTGAACACCATCTCTTACAAGTAAATCTAAAATATAATTGGTATAAACTGAAGATGAATTATTATCAAAATGATGAATAAATGAATTATTACGTTATTTGCTTTCTTTTAATTATAGAATTATACAGAATCATCCGAACACCTATACATTCACAAAATCATTGAGTGAAAAAATAGTGGAAGAATATTCTGATAAATTTCCGACAGTCATTGCAAGACCGACAGTTGGCAAGTATTTCATTATAACAATAAAATAAATTTTATAAAATTTAGAAGTGTAATTTTATAAGGTAAATAATCATTTTGAGAGAGTTCTGGAAGGTAGTGACTTAGACATTATAGAACGCACAGGAAAAAAATTATTTTGGGGAGTTTAGGGATATTCAGCGATGTGAGAAGAGGATACAAAGTATTATTTAAATCAACAAATGAGACTGGAAATGAACTAAAATGATGGAATGCTAGAAGGATTTTTTTTAAACTAAAATTTCATTTGTATATATATGCATACATACATATATATATATATATATATATATATATATATATATATATATATATATATATATATATATATATATATATTCTCTGATTCAGAATATATATATATTCTCTGCCTGTGACAGATACATTATTAAGTTGTTAAGATTTTGAGAGACAATTTCAAGTTGAGGTAAGTCCAGATAAATCCCTTAATCACAGAATTATGTGATAGGACGTCTAGTTTCCCTAGGGAAGCCAATTGTCCTTTGGGTTATGAATGGTGTTGTCCTGTTGGGAGCACTATTAACAGAGTAGATACGTGTAAGCCTTAGAAAATACTTTATTGTCTAATGTTACAGTTACATTACTTAAACTAGAGATCTGATGACAGGGTCAACTGGCATGGACCAGTGACTGCTAGAAATTAGATATACTATACTAAAGACATTACTAATAGACTTAAAGCTAACATAGTGAGAGTGTACTTACTGTACTCTTTTACACTCTTTCTTACACTCTCATTGATCTGTACATTTGAGATAGGTTTTTATAATTATAAAAGGGGAGGGGATGTTTTTGAGCTAACATTTGTTAGCTGCTGACAAGTAGGAAGCAAAACAATAACTTCCTGGGTTATAAACCCTATTTAATAACTAATACATCCTATGTTTATTGCAATTATTGTAATATGCCTCAAAGGTGAATTAATTGAAGAGTAATCATCAGGCTTTATACCGTAAATGTCTCATATTTGTGGCCTAATGAAATTGAAGAAATTCAATTTAGTAATAAATTTCCTTTTAACGAAGTCAAAAGAATTTACATTGAGAAAAAAAAACTACATTTTGTAAAATCATTTGCAGAAATTGTTAAGCAAAAAACAACTGAGGGGGTGAGAAGCCAAGGGATACAATTGAGTTTTTTTTTTAAATGGAGGTAAATGCGGTTATGGATAGCTAATGCATAAACACTTTTGGTGGCAAACAGGTACACCTAAGTGTCAACGCTGTTCTGAGACAATCTTGACAATTGTTACACATCGCCCGCTGTATTTACAAAAAAGTAATCCGTTTAAGGCATAGTATAACTTGTTTTTTTAGTTGGAATTTACTGTTACAATAATGACCGACAGTTGGTGATACTGATGATTCTCTTTTCAACATCACAGGAGGCGAGCGTTTAAATTTCGGTTGACTTTTCATGTCTCTCTAAAGAATATAATAAACTTTATGGGTGTTAGGAATTTGAATTACTTAGATTACCATTTCTTTAGTTTCTTTTAGTTCTGTTATATGACTTTGATGAAAATACTACGTACAATGTGAGCGAACAGAGTTCAAACTCTGGACTTTCTAAGCAGATTTTTCTCTCTTAAAGAAATGAGTAACTAGCATTATGAAAACAAAACTCAAAAGAAAACACAGGTATTTCCCCGAACGAAAACAGAGTAAGTAAACTTCCTGGAAACAATGTACAAAGTTGAATGTGCGAAACAGCAATTAAAAAATTACTTCCTATATATTGTTTCTAATAAAAAACACAACGAAATTTCAACGTAACACCTAGAGCTCTTGAAAATTATATAAACTGATTCATCAATATCAATTGTAATTTAAAAAAGTGTATATAGAATACTTTGAAATAATTCTTATGAAATATTTTATTGCAAAATAAACTTATTAAAATTTCCATGGTAAAGGATTATTTAATTAAATTAGTAATTTTCCAGTGATTGGGGCCTTACTGAATCACGTCCCCGGCTGGACGGACAATTTGAATGGCGTCGCAGGAGTGTCAACAGCAGCGACTAAAGGGGTCATGAGGGTTTTTAAAGGTAGAAAAGATTGTTCTATAGATTGTATTGCAGTCGATGTCGCAATAAATGCACTCATCATTTGCGGTTGGGATAAAGCAACCAGGTAACATTATTACTTAAATTAATTTACTTTAAGTTTCCAATCAATACAGGTTACAATAAATCTTTAAGTGGAAATTCAATAACTCAGGAGACATATCAAGAAGATATGGGCGATTCTGAATCTAAGAGAAATTCAGACAACCTAATTTTCAGAAAAAATTATGAAGCCTAAATAAAAAAAACAATTTGTTGACTGTTTTTCACCAGAAAACGACTCAACCGATTTTGTCGAAACATTTTCCGTTATTATACAGAGCCCTAAGACGGTTTTAAAAACAAAAAAAAACTAATATTTATCCGTTTTATTATATTTTTAAACAGATAAACTAATTTAGACCAAATTACATATTGCTGTTATTTGAAGATGTGAAAAGGTTTTTAGCAAGATTAAACAGTTAACAGTTCTACTGAAATTAAAAGCGGGCGTACTAAAATTTAATTTTTGATTAAATTGATTTTTTATTTTATATTATTCATCAAAAAATCACATCAGTAGGCCCAATATCTGTCGATAGTTACACTCACGAAAAGCCAACCAGGGCCAGTTATCGGATGAATATAGGATGTGTAAAGATGTGGCCGCAATGTTTGATTTTCGATTCGATGTCCCACGCTACACGTTCGCTGAATCGAAGGTCAAACAGTGTGGACATAGCTTCAGGGAGATTAGCTAGGATATCCTTCAGCTTTCAAGTTTTTTTGTTTAAATCTTTGTATGCTTAGAATCAAGTAATTCTACTATATCTGTGCCTTTTGTGCAGAACTCAGCGGTTCATAAAGCTCATCACATGACAGAGAAGTACGAGCTCCAGTTTCATGAGATCCAACATTTTGCTTCTCAATGGCCCAGGTTAACGAGACCTTTGGGTGTTTATGTGTAAGTTATTCCGCGACTCACTGAAAAACCACAATTAAAAATCTTTTGTTTATGACTTTAAGCATAACACAGCCGCTATAATTGATCTATATTTTACACGTTATTTAATACTATGTACAAAAAAAAAGTCAATATTCTACCAAATAAGAAATATTAAACAAAAAAAATAGTCATAAAAATGATAAAAGCCCTTTTGGTATTTCTTAGTTAAAAAGTTGGTGCCAAAGAAGGAGAGTCAATTATCCATACAAATACTGTCGCAAAACCCAGATCGGTCTTTGATGACGACGTTCTTCTTAAATGTGTGAACCAGGACATGCAACTACTCGTGATTTATCGGCCGAAGTAGGGACTCATATCTTTGCTGTGAATAGCAAGACAGAGTTTTTGCAGTTTGAGTGCCCCGCTTTGATCAACAGGAACCAAGCCATTTTGCAACACAATGCCCCTGCTCATCGTTCTCGTTTTACCAAGGAAAAATTATCGGAACTGCAAAGAGTAAACGTTTTATCTAGTCCTGCGTATATTCCAGATATTGCACCGTCAGATTATGGTTTATTTAGATCAATGGGTCATTTTTTAAAAGATCGTTGGGTCATTCGGATCTTTGATAATTACGAGGACGAAAACATTGGATCTGAAGAATTCTTAGCCTCAAAACCAAAGAAGTGATACCGGCATCAAAAACAAGAACTTGCAGAAAGGTGGGTGAAAGTGGTTGAAAACAATGGACTATACATTGAAGAGTAGTATTCAATAATGTTTAAAATATGTAATCTGAAATAAAGCTATAGTTATGCGCAAAGACTTTTGTAACAAACTAGAATTAGAGAGTGCACGAACCACAGCACTGGGGATAAGGGGAATACTCTCTACTTAAAACACTTAATTTTGCTTTATTACACATGGTCGAGAAAAAAACAGATAAAATCTTATGAAGAAAATAAAATTTCATTCGCTCATCACTCAAAATGTATTTTTGGATAAATCATATGAATAATCATTTAAAAGGCAATTAAATTCCACACAAAACGAAAAACAATCATCCAAATCGGACCAGTATTAGCTGAGATATAGCGTTTTGAACTTTGTTCACATGTTATAAAGTATTTCAAGTTCCTATTAAAATCAGCTCACCTTATTTTAGTTTTTTGATAACTTGAAGATTATAACGTATATTTCCTGGGCATTCCAGACGCTTATTTGTATTAGTTTTTCCTTTCACATATATTTTTCTTGAGGTAGCCTATGGAAATAGTGAGGAAGCTACACTGCAGACGGGTTTTTTTTTTTGCCGTTTATGACACTAATGCATTATTTAAAAGACTTTATTTTGATTTTAAGTCTCAAATATTATCGAATAATCCATGCCATTACGAAAAAAAGAACTAAGCGTACTTTAGCGGCTCGAAAGCCCCCTTTAAATAGTTTTAACAAAGAAAAATTGTAATTATTTTAAAAATTAATTTTATCTATTTTACGATGCTGCAACTGAAAAAAATCTAATTTACATAGTTTTTATTTCCTTGTACGAAGTAAAGGAAGTATTGTAATCATGAAAATTTTCGGTTTTCAGATTTCGACGAAAATATCCAGTTTGACCATCTCTGAATCCATTTTGACTAGTTTCATCGTGGCGTCTGTACGTACGTACGTTCGTATCTCGCATTACTCTAAAACGGTTAGAAAGTTAGAATTTTTATTTAGGATTGTTGTAAAATCTAGTTGTAAACCTCCATTTTTGGTCACTGCTTGATCACCGGAAGTGGTATTTTATTTGAAGGTCATAATTATTTTCCATCAAAAATTATATTAAAATACTATGCAAAACTGCTCAAATTTAGTCTTTATAGTTTATATACTGATGTAAATAACATACTTGATTTTGATCTAAATTGGAAAACCGGAAGCGGTACTTTACTTAAAGGTCATAATAAACTTTCATCAAAAATGATATTAAGATATAATGTAAAACATTTCAAATTTGTTAAATAGGACTTTTATATCGATATGAATGTATTTACTAGATTTTGGTTAAAATTGGTGAGCCGAAAAGGGTACATTACTTGAGGATCATTATTAACTTACATCAAAAATTATATTAAAATTAAATAAAGAAATCATATGTTTCGGTTACAAACGTTACAAAGGTTACAAACGCAATTTGGTTTCCAATCCAATTAAACATTTCTATTACTTGTTTTAAGTGAGTGTAAAATACTGGTTTTCCTCACCATTTGTGAGATGAACAAGTCTGCAGTAGGAGAATAAGATAGAAGTTTTTCCGCTTCAAACGTATAAACTGTCGATTTCCAATGCTTTATCTAGTGATATTGACAGTTTTAATGTTGTCACGGAACACGAAGAAATCTCTTAGAAATTAGTTACCTACTGAAAGAAAACGACATATAACAACGGAATGAGACCTCAAGAAACAATAGCAGTATTTTTATTATATTTTTTTTTTTATACGAGGGTGGGTGGAAATCTTCAAAAGACACGGGATAGGTTCGTACCTATCCGCGAGTGGGATTTCTACCCACTAAAACCACCTCCCTACACCTTTTTCCCACCCTCCACGGGACCACCGTTAGGCATTACTTCATGGAGGGTGTTTGGCTGTGTGCAGCCTCATTGTTTTAGGCTGCTGCTATTTAGGTGCGCCTCTCCTTCTCCTCCTTCCTCAGTTTCTTGATGACCTCTGCCGCTAGGCACTGGCCTGCCATCCAACACTCCTGTGAAAGCAGAATCAGGCTGACGATGCTGTCTACCGTGGCTCCTGAGCCACAGATTCCTAGAAATTCTTCCCTCTCTTCTTGAAAGCGGGGAAAGCTAAAGAATACATGTTCTACAGTCTTATTTAATGTTGGGCACCTTGGACATTCAGCGGTATTGCCCAGCTTGAACCGCACTTGGTAGGCTCTGAAGCAGCCATGTACTGTGAGCATCTGTGTTAGGTAGTAATCTACTTCCCCATGTTTTCTATCCAGCCAAGGTTGGATTTGAGGTATCAGCCTATGGGTCCACCTCCCTTTCAATCTCATATCCCAGCTACGTTGCCATCTCTCGGCCGTCTGCTTCCTTTCCTCGGTCCTGGATGTGCGGTCAACTCTTTTATATGAGCGTTGCCTCTCTTCTGCGACCAGCTCTATCGGCGCATCCTGGCCACCACACATGCAGCTTCGTAGGAAACTGTGCAGAACGCGCTGATCACTCTGAGAACACTCCGGCGGTAGACAGATACCATTGGTCTCCTGTAGGCCAGTGTTTCCAAGGCCCCATTCCATATCGCGGCTGCGTAGTGTAGAGTAGATGGGACCACACTTGCTACCAATAGTCTCCGACTACTTCTGGGTCCGCCTACGTTGGGCATCCGTTGGGCCAACGTTGTGCTCACTATAGCCGCTTTATCCCATGCTTGTTGGATATGCTCCTTGAACCGCAGCCTCTCATCGATTATAACCCGAAGTTACCTCAGGGTCCACCCAATTTCTTGTCTACCCACTCTCAAGGTTATTTCTTCCTTCCTTTTGCGACTACTAATAAGAAGGGCCTCTGTTTTCCTGTCTGCCAGCTGGAGCCCCACTGATGCCAGCCAATCTCGGATCAATGAAATGCTCTGGTTGGCCTTCAAGGTCACTTCATCTTTGTATTTTGCCTCGATCACCACTGCGATGTCGTCGGCAAAGCCCAACGTCTTGGCAGGCTAAGCCTGAGGACCCTATCGTACATGACATTCCAAGCACTGAGCACTAGTGTACACCACCAGTCACCTTAAACCTTTTTGGCCCATCCTCTGTTGAATAAATCAGAGTCCAGTCCCTGAAAAAATCTCGAATAATGCTCGTCAGGTAAGTAGGGACACCCATTTCCTGCAGGGCATTCAGAATATAGCTCCATATCACCGAGTTAAAGGCGTTTTTAACATCAGGCGTAATAACTGCGCAATAGCATTTCGCACCTCACTCCACCTCTTCCCCGCAATAGTCTTCCGAGCCGTTGCAATCACCATGGTGATTGCGTCCAGAGTTGATCTTGCTTTCCGGAAGCCAAACTGAGTCCGTGCTAGGCCCCCTACACCTTCTGTGGTCACTTGTATCCTACCAGCTATAATTTTCTCCAAAGCCTTGCCAGCTGTGTCCAACATTGGTCGATGCCTTTCGGGATCAGCACGCTGTATTTTCCATGGCCGCGGAAAGGATCCTTCACTTAAACAAGAACTGAAGACTTCTTGAAAAAGATTTGGCGTTGTCTCCATTGCCGCCTTCAGTGCCACATTTGGGATGCCATCCAAACCTGGTGCTTTTCCTATCTGAAGGCTAATACAGACATCCTTGAGTTCTTCAGCTGTCACGGATGGTACGTCAAATAGCTGCCACAACCCTGAATGCATTAATTCTTCTTGTTCTGGGAAAAGAGTTGCCACTATCTTCTCTACAACAACCGGGCAAGTGGGTGATCTCGAAGAGTTGCTCTTTAACTTCTTCATGACGGTCCGGTAAGGCCGTCCCTATGGATCCTCGTCTACCTCTTCGCAGAGTTCCTTCCAGCACCGCCTCTAGCTCATCTTGATTGCTCGCCGTAGTTCACGCCTCATTGCTTTGAACTCTTCTTGGAGTATTTGGAACTGAGAGCTGCCTTTTGCTCGCTGATGCCATCTTCTCAATGCATAACACCGTCTACGACAGTCAGCGATCTGGTCGTTCCACCAGTCCTGAGTTTCGGCCCATGCATGCGTTGCTGCGCACCATAGCTGCGTCACACGCTGTGGTGACCAGATCCATTAGTTGGTTTGCCTTATCCTCTGCGGAGCCTGAAAGCTCACAACATGCCTCCATCATAATTTTGAATGGCTCCCTGTCAAAAGTCCTAGCTTTCCAGCGAACTGCACTCCTTTCTTGCCTCGCTGAAATTGTTTTTCGGTTTCCCAAGGTGATCAGCAGAGCCTGGTGATCGCTGTGGGTGTATAGGTCGCAGACCTGCAAATCAGTAGTTGGACGTATGCTGTCACTGACAAATGTCAAGTCAATGATGGAAGACCTGCCCCCCTTCACAAATGTTGGTTTCTGGCTGTATTTACCAGCACCAAGTCGTCCATCTGGGCAAAGGCTTCTAATAGGACTTCTCCGCGTCGGTTCGTCGACCTCCTGCCCCACTCTGTCGCCCAGACATTAAAGTCTCCGGCAATTACTATTGGCCTCCGCCCTCTGGCGTCTCGTACTATGCTATCTAATTGATCTTCGAATTATTGGATTGTGGTGCTCGGCGGGGCATAGCAGCTGTACAGGTACAGATGTATCCTACCCCAGACAAAACCAGTTGTAGGGGCCTGCGGCGTTTCCTTTATGCAGTTTTGTTCACATGCCCATATTGTTGCCCTTTCTGTGACGTCGGATACCCAACAGTTGTCGTCCAAGTTTTTATACGGTTCACTCCAGATCACGGCGTCCACTCGTAGATCTTTAACGGTTGGCCATAACAGATCCTGGGCGGCTTCGCAGTGGTTGAGATTAAGTTGGAAGATTCTCATCTGCAACGATTTTTTATCCTCCTTTGTTCTTCTAGAGCTCGCTGTAATGCCGGGCATTTGCTACCACCGCACGGGTGTCCGTTAACGCTTACTCCATTGCATAGTGCGCAAATAGGACTCTTTGTGCAGTCCACTTCTCGATGACCCTCTTCACAACACTTCGTTCGGTCAGGCCCTTTGCACTGCCTGGCCAGATGTCCGATATCCCAACATCGGAAACAACGCTGTAGTCGGATTTTCTCCCGAATCCGACTGATAACCAGTCCTGCCCTAATCCTTTCTTCAGCAATTGCTCTCCTGGCCTGTAGGACTGGAAGAGCAACAACTGCCGTCTTTGTTCCAGCATATGCCAGACGAATCGATCGCACAGCTGTTTTCTGGATCTGTTCTACATCTAATAAGGTAGTGAGTGCCTCAGCGACTTCTTCTTCTGATGTAAGGGCATCCAGGTCTCTGATTTCGATCCATGACTCCTGTCTCAAAGCCCTTACTTCGGCCTCTGATCCCAACGCTCCTTCTAGAGTTTGATTCATGCTCTCCAGGGTACCTTTTGATTCTCGGTTCAACTATATCAGAAGATTCACGGCCTCATTCTTGCGAATCCTGGTGATACTTGAGCCCATACTTTGCAACGCTGGATCGGCCCGAACCTTACGAAGGGTATCTGCATAGGTGGTGCCTTCTGAGATCTTGATTATCAGGGTGTCCGGCTTTGGTGGTTTTGGGCGTTTCTGCCCCTCCTCTTGTTCATGACTGTTTGCCACTGCCCCGCTGTGGATGCTGTAGGGGCTATTATGTGTTGCCGAGGCTGCTCCGCTCTTTCTCCACTACCTTGGTATGTTTACCTTGCACAACCACCTTTGTTTTTAGCTTCTTTCTCAAGTCCTCCTCTTTAGTAGTTGAACGCTGGTTATCCAGCTGATTCTTTTTTTGCGTAGTTTTTATTGGTGCTGCCGTCCCGGTCTGGGTACCAGCATCCACCCTACTTTCTGTTTTTTCCTCACTTAATTTGTTCTACAGTGAAATCAGGTGGTTCTGGATTCTACAGGCATATTCCTTTATCTCACCGTGGACATTATGTCGCGACTGGATGTATGCTTGTAATTCCTGGACTTCTTCAACAAGTTTCGTCAACTCCGCCTGACAAAACTCCAAAGATGTACCTGAAGTTGTTTCAGCTACAGCTGGATTTCTATACGTGGTTTTGCGATGGCATGATGACGACGACGTGGGTCCCGCTTTCGCAACCTCTTCCAACGCCGGTACTGGGGTTCCGAGCCCCTGCACCGTAAGGCTAATCTCCTGCTCTATCATTTCATCTATTTAATTTGCATTTTATACTTCCTGCCAGGTTTAATACAGCTACCTCTAACCTCAGGAACAGACGCTGATCAGGTCACCGCCTAATCTAGGAACCGTCGCGCCTGGATTTGTTTAGTTTTGCTCCACCCCGGGTATTTTATTTCCCCGGTACCCACCATATCTGGTGAGCATCCCTCTATCCGCCAACTGGGGAGGCGCCCGATGGGAGGCTAGTAACTCCTCACGGGACAATAAGAGTATGTCTGTGTGGGTGTGTGTGTGTATGTGTGTGTGTGTGTGTGTGTGTGTGTGTGTGTGTGTGTGTGTGTGTGCGTGGGTGCGTGTGTTAGTGTAAATAGATAATGACGCGACGCCGAATGTTGTTTTTGAGATACTGCAATCTTTGGAAACTAGTAACCAAATTCAAACTTTTTGGGCCACCGATTTACAATTCAATAGGCGTAAAAGGAAGTCATGTGTTGTCCACATCAGATATTTATTAATATATTAATTGAAGTGTTGTGAGCATGTAAATATTTCTATTTACAATAATTGATACATATAAGGTATGTTAGAACATCGAATCCGCACAACAGCATGCCTATGACATCCATTTATTGTCACATACACACACAAGCTCTTGTGTCTGGAGATCTCATTCCGTTATTAAATGTTTTCTTTCAGTATATAACAAGAGATTTTTTCATGCTCCGTGACAACATGTCTACGTCATTAGAGTAGAGGAGAAACAGGCGAGCTGGCACACATTTTGAGCAGCCAATTAGAAGCCAGCATTTGTTCACGTGACCTATGGCAGGAAATTTGAATTTTCAGCTCGACCTAACCTTAACTGCCACCTGGTCTTGCCTCGATTTCTATACCACGTGGTCTCACTTCAACCTAACCTTAACTATTAGGCCACGCCCCTTTTTAGTCACGTGACCCTTATGCCCCGCCCCTTTTAGTCAGGTGATCCCGTGACGTGACCTATTGCACCCTCCAGTATATGCTTCGCCCACATGTTATAGTCACGTGATTCAGTCACGTGACCCCTTTGTATCCTCTGGTCTTTGCTCCACCCACAAGGATTAGTCACGTGATCCAGTCGCGTGACCCGCGTCACCTCCTGGTCTATGATCCGTCCTAGGTTTTAGTCACGTGATTCAGTCACGTGGCCCATTGCACCCTCTGATCTATGCTCTGCCCACAAGGTTTAGTCAAGCGATCCAGTCACGTGATCCAGTCACGCGACCCATGGAACCTTCTGACCTATGCTCCGCCCACAACATTTACCCCCTCCACTCAGTGAAGGGTCAGGTACCCACATTATAGAGCACGAGTGTACCCGGCCGCCATTTTGTTTTTTTATACACCGCCATTTGTTTTTCTACCGTTTGAGAGACTTAAGGTTTTGTCGAAGGGTCAGGTACCCACTTTATAGTCTGTAACCTTCCCAACGGTTATATAATCATAACCTATACGATGAAGAGTCAAGTATCCTCCTTATAGGGCATGAGTGTACCCGACCGCCATTTTTTTTTTCTGGGTGAAATGTAAACATTAACTTTGAAAACATAAACAAAGGGTTGGGCGCCTTAATACTATAACAGCTTTTGGACTTTGAACTGTTTATCTCTAATATATAAATAAATACAAGAGACCCTTAATCCTATAACAACTGCTGGACCTTGAACTGTTTATCTCTAACATATAAATAAATAGTTGAGTTCCTTAATCCTATAACAGCTTTTGGATTTTGAATTATTTATCTCTAAAACATAAACAAATGGTAGGACTTCCTAATATTTAAATAGTTTTTGGACTTTGAACTGATAATCCTTAAAACAAAAATAAATAGTAGGGCTCTTTATGGTAGTTATTGGGACCTGTCACTCCCTTATCAATAGGGGCGTGGCCTCAGTAAGGTTATAGCCCCACCTGTCACCAGTTGCCGCCACCATTCTTCCCCTTTGTCCTGGTTTTTGAAAGCCGCGTATTCATTGCAATCATTAAAATTATTACTGCCTTAATTACATATAAAAATTGTTAGTACTGTCGACTTCCGATGATCTGGGGAAGTTTAAGTAATAATTTAAAGGAGAGATAATTTAAATTACGGTATGGACCCGACATCAACCGAAAAGGAACTTTTGGGGTTTGTTTACCACTTGAGCGAGCGTAGCGAGCGGAAATCGTCAGCTGTGATCTATTTAAAGCAGTAATAATTGAAATTACGTAAAAATTATGTATATTTCGGAAATTATTTACAAGAAAGAAGTGAAGGTATATGGGAATGAACGTATAAGGGAATGTGATGGGGACGTAACCTCAATGTCAACTATGTGAGGCCACGCCCCTTTAGATAAGAGAGTGACTGGTCCCAATAATTACCCTCTTTATTCCTATAATAGCTTTTGGATTTTGAGCTGTTAATACTCTATCTTTACTTATCTCGCTGAAACATAAACAAAACAACTTTTCAATGTACTACGTATTTTTAATATCTGATACTGGTCTTAAATGATGGTCTTAAAAGGATTAACATTTTATCCTTTAAGTTCCTATCGAACTTTTAATCTCTAAAATACATCGACAAATCGAAACGACTGTATCACGCTGGCCAAAGAGGTTATACCTTTTCATAGCTTTGAAATATTTTCAAAGTACACGAGTCGGTATTAATAACTACGAACACTATGCAGTAAATTTTAATTGATGAATGTTAATTAATCATTAAATAAATAAGTCTAAAAAGGATTAACATTTAACCCTTTATGTTCCTATCGAACTTTTAATCCTTAAAATATATCGACAAATCGAAACGACTGTATCACGCTGGACAATTGATTTAATTATAATCAACAAACCTGGCTCGTTACTGCACTCGTATCAGTCCTCGCAATGTCTTTGAGTCCTAAAGGCTACTCTCGGATGTCCTCGGAGCCGTACGAGACTGTTCGGTCTCATCAAGGTAGTGGGTTACACTCGCTCGTCTTCGTGTGTACTCGGACCCCACTTCGACCTCCCTAACTCTATTTATCACCTGTTTATAACAGTAACACAATTCCTAAAATATATCGACGAATCGAAACGACTGTATCACGCTGGCCAAACAGGTTATACCTTTTCATAACTTTGAAATATTTTCAAAGTACACGAGTCGGTATATATAAATATATATCTCTTCGAATACGATGCAGTAAATTTGTATTAATAAATATTAATTAATCCCTAATTTACACTAATTCTTAATTAGCACTAATCCTATTTTATATCTTATTGATACCCTCTTCGACTTACTCGAACCTGTCTGAATAGAATCAGAGCAGGTCGAATCATGCTCGCTTCATAGCGGGTCGTGGGGGGAACTATGGCGGGTGGTGGGAGAATCTGACAGCCAATCAGATTCGAGTATTCTCCTTTTATAAATAGGGCCATTTTGAGGAGCTCTTTTATATAACCTTCAGAATGTTCACATGCTACATTTACAATATTTAACTTTACCTAAATGTAACCATGTTTGATCATTTATAAGCAAGTTGGATGATGTCCAGGTGAAATGTAAACATGGACTTTGATCTTTTAATCCTTTCATGATATCAGTATAGATAATCTCAAACTTGAATAATCCTATATCTCTTGATTCATTTGCTGAAAGTAAACAATGGATTTTGAACTATTGAACTGTTGTAATCTCTACAACATAAATAATGAGTAGGACTTCTAAATCCTATAACAACTGTTGGACTTTGAACTGCTAATCCCGTTAACATAAATAAATTATAGGGCTCCTTAATCCTATAACAGCTTTTGGACATTGGGCTGTTAATACCAAGACTTAAAGAATGATATAGGACTTGTAAATCCTTCCGCTAAAAAGTAAACAAATATAGATTTCGCAATAATGCTCTATCCCTTTATCCATCCTTTGAAAGTAAACAATAAACTCTGATCTGATAATCTCTAGAACATAAACAAATATACAGTGCTTCTAAAACATAAACAAATATGTAGAACTTCTTACTGTTAATCTTCTTTCTTTACTCATCTCGCTGAAAAATAAACAAAACAGCTTTTTAATCTTTATATGTATTTTTAATCTCTCATAGTATAAACTATTAAAACCACATAAAAGGATTAACGAATAATGATATAGAGTCTTTTAATCATTTCATAATATGTGACGTACTTATTATTAGCCAAAGGTTTTTTACCTTTTTTCAGTTCTTAATTTTTGCATTTAATGCAATCTTCCCAATTTTTATCTATACCTACCTATTTTTTTTTTTTAACTTTTCTATAATCTTCTCAATGTTTATACATTTTCTGTCCGTTAGGGCGTAGAACCTACTCCACTTGGAGATTCCCCAAGCTTGTTTACATAATCTTCTCAATGTCTACGATTTAGGTAACCTTCCCAATATTTAAATTTATATAGTCTTCTCAACAGATTTTTAACCATTCCTAGACTGTTTTCCCCCTTTTTTGAGCTTGATTTAATTATAATAAACAAATCTGGCTCGTAATTGCACTCGTATCAGTCCTCGCGATATCTTCGAGTCCTTTCGGCTACTCTCGGATGTCCTCGGAGCCGTACTATTCATCTTCGTGTGTATTCGGACCCCACTTCGATCTCCATGACTCTATTTATCACCTGTTTATAACACTAACACCCGTTTAAATCACAGTTTATTCGGTAACCACCTTCGAGAGGTTGAGTGTACCCAACAAAGGTATCCGACCATATACATTTTTTAGACTGTAACCTTCCAATATTTACATAACTTTTATATTTTCCACTAACTTCTTAATGTTTACATGTTACACAAGTTGAAGTTTATCTCGGCTAGACACGGTTGTACTCATTGAGCAATTCCCAATATTTACATTTTTCATAACTTAAATTCCAGTAATTTTAGTAATTTTATCAGGTTTTTTTTTTTATCCATCATTTTCTTTCAATTCATTGATTGATTCTTTGTAAATCTGAAGCTTCAGCCAAAGTGAGAGCTGCTAATATGCGACATCAGCAGGTAGTATGCGACTTCAGCCGGGCCAGCTTGATTCTCTCCCTGACGTGGTAAGCTGAGGTATCTGTCTAAAGTGACGCCAAGGTAGAGAATAGAGTTGGAGAGATGCCGTTCTACTGTTTCCATCTTGAATTTCTTGTGCAGTGGCTTCTTCTCTTTCTTCATCTGCATATCCTTTACGATGTGGGCCTGCAGCTTCACATGAGTGTGCTCACAGGAGACCCCTCGTTGAAAACCAGTCTGCTCCGGCGGGATGACGGGCTCCGTACTGCAGTGCTTCATCAGATGGTGGTGAAGAAGCCGCTCAAAAATCTTGCTCATGCGCGAGAGGAGACTGATCCGGCCAGTAGTGCTCCGATAGGTTATCCGTCTTCCCCGGTTTGAGTAGCGGCACTACTATCGCTTGTTTCCAGACTTTGGGAAAGTACGAGATCCGAATGTAGGAGTTAAAGATATTCAGAAGGAAGGCTTTACCCCTCGTAGGAAGCATCTTCATCAACACATAAGGGATACCATGTAATGAAATGTAGTGACGATAGATGGAAAATTTAATACAGTAAGCACTCCACAATTGGTATATTTATTTATCAGAAAAGAATATATCAGTACCTTATCTATTTTGTGACAAAAACGAAAACTAGATAGAGTAAACGAAGATACAAGTTTGATAGGAATTACTAGATACAACGTTATTATATGTAGTTTTCTTTCAATAGGTAACAAGTTTCCAAGAGATTTCTTCGTATTCCGTGACAACATTAGATCTGTCAATGTCAATAGATAAAGCATTGGAGATTGACAGTTTCGACATTTTAAGCGGAAGAACCCACCTAACTTAAATCTTACTCTCCAGCTGCAAACTTGGGAGGAAATGGGAAGGAAAACCAGTATTTTACTCATAATTTTAACACTTAAAACAAGTAATAAAAATGTTTAATCGAGGTGGGAAATAAATCGCGTTTGTAACCTTTATTACCAAAACATCTGATCTCTTAATTTAATTTTAATAGAATTTTTGATGTGTTTATTATGCCTTCGAGTTAAGTACCATTTTCGGCTCACCATTATCAACCAAACTCTAGTAAATACATTTATATTGATATAAAAGTCCTATTTACCAAATTTGAGATGTTTTACATAATATTTTTATATACTCTTTGATGATAGTCCAATATGACCTTCAAGTAAAGCATCATTTTCGGTCTGCCAATGTCAACCAAAATTTATTATGTAATTTATATTAATATGTAAGTCTTATGTACCAAATTTGAAAAGTTTTGCATTGTATTTTAATATAATTTTTTATGAAAATATATAATGACCTTCAAGTAAAGTACCACTTCCGTTAATCATGTAGTGACAGAAAGAGAGATTCATAACTTGATTTTACAGCAATCCTAAATACAAAATTTTAAGTTTCTGCGGCTAACCGTTTTTGATTTATGCAAGTTATCAGGCGGCTATTATATTTAACAACTTTATAACTATAAATTTAAACATTAGTTTAATATCAGTAAACTGTCTTTCTCAGGGCTCTCTAATGTTTTAGACCATACATATGGGAATCCTTAGCATGTGGTAACACCTTGTCACTGTCAGTGTCGATTGACCATTCCCCAAAGATCTTTTGTCTCTTACCGGAAAGCCTGTCAAGCTCTCTCTTATATTCAACAGTTTATTGCTACCATATTCTAGTTCAGATGTCAATTGTATACTTTAACTGAACCCTCAGGACAGCCTTCACAAGAAGTTCACATGAGCTTCCAAGAATTGTTCCTAAATAGGCCACCCAGAATTTAGGCGTAGATGAAATTATCTCCCCCCTCTTCTCCTTGCAACTTCATCCCCTCTCTATTCTCATCCCTCTAAGCCTTCTCTAAGATTCTATATTCAACATTCCATATCAGAGTTAGCCATGATGTAAGATAGCTAAGATATTGTAACTTAGTTTGTAAGAAGCATTTTAAATATCATTGTAACATTTTGTTTAGACAATAGAAGTATATCTTAAATTCTTCACTATTGTGTGTTCGTTAATTTGCAAGATACGCACGTACGTACGAACGTACAGACGTCACGACGAAACTAGTCAAAATGGATTCAACGATGGGTATTTCCGTTGAAAACTGAAAACCGAAAATTTTCGCGATTACAATACTTCCTTTACAGCGTACAAGGAACTAAAAAGGTTTCAGGAATAAGTAATTGTCTTTTCAAACTTATATACGTCATGTCTCACAGTTTGATTAGCGGTTCATTTACATAGAAAATATAAATCGTGTGAACTCATTTATCAATTTAATCAATTCACAGGGATTTTCTGGTTCTTATAATGGAATACTTAAAATGCAAACTTCGAATTCATACTTCTGTTTTACCAGGTTAGGATCAGCTGGATCTCATATCTCCAAAGTCTTTTAAGCGAAAGAGGTATGTGTTAAATTCGAATGAAAATATTTTTTACTTTTGGCCTTGCTGACCCGGAATCAATATATAAAATTAAATCCTTGAGCATTCTCCTTTCATGTGCACGGTCATAAATTTGGTCTAACACAATACCATTTTGGCAAGGCTAATAAAAAAAACGTCAAAAAAAAAATCGAAATTTCAAATTCAACCACTGAAATTATAGCATTACCTTTCTAAATGTAGTTGATTTAGGTATAAAAACTAAAGAAATTTAATTGTATTGACAAAGAAATTTAATCAAGAAACAAACAAACAAACGCTAAAAATGGTAGAGAGGAAATATTTGATGTGCACTTCACTAGGAAAAAATAAAAACGAAGTTCATTAATGGTCCGATTTAGGTGATTTCTAGTTCGTATTGTAGGGATTTTCGTTAGCTTTCGTTTAAATACAATAAAAGCACCAAACAATTTTTTTTTATTCGATATTTGGATTCTACGTATCTTGAAACGTAAAACCTCAAATTTTGAGGGGGGGTTACAAAAAAATTTTCTTTGGTCGATTCCAAAGGTCTATTATTGAAAATAATAAACCAAAAGCATTTAGAGATTTTTTTATTTTTCGGTTTTTTTCTTTTTTCTTTTTTGTTATTTTAATGCCTTGTTATGCTGATACCAAAACACCTTACATTTCTCCTCTATGTTTATAAATGGCCAAGTTATGGGTATATAAGATCTTTAATCGGCAATTATTATAGATTTTTTGTTTTTCAATTTTTTTTTTTTTTTTTTTTTTTTGATTTCTCGTTATGCTGATTCCAAAACACCTTACATTTTCTCTCTATCTTTATAAATGACCGAGTTATGGACTTATGAGATCTCTAATCGGCCGCCATTTTGAAACAAACAGACGGATTATAATGTCGAGTTCCGAGGATCATGCCGGGGTGACCTGTGACTTTGGTACCGAATCTCAAGAAAATCGGTCCAGTAGTCTCGGAGAAAAGCCGCGTACGGCGTACGGCGGACGGCGGACGGACGGATTTTTTTTTATTCGATATTTGGATTCTAAATATTGGGTCGAAGTTTTGTTATAATAATTATTTTCCTTGAAAATCCTCTCCTTCCCAACTCGGTTTAATACTTCTAGGAATCCATCGATACTGTTTATTCCTTGGTACAGTATTATTTCTTCGATGGTCTTCCCAAAATGTTGAGCCATGGATCTGCAGATGAATCCTTCATCTAACTGATGTTCACAGGCCCTAGCTCTTAATACCATATTGCAGAAATACTGCTGCGGGCTTAGATGTGTGTAGTTGTAATAACTGCCATGGTTCAATTCTTCCCAGAAGATAGGGTCATATTTTCCCCTCCAGAATTTATTTAAGAATTTTTCACTAAAACTATCGATTTCATAGATTTCATTCTCATGCATCAGCCACCATACTAAGGCTTCATCCTTCAGATGCTGTCTGATGAAGTCCCGGAATATGACGGTATGGCCCCATAAGTGGTATTGTGATCTTAAGGAGTTCACAAATTCTCTAGGAATGTCCTTTCGACTATTCCTGAAAAATAAGGGTCTCTGATTCATTCCCTTATTTTGTTGTATCAAGGTAGAATTCAGTGCTCTGAACATATCAGTGATACCATCATTGTCGGTATTTATTTGTGGTCGATAGACCGTCTCGGCTTGTTGTCCAATAGGAGGTCTCGTCCTTGTATCCAAATTTCTAAGGGGTGACTTACCTCTTGTGATATTGTTTTCAAGCATATCTATCCTATTACTCAAGATTTTCAAATCTTCATCATGGTTTTCTATGATGTTGTTCAATTCATTGATTTCATCTTTTATTTCTTCATTTCCGTTGGTAATAATTTCTCTTAGGTTTTCACACTTTTCTGTTAGAATGGTTACTCTGGTTCCAAAATCCAGTTCCATTTTATCCATTCTTTCTTCAAATCTTTTAAATTCTCCAGAGATTAATAGTCTTATCTCCTTAAATTCTTCAGACATTCTAGAGCACATCATTTCCATCCATAGTTGGATTTTCATAGAGGGTATATCTCCCTGGTCTTTTTCTTCATAGTATGTACCTCTTGTACTCCTTGTCGTCTCCTTCTTGGATCGTAAATTGTAGTGCCCTGCAGTGGCAGCGGCTGGGGTACTTATCTCTTCATCAGTCTCTTCCCTGACTTGTTTGTTCTCGTATTCTTCCATTTTTTAGGTTAAGTTTCTATTCCAAAGGTCGGTTATTTTAATCGATCCCCATAAGGGATGCCAAATGTAGTATTTATAACGGTTCACCTCAGATGCGCCCTTTGGTTGTCGGTCGCTTCTCTAGCTGTCTTTTACCATAGACACACGGTAAGGTTACCTTAGTTGTGAGAGGGATCACTCTCGGTCAAATAATTCACCTACCTGCCACGACTCTCCTCTGTCCTGAAGGTACTTATAAGAGGGGTGAAAAGCTAAGGGGGTTTGAAAGGAGGTAGCTTGCCAGTGAGACGCTGCCCTTACCCAGTTGGGTGGCTGCCGGGGTTAGTTCCAAGGGACTAACAGCTGGACTTCGGCAGCTGTAGGCGCTAACTAAGCAAGCAAGGAAGCCCGGGAGCCGGGGTTCGAGCCCGACTACCCGAGGGGGGGAAGGAAAGAAGGGAGGCCGAGTGCCGGGGTACGAGCCCGACAATCTCGAGGGACCCTGAGGACCGGGATACGAGCCCGACAACTCAAGGAGGAAGGAAGGTAGAGGTGCTGAGTGCCGGGGTGCTAGCCCGACAATCTCGAGGAAGGAAGGAGAGAAGGGAGGCCGAGTGCCGGGGTACGAGCCCGACAATCTCGAGGGACCCTGAGGACCGGGGTACGAGCCCGACCACTCAAGGAGGAAGGAAGGTAGAGGTGCCGAGTGCCGGGGTGCTAGCCCGACAATCTCGAGGAAGGAAGGAGAGAAGGGAGGCCGAGTGCCGGGGTACGAGCCCGACAATCTCGAGGGACCCTGAGGACCGGGGTACGAGCCAAACCACTCAAGGAGGAAGGAAGGTAGAGGTGCCGAGTGCCGGGGTTCTAGCCCGACAATCTCGAGGAAGGAGAGCTTGATAGCACAACGCTGCCTGTACCCAGGGTTAGGGTGGCTGCCGGGATTAGTTCCAAGGGATAAGCATGGACCTCGGCAGCTGAAGGCGCTAACTAATCAAGCACAGGAAGGGACAAGGTAAGAGAGAGAGAGAAAGAAAGAGAGAGAGTGAGAGGTAGATAGGTAAGGGTGGAAAAGAGAACACTGGCGGTCAGCCACACTAGGTCTTGCTTAGCTTCGACCCGGAGGTGTTCTGATTTGGCCTTTAAATCAGAGCTCTATTTATACCAGTATGCAATGACTGCTGGGTAATCTTTATTTCGAGAAGTCTAACATATATATATTTTTCTTGGCCATATCAGCACACCTTTTGGTCTTATTTTTATTTTTATAAGTACAATATTCATTACAGTACATTTTAAAACACATTTAAAGTTAATAACCATCTTACATATAATTTAATCATCGATAAAAACAAAGTCTACTAAAAGTATAGTGAGTTAGTTCACTTGGTGGTGGGTAGCTGGCGCTCTCAACCCACTCTTGCAGCCCACGGCTCTTGTCATTTCTATGCCAGCTCTTGACCGAGGAGGTCGTTCAGCTGCTCACAGTGCGGCCAGTTCAACCGGTGGCCAGAAGATCGCGCTGCCAGCCATCTCCCTCAGTCCATAGCCCTTCTCATTTCTATACCGGCCTTCGATCAAGAAGGTTCTGCCGGCTTGACTAACAGCTGTTCCGCGTGTTACGATAAATATTTGAATTACATTAATCTTTAGTATCTAATTAAACTAACGTGTTCTTTTAAGAGATATCACGTATTAATTGTTAATGACACAGCAGAAGGGCCTTTTTTAAAGGTATTATACAATAAAAGGAAAGGGCCCTCTTTTAGGATGCTACAATATATATATATATATATATATATATATATATATATATATATATATATATATATTCTATTAAAATTTTCAATAAAACGCAGCTATTTTTTTAACTCATTAATTCTAACAATTTAATATTATTATTTTCAGTGAGAATAAGGAATTATCAATTTACAATTGTGCTTATGCTGATTCCATACCGTGCAATTTTGTAGATCTACAAAAGCACGGACTAGATATTAATGAAAGAATCTGTACTTTAGATAATGATATTTGGTACCCTTTCTTATTATTTGTGAGGAATGACTTTTATTTTCACATACTCTTTTACCTTCTACAAGTCATACCAGCAATATTTATCGACTCGATTTTGTTTCTGATGAAAAAGAAAACAAGGTAATTTAGTTTAAGATGGATATTCTTTAAATAATCTTTATCATATCATTGTACTATATACTTGTATTCATATCATTGTACTTCATATTGTACATTTGTACAATACCATTTTCATCATATCGCATTGATAGCGCGATGAAAATGGCTGTCCTACTACCGAACGCCTAATCACGCGAGCAGACTTCGTCAAAGCACTACGTCGGTCCGATCTACACTATTGCGCCATCACCTCAGTGCACAGCTGTTGTTCTCAAGTTCCGTTTTTAGAAAAAGAAGATAGGTCTAATTAATTGGGCTCGAATCTGAAGATCTTTATTTTCCAAGGTATAATTCATAAAAAATAGTTCCTATATCTAAAAAAGATTTTAAGCCGTTTATAAAACTTAAAATAAAAACAAATTTAGTTAGAACATAGGAAGTATGAACATTGTAAAGCACAAAAAACATTGTTAAACACGATAAGATATGAACAGGTATCATACAACACACACACTCAAAAACGAAACAATATTGTAAACATAAGGATGTAAATCATATATAATGTTCACAAAGAATGTGATATAATTTTTATAATTGACATTAATAGCAAGATTGTATATATATTTAGATATATAATCAATTATGTCTTCGAGTTTTCTGAATTTAAAATTTACCTAATCTCGCCTATCTTTTATTTATTCATGATTGTCTGCGTTGTACAGTGCTTCCTTTACTCAATTTCCCAAACGAGTTGTATCTGGGCTATATTTAACTCGCTGAGCGAAGATCACAGCCGGCCTCAAGCCCGGAGATAAAGAGAATAGTTGAAGGGGCGGGAGAGGGGAAGGAGCTGACTCCCCACTATTTTTTTTAAAAAGCCTGGCACATTCTCAACAGCGTGCTTCGGATATCGAATGGATTCACGCATATGATCTGAAACTCGTTTTTTGGCTTACAAGATTGGAACTTGGGACGTTAGGTCACTTTATAGACGTGGAGCACTAACGGATTAAAAACTCTTCTGGTGCATCTTAATATGGATATAGCAGCCATCTAGGAAACACGATGGACTGAATATGTAAAGTAAAGAGGAAAAATTGTCGTCCTTTTTCACAATGAAAGTCAGGATAGACATGAGTCATCATCTCCTACATTTTATCCTATTATATCTGTTCACTATCTGAATCTTTCTTCTCCTATGACTTATTATGCTTTTAACCTGTTACTCCAATCTCATATTAATGAATTCCACAAATTTTTATTCACAACTTCTACTACCAAATTGCTGTCTCTGGAACCCACCATCCAGATCTCCCTAGTTTCCCTCTTCCCTACTATACTCTGCCTCGTAAGCAAAACAGGTGGCGGTGTATGTCTCTTTCTCCAGAACAGCCTTCAATCCAAATTCCTCGTTTGGTCACCTCTTATTTTTCCCCTCACCTTCAATATCGTTTCCTCCTATCCATCTATCGCAACCTAGAACACCCTACGATGAAGTATTAGAGGCCACCTTTTACAGCCTTTCCGTCTTTCTCAAATCACACTTACCTATCAAACCTCGTCTATTCCTTCAATCTCTACACTACTACCTTACGCTCTGCCCTCATTCAATTCTCCCAAGATCTATCACACCCATAAATTAACAGAAACTCACCATAACTTATAGTCCTTGATTTTTCCAAAGCCTTTGATTCCGTCGACGTTTTCGATCCCTTCCTCAAAGGTCGTTCCCAGTACGTTAATAACCACAATAAACACCCTTAGGTTTTTTTACCTCTGTTAAGAGGCGTATCTCAAGGTTCTTCTTTATCCCCTACTCTTTTTTCCATCTTTATCAACATCCTTTCGCTCTCCATCCAACATTCCTAGTGTCATATATATGTCTGAAGAAGTCCCAATTTATCTTCCCTTCGACCCACCGACTCTTCTGATGCCATTTTGAAACTAATAAATAAATAGATTAAGGGCCAGAGCAACCCTCAATAAGCTCACGCCGAGAAGACCAAACCCATTATGATCGGACCCTCTCTCTTCTTAAATCTATTCCCGCACATTCCAATCTTATCCTGAACAACACCCCTATCTTATTTCACACATCAGACAAATACCTTGGTGTAACTTTCGATCGAACGCTCTCCTGGGAACCGCACATCTTCCAAATTTGCATTGTCTTCTTCTTCCATCCAAAACACATCAAATCCTTGTTTCCTCATTGTATTCCATAAATTTAACTATGGCTGTGTGGTGCACGGTGAATTCTCAGGTGAACTCGAATCTAAACATAAATGTCTAATGAGCTGTTCAAAATAATTTGGGTCTTATTCAGAATCTGGACACCAGTGATTTAAGTAGTTATCTTCACAAGTTACCAAATCACCTGTATTACTTAATCATATGGCTTTGATCATTTTTTTTTACATTTGATGTTACATAACCTATGAATATCAGCACATATAGTTCAGGGAATTTTACAGCTCATTAAGGATATACCGAACAAGAAGAAAGCCTCTCTTTTTGCGAGAAAAGGGAGTGATACACAAGATAAGACAATGCAACACACAAGACAACAATAGGAGTAAGTAAGGGTGTTTCGCTAGAAAATAGTAATTTATCATTTCAAAACATTATACATTTCTAATTAGGGATTGATAAATTATTTGCCACTTCTATAAATATGTTTTAATGAAAACTAGTTTCGAATGTTATACATTCATCCTCAGTTCTAAAAACACACACAAAATTCAAAAATAAGCAATTCAAAATATAGTTTGGTATTATTATACATATTAAATTAGATGTAATATTAATCAGTATTATAAAACATTTATGAATTATGAATTTAATTAAGACAAGAAATTAAATACGTGTTGGTACTCACCAGGGTTTAAATGGATTATATCAAACAGAAAAATTTGTACTGGTTTCTTCTCGCATTGAACTAACAATGGACGAAAGGTAGGTAGGATGTTTATAGGTAAACGGTTAAAGGGTCAGGATTTTTCCAGTAATGCCGGTGAGTAATTGGTTTTTCTGTTATAGATGGGAATAAATTTAAGATTGGTCTATTGGAGATATTTATTTGGTCATTTAAGCAAAAATCTGGGTTGGATGTGAAGGATTTTATCATTTCAAGTGCTTCATATGTATTTAATTTGATTTTGCAGCCAAATACACGGGAAAATTGGAAGATCGCTAAATCAGAGATTAAAGGAATATATTAGTGCATATAAGAATATATATATATATATATATATATATATATATATATATATATATATATATATATATATAATTATTATTATTATATATTATATAATAATAAGACAGAGAATTCCAACTTTGCAATTCATTTAAATGAAAAAACTCATAAATTCATCAAAGACTCAGGAGTTAAATTAATACATCATGGTGAAAAACCCTGAGCTTTAAACCGTTTACCTATAAACATCCTACCTACCTTTCGTCCATTGTTAGTTCAATGCGAGAAGACGCCAGTACAAACTTTTCTGTTTGATATAATCCATTTACACCTTGGTGAGTACCAAAATATGTTTGATTTCTTGCCTTAATTAAATTTACAATTCATAAATGTTTTATAATACTGATTTATATTACATCTAATTTAATATTTATAATAATACCAAACTATATTTTGAATTGCTTACTTTTGAATCTTTTGTGTGTTTTTAGAACTGAGGATGAATGTATAACATTCGAAACTAGTTTTAAATAAAACAAATTTATAGAAGTGGCAAATAATTTATCAATCCCTAATTAGATTGATCCTTCAATACCATCATGCGTATGTCAACTGATTATATATCTCATTCATTGCTGGTCAAGGGAATATACTACAGTAAAATTTTGGAATTTGGATTTGAAGATCATTCCATATCAGACTGGACTAATTTGCTAAGCGAGTCTTGTGCGAATTCGCTTCTTAAAAATCCATGCTTGCTTGGTTGTGGTGGCCTCAATAGTGGATCTTCGGCGGTATATGTCGAGAAACTAAGGAGTGCTTTCATTCTGCAGTCTCCGACAGAACTGAAGCAACATTAATTAGCGTGATTTAAAGAATATGTTAGGCCTGGAACCCTCATTATTTCTGACTGTTGGAGAAGCTACAGTAATATATCAAACGTTTCTGGTTACAGATTTAAACAACAGACTGTGAACGACAGAAACTGGAGCTCACACCAATACAATTGAAGGTCTCTTAGCGCTCTTGTTAAATGGCGTTACAAAATAGAATGTGGAACCAGTAGAATCATCTTGAGACCTATTTATGTGAATGTATGTGGCGGAAGAAATATAATAACGAAGGTCTTTTTAAGAGGATTTGGAAAGACATAATAGATTTCATGTCTCCAATGTAAATATTGTAAATATATGATTTCTCCCTCTTTTTGTTAAAATTGATCAGGCTATGAACTCTTGAACCAGGCTAATCGCTGGTGTCTGTATTCTGCATAAGACACTACAATTTGTTTTGAGATCACCAGTGATAACCATAACCCAGTATTACGCCGAGTCGAAGTGGCTTTGCTCTTCCTGCCGCTGTCGGCATCTCCTTGCTTCCTTCCTGTACCACGTGATTAGAAATCAGCGCCCCGCCTATATCCTACAGAACATTCAGCTAAATCCTCCGTTCAATCCCGTCCTGCTAGGTCCCGCCCATTTTACCCTCCTCCCTATCGAACTTCTGCGTTTGACAAGTTCTTCCTGCTGCCTCATACTGAAACTCTATTCCTCCTGTAATTCGTCATGTGCCAACAGCCTCCTCCTTTATATAATAACATATTTTTTCTTTGTACCTCATATATTTTTATCATTCTGTTTATAAATATCATTTATAACTGTTGTTGGTACTTACTATCTCTGTTGTTGTTATAAGAAGAAGCTGGTAGGGGTCAATGAAGGATACATTAATAAGAGTAAATTATTTTATTGTGCGACAAAGGGCAGAGAGCCATTCAGCAAAGCGCCAAGTTATTAGTGTGTTCTTCATTTAAAAAAAAAATGCGAATATGATTGAAAATTTCATTATTTAAACGTGTTTTTGACTATACTGAAAAGTTTGGATTTGACAGGTACGTGGTTTCACAGAGGGACCGACGATAATTATTTGTCTACTCTAAATTATTTATATAGGGTAATTGCAATCAGTAGAATGAGATGTGGATATCATTACAGTGCAGTTATTATTTAAACATGGGACATTTTACAAAAATTAAAAATTTGATGAATGCGCTAAATGCCTTATAAATCATAAAATTTGATTTACACTGCTGTTGTCTGCTTATCTTATAATTTTCAGATTAATTAAAATAAACATAAAAATCTATCAAGCACTTCAAGCATTAGAAGCGTTTTCTGTGAAAGATGTTAGGTTCGACAACAAAAAATATAAAGCTCTCTGGGACAAACTAACAGATGATGAAGCTGAAATATTTTCTGTGAAACGACCTTCTAATTTGACTATGCAACTAGCAATGCAAATTCTGCATAAAGGAGTAAAAAAATATTTTTTAAAAGAAAATTTAGAAGATCAGGAATATCATAGGCTAAAACTAAAGAGGTATTAATACCAGCAAATTTTGTTAGTTACAATATTCTTAGATTTTTAAACTGTCATTCAGCTGAATTTTATTTTTCAGATTATATTACCTGGACCGATTAGTGAGAGGAATTCTTATTAGTGCATTATTTATATCAATTTATAAATTGATAAATATAGCAATATATAGATATGTTTTATAGATTCAAATACAAAAAATATGTATTGTACAATAGTTAAAATAATACATGCTTTGACAATTTGTTTATTTCATAATCATTCTAAAAAATTGATGAAGATATGACTGGATTAAGGACTGTTTTAAATTTATGGACTTTTTTTCTTATGAATGAATGTACTATGTGATTATCTTCAACTTGTAACATTAACAACCCAAGATTCTTGCTTAACTTCATGATTTCTTAAATAATTAGATAGATCATGTCTTAACAAAATTACATTAAAAACTTCATCCGTCATTTTCTCAAAACTTTAAATTAGCATAACACTCTCATCCACCATGTCTTCAATTATAATAAATAAAAACCATTAATTTATTTTAAGCAATAAAAAATTGTATATAAACATCAGGCTGTATCACCTAAAACATCAGTTTTAGGAAAGGACTAATAAATTTTGAGTGAACACAATAAAGATCTATGAATTATCGAATAAGTTATTGATTTTTAATTATTTATGAAATCAGATGAATTATACAATGGAAGCAAAAAAAAAAAAAAAAAAAAAAAAAAACCGGAGTACTACTGTTAGGACATCATTTACAATAATATGGTAAGGCTGTTCCTGGATAGTGGAAACAGGGGTTCACACAAATTATCTTCATAGTAACTAACTCAAAAATATGGCATAGTATTACCCGTCACTAGCAGTTTTAGTTTTCAAACAAATAAAGGGTATTAAAAGAGCTAATTGTACACTGTGTCATTTTTATTTGGGGAATAAAAAGAAAATTGATTCTTTTGAACGCATTTCAATGAACTTCAGATAGAGTGAAAATTATTGCAGAACAATGAATTCCGTAATCGTGGGCCATTTTGGCCCATGCGTAAAAAAATAAACAAACAATCCATGATCATCTTCCTAATATAGTTTCAGCTAGAGTACACCTCCAAGAAGGTAACAATGAATACCATGTGGTTTATATTCATTAGTTGCCAACTAATTAACAACTAAGTAATTAGTTGCCAACTAATTATCAGTTAATTTGTTTTCGCTATCGAGACAAGAGATTTTTCAAACTTTCAACTGCCGAAACTTTTACAATTTCAGTAAATACTTTTTTAACTATACCATTCAATACTTTAGTCAGTGGTAAGGTTTTATTTTGCATTAACGTATATAGTTCTACGTTTTACTATTATTTTAATAACCTCAAAATTATGACCAACTTTGGTCCAGCTATTTTTGGGCAAATTTTTTGTAGTACGCTGCCGTAATCGCTGTGTCGGATCTACACTATGTGTGGCCCTGCGCGGTGTGATATAGCTGGGTCTCCTCTTAGAGCCTCTGTCGGGATAGCTTGTCCCCACCCAGCAAAAGTAAAAAACACATAGCCCATAATAAGGAGCTTTTAAAATGTGCTCCTCACGCTGGACAGGAATTAAATAAGCTCAGTGGAGGGCTGAGTCGTGGTCGAAGCCCACCCATTATAATATGAATATTAAAAATAATAAAAATATTGCATCAATCTTTGTGACAGAATTAGAAGATCTACCATATATGAGCTTTCAAAATGATATACTTTCGATTTTTGAGCACACTCCTATAATTTCCAACAACCCATTAATTCATGATGATCATAAAAAAAATGATCAAAAAAGTTCCAATATACAGCATTACATAATACAACGCATTTGCAAGGTAATGCATCAAATAAAAATTCATAAATAAATTTTTAAATTAATTAATAGTTATGTGCATTACAATTATTGAGCTGTAAGTCTTTTGTAATAAAAAGACACTTTAAGAGCTCATTTAAGAAAAATACATATTTTTCGAATATTGAGCGTTACCGTTTCATGTCTTCGGTACAAAAGAAAACTAAACTTAACGTAATTGAAATTAATTATTTCTTCGTTGATTATTCTTTTCCTATTAAGGAGCTCGCAAAACACTTCAAAAATATTGAAACAACACCAAGTATATCCAGTACAAGAGAAAACAATAGGAACTTAGAATAAATGCAATTAACTATATCTCAATTGAATTTCGTTTTCCAATTTAAGAGTTGCCAAAATACAAGTATTTCGATTATTTAGTTGTAAAAATTTCGTAATAAAAAAATTCCATGTATTACCGGGGCAGGAGAAAACTATACTTACGAAGAAAACAGATGAAATAAACTTTTCCTCAATTAATGATTAAAGTCAGAGATAAGGCATTTGTTTCCTCGAATGGATACCCACAGTAGCAGGGGCCTTTTGAACAAGAGATATTTGGAAAAATCAAAACAAACGGGGATACCAACTTTAAAAGTATTGAACCGTAGCTATATTGATTACTAAAAAGTCGACACAAAAGATTGGTTCTGTTTGTTAATTGAAACAATCTCTTCAAAAATGATATCATATACGCTAATACAGTATGGGCATCTCACAAATGTTTGCAATTTCACATGAATTTTTTAGCAATGTTGTATTTTATTTTATTTTTTACAAAATATTTTCATTTCGATATAGGGCAATACATTTAATTACTTAATAGATTTGAGATATACTCCAGCAAATGTTACATGAATAAATTGGCCCGGAACTAGAGAGGAGCAAAATGGTATCATGCCTATGCCGGCAGAATTTTGAGGGCGGCAAATATCAAGCGAAATTTTTATTTAGTTTAAGTAAAAAACGATAATTGTTTCTGATGTTCGATTGTATTGGCCTTTATAAAGATTAAAAAATTATGATATTTATTCTGAAATTTATTGCCTTAAATACTATTATTACAGTTGAATTTTATTGGAGGGGGGGAGAGAAAGAAGGGTTGGTAATATTAAGTTTTCCCCTATTGCAAGAAATCCTTGCTTATACTCTACGTGATAAAATTAAAAATGAATCAATGCATTAAAATATTAAGGTAAATTAAATATGATGATAAATTAAGAACATCTTAAAAAAATGTTGCAGTATGAATATTGAAAAATAATAATATCCATTCATAGCATTAAGTAATTAGACATTATTCGCAATCACGATTATAAATATTCACATTTAACGAGCTAAATTAAAATAAATAAATTCATACTCACACTTATAAACACAACTACTAAAATCGGATGCGACCTAACCTCCTCCCACCAATCCTCCAAATTGTAATTTATTGTTATTTAAGAATACAAAAGCAGAAAGTAACTTAATGATTTCTACTTTTATATTATTTAATGGACAAAATGTTTCCATGGAAACTAAATCGAAACTTTTAAATATATTTTCAACTTGACAAATTTACAACACATACGTAGTATACAGAATTGTTGTACTAAAATTGTTAAAAAAAATGTTTTATTGTACTTAATAAGTGGGAGAAGATGTGAAGAAGTGAATGCTGCTGAGCTTATTTCAAGTATTGTTTATGTGAAATCTTTAAAATTATATTATAAAGATAATTTTTATAGGACGGTAAGAGAAAGTTGTGTGATGCGGGCACCGCACCAAATTTTTATTCTACATATCTTGGAAACGTAAAACCTCAGATAGAGATTTTTTTATTTATCGTTTTTTTTTGTTTTATTGTTTTTTTTTTAATTTAATGCCTTGTTATACTGATTATACTGTTATACTGATTGCATTGTTAAACACCTTACATTTCTACTCTATCTTTATAAATGGTCCAGTTATGGGCGCATATGAGATTATTAATCGGCCGCCGTTATGTAACAAACAGACGGATGGTAATGTCGAGTTTCGAGGATCAACCTGGCGTGACCTGTGACACTACCAAATCTCAAGAAGATCGGTCCAGTAGTCTCGGAGAAAAGCCGCGACCGGCGTACGTCGGTCGGTCGGATTTTTTTTATTCGATATTTGGATTCCACGAATATTGAAATGTGGGGAGATTACATATTTTTTTTCCTTGGTCGATTCCAATGGTCTATTATTGATAATAATAAACCAAAAATCCGTCCGTACGCCGTACACCGTCCACGGCTTTTCTCCATACCTGAGATTCGGTACCAATGTCAAGTGTCACCCCAGTTTGATCCTCGGAACTCCAAATTACCATGCGTATTTTTGTTTCAAAATCGCGGTCGATTAAATATCATTTAAGTCCATAACTCGGCCATTTATTAAGATAGAGGGGAAATGTAAGGTGTTTTGCAATCAGCATAACAAAGCATTAAAATAAAAAAATAAAACGAAATAAATAATAATCTATCTCTATAAATGCTTTTTTCAATAATAGACCTTTGGAATCGACGAAGGAATAAATTTTTGTATTATTTTGGCATCACGATTTAATCAGATTAGGAATAATATAAGAGAAAAAAACCAATCAAACTCCACATCCTTGTGTCTCTTTGGACATTATGCGGCGAACTCATTTTATCAACCATGTCTACTCCTTTTTTTGGTGGCTAAGATATATCGCCTATATACGAGATGCCATCGTTTCCGCCTTTCCATTAAATGTTTCAAGTTGCATGTATAATACATTTTTGAATCAGCAGTGACAAAACTTTCCATACTATATTTGCCAGATTTCGACGGGATGTACAGAATGAATGTCTACTTCTGAAGGCCTCAAATTTCTCGTCGATAGTGATATCTGCTGCAATAAAATAAATCTAATGCCGTGCGCGCACCACACTACCTCTCCTTACTACTCTATTTAATAATCCGTTTTCTTAAATAGTTCTAATGAATTTACATAAACATTACAAACTTGAAATATTTTCAGAGGATGCTCTTCTTTACCTCATAAAGTACAATAATGTAGTTTTTTAAAAATTGCAGTACAATTCAGTGCACTATATATTTTTTGGTTTGTCAAGTTATAATAAAACAAAATATTATAATCAACGTATTTCTATTAATGTAAAATCTGTTAGGCAGACTCTTAACCTTCCAAAGAAATTGTTCTGACAACAGTGCAGCTAAGTTCTCTGAGCATAAACCACAGATAATTTTTGCACATTTCAAAACAGAAAATGATAAATCATTATGGATGACAATACTTCTCCTTATTATATTTCCACGTAGCATGTGAAAATGAAAATTATAGATGGTACAACATATTTATTTAAATACGCTTTTCTCACCCGTCTCATCTATTTTATTACTTTTATTTTCGGCGAATTGTTTTCAACCTAGACAAATATTTCTCCTTTTTTTCTCTTTTCAAATTCTTTTATAGTTTATATTTATCCATTTTTTAATCCTACTGACCGTGAGAGATTGCTAATTATTTCAAATAAACAAAATTAAACGTACTTTAGATGTAGCCATTTTGAGAATTCGGCATTCATATTTTAACGGCCTGTCAGAATATTTTAATGAGAATAAGACCTATCTAATATTAAAGACCATTCAATTGAACATTGATGTAACGAGTTTAATCAAAATTGTTTTCGAGAATATTGTAAAAAAGTGTAAAATCAATAATATCCCGTAGTACTACAGATAAATCCGACACGCGTTACTCTTGCTAATTTGGGTCCGATTTAGATATTTTTTTTTTTACTTCTTTTAGTTGTGCACAAATTAAATTTTCTTTTCAGACTAACTTTTCCCTCTGCAATTTTTCGGTGGTGTACAACATATATGAAAAATAATAGGGCATGAAGGCAAATACTTCAAATAGAGCCGTATTCTAGAAAACAGTAAAAAAAGTGCAAAATCGATAAAATATAGTGGTGCTTCAGCTCAGTCGGTTACACATAGCTTAAATACGTAATTTCAGTTTCGTGGAGCATACAACATTTTTCACGATAGGTACGGAAAATTAAAATCGCTTGCATTGGAGAGCAGTCATTATTAATAATATCCCAGCACAAGATGCGAATTTCGATTAAGGAAATGACTTTACATAATTTAAATATTATATTTATATAGATGAGGAGACATTCATTAGTATTAATTTATTCTTCTTATTAATTGTTGTTTATAAAGGCCAAGTACAATGGAGGAGGAAGGTAGACGATACGATGCACTCCTCAGTTCTTTGCTAGATCAGGTAAAACAAATTAGTCATAATTTCATAAAATTTAACGGTAGTTTAGAATAAGTGTATTCTGTGAACTAAGGCGCATTTTTATATATTTAATTTTAACTTTCACTTATCTATATATGAATTATATTGTAAGTAAATGGGTATTAGATTCGTAAAAATTTCGTGCAAAATGGTTTCTGTGTATGTGTTTGTGTGTGTACGTGTGTATGTGTGTGTGTGTGTGTGTGTGTGTGTGTGTGTGTGTGTGTGTGGTAAGTATAGCGAACGAAGAGGTGTAGAAAACTGAAATGTTGTATTTAATTTAGATGTATGCCTGGGATCCTACAACAACATTTTCGCCAAAATCGACTTACTACAAATGCGACTTTAGACCGACTGTCTCGAAAAATACTAACGATTTCTCTCAAACTCGTTATCATAAATGTACAATCAAATTATCTTTAATATCAATTAGGTCTTATCCTCATCTAAATAATCTGACATGGCTTAAATGCCATTTTTCAAAATACTGAAGTACGTTTATTATTTTTTTTTAAAAATAAACTGTCTCTTATTGCAGTATGAAAAAATGGTTAAGTATAAATAATGAAAGAAGACATGGCCGGATCTAGGATTTTTTCCAGGGGAGGGAGAGCTTAATTCTGCCGCCCCTTCTTTCGCCCCCTTTCCCCTTTCTCTCCCAATAAAAGTCAACAGTTTTATCTGCATTTTAGGTAATATATTTCGAAATAAAAATAACATTAACACATTTTATTATGAGCTACAAGTAAAGTACCACTTTCGGTTTGCCAATTTAGACCAAAACTTAGTATGTTATTTAAATGAATATTTAAATCATAATTACCAAATTTGAAAAGTTTTGCAATATATTTTAATATAATTTTTTATGAAAATCTATTATGACATTCAAGTAAAGTACCACTTCCGGTGATGATGTAGTGACCGAAAAGAATGGTGCACAACTAGATTTTACAACAATCCCAAATACAAATTTTCTTCAGCTAGCTTGTTTTGATTTATGCGAGATCCGAATGTACGTACAGACATCAGGACGAAACTAGTCAAAATGGATTCAGCGCTGGTCAAATGAATATGAATGAATGAATGAATATGAATGAGATGAATATTTCCGTTGAAATCTGAAAACCGAAAATTTTAGCGATTACAATTACAGTATTACTGTTTCCTTCCGGTACTGTAACTTAAAACTTCAATTCGATCCGTCATATATTTGCAAAACAAAACGGTATTAATGTAAAATTATTGAAGAAAAATTCGATCAGAGCGTTAAAACTGGGAAATCGGATCGCTATAAAGTACGAACAAAGTTTTACAGGAAAACCAACTGGGACCGGGACCAATAAAAAGAGTGTTATAACTGGGAAATCGTTACAAACGGAAATGTTAAAATGAAGTTTTATATATTTAAATATCATTATATATATATATATATATATATATATATATATATATATATATATATATATATATATATATATATATATATATATAGGTGTATTGCATTATGAAGTAATTGATAGCATTTCCACGTCAATTGTAACCTTTTCCATTTAAATTGTAACTTTTTCCATTTTAGATGTTACTTTTTCCATTTCAATTGTAACTTTTTCCATTTTAGATGTTACTTTTCCATTTCAATTGTAACCCTTTCCAAATCAATTGTCACCTTTTCCAATTCAATTGTAACCTTTTTCATTTCAAATGTAACTTTTTCATTTCAATTGTAACCCAGCCGGACATGAATTAATTCAAAATTATTTATTTTATTTTTGAAAAATAATTATTTTAATTATATTAATGACTTTTGAAATAATTTCGGCATATTCTTTGGAAATTTTTTTGTTTATTAGATAATTGATATTAAGTGCTAATTTCAAGTAGGTAGTTTAAATTTTTGAAATAAAATTGTTGTTTATTTATTTTTAAATATTTATTATTTTTTATTAATGGGTGGAGGTGGGAGAGGGTGGATTTCATCGATTTGATGATCGTTAATTAGGTTTTCGAAGTTGTTACTGTCAAATTTACTACCGAAATTTAATTCGGCCACGAGTATTTCTATTTAATTATTAGTTTATAAAATTCTTCGGTATAGGCATCGTTTACTAGGTTTCCAAGGGCGCTATTTTTGAATTCACTTTAGGATTTCCGATCGCGCATGCGCATTTCATTTTTCCGTTGCTATTGAAGATTTCTATGATAAAGGGATCGTTCATTAGGTTTTTTAGGGTTCTGATTCGATTTCTTAGTTGGGTTTTGGATCGCGCATACGCGTTTTGCATTTCCGTTACTATTAGAGTTTTCTATGATAAATGGTTCGTTTATAAGGTTTTCAACGGTTCTGATTCCATATTTTTAATTGGATCTAGGATCATGCATGCGCATTTCGCTTTTCCATTGATTTTTAATATTTCTATGATAAAGGGATCGCTTCTTAGGTTATCGATGGTTCTGATTTTATTTCTTGAATTGGATTTTGATTCGCTCATGTGCATTTCGCTTTTCCGTTACTGTTGAAGATTTCTATGATAAAGTTTATCATTTATATATATATACATTATTTATAATTTATCCTTAAACAGGTTTTCGAAGGTTCTTATCGAGCATGCGCATTTCGAATTACTATTAATGTTTACATCTCTTTGGTACAAGTATCGTTTATGAAGTTATCAATCATCATATTTTCGATTAACCAATCGGATTTTTGATCCCGCGTTCGCATTGTGATTAACTGTTCTTATTGGACTTTTGTTCGTTTCTACGGGCTGTTTATTAGATTTTCGAAGATTCTGATTTATTTTTTGGAATTGGATATTTCATCGAACATCCTTATTTCGGGTAACCATTGCCATTGACCTTTTTTCGGTAAAGTTATTGTTGATTAGGTTTTATAGGACGAAATACTCAAAAAAATGTCAAATATAATTGTATTTGAAATGCACAGGCTCAATTAAAAATAAAATTTGAAAAAAGGAATCAGACCAAGCGAAAACATAATTAACGATTTATATAACAAATAAATTTCAATAGTATCAAAAAATAGAAGAGCGCTGGCACAATCACAATCCCCATTAACAAAATCGAATCAGAACCCTCAAAAACCTAATAATCGGCATCCGTACCGAACAAATGTCAACTATAATTGTAATTCGAAATGCGCATGCTAATTAAAAAATTCAATTAAAATAACAGATTCGAAAACCTAATAAACGATCTCTATATCATAGGCAATTCCTACAGTAACCGAAATGCAAAATGCGCATGCCCGATTAAAAATCCAATTAAGAATATGGAATAAGAACCCTTGAAAACCTAATAGACGAACCCTACATCATAGAAAACTCCAACAGTAACGGAAATTCAAAACAAGCATACGCAATCAAAAATCGAACTAAAAAAATGGAATCAGAACCCTCGATAATGGTAACGGTTAGCCGAAATAAGGATGTTCGCTGAAATATCCAATTCCAAAAAATAAATCAGAACCTTTGAAAATCTAATAAACGGCCCTTATAAACGAAGAAAAGTTCAATAAGAACAGTTCATCGCAATGCGCACGCGGGATCAAAAATCCGATTGTCAATTTGAAAACATGATGATTCATAATGATGTTTATGATAGTACGATAGTATGATTTTTATCGTACTATTACTTCTATTTGTAGTACATTAGTTTTTTAACTAGATGCGTTGGATAAATAATAATATTTTACAGTGTTTGGACCGGTAAGAGATGAAAACTATCAACGAATGGATGAATAATAAGACAATATTGATAACTGGAGGATCAGGTTTCTTCGGAAAAGTTTTGACTGAAAAGTTGTTAAGATCCTGTCCAGGAGTGAAAAGAATTTATCTCATCATAAGATCAAAAGGCAGTCAGGATGCGCAGCAAAGATGGGCCAATATTATAAAAAATGAGGTACGGTTAACGTTTAAGACTGAATCATAAAAAAATATTAATTTTCTAATGCAGTGGCCTTAAGCAAATAAACATCCTCCAATCAAGTGACAATCTTGGCCAGGTCTATCGTATTATGAAGTAATTTATTTTGTTTTTTGCTATAAAGTTGTTTCTATTTATTTGGATTCGTATTAATCTGAGACTGGATACATAAGGTGAAAAAAATTTTATATAACAAAAATACAGCAAAAAACATTAAATAACTTAAATTGATTATCTATCATGTAACAATACAATTATAAAACCTTCACTGTAAAATTTAAATATTTTTTTTTTTAATGAAGAAAACATAAAATACTATTTTTATTCTATTCTATTCATTTTATCCTATTATATGTTCTGTGCTACAGTTCAATGTTTTCATATCAATCCCCGAGCAAAGGACAAGAAGTCGCGGCATCTGAATCTGAAAAGAGAAAGATAACGGGGAAAGAAAAGGGAATATGTGCCCCTATCGATGTTCCCTGGCGGTTTCATGGTCGGTGGTTTTGAATGAGATTTTCTGTTGTTAAAAGTTTTCGAAAAACATAATTGACTTAAAGCGGTTGCCTTCGCCAAAATAGAAGCTTGCTTTGAAGGCGTTATTTGTGCGGTGGTGTACTACCAGATGGTACTCAAAGCCGACTTTCTTTAGAGAGCTGGGAGCAGAGCATCTCCAGCGTTTTCAACGTTGTCTTCGTAAATGTTTATATCTGTCCTGTTTATACACACACAGACGCACTCTTGTTTCTGGAGGTCTCATTCCGTTATTATATGTCGTTTTCCTTCAGTAGGTAACTAGTTTCCAAGAGTTCTTCATGTTTCGTGACAACATTAAAACTGTCAATATCACTAGATAAAGCATTGGAAATAGATAATTTCGACATTTTAAGCGGAAAAACCCACTTAACTAATATCTTATTCTCCTGTTGCAGACTTGTTGATCTCACAAATGGGGAGGAAAACCAATATTTTACACTCAATTTTAATACTTAAAACAAGTAATAAAAATGTTTAATTGGATTGGAAGCCAAATCGCGTTTGTAACCTTTATTACCGAAAAATATGATTTTTAATTTAAATAAAATTTTTGATGTAAGCTTATTATGACCTTTAAGTAAAGTACCACTTCCGGCTTTCTTATTTAGACCAAAATCTAGTATGCTATTTAAATCAATATATAAGGTATAAATGCTAGGTTTGAAAAGTTTTGCATAGTATTTTAATATCATTTTTGATGGAAATCAATTATGACCAACAAGTAAAGTAAAACTTCCGGTGATCAACTAGTGACCAAAAAGGGAGGTTCACAACTAGATTTTACAACAATCATAAATACAAAATTTCAACTTTCTACGGCTAACCGTTTTTGAGTTATGCAAGGTACGTACGAACGTGCGTACATACAGACGCCACGACGAAACTAGTTAAAATGGTTGTTTGAGGATGGTCCACTGAATATGTTACATTGATGGTCCATTTTGACTGAAACAAAATCGATGAGACATTATTCTGTTTTATTAGCAAGGATGGTGGGAGTTTACTAAGGTCCTTTTCTATTGTATCGTGCGGTATTGAAGGGCAAGCATTTGAAAATGTTATTCGTTTGACTGGATAAACCTGTCGTTTTATGGAAATTTCTTTGTTGTCAATAAATATAGATTTATGATTCTTCGATAGGGTTATCTACTGCTTCTTTATTACTGAAGTATGTGCAAAATCGGGAGTTAGAGATTCATGAGGTATAACGGATGAATTTCGGATCAATTAAGGCTGCTATTTTTAGAACATTTCTTTTTCCACAATACCTATAAATGATTTCTCGTTTAGAAAATCGCTCTATAGCGGTGGCTTTGGCATATCGCGGTTTTTTCTGTAGGTTTGAAGTTAAGAAGAACTTTTGATACATTGCTTATTTGATTATTTTCCAGTGCTATTTGCTTCTTACTTGTCTGTTGCATTATATTGGAAGATAGAGAAGACATTATAGGGAGTACTGATATCGCTGCAGAACCAAAAGTCCTTGGCGCCTTTTATAAACTGTGAATAACCGCTTGACTTCTTATAAATATCTCAGTTTTCTATCAAATAACGTAACACTTGCCCTTAAATTGTCATTTAAGGTCATTCATTCGAGGAAATTAATATTTTCGTATCGGTTTTTTTCATCGGTTTCTACTATTCCCCTTTTTCAGTTTTCCTGGGAATAATATCTTCTTCATTTTCTATGTCTGTGTTTATTAAATTGTATCTTTATTTTAATTGTAGGGTATTCTAATTTTATGATTGTTCATAATTCTTCAAAATACTCGTTTAAAATTTGTTCCAAGACTGGTTTGTCTGATAAACAATATTCTCAATATGTTGTTCCAGGTAGCAATATTGGTTCTAAATGTTCTTTTATTTCCTGTTTATTTATAAGTTGAATTGTACATCGTAATTGTACAAGGTTACTACAAAAGTCTTCGAGCATTGAATAAGTTGTGTATATATTTCAGTATAAAATCTACACATTAAAATTATTCTTCAAAATGTAGGTCATCATTACCAATTATTTTAGCCCATCTATCTACTTATAGTACTATAGTAGCAGAAGACCACGAATGACAATTTTTTCTTTCAGCATTATCAGTGAAATTTATAAAATGGAATGAAAGAAAGATACAGATAGTAAGATAGTAAGGATAGGAAGATAGTAAGTCAAAGTACAATATAAAGTACAAGTAAAACAACAATATAAAAATATTTTACATCAGTGTTGAATAAACATTCCATTATTCAATGGATACTTTAATGTCAGCAATGAATCAATGCACAGAGACTTTTGTAACAACCTAGTATTTCTATTTTTCTTAAAAGGTTTGGTATATTCATATTTTTCATTACCTATTTTTATTATGATTTGGTGTTTCTCGATATTTATACAGTCTGGTCCATTTATCATGTTAAAGGTACTTCTAATTCCTGTATTAATGATTCGCGTTCTGGTGTGCTTCCGATAGGTTTTTAAGTTATAATTTCCTCTAGATCTATTTCTTCAATAAAGTTCAATTCCATTAATTGATTATTATTGATATAGAAAGTGCGTCTGCTACATATTCTGTTTTTTCTATTACATATTTTATACTAAATTCGAATTCCTTTTGTTTCAATATTCTGGTGTTTCCATATTAATGGTTTATGGTCAGTTTGTAATAAGAATGTGGTAGAGTTTGAAACGCGGTGTTGTCCACATTACGGCTAACAATTCTTTCCCAAGTTCAGCATGTTGCAGAATTCTGTATGCGAATGCTATTGGATGTTCTGTATAATTTTTAACTTTTTATGATAATACCGCTCCTATGGCTTGGTTACTAGCATCTATTGGAAGAATACATTGTTCATTCCAACAAGGGTAGTTTAAAATCGGTGTATAATATTTGTCATAAGATTAATTAGTGTTTTACATGCGTTATTTTTTTCTACAGTTTTGCAGATTTTCGTTTGTAACGAGCGACATAGTGATACCGTTAATTTTGTGTATCCTTTAATAAATTTTCGATATATCCTGTCATACCAAGAAATTGACATGTTTTTTCATCGTGTGAGGGAAGTTCAGGATATCTTCTATCTTTTTTTGGATTAGTTCTTAAACCTTCCGGTGTTACGATATAGCCCAAAAATTTTAGTTTTTGTTCAAAGAATTCTGTTATGTCTAGTTTAATCGATAAATTATGTTTTTTTTAAGACTTGAAATACTAGTTTCAAGTTTTTGAAATGCTCTTGAAACGTACATGTTGAAACTTAGGTGGCTTACAAAGTCCGAATGGCACCCCAGTGAACTGTGTAGTGCCAAGAAAACGCTGTTTTTTCTATACTTTCCGGATCCATTTCAATTTGATGAAAGCCTGACCTCAATATTTTTGCCCCATTTAATCTATTCAAAAGGTCTTCTATATTGGGGAGAGGATTTATCTTTTACTGTGGCTTAATTTATCTTTCGGTAATCTATTATCATTCATACCTTTTTATCCCTGAAGCGTCTATTTTCTTTGCTACTATCTATAGAGGAGAGTTATAGGACGACTTACTCGATAATGTCATTTTTCACAACTTTTTTACTTCTTCATGAATTCATTGTTTGAATTGATCCGGATATCTATTGTCCCTTGGGTAAATGAGATTTTCATTTGTAGTAATAATTTTATGTTTTAATAAGACCGTTATTTGTAGTTCTCGCTAGTTTTCAGCTCTCGGCGGAGCTAGGGTTCGCATCCCCTGGGCGGCGGATAGCGGATCTCTCTTAGGAGGGGTGGTCTGAATATACTGAATAAAGACCCTTGGACCGACATGCTGGAGGGTATAGCCCGGCCACCCTTCCTCCCAAGGAGACATAAATATTTGGAAGGCCAGTTGTCCCGAGGTTACGGGGCCTCCAGCTCTGGGTTAATCACCCGACTGGAGGAAATCTGATTCAAAGTCAACATATTAGTCTCGGATTTGGACAGACCTTTCGGAAACAACCTGGCGCTCATAAGGACTTAGGAATTGGAACCAGGAGTATTAAAACTCTCATTGGAAAAGAGATAGAGCTTGTGAATGAAATGAAAACATATAAAGTAGACATCCTCGGAAATAGCGAAGTGAAGAAGAAAGGAAGCGATGAAGTCAAGCTGGGAAATGATTATATCCTGATATACACTGGCATCCCCATTGGAAATTTCACCAAAGGAGTTGGAATAGCTATTGACCCTAGCAATGTTTAACAAACTTGAAAACTGGGAGCCTGTCTCGTCGAAACTAATAGCTGCGGACTTCCAAATGTCGATCGGGAAGGTTACTCTGGTACAAGTGTATGCCCCAATAGAGGACGTTGCTGTCATTGATAAGGAATTATTCTATTCGGACTTGCATAGTGTAATTAATGGAATCAAGAGCAAATGGAAAGCATGGAAAGTTTATTAGCAAGACAAAACACTAGAGAGGTTAAGTCTGTATCACTCAGCCAAAAATGAATGCAAAGCCAAAGTTCGTCAAGCAAAGAAAGAATCATGGGAGATGTTTGGAAGAAGCCTGGATGAAGACCACCGAGATGGTGTAAAGAAGTTTTGGCGAAAAGTAAAGTCAGTCAGAGAAAAATGAAGCAAGCCAGTGAGGAATATCAAGGATGCAAGGGGTATCATCGTCAAAGAAGAAGCAAGTATCCGAGAGATGGAAGCAATTTTATGAAGGGCACTTTTCAAGGGATGTCAACAAAACAGAAGATCAATCGCCTCATAATAATAATCAAGAAAGTGAAGAGTGCATTCATGAAGAGTAGGTGATGAACGCCTCTCAAAAATATAAGTAGGCAATGCAGCTAAAAGGGATGGCATTGCTCCGGAGATATATAAAATATGGGATTCAAGAGCTTGTCAAAATTCTCTAACGACTATTCCAACAAATTTGGGACAGGAAAAAATTTCAAGAGATTGGGAATATAGTGTAATTGTCCCTATCCACAAAAAAAGGTAGCTCCACCGAATATGAAAATTATCGGCCTATAAGCTTGCTCTCAATTTTCTACAAACTTCACACCAGCATACAGGAAAAGCGATTGAGGATAATGGACAACAGAGACAAGCACATATTTTTGGCATTTTTAGACTTAAAGGCAGCATGCCCAGAAAGGTACCCAGAAAAGAAATATGGGAAGCATTGGCGGCCAAAGATATTCCAAGCGATCTAATTTTAGCCATTAATTCGGCATGCCAGGATTCAAAGGGAGTTGTGCAGATCAATGGAAGAGAATCTGAGGCATTCCTCGTAGAAAGGGGTGTGTGGCAGGGAGATAGTCTAAGCCCCCTCCTGTTTATTGTTTTAATGGAAGAGTTTCATAAAATATGTGAGCGCCAAACTACATGGACCGCCATAGGAAAATGGAACTTAAGAACCATTCTTGTACAAAGTCTTTTGTATGCCGATGACATTGTCCTAATTGCTGATTCCCAAGAAATCTTGCCATTCTTCTGCGGAAAGCCTTAATAGAATGGCAAGAAGAACTACTCCATTAAACAATGGTCATTAATACCTCTAAGAGTAAGGTCCTAGTTCTGTCCCGAGAAGATAAAGAAGACGTTCATCTTATATGCAATGGGAAGGTATTAGAAGTTGTTCCGAAGTTTACCTACTTAGGGACCGTAATAAGTCCATTTGGTAAGATTGACACTGAGATATCTCACAGAATTTCTAAAACCAATCAAGTTTATCACCATATCTGCAATAGTATAATTAGTCACCAAGAAGTAGACATGGAGACAAAAAGGCACATATATCGATCTGTTTGTCTCCCTTCCCTTATATATGGAAGCGAAAGTTTGGTAATACAAGCCAGCCGCATTAATGCAGCAGAAATTTCTGAGGAGAGCTGTTGGGAAGACAAGAAGGGATTGCGTCAGAAATGTACGAATAACAGTTTGAGGTGACAGAATTAAAGACCACACTGGAATCCCGACAGCTTAAGTGGTTTGGTCACGTGTGCCACATTGTTGGGTAAATTAACAATAAGATCAAAAATCGTAAATACAATGAACTACAAATTTATTTTTAGAATTCATTATTTATTAATTAAATTTAATCATGTACCTGAAACAAAATTATAATTAGATAAATGAATTGTGAATTAGAAATGTAATTATTTGATTTGTGTATGTTATGAAGGATTCGATACCGATAAGAGAGAAGAGAGACTATAAAGGTTGGGAGAGAGAGGGGAACAGTTGTTGTTATTTTGTTCGACTATCGTCACTCTCGTCGGAAAGTAATGCTTGATCAAGCCTATTAGAATGTTGTGTTTTGCCTCGACGGCCCTTTACATCTCTAAACAAAATTTGTTGCGGAACTTCTGCCTTATATTTCCTCTGTCTCTTTATTCAACTAAAGGGAAATCAAACTGAAGATTTTCGTCTTTCAAGACCGACCACCGCTGTTAAGGACAAAGGAACGGAGCCAACTCTGCCTGTTTAAACTTTACCTGCCTAGAAGAAGACGACAACGGACATCGCTACCATCATTATAAAGGTCAGACCTAATACTTTCGTTTCGTTTCTCTCTCTCTCTCTCTCTCTCTCTCTCTCTCTCTCTCTCTCTCTCTCTCTCTCTCTCTCTCTCTCTCTCTCTCTCTCTCTCTCTCTCTCTCTCTCTCTCTCTCTCTCTCTCTCTCTCTCTCTCTCTCTCTCTCTCTCTCTCTTTCGGGAATAATAAAATTAATTTGAAAACAGATAAATTAATTTACTCATACAAAAGGAACTATTTTTTTGTAAAATCATGATAGGTGTATTTTGTTTTATTTCAAACGAAAGTTTGTGAATTTTGATTTTCCTATTAACTATTCAATTTTACTTGTGTGTGTACAAATATTAACTTTGAATAATATCTTTATTTTGTTTGTCAAATTAATCATAAGTGTAGACTACGAAGGTTGTTTTAAATTTTAGTTTTACTGAAGTTTAGAATTTTAATTATTAAAATAAATTATTTGATTTTCACAAAATTGGAGAATTTCTGTAATTATGTTTTATTCCTTATTTTTTAATAAATTTGTTGTTCTGTGGTTTATTATTTTTTTCTTTTATTTTCTTCATAATTCATTTGCATCAGATTTATGACAGCAGATTTATCAGCTCTTTTGACAGTTGCATTGTTTCAATTCAATTTTCAGGTGCTTTCTCAATTCAATTATTGGGATAAATATTTTGAATATTGATTTATTTTCCTAATCATTTTATTTTATTTATAATTTTATAAATGTTTTTCAATATTGTTTTCAGCTAGGGTTATACGAAATAAGAGGTAACGGAATCGGCATTTATTTAAGGGTGCTTGGGGATTTCACATTATTATATTTCATTTTATTTTTGTGCGCCCTGACCCCAACACGCATGCGTTCTAGAAGCCCTCCAGCAGATGAAGCTGCTATTTAGAGAACGGGTGGAAAGGCTGCAGTTTATTGAGGCTCCTCGACGCTAGGAATGGCACAAGAGGAGGAAAAACAAGAAGAAGAAGTTATTTTTAGTTGTTCGTTTTTTTCTTTATTATATCTCCATTTTTGCTTATTGTATTAACTATTTTTTCTTTCTTCTTTTATATGTTCAAGCCTTATTAAGTCTTTTATTTTATTTTTAACTTCGATATAAAATATATCATGTTCTAGTTTATATTTTTTTCTATTATTTTTTATTTTCTTGTGTTCAAGCCTATACTCATTTGTAATTCTTTCATTGTTTCGTATCTCAGTAGTATATCGAATCGAAAGCCAGAGGAAAAAATTAAGAATTTCGCTTCTTGATTTATTTCTATCGGTGGAAGCGATTATTTATTAGTACTCTTAATGTATGTTCTGCATGACCTATAAGGGTTTTATCGCTAACTGTTCATTGGCTATTTTTACATTTTTTGGTAAAGATTTCGAGTGAATATAATTTTTCGTTGCTCCGGTATCTCTCAGCCATTCATTGCGTTTACCATCTTTTAATTCCGGCAGATCGTTGCTCGTATGATTTAATTCATGAACTTCTATTGGTCCGGCACACAATGTTTCAAACCGAACTTTTTTTAACAAAAATCTGCCCTTCGCGATACAAACGTGCTAGAAAAATGAAATAAACGTCATTGTGTTCAGGTCTAAATATTATTCAGGTTGATTGTGGTTAACTTTTTTTTACACCTATTAAAAAATGATAATTTAAAAAAATTAATTTTTAAGTTCCATTTTTATTAAATTTTAGTGAAATGTCTATAACTCTACGCTGTTAGAATTAATTTGAACCAAACTTATTTATTTATTTTTAAATTGGATTTTGAAGCAAACAAATGTAATTTTTATAAAATATTTATAATATATGTGATAATGGCGATTTTTCGAATTTTGGCAGGAAAAATCAGTTAGTTATGAAAACACAGGAAATTTCGAAGATAATCCAGAACATCTTATGCAATAAACATTCAATTAAAGACCTTTTTCAAATGTAATTTTTACATTTTTTCAGGACAGAGTAATTTTCTCATAAACCGTAGCGCGAAACACATTACCGTAATTTCGAGAGTGGGTATATTAACAACATTTTTAAAGAAATGGTGTCTAAAATTTAAGAACCATCCTTTTTAAAATTTCCCACAGCAATTAAAGTAAATGAGCTACAACTTACAGAATAAATCTATTTCATATTAGGAAAACACTATTTTTAAACAATTTTTTGAATTTAACAATAGAAATAACAATGAATTTGTTATAATCTATATTCAAAATGTACTAGATTATGTAATATAATCAATATAAATGCAAGCTGGAAAATTCAAATGGAAGTTGAATGTTGAATGTTCCTGAAGCACTACCGCAACCGGAGTAGACCAGTCAAATGATAGTTTTATAAAAACAGAACAACGTTTTTTCCGGATAACGTTGGTTCTAAAATACGTGGAAACATTACTGTTAAAGCAAATTGCGTAGTTAAGGTACCTTTACCGTTGCCCCAAATTCGGTTTGAATTATTCAAGGTTTCCTGATTTTATGAGCGATTGTTGACAAAATTTGTAGGCAAAAAGTTTCATGGTAATTTCCATGAACTTTCATGGTAATCGGTTAAATGGTGTCAGTCTATTAATCTCAAATATAACAGCATTCATTTTGATATATTATATAGATTTATGTAATAGTAAATTTTAATTTTTAATGTTGTTCAAGAGGGTTCCCTTTAATAGATGTTATTTCAGATAAACAGTTCTGAGAACGCGGGTACCTCCCTGAAATAGCAACATTATTGTATGAAGCAGAGAATAGAAGAAATGTAAATGGAGGTTTTTCTTTGCTCTCAGTACTTAATTTCATGTCTATGTACCAATGTGCTTAGACTTTGGTTAACAGTTTGATAAAAGCAGGAAAATTGATTTTCCAATTATATAAGAATCAGGATAATTCTAATAACTAAGGTATTAGTACTAGAATTGGATTCATAAACTAATGATCATCTTTTGTTTATATTAAAACTTTTAGTTATTTGAGAATCTGTTAGTCGATGCACCTGATATAATAGATAGAAAAGTTACTGTTTTGGATGGAGATATGTCATTGATCGATTTAGGGCTTTCTCAAGCAACTATTGAGGTATGAAATATTTATATTTCTAGGATAAAATAATAAATATTCTATTTCAGATTAGTTTCTTTTTATTATTATTTTTTTCAGCAGGAGCTGAAAAATACCGTGAATATAATTTTCCATTCAGCAGCTACGGTCCGATTCAATGATCCGCTTCACAAATCATTCCTCACAAACACGCGAGGAACATTTGAAATGTGTAAATTAGCCTCAAAAATGAACTTTCTGGAAGTTAATAAAATATTATAAATCTAGATAATCTATTTAAACTATATACCTACAATTTTTCCAGATAGTTACAATCTTTTTTCCAGGTTTTCGTTCATGTTTCGACAACGTACTGCAACCATAATTTGAATAAAAGTAATTACGAAGAAAAGATATATGAGCCATGTCAGGATTGGAGAACTATACTGAAACTAATAGAAGAAGAAGATCCAGCAGTTGTGAACACTATCTCTTACAAGTAAATCTAAAATATAATTGGTATAAACTGAAGATGAATTATTACCAAAATGTTAGCATTACATTATTTGTTTTTTTTAATTATAGAATTATACAGGATCATCCAAACACCTATACATTCACAAAATCATTGAGTGAAAAAATAGTGGAAGAATATTCTTATAAATTTCCGACAGTCATTGCAAGACCGACAGTTGGCAAGTATTTCATTATAACAATAAAATAAATTTTATAAAATTTATTAGTGTAATTTTATGAGGTAAATAATCATTTTGAGAGAGTTCTGGAAGGTAGTGACTTAGACATTATAGAGCGCATAGGAAAAAAATTATTTTTGGGAGTTTAGAGATGTTCAGCAATGTGAGAAGAGGATACAAATTAGTATTTAAATCAATAAATGAGACTGGAAATGAACTAAAACAATGGAATGCTAGAAGGATTTTTTTAACTAAAATTTCATTTGTATATATATATATATATATATATATATATATATATATATATATATATATATATATATATATATATATATATATATTGGGAACAGTGTGTTGCTGGGAGAAGTTATTAACCTGTAATCATAGAAGTCAGTTTTAGGGACGGTTGAGCAAGAATGAAGTTATAATTAGTAAAAATATACTCCATTTGGCTTCTGTGGACTACCTTCGACGTTCAACAAGCTTTTTATTCTCTGTTCAGAGATTGATTAGAGGAATGTATTTATTCTCTGCCTGTGACAGATACATTATTAACTTGTTAAGATTTTGAGAGATTTAATACCTCCCCTCCACAGTTGTAAGTCTTATTAATGAACGGGTTGTGATGTAATGGTAAATCCCATTTCTGGGACATTTGGTTATATTGTTCTTTTAAATATTTTTTATTCGTGTTAGCGCTTAACCCCACCATAAATGTTTTTAAATATTAGGGATAATATACGCACACACTGTTCGAAGATGGCTTTACGGGTAGATAAAGAAATACTACTAGAGTCTAGACTGTCAGAAGAAGAATCTGATCCTGAGACTTCCAAAGAACAAACCAATCAGGGGCTAGCTGGAGAAACAATGATCCCAATGCCCAAAATAACACAACCACAGACCGCGATGAAAACGGAGAGAGACCAATACGGACCAACGAAGAACGAACAGGATTAATGCTAAAAATCCTTCAGAAAATTCAGAAAGATATGTAAAAGAACTCAAAGAAACTGATAGAAGATATAGAAAAGAAGATGGATGAATTAACCGAAAGGACTATAGAAAATATTGAAAAATTTGGAGAGAGAATTGAGAGAAAGGTACATGAGGTATTCACGGATTTTGTGACAGATGGCTTCGAAGATGGGAATAAGCTCAAATCTCAGAACACACCCTCTACTGAAAATGAGAAAGAAAAGATTGAAGAACTGGGATTCCAAGAAATTGAAGACCCTAGAACTAGAATCTCTGTTGAGTTATAATGAAGAACCGACATTGGCAGTAACTTTTCCTAATGCTCATAGAGAAATTGAAGAAGAAAAAGCTGTGAATAGTTTTACAATTTTCCCATTAGGAGCCAATGAAGAATTTCTCCAGTTGGATGATAAGGACCAACAGCCCACTGCCAGGAAGGATAAGTGTCATAATCTCATAAGCCCTGTAAGTCTCAAAATTTCAGAAAGATAGAGAATAAATCAGCTAGGTCAAATGGGTTTAATAATGAATTTCTGGGTAAACTTAGGCTTTCATCATTCAAATTTAAGAAATACAGTAATGTTAGAGATAGGCCAACTAAACCTATTGTTGTCTTTGCTATAAAATATGATTTTTATGGGGGCTATATGGTCTTGGACCATGCTAGGAAAGACGACTTACTAGGGTTATTATTAAATACGGCAGTCTTTATCCTTTTCCAGGGAATAAAAAGGGATATCCATCTTAGCATTCCCGCCGTTGATGAGCTAAAGAGTTCTGGCGAAACCTTTGTCAGAATAACTCAATCTGGATAAATGTAAATAAATTGTGTATTTTGTTTAAGATTATGAAATATAACGGGTTTAGATAGGGTGGATCTCAGGATTAATTATTGGGTTAGATTTAGTTAAATAAAGAAATAAAAATTTCTTGTAAAATTATTTGAAAATTAAGAATTGACCTTCATAATATAAGACCTTACCAGAGTTATAAAGAATTGATTTTTTATTTTTTAATTAGTGAGAGAGGATTTAAAAGATATCCCTAAATAGTAAATAAATAAGATTAAAAGAGGTTTTATTTTTAATGTAAATTTAATTTTGAATATAATGGTTAGAGGCCTGGTTTTTATGATGATATTCCACGTTTTGGTTTAAAATCATAACTTGCCAAAAGAAATTAATTAGCACCAAAGAGCATCCCAATAATAGCATCTAGAGAAAAGTTGGACCAATTAGTTTTTGTTTTTATCCTGATTGGATTTTTTATAAGTAATTAGGGAATAAGTACCCTCAACTGGAGTAGACTTAGGTCCTCTATACATCCGGAAGGTGGGATTGTTACTTAGTATTTGTTTTGTAAAAGGGGGAAAACCCTTAATGTGGAGTAGCTGTAGAGCCTCCCTGTATGCCTGAGGTGGGATTAACATTTTTCAATTGTAAGAAGATAGAAAAATCTTCTCTATACAGCCAGAGTCCTGAGGTTGTATTTAATTTGCTCCAAACATTTAAAAATTAAAATCTTATAAATATAATGGGGGTCAATTAGTAATTAGTAATTCTGTGCAGTTAATTCTGTGCAATTATTTAACACCATGGCAGGCAAAACCAACTCTTTGTATTGGTCATAAGTAAAAAATAGATCTTTCAGGAGTGTTTAATGTAATTTTTTAAACATATCTTTTTGTAGGTTTGAGTAACCTTCTTAATAACCTTCTTTTTTTGAACATAGACAATTTTGAGTATTTGATAGGTCATTGAAGTTTGATCTAACTCTTGTATCTGGTAGGTCACAGTACTCTAATGTAAATTTGGTAGTTTGGATTTCGTTTCCATTGTTTAAAGGTCACTGCGAAGTAATAAAATGTTTGTAATAATACCCTTAATTAAACCCTGAGATTCATTACAACGTAACTATAAGTTCATCCTGATAATTGACGTTAAAAATAAGCTTTCCCAGAAATATTTTGAAGTATCATGACTAGGATCTTGAATGTAGTAACTACGGTTAAGAATGGTATGAAAATTCTGAATAAAAGTAGCATTTATGTGAGAATACTGAGTACATCTATTTTATACACTATTAATATTTAAAAGGTAATAAATAGGAAGTAGAAAACCTAAGAAACTTAAAGTAGATTCATTTTTATTTTTGAAAGGTATGCCATACAATAGGAAGGTACACTATGAATTTTGTGGTATATGTGTGTAAACAGGTTACCAGGAAGGTACAGAAAAAAGTGAGTTTCCATAAAGATACGAATTATGAATTCTCAAGAAATAAGACAATCTAAAGATTGCAATGGATTTTATATGTGATAGTGATTGTGAAAAGTGAGTGTGCTTAAAGGGATTGATAATTAAAACAATATGTAAATAGATATTAGTTTAGTGTAATATGTATATATAAATATTTTGATTATGTGAAAAATTCCTGCCTATAATTGAAAGAAACAGTGAGGTGGATAAATTTTGTAACTTTAGATTAAGCAGAATTTCTTGGTACTTTTAGGACTAAGTAACGTAAAATGAAATATTGATAAAATTAAAATAATTATTATAAAATTTGTGCCAATGATTAAAATTTCATTTGTGTGTATATATATATATATATATATATATATATATATATATATATATATATATATATACTGGGAACAGTGTGTTGCTGGGAGAAGTTATTAACCGGTAATCATAGAAGTCAGTTTTAGGGACGATTGGGCAAGAATAAAGTTATAATTAGTAAAAATATACTCCATTTGGCTTCTGTGGACTATCTTCAACGTTCAACAAGCTTTTTATTCTCCATTCAAAGATTGATAAGAGGAATGTATTTATTCTCTGCCTGTGACAGATACATTATTAACTTGTTAAGATTTTGAGAGACAATTTCAAGTTGAGGTAAGTCCAGATAAATCCCTTAATCACAGAATTATGTGATGGGAGGTCTAGTGTTCCTAGGGAAGCCAATTATTCTTTGGGAGATGACTGGTGTTGTCCTGTTGGGAGCAGTAGCTAACAGAGTAGATACGTGTAAGCCTTAGAAAATACATTATTGTCTAATGTTACAGTTACATTACTTAAACTAGAGATCTGATGATGGGATCAACTGCCATCAGTGACTGCTAGAAATTAGATATACTATACTGAAGACATTACTACTAGACTTAAAGCTAACATAGTGAGAGTCTACTTACTGTCTCACACTCTCCTACACTTTCATTGATCTGTTCATTTGAGATAGGTTTTTATAATTATAAAAGGGGAGGGGATGTTTTGGAATATAACATTTGTTAGCTGCTGAGAAGTAGGAAGCAAAACAATAACTTCCTGGGTTATAAACCGTATTTAATAACTAATATTTTCTGGGTCAATGCCATGTAATAACTACAGTAATGGTTTAATCGAGTGTTACGACCTTCAATTTGTTGATCCTGAAGATATTGAAAAGGAGCTAATTAATCCAACTACTGACATTAATATAAATCCAATGCAACTTTTCTAGTGCCAAATCTCCCTGAAACAATACAAATAAACTTCCACACACTGAGAGTAGAAACTTATAAATAAAATCATTTGCCCACCCAACTATTATTGCAAAAAAATGAGCAGTTTGTACCAATTGTGGTGAAGAAATAACAAATAATTATTGTTATCTATTTTTCTATCTTTATTACAATTATTGTAATATGCCTCAAAGGTGAATTGATTTTAGAGTAATCATCAGGCTTTATACCGTAAATGTCTCATATTTGTGGCCTAAAGAAATTAAAGAAATTCAATTTAGTAATAAAGTTCTGTTATGTATTGAAGATACTGGGATGATTCATAATGGTAATTAAATAAGGAATAAATAAAAGAGATGCCAGGCGTGTCAGAAATATCAATATTAGTTTTCTATTTCAATTTCAATATCAGTTTCTTTTTCGGACAAAGGAATATGTACAAAGTCGGGCATTATACCTGGAAGGCGGGGGGAGAGGAGAGAGGGGGAGTGCAGTTCAAGACCGCCAATAGGCCGCTTAAGATAAGCGAAAGTAAGATAAAACTAGAGATAGGCCAGGTCGACATGGTGTAATAAAATCTGCCGCCCAAGGTTACAGAGAAAGGAGATCAAACATTTTCAAATATTCTTATAGCTTCAGCCAATAAGATGTCCCAAAAGGAGAGTGGGGACAAAATTCATCTTTTCAAGAAGGAGTAGGGAAAACAGTATAAGAGACAGAGAAAAGGAGAGTTCTAGAGAGTTCTGGGGAAAGAGTTGAAGAGTGTAGTTCTGGGGAGAATATAGAAGAGTGTAGTTCTTGGGAGAAGCCAGAAGACGGAGGTTTGCAGAGGGAAGAGTCGAGCACCGAAGTTAGAAGGCAACAATAAGATAGTCCTTTGATTCATTGTGTACATCAATGTATAATATTATGTGGCATCCGAGAAATATTTTAAATAAGCAAGAGTTCTCCCAGTATTCTCAAATACATATGTTACAGTCTGTAGATTTTTACAATGAGAGTAATTTAGATTAGAAATTATTAAACCAATAGGTTAATTAATAACGTAACGTAAATAAAGTAAGATCTGTAACAAAATCTACCATTCTATTTAGACTGCATGCCATCATCTAGTTAATTAAGTGAAATGGTGAACAGGACACCCTTTGAAAGGTTCTTCAATGGCATTTTTAATACCCCAAGCTATTGACCATAGCAGGGGGTCTGCGGTCCTAGCCTTTTATGTTAAAATATAGTTTGATTCATCGGCTTCCTTCTGGAACCGATGCAAATAGATAATTAAATTGAGTAAATGTGGTTTCTGAAACCCCCACTTGCCTTATAAAAGCAGTTTGCCAGAAACATAGCAGTTCCTTTTACATTGAGAAAAAAAAAACTACGTTTTGTAAAATCATTTGCAAAAATTGTTTAGCAAAAAAAAATTGAGGGGTGAGAAGCCAAGGAGTACAATTGACTTTTTTTTTTAAAAAATGGAGGTAAATGCGGTTACGGATAAATAAAATGCATAAATACTTTTGGTGGCAAACAGGTACACCTAATGGTCTATCGATGTAAACCTAAGATTGTTCTGAGACAATCTTGACAATTGTTACATCGCCCGCTGTGTTACAAAAAGTAATCTGTTTAAGGCATAGTGTAACTTATTTTTTTTTGCTTACTGAGTTTTCCAAATATGTATTTTAGCATACTTTTAGTAGTTGGAATTTACTGTTACAATAATGGCCGACAGTTGGTAATACTGATGATTCTCTAGTCAACATCACAGGGGGCGAGCGTTTAAATTTCGGTTGACTTTTCATGTCTCTTTAATGAATATAATAAACTTTATGAGTGTTATGAATTTTAATTACTTAAATTACTATTTCTTTAGTTTCTTTTAATTCTTTCATATAACTTTGATGAAAATACTATGTACAATATGAGCGAACAGAGTTCAAACTCTGGACTTTCTAAGCAGATTTTTCTCTCTTAAACAAATGAGTAACTAGCATTATGAAAACCAAACATAGGTATTTCTCCTAACGAAAACAGAGTAAGTAAACTTACTATCTTACTATCTATTGTTTCTAAAAAAAGACAACGAAATTTCAACGTAACACCTAGAGCTCTTGAAAATTAAAGCTTATTTGAAATTGAAGGTGATTATAAATTATATATCAATTATAAATTTAAAAAAGTGTACATAGAAAATTTTGAAATAATACTTATGAAATATTTTATTGCAAAATAAGCTTATTAAAATTTCCATGGTAAAGGATTATTTAATTAAATTAGTAATTTTCCAGTGATAGGGGCTTTACTGAATCACCTCCCCGGCTGGACGGACAATGTGAATGGAGTCACAGGAGTGACAACTGCAGTGGCTAAAGGGGTCATGAGGGTTTTTAAAGGTAGAAAAGATTGTTCTCTAGATTGTATTGCAGTCGATGCCGCTATAAATGCTCTCATCATTTGCGGTTGGGATAAAGCAACCAGGTAACATTATTACTTAAATTAATTTACTTTAAGTTTCCAATCAATATAGGTTACAATAAATGTTTAATAATCAATAACTCAGGAGACATATCAAGAATATATGGGCGATTCTTATATTCTCTTACGATACGAAGAGAAATACAGAAACCTAATTTTTAGAAAAAAATATGAAGGCTAAATAAAAAACAAAACAATTTTTTGGCTGTTTTTCACCAGAAAACGGCTGAACCGATTTTGTCGAAACATTTGTCCGTTATTATACAGAGCCCTAAGAAGGTTTTAAAAACAAAAAAAAATATAAAAAACTAATATTTGTCCGTTTTATTATCTTTTTAAACAGATAAACTAATTTAGACCAAATTTCATATTGCTGCTATTTGAAGATGTGAAATGGTTTTTAGCAAGATTAAACAGTAAACTGTTCTATTGAAATAAAAATCGGGCATACTATAATTTTATTTTATTTTTTATTTTATATTATTCATCGAACAATCAGATCAGTAGGATGAGAATGAGATCCAACATTTTGCTTCTCAATGGCCCAGCGTAACTAGACCTTCGGGTGTTTATGTGTAAGTGAGGTGACTCACCGAAAAAAACACACTCAAAAATCTTTTGTTTATGACTTTAAGCATAGCACAGCCGCTATAATTGTTCTATAATTCATAGGTTATTAAATACTATGTACAACAAAAAAGTCAATATTCTACCAAATAAGAAATATTAAACAAAAAATAATAGTCATAAAAATGATAAAAGCCCTTTTGGTATTTCTTAGTTAAAAAATCGGTGCCAAAGAAGGAGAGTCAATTATCCATACAAATACTGTCGCAAAACCCAAATCGGTCTTTGATGATGACGTTCTTCTTAAATGTGTGAACCAGGACCCACATGCAACTACTCGTGATTTATCGGCCGAAGTAGGGACTCATATCTTTGCTGTGAATAGCTAGACAGAGTTTATGCAGTTTGAGTGCAAAGTACCCCGCTTTGATCAACAGGAACCAAGCCATTTTACAACACGACAATGCCCCTGCATGCATTTACCAGGTTAGGATCAGCTGGATCTCATATCTCCAAAGTCTTTTAAGCGAAAGAGGTATGTGTTAAATTCGAATGAAAATATTTTTTACTTTGGGCCTTGCTGACCCGGAATTCATACATAAAATTAAATGCTTGAGCATTCTCTTTTCACATGCACGGTCATAAATTTGGTCTAACACAATACCATCTTGGCAAGGTTAATGAAAAAAAAATCGAAATTTCAAATTCAACCACTGAAATTATAACATTACCTTTCTAAACATAGTCGCTTTAGGTATAAAATCTAAACAAATATAATTGTATTGACAATGAAATTTAATCAAGAAACAAAGTTTACTGGAACTATTACAAATTCAATAAAATACTTTTTTTATTATTAACTTTTTTTTGTTGTTTTTACCAAAAATTAGTTTGAATTTTTTTTTTAGCTTAATTTTTTATTCACATCTGTTGAAAATGTCTTATCAAAGTAGAAATAAATAACAGAAATAGTTTAAAAAGTAGTTTAACTAGTAAAATTTTAATATAAATGAGAGTGGAAGGAGGGCCGGAGCCAAACGGGATTGGTGGTCCGCTCTTTGAATCCCGATTTTTAGGGCGAAATTGGGAGTTTTGTTAAAATTTATCAAAAATCAAAATTCCGATATAAAAATCATGAAGAATTTTTGTCTTCTTTTTTTTTAAATCAATTTTCATCTATGTGAGATTATAAGCGTAAAAATTGTTCAAATAAAGTTTGTAAACAGTTTAATTATGCTTCGAAGAAAAGTTGTTTTGTATCTCCTTGGCTGATAACAAAAATGTATAGCGTTTTTAAAAATTATTTCCCACCGCTGCTTCGGACGCCTTTTGAGCATGTTCCGCGGCTCGAATTCTTGGTGACTTTCTAGGAGATGCATGTTTTAATGATTTCTAAAATATATATAAAATTCAGCTTTCCCTTGATTATTTTTCCCCGAAGTGAAATTTGACTGGAGTATAATTCAAAATACCCAGTGTGGTCTTCTAAATTCATCAACTTTCGAGAATATTTCTCTATTATGTCCTTCTTTTAAGGCGGTCATTTTCCTTCATTTCCTTTCAACAGAACTGTAGAGATAAGTTTGTGTCTGTATCGGTTCAATTTAGCAGAGTTACATATAAGGTATATTTGTTAATTTTTTTTTCAAATTGTCTGTCTGAATCTGACTTATTGATATATAACTGCTTCATTATTCATACCTTCATCTTCAGCTCTCCAGTTCGTCACTTTTAGGATGACTTTAGCGTCATGAGTGACACAATCTTCCCATCTTAGTCTGGGTCGCTATCTCCCTCTAGTTCGGTTAAGGTTTCCGTCGAGAAGACTTTTTGGGATGTCACAGTTCTTCATGCGGTCAACGTAACCGGCCCATCGGAGTCGTCCGAGTTGATCTTGATCAATTTAACCGAATTCACTTCCCCAAATAGTTCATATAGTTCTATATTTTTTCTTCTTCTCCACTTGTTACCAGTCTTGACTGGACCTAATATTCTTTGAAGAATTTCCTTTACGAAGATGAGGATCGCATTCTCTCTCGCCTTCGTTAGTGTCCACGTCTCTGAGGCGTACATCAAAACTGGAAGAATCAGAGTCTTGTAGAGCATCAGTTTCGTCTTCCTTGTTATATACTGGCTGTTGAGGTGTTTCCGTAGTCCGAAATAACTCTTGTTAGCATTAAGAATTCTCCTCCCCACCTCCAGGGAAATATTGTTATCGGAGCTAACTATAGAACCAAGATAAGTGAACTGGTCTACCTTCTGGAACTTAAACCGTCCAAACTCCACAACTTCTCCAGCGGAATGAGCTGCATGAGAGCCACCAGTACGCGTGTCCTTCGTCTTATCTTCGTTTATTGGAAGCCCCATCTCTTGAGCAGCCCGCATAAGGTCTAGGAATTCTTTTTCCAGTGCGCTGAGAGACCTTGCGACGATATCGATGTCATCCGCATATGCCAGTAATTGGGCTAATTTGCCGTTTATCGTACCACTGGTTTGGACGCCAGAATCTCTAACTACCTTCTCAAGGGCGAGATTAAATAGCAGGTATGCCAAAGCCTCCCCTTGTCTAAGCCCTTTATTCGAAGAGAACTCCCTGGAAAGCTCTGTTTGAATTTTTACGGAGCATTTAACACCATCTATTGTCATCTTTATAAGCTTGATGATCTTGGGTGGGATCCCGAGTTCTTGAAGAGCAGCATAAAGTTTGGGTCTCTTTATGCTATCATAGGCTACTTGAAGTCAATGAATAGATGATATGTCGTCATTCTATATTCATTTGCTTTTTCCAAAATAGTTCTGAGGCTGAAGATCTGGTCAGTGGTCGATTTGCCTTTCCTAAAACCAGCTTGGTAGTTTCCGATTTCTCGGTCAGCGAATGGGAGGAGTTTGGCAAACAGTATGTAGGACAGGTCTTTATAAGCACACTGAAGGAGCATAATGCCTCTATAATTACGGCAATCAAGAATATCACCCTTCTTATGCAAAGGGCATATGACCCCCCTCTTCCATTCTTCGGGAATTCTTTCTTCGATCCATGAGGAAAGAATTAAGTCATACGCTCTTCATGCAGAAGTTCACTTCCCTTCTTCAGAAGTTCTGCAGGTATAACATCTTCTCCGGGAGCTTTATTATTTTTCCTTTTTTCAATAGCCTCTACGATGTCCTCGAGTTCTGGAGGATCAATGACGTTCTCATCGAGGAGGTAGAGGTATCTTCTTCTGCTTGGACCATCTCATCTTCTACAGCTCCCTGTTTCAATTCATGGCTTTAATGCTGCGCCCATCTTTCCAATATATCATTAGTTCCAGCAAGAAGGGTTCCGTCTTCACTCCCGCATAATTTAACTCTAGGCTTGAATGGGGCTCTACTATTGTTCACCTGTCTATAGAAGCTCCTTATTTCATTCAGGCTTCTGAATTCTTCAAGTTCTTCGAGTTGCTGTCTTTCCCAAACTCTTTTCTTCCGCCTGTGCTGTCTCTTCTCTTCTCTCCTTTTGTCATGATATTCTTCGGTCGCTCTTCTTGTGTATTTCTTTTAGACCTTATTATGATAGGCTAGATTTTTCCTCTCGGTTACAATTGCACATTCATTGTCAAACCACGAGGATTTTTTCATCTTTATCCAATATATATATTTTCTATTAAAATTTTCAATAAAACGCAGCCATTTCATAACTCATTAATTCTAACAATTTAATATTATTATTTTCAGTGAGAATAAGGAATTATCAATTTACAATTGTGCTTATGCTGATTCCATACCGTGCAAATTTGTAGATCTACAAAAGCATGGACGAGATATTAATGAAAGAATCTGTACTTTAGATAATGATATTTGGTACCCTTTCTTATTATTTGTGAGGAATGACTTCTATTTTCACGTACTCTTTTACCTTCTGCAAGTCATACCAGCAATATTTATCGACTCTATTTTGTTTCTGATGAAAAAGAAAACAAGGTAATTTAGTTTAAGATGGATATTCTTTAAATAATCTTTATCATATCATTATACTATATCCTTGTATTCATATCATTGTATTTTATATTGTACAGTTGTACAATACCATTTTCATAATATCGCGTTGATAGCGCGATGAAAATGTTCTACTACCGAACGCCTAATCACGCGAGCAGGCTTCGTCCACACACTACGTCGGTCCGATCAACACTATTGCGCCATCACCTCTGTGCACATCTGTTGTTCTCAAGTTCCGTTTTTAGAAAAAGAAGATAGGTCTAATTATTTGGATTCGGATCTGAAGATTTTTATTTTCCGAGGTATAATTCATAAAAAATAGTTCTTATATCTAAAAACGATTTTAAGTCGTTTATTAAACTTAGAATAAAAACAAATTTAGTTAAAACATAGGAAGTATGAACATTGTAAAACACAAAAAACATTGTTAAACACGATAAAATATGAACAGGTATCATACAACACACACACTCAAAAACGAAACAATATTGTAAAAGTAAGGATGTAAACCATATATAATGTTCACAAAGAATGTGATATAATTTTTAGAATTGAGATTAATAACAAGATTGTTTATTTATTTAGATATATAATCAATTATGTCTTCAAGTTTTCTGAATTTTAAATTTACCTATTCTCGGCTATCTTTTATTTATTCATGATTGTCTGCGTTGTACAGTACTTCCTTTACTCAATTTCCCAAACGAGTTGTCTCTGGGCTATATTTCACTCTGGGTGTCGCTGAGCGAAGATCACAGCCGGCCTCAAGCCCGGAGATAAAGAGGATAGTTGAAGGGGCGGGGGAGGGGAAGGAGCTGACTCCCCACTATTTTTTTAAAAAAGCCAGGCTGCACATTCTCAACAGCTTGCCTCGGATATCGTATGGATTCACGGATATGATCTGAAACTCGTTTTATGGCTTACAAGATTGGAACTTGGAAGGTTAGGTCACTTTATCGACTTGGAGCACTAACGGACTGAAAACTCATCTTGTGCATCTTAATATGGATATAACAGCCATCTAGGAAACACGATGGACTAAATATGTAAAGCAAAGAGGAAAATTTTTCGTAATTTTTTCCAATGAAAGTCAGGATAGACATGAGTCATCATCCCCTACATTTTATGCTATTAAATCTGTTCACTATCTGAACCATCCATCTTCTATGACTTAATATCCTTTTAACCTGTTACAACAAGGCACAGTTACTCCAATCTCATATTAATGAATTCCAAGAATTTTTATCCACAACTTTTACTACCTAATTGCTGTCTCTGGAACCCACCATCCAGATCTCCCTTGTTTCCCTCTCCCCAACTATACTCTGCTTCTTAATGTCAGAGCAGACAAAACCGGTAGCGGTGTATGTCTCTTTCTCCAGGACAGTCTTCAATTCAAATTCCTCCTTTGGTCACCCCTTTTTTTTCCTCAACTTCAATATCTTTTCGCCGAAATCTCCCAATCCTCCTATCCATCTATCGCAACCTACAGCACCCTATGATGAAGTATTAGAGGCCACCTTTTACAGCCTAATCCCTTTCCGTCTTTCTCTGATCACACTTACCTATCAAACCTCGTACAGTCCCTCAACCTCTACATAGTCTCTTACACTCTGCACACTCATCATAACTTATCGTCCTTGATTTTTCCGAAGCTTTTGATTCCGTCGACCATAATATCCTTCTTACAAAACATAAAAGTCTCTTCCAGTATTTTGGTGCTCTCCAACGTTTTCGATCCCTTCCTCAACAGTCGTTCCCAGTACGTTAATGACCACAATAAACATCCTTCAGGCTTTTTTACCTCTGTTAAGAGGTGTATCTCAAGGTTCTTCTTTATCCCCTACTCTTTTTTCCATCTTTATCAACGACCTTTCGCTCTCCATCCAACATTCCCAGTGTCATATATATGTCTGAAGACGTCCAAATTTATCTTCACTTCGACACACCGACTCTTTTGATGCCATTTTGAAACTAATAAATAAATAGATTAAGGGTCAGGGCAACCCTCAATAAGCTCACGCCGAGAAGACCAAAGCCATTATGATCGGACCCCCCCTCTCTTCGTAAATCTCTTCCCGGACATCCCAATCTTATCCTGAACAACACCCCTATCTTATTTCACACATCAGACAAATACCTTGGTGTAACTTTCGATTAAACCCTCTCCTGGGAACCGCACATCTCCCAAATATCCCGTCTAAACATATCTAACTTAAAGGAATTACATTATATACCGAACAAGAAAAAGCCTCTCTTTTTGCTAGAAAAGGGAGTGATACACAAGACAAGACAATGCTCGCAGGATCATAATATGTATTTAAGATGGCGATGGAGTGAGTGACGTCAAAAATAGGAGTAAGGAAGGGTACATGGCTAGGAAATAGTAATTTATCATTTCAAAACATTATATATTTCTAATTAGGGACTGATAAATTATTAGCCATTTCTATAAATTTGTTTTATTGAAAGCTAGTTTCGAATGTTAAACATTCATCATCAGTTCTAAAAACACAAAAAAATTTGTTTTGTTAGTTCAATGCGAGAAGAAGCCAGTACAAACTTTTCTGTTTGATATAATCCATTTACACCTTGGTGAGTACCAACATGTATTTGATTTCTTGTCTTAATTAAATTCACAATTCATAAATGTTTTATAATACTAATTTATTTTACATCTAATTTAATATGTATAATAATACCAAACTATATTTTGAATTGCTTATTTTTGAATTTTTTGTGTGTTTTTAGAACTGAGGATGAATGTATAACATTCGAAACTAGTTTTAAATAAAACGAATTTATAGAAGTGGCAAATAATTTATCAATCCCTAATGAGATTGATCCTTCTATACCATCGTGCGGATGTCAAGTGATGGTATATTTCTTTCATTGCTGGTCAAGGGAATATGCTACAGTAAAATTTTGGAATTTGGATTTGGAGACCATATCAGACTGGACGAATTTGCTCCGCGAGGTTTGTGCGGCTTCGCTTCTTAAAAATCCATGCTTGATTGATGGTGGTGGCCTCAATAGTGGATCTTGGGCAGTATATGTCGGGAAACTAAGGAGTACTTTCTTTCTGCAGTCTCCGACAGAACTGAAGCAACATTAATTAGCGTGATTTAAAGAGTATGTTAGGCCTGGAACCCTCATTATTTCTGACTGTTGGAGAAGCTGCAGTAATATATCAAACGTTTCTGGTTACAGATTTAAACAACAGACTGTGAACCACAGAAACTGAAGCTCACACCAATATTATTGAAGGTCTTATCCTACAGAACGTTCAGCTAAATCCTCCGTTCAATCCCGTCCTGCTAGGCCCCGACCATTCTCTTTCTTTATACCTCATATATTTTTATCATTCTGTTTATTAATATCATTTATAACTGTTATTGGTACTTACTCTGTTGTTGTTATAAGAAGAAGTTGGTCGGGGTCAATGAGACAATACAATACACTAATAAGAGTAAATTATTTTATTGTGCGTCAAAGGGCAGAGAGCCATTCAGCCAAGCACCAAGTTATTAGTGTGTTCTTCATTTAAAAAAAAAATGAATATGATGAATATGTAATTATTTACACGTGATTTTGACTATGCTGAAATGTTGGGATTTGACAGTAACGTGGTTTCACCCAGCGACCGATGATATAGTTTATTAAAAAACAAATTGTTTACTCTAAATTATTATATAGGGTAATTGCAATTAGTAGAATGAGATGTGATATCATTACAATGCAGTTATTATTTAAACATGGGACACTTTACATAAATTAAAAATTTGATGAATGCGTCAAATGCCTTATAAATCATAAAATTTGATTTACACTGCTGTTGTCTGCTTATCTTATAATTTTCAGATTAATTAAAATAACAATAAAAATCTATCAAGCACTTCTAGCATTGGAAGTGTTTACTGTGAAAGATGTTAGATTCGACAACAAAAAATATAAAGCTCTCTGGGACAAACTAACAGATGATGAAGCCGAAATATTTTATGTGCAACCACCTTTTAATTTGACTGCGCAACAAGTAATATTAATTATGCATAAAGGAGTAAAAAAATATTTTTTAAAAGAAAATTTAGAAGATCAGGAATATCATAGGCTAAAACTGAAGAGGTACTGTAGCAAATTTTGTTAGTTACAATATTATTAGATTTTTAAACTGTCATTAAGCTGAATTTTATTTTTCAGATTATATTACCTGGACCGATTAGTGAGAGGAATTCTTATTAGTGCATTATGTATATCAATTTATAAATTGATAAATGTAGCAATATATAGATATGTTTTATAGATTCTAATACAAAAAATATGTATTGTACAATAGTTAAAATAATACATGCTTTGACAATTTGTTTATTTCATAATCATTCTAAAAAATGATGAAGACATGAGTGGATGAAGGTGGTATGATTTAAATTTATGGACATTGTTTTTTCTTATGAATGAATGTACTATGTGATTATCTTCAGCTTGTAATATTAACAACCCAAGATTCTTAGTTGACTTCATGATTTCTTAAATAATTAGATAGATCATGTCTTAACAAAATTACATTAAAATCTTCACTCGTCATTTTCTCAAAACTTTAAATTAGCATAACACTCTTATCCACCATGTCTTCAATTATAATAAATAAAAACCATTAATTTATTTTAAGCAATAAAAATTTGTATATAAACATCAGGTTGTATCACCTAAAACATCAGTTTTAGAAAAGGACTAACAAATTTTGAGTGAACACAATAAGGATTAATGAATTATTGAATTAGTTATTGATTTTTATTATTTATGAAATCAGATGAATTATACAATGAAAGCAAAAAAAAAAAAATCCGAATACTACTGTTAAGATATCATTTACAGTAATAAGGCTGTTCCTGGATAGTGGAAACCGGGGTTCACACAAATAATCTTCATAATAACCAACTCAAAAATATGGCATAGCATTCATTACCCGTCACTAGTAGTTTCAGTTTTCAAACAAATATAGGGTGTTAAAAGAGCTAATTGTAAAATGTGTCATTTTTATTTGGAAAATAAAAAGAAATTTGACTCTTTTGAGCACATTTCAATAAACTTCAGGTAGATTGAAAATTATTGCAGAACAATGAATTTCGTAATCGTGGGCTATTTTGGCCCATGCGTAAGAAAATAACCAAACAATCCATGATCATCTTCCTAATATAGCTTCAGCTAGGATACACCTCCAAGAAGGTAACAATGAATGCCATGTGGTTTATATTCATTACTTGCCAACTAATTAACAACTAAGTAATTAGTTGCCAACTAATTATCAGTTAATTTGTTTTAGCTTTCGAGACAAGTGATTTTTCAAACTTTCAACTGCCGAAACTGCTATATATCTTTTACAATTTCAGTAAATACTTTTTTAACTATACCATTCAATACTTTAGTCAGTGGTAAGGTTTTATTTTGCATTAACGTATATGGTTCTACGTTTTACTATTATTTCAATAACCTCAAAATTATGACCAACTATGGTCCAGCTATTTTTGGGCAAAGTTTTTGTATTACGCTGCCGTAATCGCTGTGGCGGATCTACATTATGTGTGGTCCTGGGCGGTACGATATTGCTGGGTCCCCTCTTAGAGCCTCTGTCGAGATAGCCTCTCCCCACCCAGCAAAAGTAAAAAACACAGCCTATAATAACGCGCTTTTAAAATGTTGTGCTCCTCATGATGGCCAAGAATTAAATAAGCTCAGTGGAGGGCTGAGTTGTGGTCGAAGTCCACCCATTATAATATGAATATTAAAAGTAATAAAAATATTGTATCAATCTTTTGACAGAATTAGAACATCTATATGAGCTTTCAAAATGATATACTTTCGATTTTGGAGCACACTCCTATCATTTCCAACAACCCATTAATTCATGATAATCATAAGAAAAATGTTCAAATAAATGCATTACATAATACAATGCATTTACAAGGTAATGTATCAAATAAAAATTCAAGAATAAATTGTTAAATTAGTTAATAGTTATGTGCATTTCAATTATTGAGCTGTAACTCTTTTGTAATAAAACAACACTTTAAGAGCTCGCAAAATACATATTTTTTGAATATTGAGCGTTACCGTTTCATATCATCGGTACAAAAGAAAACTAAAGTTAACGTAATTGAAATTAATTATTTCTTAGTTGATTATTCTTTTCCTATTAAGGGGCTCGCAAAACACATGCTTTTCGATTATTGAATATTATGAGTTTTTTTAATATTGAAACAATAACAAGTATATCCAGTACAATAGAAAACAATAGCAACCTAGAATAAATGCAATTAACTATATCTCAATTGAATTTCGTTTTCCAATTTAAGAGTTGCCAAAATACAGATATTTCGATTATTTAGCTGTAAACCTTTCGTAATAAAAAAATTGCATGTATTACCGAAACATGAGAAAATTATACTTAAAACAGATGATATAAACTATTCCTCAATTAAGTCAGATATCATGCACCTGTTTCCTCGAATGGGTACACACAGTAACAGGGGCCTTTTGAATAAGAGATATTTGGAAAAACCAACTTCAAAAGTATTGCACCCTAGCTGTATTGATTATTGAAAAGCCGACACAAAAGATTGGTCCTGTTTATTAATTGAAACAATCTCATCTTACAAATGTTTGCAATTTCACATGAATTTTCTAGCAATGTAATATTTTATTTTATTTTTTACAAACTACTTTCATTTCGACGATAAATTGCATTTAATTACTTAATAGATTTGAGATATACTGCAGCAAATTTTACAGGAATAAATTGGGCCGGAACTAGACAGGAGCAAAGTGGGATCATGCCCCTACCGGCAGAATTTTGAGGGCGGCAAATATCAAGCGAAATTTTTATTTAGTTTAAGTAAAAAAAAAATTGTTTCTCCTGTTCGATTATTTTGAGCTTTATTAAGATAAAAAAATTATGATATTTATTCTGAAATATATTGCCTAAAATACTATTATTACAGTTCTAAGCGGTTGAATTTGATTGGAGGGGGGGTGAGAAAGAAGGGTTGGTAATATTAAGTTTTCCCAAATTGCAAGTAATCCTTGCTTATACTCTACATGATAAAAGTAAAAATGAATCAATGCATTAAAATATAAAGGTAAATTAAATATGATGATAAATTAAGAACATCTTAAAAAAGTGTTGCAGTATGAATATTGAAAAATATTTAACAAAAAGCATTATGTAATTAAACATTGTTCGCAATCACGATTATAAATATTCATATTTGACTATTTAAATTAAAATAAATAAATTCATACTCACACTTGTAAACACAACTACTAAATTCGTATTTTTTTTTTAAATATTAACGTATTGGTATTTATAATGCATTATTATTGTATTTGGAATTTATATTCGTATAAAGGAATATAAAATAGTCCCAACACAGCTTAAAATAAATGAAATTAACTATTTCTCAATTGAATATTGTTTTAGTGTTTATGACCTCGCAAAGTATATGCATTCCGATATTGAGCTACAAGCCTTTCGTGATAAAACAACACCATGCATCTCTGGAACAAGAGAAAATTGTACTTCAAAAAATAATAAAAGCAACTATTTCTCTATTCAGTTGACATCCGCATTATGGTTTTTTTTTTTTTTTTTCTTTCTAGGCCTCCAGAAATTTTATTGAATATACAAATACAAATAATATAATATATACACAAATGTTTCCAGTCCTTTTTTTGCCTCTTGGCATTCTTCTTCTTCTTCTTCTTCGATCTTTCCATTCAAATGGCCAAGTCAGGGAATGACAGAATAAAGTCGGCGGTACTCCTGAGATCCTCCAGGTCGCCGTACAGCTTGGTCACCAAGTCAGTAGGTTGAGGCCACCTCTGCCTCCGTTGCTCCTCCATAATTATGCATGACTGTAGAATATGCTCTGTAGTCTGTTCGCCTCTTCCACATTCACACAAAGGAGTTGGGCCAATTTTAAATTTTTAAATCCTCTTGGCATTTTAAGGTTTTACTGGCTTGGCTCGCTGTATGCGACTGATATTTCATTGTGGCTTTACGCCTTTATTATTTCTTTAAATGTGGACCCCTTCCCTCGGCGAGCTCGTCAACCAAGGGGACACTGCCTTGCCACCTCCCAGGTCTGGGTGGTGGAGCTACATCTCTAAAGAGGGGATTAACACAGTCCTTAAGCCCATCAAAGAACTTGATGTGCCTTCGGCCGATGTACTCAGGCACTGAGGGTAGCTGGAACTCCTTGTGGATGGTGGTGTTTTTGGCCCTTTGGAGGGAAATGCCACGGACGATCCGCCGTAGAGCGGAGTTCTGGTAGCTCTGCAGTCCTTTCAGGGATGTTTTGTACAGATGATTCAGCAGTGGTGCACCATGGAGCATCGTCGGTCGGATGATGGCTTTGTAGATCTGTAGTTTCAGCCGAAGTGAGAGCTGCGGTGACGTTAACAGGTGATAGAGACTATGTGCCTTCAGCCGGGCCAGCTTGATCGTCTCCCTGACGTGCAGGAAAAGGTTAAGTGCCTACCAGAGTGATGCCCAGATAGAGGATGGAGCAAGAGACAGGAAGAAGATCTTGGGAAGAGGTTTCTTCCTCTTCTGAAACGACATCACGATTGCATCCGTCTTCAACGGATTAGCCCTGATGCTGTTTAGCCTGAGGTTTTCAACTATGGCCGCTGAAGCCAGCTCTGCTTTTTTGAGTGCTACGCCGCCGTTGTAGCTGGAGGCGTAGATACCGATATCGTCGGCATAGGCTGCTACTTCTGCTCCTGGACGCTTGACTGAGACCACTGGCGCCGTGAAGACGACGAACAGGATTGGTCCCAGTTCAGACCCTTGAGGTACTCCGCAGATGGTATTGTGTGGAGTAGAGAGGCTCTCACCGACTCGTACAACGAAAGATCTTCCGCTAAGGTAGCATCCAATCAGTCGGCATAGAGTGGCGGGAAACCTGAACTCCTCCAGATGGGGAGTAAGAGTAAGAGTGTGTGGGACACACAGTCAAAGGCCTGCGTGCAATCCAGTGAAATGAACGCCGTAGCTCTATTCTTCTGAAGCTGCTCGATGGTGTGGTTTCTTCTCGCACAATTTATATTTATCCCTAATTAGATTGATCATTCTATGCCATCGGTATTACGCCGTACTGAAGGGAACAAGGCCTCGGGACAAGATGATATCCCGTATGTGCTGATGAAGATGCTTCCCAGGAGGGGTAAAGCCTTTCTGTTGAACATTTTCAACTCATGCCTACGGATCTCCTACTTTCCTAAGGTCTGGAAGCAAGCAATCGTAGTGCCGTAACTCAAGCCGGGGAAGACTGGAAACTCACCGGAGCACTATCGGCCGATCAGCCTCCTATCTCACATGAGCAAGATCTTCGAGCGGCTGATTAACCACCAACTGATGATGCACTGCAGGGAGGAGCACGTCATGGGAGCAGACTGGGTTCCTTCGAGGTGTCTCCTGCGAACACCATCTTGCGAAGCTTGTGGGCCTGAAGCTTAGGAAAGTAGGAGATCCGTAGGCATGAGTTGAAAATGTTCAACAGAAAGGCCCTTTACCCCTCCTGGGAAGCATCTTCATCAGCACATACGGGATATCATCTTGTCCCGAGGCCTTGTTCCCTTCAGTACGGCGTAATACCGATGGCATAGAAGGATCAATCTAATTAGGGATTGATAAATATAAATTGTGCGAGAAGAAACCAGTAAAAACTTTTCTGTTTGATATAATCCATTTAATTCTCGAACTGAAGAAGAATGTATAACATTCGAAACTAGTTTTCAATAAAACATAATTATTGAAATGGCAAATAATTTATCAATCCCTATTTCTCTATTGAATATTTTTTTCCTATTTAAGAGTTTCAAAATACATGAATATTGAGCTGTAATCCTTTCATAATAAAACAACACCACGTATCTCCTGTACTAAAGAAAACTATACTTAAAATAAATTAAGTTAACTATTTCTCAATTAAATACTGTTTTTCTATTTAGGAGCTCACAAAACATGTTTTTTTGAATATTAAGATATAACTCTCTCATCATAAAACAACACCATGTATCTTCGGTACAACAGAAAACTAGACATAACGTAAATGAAATTACTGAAATATCGATATTTATCATAAAATATCAATTGGTTAAAAATAGATATTATACAAACACTTTAATGATTTATTATTATTTACACTAGTTGTACGTTTTCGAAGTCTGTTTTAAAACTGAAAAAAATGCAAGACAAAAAAAAAATAAAGATTACATAAGCAAATACAATCAAGTAAATAAAATACATAACTAGATTTAGATAAAATAAAATAAAATACTTTTAATAATACAACTAACAGTATTTATATGCACACACACACACACACACACACACACACACACACCCATATATATATATATATATATATATATATATATATATATATATATATATATATATATATATATATATAGATAGATAGATAGATAGATAGATAAAAGAACTTTATTCTGGGACTAGGTCCCTTAAGAATAACAAGAAGGAGCCAATAAAACAGTAACATTATCTGGCCATAAGACTATAGAATATAGAACAATTAATTTTTACAATATCTTCTGTAAAATAAATAAGCAAATAAATAGGTTTTTTTTATCGAAAAAATATAATTGATTTGAGCAAAACAAAAAAAAAGAGAAAAAACAAGAAAAAAGTAAAAAAAACAAACAGAGAAAATGAAAAATACAAAAATAATGAATTGATTAGCAAAGTTTGTACATTAAAATCCATTATCCACTTCTGATCCAGATGTAAATCCTAAACTGAAATTTCGCAATTAGAGAGCATCATTTTGGAGAGAAAGAAGGTGTTGGAAAAGGAGGGATTTGAATGAGGATAGAGAAGAAGCATGGCGGATATTAGAAGGAAAGGAATTCCAAAGGGTAGAGGAGCGGGCGAGGAAGGAGCGTTCGAATGTTTTGGTTATATATATATATATATATATATATATATATATATATATATATATATATATATATATATATAATATAGGCCACTAATACAAGGAAAAACGCAGCAAATTATCACACAATGGTTTATTATTTCCACTTGGTAATATTTCCAAAATATCTATTCTGTCCAAGTAAATAAAAATTAAGCAGCAGGGATCACAGGAAAAGAAATGAAAAAGCTTGTTCCAAGAGGATCGCCGTGACGGTGCCGAACTGGTAGTGTTAAGAAAAAACTGTGTCGATGCAAATAGGCTGTGATGGTTAGGACAAGTAATCAGAGGGTAAAATGATACAGAGGAAATATTTGATGTGAACTTCAGTAGGAAGAAAAAAAGGAATGACTAAGGAAGCTAAAGGATATGCAGAAATAATCCAAGGAAGGATAAAGCAGAGAAATACGAGGAAGTCAGAAGCCCAATAGATAAGTCAGGAGGCCTAGGACCACGATGACCAGTCGCCCACAAGTTATCAGACGACTATTATGTTTAACAATTTTATAACTATAATTTTAAACACTAGTTTAATATCAGTAAACTGCCTTCTCAGGGCTCTCTAATGTCTTAGACCATACATATGGGAATCCTTAGCATGTGGTAACACCTTGTCACTGCCAGTGTCGGCTGACCACAATTACATCATATTATGACAGAATAAAATTTTAATGCTGAAAATTGCGTTTATTGCTGTATTACTGAAAAAGAAAAGGAAAACATTGTTACTTCCTGATTCCGATAGTTATATGAATATAATGTATTTTCTCTTATTGTGTTAGAAAAAATTAATATTGCATATAAAATTTATCAATATTGATTTTATTTTCGAAAATGAAGAAACAATTATAGTTTGATACTTTATAAATTGTATAATTATATGATTGGTTTAGCTAAGAAATTATATCAACATATATTTAGTAATATGATTAATTGATTGAGGAGAAATATGAATGAGAAAGAATAAAATATTATTTAGCGATTAATCACTATTGTATTTAAAAAAATATATATATTAATAAAAGAAAAATATTAACTATATGTATAAATAAAAAGCAAAATTATAAGTGGAAAAAAGTAAGGTTTGATTAAATAATGTATTATTGTTTATTTTCTGATAAGTAATACAAGTATCTTTATAGAAATATCGATACTAAACTATATTATTTAACTTTGTACCAAGTATAGGTATTATTATTATTAAATGCAATGAAAATTAAAAATGAGAAAGTTAGATTAAATTATTTATTGATAATAATTATTAAATAAGCTATAAAAGTGTTATTTTATTATAGAATATCGTTTCAAAACGAGTCTACAGTTTGTACAATTTGAATAATAATTTGTGTAAAACAAAAAAGGCATTATTATTCATATTATATTAGGCAATAAACAACTTACTTAAAAATATAAACTAGGATTATAACTTTATAGTACTTCTCTAGGTATAAAAATTATGACTAATTGTTTGGGATTATAATATTAAACTATATCACCTTAATATGCTAGAAATAAAGTAAAGTCAAAAAAACAAAAAAAAACACTATTATTAATAAAAAAGGGAACTAGATACTATTTTTCCGATAAAGCAACAAACATAGAAATGAAACTAAGTTAATATATATTATATATTAATAGTGTATAAACATATGTTAAATATTAGAATACTAAGTTAATAAGAAGGTATAATTGTTTATTGTATTTATACATTTATTCTATTAAGTTATCCTAATTCATTTGTGTTTATTTACCACTCGTATGTTATAATGATGTTCAAGTTAAGATTATCCACTATAAAGGATGATAAAGCTAAACAATTAATATCCTCTAGAATAATTATAAATATAAGTAAAATATTATTTGTATAGCATATAAAACATAATAACATTATATAAAACATCAGTATGTTAGTAAAATACTATACTTGTATCATATAATAGAAACTGATGACTATAACTTATGAAGAAAGGATTCATGAATGTAAAGAGTAACCATTATTGTAATCTATCTTTAAGGAATTCTAAATCACAAAAGTTACAATTTATAACCAATGTAAGCATAGTTATAGACAAAAATGTAATCTACATACCCGATCCTAACCTCAGGAACCTGATTCATATTTCCTCACATTTTGATAGTAGAGCTTAAGAAACTCTATCCAAAGATGAATTAATGTCTCGGGATTTAATATATTATTAATAGCTTCGGTGGACCTTGCTTTTGAGGGGAGGGACGAGTTATCAGACGACTATTATGTTTAACAATTTTATAACTATAATTTTAAACACTAGTTTAATATCAGTAAACTGCCTTCTCAGGGCTCTCTAATGTCTTAGACCATACATATGGGAATCCTTAGCATGTGGTAACACCTTGTCACTGCCAGTGTCGGCTGACCACTGCCCAAAGATCTTTTGTCTCCTACCGGAAAGCCTGTCAAGCTCTCTCTTATATTCAACAGTTTATTGCTACCATATTCTAGTTCAGATGTCAATTGTATATTTTAACTGAACCGTCAGAACAGCCCTCACAAGAACTTCACATGAGCTTCCAAGAATTGTTCCCAAATAGGCCACCCAGAATTTAGGTGTAGAGGAAATTATCCCCCTCTTTCTTCTCCTTGCAACTTCATCCCCTCTCTATTCTCATCCCTATAAAGCCTTCTCTAAGATTCTATATTTGACATTCCATATCAGAGTTAGCCATGATGTAAGATAGGTTAGATATTGTAACTTAGTTTGTAAGAAGCATTATAAATGTCATTGTAACATTTTGTTTAGACAATAAAAGTATATCTTAAAGTCTTCACTGTTGTGTGTTCGTTAATTCACAGAATCAGTCTACGAAGTTTATTACGCTATATCTCAGATAATACTGGTCCGATTTAAATGATTTTTTTTTTTCATTTATTTCACCAGCTTTCGTATTAATACAATAAAAGCATCAAAAAAGATTTGTGGACAGGTCGTCCTGGCGTGACCTGCGACATTGGTACCAAATCTCTTATATTGGTACCAATAACTTTATAAATGACCGAGTTATGGGCATATAAGATCTTAAATCGGCCGCCATTTTGAAACAAACAGACTGATGGTAATATCGAGTTCCGAGGATCATCGTGGGGTGACCTGTGGCATTGGTACCGAATCTCAAAAAAATTGGTTCAGTAGTCTCGGAGAAAAGCCGCGGACGGCGTACGGCGGACGGACGGATATGTTTTAATTCGATATTTGGATACCACGAATATTGAAACATGGGGGGTTACATAAATTTTTTCCTTGGTCGATTCCAATGGTCTATTATTGATAATAATAAACCAAAAATCCGTCCGTACGCCCTACGCCGTCCGCGGCTTTTCTCCGAGACTTGAGATTCGGTACCAATGTCAAGTGTCACCCCAGGTTGATCCTCGAAACTCGACATTACCATGCGTCTTTTTGTTTCAAAATCGCGACCGATTAAATATCTTTTAAGTCCATACCTCGACCATTTATAAAGCTAGAGGGGAAATGTAAAAAACAAAAGTATTTTGAAATCAGCATACCTAGGCATTAAAATAATAATAATAAAAAAAAAAACGAAAAAAAAATCTATATCTGTATATGCTTTGGTTTATCATTTTCAATAATATACCTTTAGTATCGACGAAGGAAAAAAATTTTGTAACCCCTCCCTCTCAAAATTTGAGGTCTTACGTTTCTAGATATTAGCATCCAAATATCGAATAAAAAAAAATCTGTCCGTCTGCCGTCTACCGTCCGCATCTTTTCTCCGATACTATTTTACCCTTTTTCTCGAGATTCGGTACCAATGTCACAGGTCACCCCAGAATGATTCTCGGAACTCGATTGTTTCAAAATGGCGGCCGATTAAAGATCTTATAAGCCCATAACTCAAGCCCATAAATTATTATTTTCAATAATAAACCTTTGGAATCGACCAAGGAAAAAGTTTTTGTATTCTTTTTCGTATCACGGTTTAATCAGATTAGCAATAATATAAGGAAAAAAAAAACAATCAAACTCCACCTCCTTGTTCCTCTTTGGACATTTTGCGGCGAACTAATTTTATCAATCCTTGGAGGTTGAGCATGATCTTGGCCGAATCGCCTCCTTGCACAACCGTTGGCCTAGAAACAGTACGGTCCTTACCAGGTACTGAACCCAAGACCCTTATCGGGCTGTATTGGTACAGGTTTTTTTTTCATAGTTTATGGATGTAACTCGTCTGTGCTCTTTGGAGATTATAATCAGATTTTTTAACCTTTGTTATAAAGAGGAAAAAAATTAAAGCATTCCAGTATAAATAAAATATTTATTTTTTACGACTCAATATAAGTTCTATAATGTATTTTAATGCGAGAAACATGAACCTGATTTCGGTTATGCAAAAAATAATTATAAATTTGCTATAACAATAAGTTTCTAAATATGGCTGATCTTGTTCGAATAGCTGTTTGGGCATTCCTAATTGCAGGCGTTGAAAAGAAGGTGCTGATTTTTTTATTGTCTTTGTTTCTGTTGAAATTAAATTATAACTATGAATACTTCATATATTTGGGCTAGCGCTTCGAAAAATATTTTTTTCTAAGTTTGATTTTTATTTTCGGGATTAGTCACTTCGCAATAATAAGTTGCTAAGTGAAAAACTTCAATAAATAATAAAACTTTCTTAGTAGGTGACATCATGATAATAAAATAAAAATAAATTAACTCATAGAGAATAACTGGAGACCATGTCTGACAAGACGTCCACATTAGGCTGATCGGCCACCGAAAGCTGATCTGAGCTGAGCTGAGCGCAACCGATTGCGTAGTGGACCCCGTCAGCAATTTGCCTTGCATTGGTATCGTTCTCATATTCCATATGACATTTTTAAAAAATCACAAAGTTGGCCATGTCGGAGTTGAAAAGAAAAATCGAATGTTTGTACCTTAGTTCGGAATCTGATGATGCCTTGGTCCATCGAATTTACTTATATGGCATCATGTTTTATGGGAACCTGCAAAAAAAAGTTGCAAAGTCTCTACTTAAAAAGGAGGAATGATTGTGGAGAATTTAACACCCTTTTCAATGATTTAACAGGAGAACAATTTAGAGATTACATTGAAGAAAAGTGAATAATTTTAAGGAAAATTTGGTCCTGGTTAATCGTGCTGTTCTACATCATTTTTGTCCAGGACATCATTCAGTTATTATAAGGGTAATAATGAGGAACCTCAGGGTATTCGTTCAAGATGGAGTGGTTAGCTGCGGGCTGGTCAAGATTAGTGAATACAGGAGCGGAATTTGATGCTGGCGACAAAGGGTTGCAGAATGCATTGTTTCTGTCCTGGGTGACGGTAATGGTACATTATACGATCGGATGAAGGATGTTGTTGAGTATCCGTTGCAACAGAATTTTGCAGAAAACAGAGTACTGAATTTCTTCACTACTTTGACTCTCCTCACTATTGGTTGTCCGTAGTCTGTCCTTTATAAATGGTTGCAAAACCGACATTTGCATTTCATACTTCCATTGACACGTAGATGAAGCGTTTAGCGATGAAACGTCCTTCAGCCTTTTTCAAATGTTCTTGGCTGCATCTCCTGCAACAACACTAAATGTGTGGATTATTTTATTTGTTCATATTGAATTTCTTGTAATGCATACATCAATTCTAGAAAATGAAGGCAATTATTATCGAAAATTTTCAATATAAATAATTTGTTGAAATATTAAAGAATATTGTAAAATGAACTCCCCAACACGCCTAGTTTCATTAATTTAGTGTTTTTGTTTTGTTTCATTCATGACTTTAATCATTTTTATGTTAAATTATATATCAGATTAAAGAATACTCACACAATTGCGGCATAAATATCAAAAGATACAACAGGCAACTTAATAAACTGCTTCGTACAGTACTCACTGTTGTTCAAGCAGCACCGCACAGTGGTGTGAGTGGAATCACATCGTGCTCAAAACTTTATTTTTGAATTATTGTGATTTTGAAAAAATTATCATATTTGAAGGAACTAGAGACTCAAAGATCGAACCTGAGAACGCAAATAAAAGGTACCTTGACTACATAACATGTGATAGTGATTACATCACTAAATCCATATTTTTTTTTAACAGAGGCCATGAAAATAACCCAAGGATGAAATGCGTTTTTTTAGTACTTGCATTTTTGTTTGTTTTCTAAAATATTATAATATAAATATTTTCTCTTATTATTATTTTCCTATTACATAACTTGAGACACCGACATGAGATTTTATGTGACTTTTTAGGCAACATTTAAATGTCATAATAAAGGTTCATGTCAATTTTCAGCTCAGTATCTTCCATTCCGAGGTTTAGCCTTTTTTCACCTTATTTGACTTGGGAACACTTAATTCAATAAAATAGATTGATTGTCCTTCTACATTTTTTGTTTGCTTTCCTACTGCTATCAGGAGTAGCATTTTTATTTTTATTTAACAACAATATTTTGTGAACTTCAAAGATCGAGAGTTGAATTACGAAATTAGCTATTTTTTAAGAATTGTTTGACAAATAACGCAGAAAAAAGTACGAATTAATGCAATAAATCCAATTAACAGCCAAATGTCATGCCAAAAGTTATGAATCATTGATACTTTCAATATCAACTTTAAAGTAACAAAATTTTATGATGCAATATTTAGATAAAAATGAGGAATCCGTTAGGGGAACAGCTCATCACTAGTGTGGATGGCACGAATTGGCAATGACAAATCCCTTTGATGTGTGAAAGAAAAACTCTCGGAACGGTTAACATCACCTCTACATCAGTGACAAATCATTTGATAAATCGTTTGTAAAATTGTTCACCACTGTTGAGGATTGGAGTATTTGTGATTGTTGGAGCATTGGTGAAAGTGCTGGCCGTTGGTTGCGTTGGCAATTGCTTTGGCCGTTCCCGAGCGGTTTTCTTTTACACATCAAAGGGATTTGCCTATGTCATTGCGTGCCATCGCCACCAGTGATGAATTGTTTGCCCAACGGGTTCCTTATTTTTATCTAAACATTTGATTTTATAATTGTTGTTACTTTAAAGTTGATATTGAAATAATCAATAATTCATAATTTGATAACTTTTGGTCGTAAATTAGATTTATGGTTTTGATTCATACTTTCTTTTTGCCTAACTTTTGTTTTTAAACTACACATTTTCATATATATTTGGCAAAAGATTCGTCAAATGGTTTTCCATGTGTGAGGATGCCACATTTGTTCTTCCCTATTTCAAACTTTACAAATATTGGACAAGTTGTTTGACAAACGATTTGCCTCCGGCTTGACAGAAAACCGCTCGAGAACGGTCAAGGCAAACATCGACCAATACTTTGACCAATGCTCCAACAATCACAAATACTCCGATCCTCAACAGTAGTGAGCAATTTTACAAACGATTTATCAAATGATTTGTCACTGATGTAGAGCTGATGTTAACCGTTCCGAGCGGTTTTCTTTCACACATCAAAGGGATTTGTCAATGCCAATTCGTGCCATCCACACTAGTGATGAGCTGTTCCCCTAACGGGTTCCTCATTTTTATCTAAATATTGCATCATAAAATTTTGTTACTTTAAAGTTGATATTGAAATTATCAATGATTCATAACTTTTGGCATGACATTTGGCTGTTAATTGGATTTATTGCATTAATTCGTACTTTTTTCTGCGTTATTTGTCAAACAATTCTTAAAAATTAGCTAATTTCGTAATTCAACTCCCGATCTTTGAAGTTCACAAAATATTGTTGTTAAATAAAAATAAAAATGCTACTCCTGATAGCAGTAAGAAAGCAAACAAAAAATGTAGAAGGACAATCAATCTATTTTATTGAATTAAGTGTTCCCAAGTCAAATAAGGTGAAAAAAGGCTAAACCTCGGAATGGAAGATACTGAGCTGAAAATTGACATGAACCTTTATTATGACATTTAAATGTTGCCTAAAAAGTCACATAAAATCTCATGTCGGTGTCTCAAGTTATGTAATACCACTCCCATCCATACATTTATGTTGAACTGGTATTGGAAGGAGGATGGCCTAACAGCATGGGGATTATCCTCCGCCTAGACATGACTATTGCGGGCATTAAAAAGCCCCCCACGCGTAAATGTTGCTTCATCAGACCACAAAACACGTCTAGGGAACCAGCGGTCTTCCTGGCACTGGTCTGCAAACCATTCGCAAAATTGTCTCCTAGCTACCATGTCTCTATCCAGCAATTCTTGAACCGGGCTGAGGTGGAAGGGATGGGATAAAATTCGGTGCACTGAGCTGTGGGGGATCCCAAGTTGTGCTTCTGCTTCACGAACACTAGAAGAGGGGTTTTCATCAAAAAAATTCAGCACCTCTTCCTCACGTTCAGCATCCTGGACATCCCGTGCCCCGACAGGCTGTTTCGGCAGCGATCCGGTCTCCCTCAGGGTACGAAAAGTAAAAGAAAACGTTCTGCGATCCGGCAACCGTCTGTCTGGGAAACGACGACCGTATTCACGGACAGCTTCCGAGGCATTTCCATCGGCAAAGCCATATACAAACACAATATCAGCGTATTCTTCAGTTGTGAAAAAATTAGGCATGTTGCTGAAAGCAAGTGCACCTCACCACTAGTAAAGTGATAATGAATGGCCATTTGATACTGGGAGCGAGTCTCGAGCTAGACAAGCACAGACAGGATTGGTTGACTAAAGGTATGAGCTTATCTTTGATCTATTTTTAGATATGAAAGTATTAGAAATATTGTTATTATTATTATTCAATAAAAGTTGTTTTGGGTTGGACCATGCCACATTATTGTAAACCTAGATTTTGCTCATCTTGGTGTGAGCCTCTTCAAGGTTAATATCGTAATGAAAAAATAAATAAATTGGAAATTAAAGTTTTTTATACAAAACCTTTATTTTTCTGGGTGAATGGGGTATCATTTTAAAGCTTATGAATTGATGCAACTTTTGACCCAGAGGCAAACCTCTGCGCCTAAAATTGGCTGTGCTAGAAAAGTGTAAACACAATCAGAAAATACTAATTTTTAAATTTTTAACTGCTATTAATTACTGTATACCACTTGTGTGAATAAATAAAATTTTAAAGGGGGGTGTTCCTTATAGGAAATTTAATGTAGTTTTTGAAAATATCCTCGTTTTTTACGATACATCAACCAGAAATTAAATAATTACAGTTTTTCACTAAAAAATCGTGTATTTTTAAAAATACACAAAAAATAGGATATCTCTTTGATGGGTTAAGATAGAAATTTCATTTCTGCGCCATTTAACTACAAATGACTTCTAGAATAACCTCCTAAAGTATTGACATCACGAGGTGGGACACCCTGTATATATAATTATACTGACAAAGAAATGAAATGAAAAAAACAAAAAAAAAACAAAGAAAATAAAAATATAAAAATAATGAAACAATACAGAGTTAAAACAACATCAAAAACGATTACTCACTACTAAACCGAATTTCATGGTTGCAAATATAAAAATCTGGCGCATCACACAACTTTACTTACCCCCTTTCATAATTAGGTATCTGTTTTCTAAAATAATTTCAAGGAATTCAAATAAACATTACTCGAAATATTTTCAGCAGCATGCATTTCATTATGTCTTTTCTCACAAAAATGCAAAAAATGTTTTTTTAAACAATTAGTATTACAATTCTTATAATTCTGTATTATAATACTTTTGGTTTTAGTTAGTATAGTGCGAGAACGAACTGTTCTGTTTGATATAATCTACTTAAACCTTGGTGAGTACCAATATATATTTAATCTCTTGTCTTAATTAAATTCATAATTCATAAATGTTTTATAACACTAATTTGTATTATATTTAATTTAAAATGTATAAATATAGATATTTTGACGACATATAACTTAATATCTAATATTAAGTTAATATTATTATCTAATATATAACTTAATATTTTGTGTGTTTTTAAAACTGTAGATGAATTTTTCAAATCAATTAGATATTCCAATGTATTAATAATTAAATATTTGGTGTATCCACTTAGACAACTTCCCTTCTTTCCTACCACTTTCATGTAAATTTCACACGAGTTATTTATTTTCACCTATTTTTTAGTCATATTATCCCCGAATAAAATAGACTATTGCACTGGGTCTAAGGTCGGCGGTGAGGGGCGGAACTGCGTTTTCTATCCGTTTCATAATCCCTAGAGCACGGTTATGGAAGTTTTGGGGATGTCGGAGGTATATAAATATTTTTTTTCCCACTATATTTGAGCACCTCCAGCGGTCCCCTTTGGGTCAAATGAGCTGAAAGTAGGTATGTAGGTTTTTCTTCCAGGCAGAACGATACATTAAAGAATGGGTAAATTCCACTCAAAATTTCAGTATGTTTACCTAAATTTTCGGCGTTTTTTAAGTTTTGCGCAATTACTACAGCTCCACCAAATTAGTTTATAGGGTTAAAAAAAATTATTTGAATTGAGTTGGTGTTAGGGAAGTATCTTTTTGGAACTCAACTTGGTTCTCCCTCCCATGAGTTTTTCGATTTTTTAAATATTTGCACACGTCTAAAACTCCTCCAAATTGAGTTAGACGGCTGAAAACCTGTTGTATTTTAAAGAAAATTAAATTACCTATATACAAAAGAAGTTTCATCGAAATCGGGCCAGCAGTCGTATGTATAAGCTTACAAATCCATCGGTTTTTAGTTCGAATCCTGGTTCCTGATATCTTCAGGTATTTAATCACCCCTCACCCAGGCCAATATTATAAAAATGAGGTAAGGTTAATGTTTAAGACTGAATCATAATAGATATTAATTTTTTATAACAGTAGGCTTAAACTTTCCTCCAATCAAGTGGTAATTCCTGGCTGGGTCTATTGCATTATGAAGTAATTTATTTTGTTTTTTGGCATGAGGTGAGCAAAATTGTACAAACATTTTTTCTACTTATTTGGATACGCAATAATCTGATGTTGGATTTATATACTGAAACATATATATATAACAAAAAATATAGCAAAAACCTAAACAATGAAATAGCTTAAATCAAATATTTATCAGGTAATACTGCGATAATAAAGCCTTCGCAATCCAATATAAGTTTTTTTTTTTAATGAAAAAAAGTAAAATACAATTTTTATTCTGTAACATACATACCTAACATATATTATTTAATATTGAAATATTATTAAATCCGAAATCATACGAAAATGGAATGATCTAATATTTATCTTTATTAAAAAGTTCTCAAGTACGCGTATTTAAGCTAATATCATTTCGTATTAACATATCATTAACTTTAATATTTAAATCGTGAATTGCAGAAACTGCACATGTCCAATTCTATAAAATTTTCAGGTGTTTGATCTCGAGAGCTGATTTTTTTTTTCTTTAGCGATTAAATCATAATTATCTGATTACAACAACAAAACTAATAATTTTCACCATAGTTTGCTTTTAAAAAATATTTACATTTAGTGGACTTGTATGGTTTCTGTAATTCATTGAAATACTTGGGTATTCTGCACTTTTAAAGTCATTAGTTTATCATAGACAAAAATAAATGATACAATGTTGCATAAACTTAAAATGGATAGATAATGAAGATATGTATAAAACATAGCATTACAAATCTTATTATTCTTTTTTTCCTTCTTCTGTGTTGGGAAGGGCAAATACCTTTGAATGGAATTAATGTACCTCCTCATTTCTTGGAAGACATGGTTTAACTTTTTTAATACTTTTCTTTTTTTTTAAATCAATGCAGATACAATTGTGTTGGTATGCCTTGCTGGGTTCTTGAGGAATAGTTTCAACTTATTTTACTAAAACAAATGTGAGAGATTCCAGAGCAGCAATGCACTTTTTTACTCTCACTGCATCAACAGTTTGTTTAGAATATTTAAATTACAGATACTACAGTATGGTGAATGTCATTTTTTGTTTTAGTAGTATTTTCTTACCTTTTGTTTTGGCGGATACTACTTTCATACCGTAAAATTTAGGCCACTACTTTTTATAATCCTATACGTTAACTCGAACTTCTTGTTCGAATTTCTTGTTCTTATAAATCATTAAAAAGTTAAGTTTTCGTATTGCTTATATGGAAAAATACGATCTTCCATTCACAGTTTTCTTGTACATGAAATACGACATGAAAATCTCAATCCGAAGGGAGATAAGAGACCATTCTCTAGGGGAAATAATGCACTATCCACCTTTAGCGATTGACATTAAAATAACTCTTGGATGTTTGGACTTGTGATGTTTCTGCAATTCGCGATTCATTGAACATTAACATAAGTGGCTGTTTTTGGCAGGTTCATTACCAGAAAAGGCTCAGGTACCATTCGATGTTTATTCCGACTTTGGTACTAATTTCGTTGGGACAGCTGGGCTGAAGGAACTGTACCACTAGTATGGAAATAAAACTTCTCAAACAGCGGTTCAGCATCATGCCAGTAAGGCACTTTAACCATCCGACTCTTGGAGGCCATAGTCAAATCTGTCAAGTCTCACCCCAAAAGTACCCTAAGGAATTGTTCATTTCACTTTGAAGACTATCTACCGTATTCGCCAGAATTGAAGTGATAATGAACTCCAGACCATTTTGTTCTCTGAAATCTAAACTTTATGACTGTCAGATCATGATTATCAAACACCGGAACACTTCCTCATCGGTTTCGTGATTATAGCCCATCCAGAAAGGGACATAAGTGATGTAAGATCTAAGTTATAATATATAAGATGTAAGATAATTATAAGACTAACTCGATGGAAACATTCAAAATTCTGATCAAACATTTTGGAAACATTGGTCCGAAAATTACATAAACACCCTTCAAGATAGAGTTAAGTGGACAAATAACATACCTCCTATTCGTGTAGATGATTTGGTGTTGTTACAGGACCCTCACACTCCATCTCTTCGTTGAGTTAACAAAGTCGATGGATGTAAGCTTTAAAAATAACTTGTAAACTGTTTAATAAAGTTATTTTTAAAGCTTACATCCATCGACTTTGTTAACTGGCGCTCGAACAGGACAGCATCCACCTACATTTCACATGTAGCTCTGATCGCTGCTTCAGAAGAACTTTGAAGGACTTGCAAATTCTCCACTGCTCTCAGGTTTTATTTGCAAGTCGGCCCACTTATCTAAGGTACCCTACCTTCAAGTTCTACACTCTGGATGGACCCACTGACATCAAGTACCCGGCAGAAGAAATCGATAACTGCACAGCACCCATCTACATCACCTGTAGCTCTAATCGCTGTTCAGATGAACTTTGAAGGACTTGCAAATTCTCCACTGCTCTCAGGTTTTATTTGCAAGTCGGCCCACTTATCTAAGGTACCCTTGCTTCAAGTTCTACACTTCGGACAGACCCACTGACCTGTCAGGTTGACATCTCAGGTATCTGTCTACTTCTCTGCTGGATCCACTGACCTCTGGAGGTGTCCAGAAAAAGATAACAGATCGATGAGTCGTAAGTTGAAGATTTTACTTTATTTTTTAGTTGCAAGAATTACATTTTTGTTTAGTTTAAATAAATTGCTAAATTATGTCATAAAATATTTAATAAGAAAGCAATTTGAATAATTTATTATGTTTTTGAAATGAAGGAAATTTGCTAAATGAAGCATTTATTGTGATTTATAATTCATTGTGAGTGAATTTTAATTTAAATCGTGTTAAGGTTATTATAATTGAAGTAATATAAAAAAAAAATTAAAACTTGCTTGTTACAAGTTGATAAAATCATTATTGAATTGGTTAAAGATTTAAAGTTTTCTTAATTTTATATAAAGTATTCTTAATGAAAAACAAATAATTTGCTATTTGAATATAAATAAGAATTAATAAGTAAGGGAATAATTATTTTTTAAATTGTAATAATTTATAGTTCATAAATAATTTAAGAAATATGGCATCCTTAATGATGATATGAAATAATGCAGTAATATTCCATTTTTTGATGGTGAATCAGATATGATTTGAAGAATTTTATAAATGTCATGAAATGAATTTTAGAAAATATCCCTAAATAGTAAATAATAAGGTTAAACGAGTTTTTATTTTCAATGTAAATTTAATTTTTTAATATAATTTTTATATATCTGGTTTTTTACATATTCGTTTAAAATCATAAATTTGCCATAAGAAATCAGTTAGCACCAAGAGCATCCCAATAATAACATCTAGAGAAACGATGGACCAATTAATTTTTGTTTTTTTTATCCTAGTTGGATTTTTTATAAGTAATAATAAGGGAATAATTACCCTCAACTGGAGTAGACATATGTCCTCTATATACCCCTAAAGTGGGATTGTTACTTAGCAATTTTTTGTAAAAGGGAAAAACCCTTAATGTGGAGTTGCCATAAAGCCTCCCTTTATCCCTAAGGTGGGATTAATATTTTTTAATGGTAAGAAGATAGAAAAATCTTCTCCATTCACCCAGAGTACTGTGGATGTATTTAAATTGGTCCAAACGGTTAAAGGTTAAAATCCTATAATTTTAACGGGATGTTAAAGATGTTATTTTAATTTTATTTTATTTTAATAAAGAGTTATTAACTCTGTGCATTAACACCATGATAGGCAAAACCAACTCTTTTTATTGACCAAATTATCAAGAATTACTAACCAATGCAAGTAGCTCACCAGTCCAGATGACATAATGTTTTAATTGATCAGCAGTCTGTATAAACGACCTGGTTTGTTGCAAGCATTTTCTGACAGCCTTAAATTACGGAGTATCATCCATTTAATTAACAATGTTAGAATGAATATGATAAATATATATAAACAGGGGGAAAACATGAGAAAAATTTAAAAAGGAATTTGCCCTTTAAATCTTAAAAAGGATAATAAATTAAATCTTTAGCCCTAAACAATTAAATATTTAAGGATTAGTGTCTTTTTAATATGATTAGGTAAATAAATAAGTAATTAGAATAGCATATAATGTAAATGAACGTCTACATTGTAATCTCATATTTAATCAAAATTTAATGTTTTATTAATGAAACATAAACGTATCAAAAATGAAAAATTATTTAGTTAGCTATAGTTTATAATTATAGATAAGTAAAATATTTAAGTGTTGTATATCCTTATAAAAATTTATGCATTATTATTATTATTTCTATTATAAACAAATTTATAATTTGATGTGTTTTAAAATATAGTAATGAGTTTTTATTTGTAATTAGAGTTTAGTGTAATTAAATCATTAATCTGTTAGTTAAAAATAATTATGTTAAAGAATTGGACATAACATTTTCTCATAAAATAAAACTTGGAATAAGCTAATATGTATAGTGGATTTATTAATTTATAACTTATATGTTTTTGGATATTACAGGTCTAATATTAGAAAGTTTCAAGTTGGTTTAAATGTATAATTATTTCTCATATATATTTAATTATCTTTTAATTCTACCATTTACTTATTGTAATTAGGTTTTATAAGAGTCCCTTTAGGTAAATAGAAAATGTAAATAATTTTTAAGTATTAATCAGATAGGTTTTTAATACAAAAAATTCCCATTCCGAATGAACCTACTATATCCTGCATAATTTTGATCCAAGAACTACTTCCTACCTACTTACTTAATATTGTTTAAAAAAAAAAAAAACTCAAGATAATTCGCTTTTTTTTTCATAAAGGAAGGAGGAGTTAACAAATGCCATTGACCCAGGAAATATTTGTTGTTAAATAATATTTACAACCCAGGAAGTTACTGTTGTCACTTCCTCGTTGTCAGCATTAAAACAAGTTCTATTTCCTTGATCATCTTATTCCTTCTAATTCCTTGATTCCTTCTCTTATTGTATGTATAAAAGCCTATCTGAAAAGGACAGACATAGCAATAGCAGTAGCTGTAGCAGTAGTAATAGAACCAGTATCACAATGTAGTAACCAGTATCTAGAATGTAGTCTTAGAATAATTATTAGAATGTAGTATTAGAATGTAAGGTAGAATAAGATAATGTGAGACACTCTCACTATGTTTAGCTTTAAGTCTAATTATAATATCTTTAAAGTCTATCTGTGACTCAGTAGCCTCATTATATATATATATATATATATATATATATATATATATATATATATATATATATATATATATATATATATATATATATATATATATATATATATCATGTAACTTGTAACCTGTTTGATAAAGTTATTTTTAAAGCTTACATCCATCGACTTTGTTAACTGTTGGAAACTAGGAGATTATTCTATCAGCTAGTCCCTGATTTTTAAGTAAATTGGCTCCCTTCTGCGCTAAAGTTCGCAATGGTGTCGTTTCTTTGCACAGATTACGAATATCACAATCGGAAAATCGAAATCGGTAGCTTTATTGTGATTTTAGTCAAAATAAACTGTAAAGAAGCATTTTTTTTTCATTTTCAGGAAATATGCATTTTATCGAAAAAAGTTTCAATCTATATTAAAATTGTCTACAAAAAATTACCCGTGACTTTTTAAGCTGAAACTAACGATAACGGACCTACGTAGTGTCAAACCTATGAAATTTACGGTATTTCAAGAAAAACCTGCTGTAAGTGGGTTTTCTTTTTTCTAGAAATATGCATTTTATCAACAAAAGTTACAAACAAAAGTGCTTAAGCTTTGTATTACCGACAGAAAAGTTCCAGTTACATTTTAAGCTAAAATTAATGATAATGGTTCAACGGAGCGTCAATCCTGTGAAATTTTCGGTTTTTTCCAGAAAAACTTGTTTTTCGCGAACTTTACACTCATTTCTTTGCGTACATGACAACTATGATGATCCGAAAGACTAAATTAGTTTTACCTAAAAAAAGGGTCCAGTTACATTACAGAGTTCAAAACTAACGATAACGGCCCTGCGAAGCGTCTAGCCTGTGATAGCCTATTGCTGCAAGTGGTGTATCTTTCTTCAGGAAATATATATTTAATAAAAAAAAGTTTCAAACAAATGTTGTTCAGTTTAAGGTCATCTACAAAAAAGGACTAGTTACATTTTCAACTAATGATCACCGCTCGACAGAGCGTCATATTTGAGTTTTTCATTTTGTTTTCAAGAAAAATCAGCCTATCGCGAAGTTTACACTCAGCTAATTTAACTCATTAAACACCTGGTAGAAGGAAACTAAGTACTGGAAAATTAAGGACGTCGAGTAAGTATAGACATATTTCGTACGCCCGCCCTACCAGCATGATCGTAAACGTAAGCTTCATAACGGCAGACATGTATTTTTTAACTCTTCTTTAAAAAAACAACGTCGACATGTTACGTGTATAGAATAATGTTTTTAATCTATTATATAGAATATTTATTTAAAGCTTTCAATTGCACACACATTACTTACAAGGGGAGTGCACGGCATGTCCGTCACCGATTTTGATCAACATTTTTTGGGTGATTCTACATTGAAAAATAGTTGACCTACATCCTTCCGTTTTGTCCTATGGGGCTAAGGAGCTGAAAAAAAAAATAAAACATGCTAAAAATACTTTATAACATATATCTCGTGTTTGGAGAATGATATCGACATGATTTTATCAGCTAAACATCTGTTTTTTAGAGTATATTAAAGGAGAAATATAAACATAAAAAAATAATTGATTTTTGTTCAAATAACTTTTAAAATGTGATTAAATCATTAAGTAAACTAGCCTCATAGATTTTTCACACCAAAAATGATTGCAGCTTTTGATTCAGCACATCAATGTTCATCATTGATCGCAATGTACAGTACAGATGTAATGTCCATCAATGTACAGCACCTTAATGTTGAAAAAATCATCAAAAACAAAAACCATTTTTTTTCAGTCCCGAGTGTGAACAAATTTTTTAAAGCCACCAAATTACGTATAGGTTTGAACCTCTCTCTCCTCTTCAGTTTATCCGATATCGACGTTCTTCGATTTGTTACAAAGAGGGGAGTTTCTTCTTTTCATGCATATAAAATACTATTGTATTATCTTAGATGGTCAAAAAAGGTTATTATCATATAAAAACAAAATTGAAGTTTTTTGCCGATAACGTTGCATCTAAAACACGTAGGAACATCACTGTTAAAGGAAGTTGCGTTGGATATAGGGGTTATTCATAGTGCTTAAATCAAATCTGACGTCAGCTTTGAATAAAAAAATTCTTTTAATATACTTCACTAGGTAAAGAATACAGTTGTCATTACATACAAGTCAAAACACACTTCAGGTCGTATTTTTTTTTCTTTTTTGTTATGCCTTATTATGCTGATTCCAAGAAACCTAACATTTCCCTTCTATCTTTATAAATGGCCGAGTTATGGGCATACAAGATCTTTATTCGGCGGCCATTTTTAAACAAACAGACGGATAGTAATGTCGAGTTCCAAGGATCATTCTGGGATGAGGTGTGACCTTGTTGTCGGAACTCAAGAATATCGGTCCAGTAGTCTCGGTGAAAAGCCGTGGACGGCGTACGGAGGACGGACGGATTTTTTTTGTATTCGATATTTGGATTCTACTTATGTTGAAACGTTATTACAGATTTCATGGGGACTGCCTCCCAATAGTTTGATAAAAAGAAATAGAAAACATATTAGACCAGTTCTATAAATGAATTTAAGAAACTAAGAAGAAGTGAAAGAGATAGAAGAAAACGGTGAAGAGTAAAGGGAAATAGAAAGGAATGACGAAGAAGAGGAAGAAGATACGTCGTTCTCCGAAGAATAAGTTGTTTCTGAGGGTTGTGACCAGAGCTGGACGAACTATGTCATAATGTGCTTATGTTTTAATATGTATGATTACAAATAAGAGTAAAGGAATTATAATGAAATTTTTGTTGACAATAAAGTTTTATTAACCTAACAGTATTACATTATATAATGCATGTATGAAAGTTTACCTTTCAGTTCAATGTGAAAATGGAAAATGGTGGGATCTTCCTAGATAACAAGAAATTTGTCATAATTGATTGGTAACGGACGGAATTTTATAATGGATAATATAAGCAAGGAAGGCTGACTATAAAGCCGTATTATTACAAATTATTTGGTAAATAATACACTCATTAATATGCCTAATTTAATTATAATGAACGAACATAATAATAGTAAAATTATATATTGTAGGAGAGATTGTTATTAATGACTTATATCAATTATCTGTATTTTGTAATTAACACATGTTTCAAACTAACAAGGAGAGTGCACGGTGCGTCAATCGCCGATTTGATCAACATTTTTTGTGGGATTCTACATTGAAAAAAAGTTGACCCATTGTAATCTCTGCTAATGTGCCTTATCTTCGTATTTCGATGACTCGGTCTTCAGATCATACCGGACACACCGCAGAGTTACTATATGAATGAAAGACGGACAGTACTTCGTCTTGTCTAGGTCTATCTGACATTCATGGATCAATAAATTCTTGAGAGTATTGAAAGGTAGGATGGGAGCCGGGGAACGAGTCCGACTACCCAGGAAGACAGGTAGGTTGAATGCCGGGGAACGAGCTCGACTACCCAGGAGAGAGAGAGAGAGATCAAGATAGGATGAGAGTCTGGGAACGAGCCCGACTACCAAGGAAAAAGGTCTGTTGAGAGCCGGGCAATGAGCCCCACTACCCAGGAAAAGAGGTAGGATGAGGGCCGGGTAATGAGCCCGACCACTCAGGAACAGAGATAACAGATAAGAGGAGGAATGAGAACACTGGCAGTCAGCCGGACAGATTGTCCCTCTATCTAGACTCCAGGATGCTCTGATTGGGCCAACGAAAAACTCCTCTATTAATACCACATCCCACTCACTGACTGCTGTGTAATCCTTAACCTTAGAAGTTTAACAATTATATAATTTTTCCTGGCTAGATCAGAGCATCTTTCAGTCCAATGTTTATTGTCATAATTGCAATACATATCAATGTACATTTTTAAAACATTAAATATTGATAAATACATTAGTTATTGATCAATAACGCAAATACACTGAAAGTAGGTGTGAAGCGAGTGGGTTAGTTCGCCTAGGCGGTCCTAGGTGGCGCTGGCATCCGTCTCCCGGACTTTATTGTCCCCCGCATTGTTGTACTGGTCTTTAATCAGAGAGGTCGTCTCCAGCGGTAAAGGTGCTTTACTAGGCTTACAGTTGTTCCGCGTGTTTTAATTTTTTTTTTAATTATTTTTATTTACTGTATATAATTAAAATAAAGTGTCCTTTTAAAAGATATTACATACTGATTGCTGATGAAATAAAAAAAATCAGGGCCTTTTTGGAGGTATTATATAATCAAAAAGGAAGGGCCCTTTTCTAGGATATTATACCATACCCTTCCGTTTCATCAAATGGGCCTTAGGAGTTGAGAAAAAATAAATAAAACATACTGAAAATGCTTAATTTTATATCTCGAGTTTGGAGAATGGTATCGACATGATTTTTTCAGCTAAACATTTATTTTATAGAATGTTTTAAAGGAAAAATATAAACATTATAAAATAATTGATTTCTGGTCAAATAAATTTTAAAATGTGTTCATATCATTAAGTAAACTAGCCTCATAGATTTTTTAACACCAGGAAGACTGCAGATTTGGATTCAGCACATCAATGTTCATCATTGATCACAATGTACAGTACAAATGTACTCTTCATGAATGTACAGCACCTTAATGTTGAAAAAAATCATCGAAAACAGAAACCATTTTTTTCAGTCCCGAGTGTGAACAAATTTTTTAAAGCCACCAAATTACGTTTGGGTTTGAACCTCTCTTCTCCTCTTCAGTTTATCCGATATCGACGTTCTTCGACTTGTTTCAAAGAGGGGAGTATCTTCTTTTCATGTATATAAAAAAACTATTGTATTATCTTAGATGGTCAAAAAAGATGATTATCATATAAAATAAAATTGAAGTTTTTTGCCGATAACGTTGCATCTAAAACACCTAGGAACATCACACTGTTAAAGGAAGTTGCGTTGAATATAGGGGTTATTCATAGTGCTTAAACCAAATCTGTCGCCAGTTTTTAATAAAAGAAATTCTGTTGATATACTTCACTCGGTAAAGAATACTGTTATCATTACATACAAGTCAATAAAACTTTAAGGTCGCTCTAAAATTCAATTATTTCGTTTTAAAAAATTGGATCACTAAAATTTACTATTTCTGGATCACGAATAATGTTCTTATATTACACATAAATATGGCCAATAAGTTCGTATCCATGTACATTACTTTTATTAATATTACTTTTGGTTTATTATTTTCAATAATGGATCTTTGTATTCGACCAAGGAAAAAAATGTTGTAGCCCCTTCTCAAAATTTGGTCGAATTTTGAGGAGGGGTTACAAAAATTTTTAGGTCCTATTTATGTGTATTATAAAAACATTATTCGTGATCCAGAAATAGTGAATTTTAGTGATCCAATTTTTTAAAACGAAATAATTGGATTCTAGAGCGACCTGAAGTATTGACCTGTGTATTGACTTGTACGTAATGATAAACGGTATTGTTTACCGAGTGAAGTATATTAACAGAATTTTTTTTTCAAAACTGGCGTTAGATTTGGTTTTAGCACTATAAAAAACCACTATATTCATGCGCCTATAAAATCTTCTCCAACATACTTTATAAGCATCTCCTACGGTAAGTTGAAAAAATCCTGAGAGATAATGTGGTTTTCGTCAGGGAAAATCCGCGATTGATCAAATATTCTCCTTACGTATTATTATGGAATATTGTCAAGTGTACCAAATGCCCACGCTCCATTTATTTATGGATTCAAGTCAGACTACGATAGTGTTCAGCAAGAACCTATATACCAAGCCACGAAAAGCTTTAATATCCCAGGAAAATTGACTATGGATGAGATTGAAAATGTTGTGTGTATTCAAGATGATCTCTCCCAGGGATTTATAGCTGTTAATGGAGTCCGACAAGGAGACTCCCTAGCACGATTATTGTTTAATTTATGCCTGGACAAAGCAGATAGAGAATCTGGGATCCAGACTAGAGGAACCTTTTTCAATCAGACAATCCAAATTCTTGGCCACGCAGATGCTTTAGACATCATTGAAAGATCGAGAATTGTTGTAAAAGAGGCCTTCCTTGCCCTTGAATCATCTGCCAAAAAAATGGGCCTTATTTTGAACTCTAAGAAAACCAAATACATGGTCGCTAAGGAAGTTATACCTTCTGAAGAAGTCACCGTTCAATTTGTATTCAGTGAATTTGTATATCTGGGCTTTCAAATAAACGAAAATAATTATATCTCGGCTGAAATTAGAAGAATAATAGCATCTACTAACAGGTGCTATTTTGGACTTCACCAACAACTGGGGAGTAGTTTTTTTTCAAGAGCTACAAAAATAAGACTATGCAAGACACTAATCAGGCCAGTGCTTACTTATGGATCTGAAACATGGGCTTTTCTAAAAGTGATGAGCGAGACCTATGTATATTTGAAAGAAAAATTCTCTGAAGTATTTACGGTCCGCTAAAAGAGACATAACATGGAGGAGGCGGTCAAACAACGAACTGTATTCTTTATGAAAGGAAGCAGATGTTGCTAAAATGATAAAGGTTAGCAGGCTTCGATGGGCGGGGCACGATGGATGCTCATGAGATTCCAGGGGAACTCCTCGATGAGGAAATATATGGAACATGACCGAGAGGTCTTCCCAAATTAAGATTAGTTGATGGTGCAAAAGAAGACTCGAGGAACCTGCTTGAGGACAGCTGCAATTGACCGAATGGATAAGCAAAAGCTACTTGAGGAGGCCAAGACCCAGTGGATGGGTTGTAGTGCCGAATGATGATGATTTCTCTATTAGACCCTTTTTTTTTTAGGTATCCATAAGTCTCCTATCAACAGGACGCACAGTGGGAGGAAACCGCTAAAATGCGGTCAAAACCCCCTTCATTATACTTTTTTTCTAAGCAAATGAAAATTTGCATCTAAATACATATTTGGTCAAGACAAATTGCGCCCAATTTTTAAAATAATATATTCATCCCCAACGCCGGTATTCCTTTTATAAGTTTAACAAATTGTGGAAATTGAAAATTAATCGCACTGAAATTAAGTGTTTTGTTTTCATTCTAAAATCCATATGTAAAATCATGCCAACGACATGTTTTTTACATTAATGAATGAGTATACATTATTTTATTCACATTTTTTATTGCCGCTTAAGTGCCATAGCGATATCTGAAAAAGTAAAAATTATTTAAATTATGACTTTGTGTCTTTGTTTCCTTACATGTTCCTTTTGAATTAACAGTGTATAAGCAATCAAAACGTTATTTAGCTGCGTGATTCTTTGAACTGTGGAACAAGCTGAATATACTACTATAAAACATGTTTATAAATATTATCCTACTCAGCACAGTGGAGATATCATTTTGGGTTGCGAGAGGTGAAGCAATTTTGATTTTCAGAAATGTTGTATGTCTTGCCTCTCTAATGAAAAATCCAAGTTTTAATCCTACTTTACCTTATGCATTTTCTGCCATCTTGAAAAAAAAAAAAAACACTTAGAAAAAGCAATATTCAGATTTTCTTCAGTACCTCATTTCCAGGGCATTTTAGGCTAAATGTCCTATCAGATATTAAAGAATATCACATTTCCTGCAAGTTTTAGAGGAAGCGTGGTGGAACATTCGGAAGAGCTACTAAGATACGGAGCAGTGAATATCTGCAAAAATGCCGAAAAAAAAAACAACGCAAAAAGGAATATCAATATCTATAATATTAATGGATTGGTTTCGACTTCATAAATAATTTTTAGTGCAAACTGCATTATAACCAATCTTGTATAGTATTAAATTTCAACAGTAAAAAATGATAATAACAGAAAATGATAATAAAAAAAGTATGAAGAATAAAAAGAAAAATATGAAATATATTGTAAAAATTGAATGCTTAAAGTGAAAAGAGTGAAGGAAAGATTATGAATTACATCCACCCTTTAGTTGCATTTAAACATTTCAAACTCAGTCATGTAGATTGATAAAGTATTACAAGTAATGACAAGATATATCAATAGAGAAGAAAAATAATAATTGTATATATATTAGTAAAAAGTTTGCAATTTCACTGTAATTTTGTAACTGATTAAACTTGTTTTATGCGGTGCTTAACTGATCAGGTATTCATGATAAAGGCTCTAATGCGGAGAATGTTACGAAAATAAAAATAAATGTTCCTTAGAATAGAAATATTTGTCGATGCTAATATTGCTGTCAGACGTGTTCTATTATAAATATAACACCGGTTTAGCCCCCGGTTACTTAGTTCTATCCCATTTTGGCTCAGTTTACTGTTGTTTTGTTTAGTTGAGTTATTTTCTGTTCTTTCTTTGTTCAATCTTTATATTAGTATGGATGAGATTAATCATAATTTAAAAACAAGTCTTTGCCGCAAATTTCTGATCTCTTATAAAAAATGAGTTGGTTATATCTTGGTCAAAAATACAATCTGAATGAAAATCCTAGCCTTACTGATTAGTATAATTTTACCAAAAATTATAATTAAAAAAATCTCCCAGAGGATTAAAGATGATATTACATTCAAAAATACTAATTCTCAGAGTAGCAAAAAATATTTTATATAATCTTTTAGGAAATTTAATACTATACAAGATTGGTTATAATGCAGTTTGCACTAATAATTAATAATATTAATTAATTAATATTATTAATAATTAAAATAAATAAATTATAAATAAAGAATGTACTAAAACCAAAGCAAAATAAAAATAATGTCTGTGTAACACAAGAGAGGCAAAAACCTACCATTTATACATTTGAATATATTTATATAATATAAATATATTATATATTTAATAATATAAATATATCATATATTTAATAATATAAATATATTATATATTTAGTTATATAAACATATTATATATTTAATAATATAAATATATTAAATATATAATTATATAAATATGTTATATATTTAATAATATAAATATATTATATATTTAATGATATAAATATGTTATATTTAAGGAAGAAGTTGGTCAGAAGTTGCGGTCAAAAACTAACACTTTAATAAGTAATACTTATTTATTTTGTGCCAACGTTTCTGCCTAAGTTTTAGGCCATCATAGAGCTAAAAGAAAAACAAAATAACAACAATGAAAACGACAGAGGCACTATCAGTTACTGGTCAACTGGTACTGTATCTGTTGTTTTCATTGTTGTTGTTTTGTTTTTTCTTTTAGCTCTGATGATGGCCTAAAACTTAGGCAGAAATGTTGGCACTTTTACGCAGGTTTTTATTATCACTATTATTATTTTGTTATTTTTCTCATATTTTATGTCTACGCCCCCAAACAGCGCTAAGTGCTCAAGATCTTCTCCAGGTGAATTAGCCCCTTGTCCAAAAAAATCACGTATAACGGAAGAACTGCAATCGGAACGGATATGGAACAGTTTCGCTGATTAAAGAGGTGATGACCAGTGTGCTGGACGTAAAGTTGGTCCTCCAGGCGGCTAAATTGGACATTGACTCGCTGAAAAGTGAAGTAAGGGTTCTCAAACAGGAAAATATGTCCCTCAAACAGGAAATAGCCTCACTTAAGGCAAGCAATGCAGCGAGTAATGATCGCATAGAAGAACTAGAAATATTTTTGAGGCGAAATAATTTAATTTTTAAAGTGGTAAATGTAAAAATAATTTAAGTTTTACTATTGAATGTACTTACTTATATTAATATGGCAATGTATTTATAATTCTCAAGAATTGAAGACATGATTTGATGAAGGTGCTATGTAACAAATTTTTGGACATTAATTTTTTCTTATGAAAGAAGCTATTACGTGCTTATCCTCAGCTTGTAACATTAACAACCCATGATTCTTGGTTAATCTCATGATTTTTAGTTGATTAGATGATCATGAAATTTTAAATTTTTGATTAGCAATAATAATGGCAAAATATTTTCATAAGAATATATAGTTTAAAAGGAAAATACATGACAAAATTATAAATGAATATAAATGTGAACTTAAAATAATAAGTTAGGATTATGTACATAAAATTTTATTTTATTAAAGGGCAAAGTATAACTTCCAGTTGTAATCTACTTCTTTATTCTTTTAACGTTTCGGGGAAATATTTCTCCCAAACGTTAACAGAATAAAGAAATAGATTACAACTGGAAGTTATATTTTGCCCTTTAATAAAATAATTACAGGAACTTCCTAAGAAATTATAAGAAAGAAGACAAAAATAAAATTTTATAATATTGATTGTTATTTGGTGTAAATTTTGCAATATTTTTTTAAATTTTATATATGCTGTTAATATTTAGATTGAACCCTGACGATGAGGGAAATGGCCACAAAATGATGGTTGTAATGTAGACAACTTAATAAGGCAACAATTTTGTTCACTATTATCTTAAAGATATTATAAATGAATCTTCCAGTATAAATTAAATTATTATCTAAAAAAAAAACTTTATTTTTCATTAAGACCATACCTTCATCCACTCATGTCTTCAATTATAAAAATTAAAAACCATTTACTTTTTGCAAGCCATACAAATTTGTATAAAAAATGTCAAGTTGTATCACCTAAAACATCAGTTTTAGGGAAGAATTAATAAATTTAGAACAATAAAATTAATCAATGAATGCAGCAAAAAAAAAAAAAAGGAGGCAAATACTATTGTTAGGATATTAATAATGATAATAAGTCAGTAGCAGTACCTGGATAGTGGTAACGAGAGTTCACACAAATAATCTTCATAGTAACCCACTCAAAAATACAACATAAAATACCCATCACAAGTAAAGATGTCTTCAGTTTCCAATCAAATAAAAGGTTTTAAGGATTGTGTACAGTGGCATATTTATTTGGAAAATAAAAGTAATTTCTTTCTTTTTAACAAGCTTATTTATAAAGAAATGTTTTTATGAAAGCATTATGAAAACATTTTATTTATTGTGGGAAACACAAACAGTTAGTTAGAAGAATTTTATTCAACGATTATCTCAATTAACCTATCTCAATTAAACTAATAGAAACTATTTTAAACAACTAATAGATTGTGCTTATGGCTTTTAAAATAACATCATGATTACAAAGTATAGTTTAAATCCATGAACTTCTTGAGAAAGATTGGTATATATCAAGTTATTTGAATGAATAGCTCAACACCAATGGCCCTTTAAGGTAGAAGTGTTAAACAAATAATATAAAAAATAATTTAAAAAATCCTAAATTTTTCATTCATTGAACAATCTGATGCTTTAGATTAACAAAATCTTTTCAATATTAAAGAATTATTTCTATTCATCATCACTAACATCTCACAAATGAAGGTGATCTTTATCTATCTATCGTCTAATATCTAATATCTTCTTATAGATATATAAATATATCAATATTATGATGAAATAAAATACAGTTATATGGATAATAAATACAATTTAAAGAATTATTTCATACTTAAAACTTCTTCTAAGTTTTTTATATATAAGTAGAATGAGGTTTAAAAGAATAAGTTTATTTATGTAGTTAGTTTATTTATGTTTATCGCTCTCTCATAACATGATTTAAAACATCTAATTTAAAAATAAAAGTTATATAAAAAATTGCATATTTCTAGATTTTTCAATAAAATTTATGACATATTTGATACATTTTAAATATCGATCATTACGGATTATACGCCTTCCATCTTTGCAGAGCAATGGTAGGCTATCCATCTTTGCAAATGGCTTGTGAGGGTTCGGATGGCTTGTGAGGGTGCAAATGGATTACAGAGAGTTCTTTGCACTCATTCCCAATCGCCAATCTTGAGGAGACAACCTGTGTTAATCAAAACAAATATTACTTAGCAATAATATTTAATTCCATTGAAACAATTAATACTGAATTTTACAGGAAAAATTATTAGGATTCAGTTTTATATATTCAAATCAATTTAATTGTTGGACTCGATTCAATTTTTAAAATTTATGTTTCTTGTTGCGTTATTAGTGGATTTCCAGAGTAACTTCTATCATACTTTCATGCTTTAGCAAAAAACTCTACAAGATTGGATCATGGGACATATCTAAGAGATACAGCCTCCTACAATTTCTATACTATTAGTTTACAAACTAGATTTCAAGGTAAAACTATTTTCCCTTCTTGGTATAAGGAATTAGTAGAAACATATTCACTGTCTTTAGATGTTTTGATGCTATATTACTGATGGTATGCATGTTTAAAATTTTGAAGGCCCTCATGACATTAATTCATCCTCAAGACTTTCTATGCAATATGGATAATAGGTACCTAATATAAAGAATATTTTTACAAAAGTATTGCATATGATAAAAACATTGTGAATAAAAGAAGGCTTCCAATAGTGACTATGATGCTGATTTACGTAGTAAGTTCTATAAGTTTTCGGCCTGCTCTTGTTCCACTACTTCAAGCAGGCTGAGACTTGCTCACCATGCATGTCTATGTTTACACTCTCTATACCCATCACCACTACTTCCTCAGTTCTGTCAGTCTAAGCTTGAAGGAATCTACGCATTTTAACAATGTTCAAGATCGAATACGGAGCAGTTATTATATTCTTGTGTAAAGAGGGCTTTACTCCTGTGCAAATTAAAGAGCGCTTGAGTGGTGTGTGTGGGGACAAAATTATTTAAGTTAGAGAGAGAAAGTCTGGATGACAACCCACGTTCTGGTCGCCCATTGGAAGTTTTCACTTCTGAATCAATCCAACTTGTGGAAGCTGAATTGCTGTCTGATCGGAGGTTGAAGACTAAAGAAATAGCAGCAAGGTTGAGGCTTTCAAAAGCAAGTGTTCATGAGGATCATTAAAGAACATTTGTATATGAGCAAGGTGATAGCAAGATGGGTTCCAAAAATACATTTAGCTGCTCAAAAAGAGTGTTCGCTGCTGCAATGAATTTTTATGTGGGTATAAATCCGACTCAAAAAATGTCTTAGACTCAATTGTAACTGGGAATGAGACAATGGTTCTTTATTATGACCTACTCAGCAAAAGGGAGTCCATGGAATGGAGAAGGCCAGGCAGAAGCACCTTTGCTAAAGGCAAAAGTCACGCAGTCGAGAAAAAAAGGCACCATTTTTTTGTGAATGTAGATGGATATTGCTGATTGATTTTAAGGAAAGGAACACCATAGTGAATGCCAAGTATTATGCAGCCCTACTTCACCATTTACGAGACGCCATCAAAGAGAAAAAGTGGAGGAAGTTGAACAGAGTTGATCGGCTTCTTCATGACAATGCCCCTTTCCAAACAGCATTGATTTCCAAGGCCACTGTGAAGGACTGCGGATTCCAAGAAATCTCTCATCCACCCTATGGTCCAGACTTGGTCCGTAGAAATTTCTACCTTTTCTCGAAGTTAAAATCTGACCTTTGTGGGAGGAGATTTAGCACCGACGAAGAGGTCCGATCAGTGGTGGAAGAACATTTTAATAACAAAGAAGAAAATTATTTTTTCATGGTTTAAAAATGTTGCCAAAGTGTTGTAGTAAGTGTGTAGAACTTAGAAGAGAATATGTTGAAAAAGAATAACACCAGTTTTTTACTTTCCTCAGATCAGAAACTTATGGATTACGTATCTAGAGAGGAATTAATTATGAAAAATTTCCGATAACTAGAAATTTAATATTAGTTAGATTTAAAGAAGAGCGTGGAATTATCTCGGTTAGTTCAGGGGTAATAATTGCTTAAAAGTGTAATTGAATCAGTGATTTGAGAAATTTCATAAGTCAGAGGGACCAAATTTTCAGAAATAAACAATAAACAGACCAAATCAAAGAGTAATGGTTCGAGGCAATCCAAAATGACTGATAATGAAAATTTGATTGTCTCCTTGAAATCAGGATCTGGACACAGATATTGATTTTCAGAACATTACCTTAATGGCTGACAAAAACTATCAGCAGAAATGAAAATACCTTACTCCAGACTCCTAGGCTTATTCTTTAGGATATATGGATGGAATAAAGTACACTCAAGGAGACTAGTAAGAAGCTAATCGATTAGAAAAAAGTGTAGTTTTCTATAAGTTCCTCATCAGAGAACTAAAATAAAAATTATGAGATATCAAAAAATACAATGATAAACATCAACTATCAACATAGTTGCATCTAACTTGGTAAATGGTAAGGATATTGATCTATAGATACAATATAATTTTAATCTATCTATCGCTATCTAGTTACAACAACCCAGGTTCAAACAAAACTTCTAGGTTTGAGCTTCTTATTGCATTTTCCACCAGTAAGTTCATTAAATCGCTGCTGATCTTTAGTTCTGAGGCTCAAGTATAGTCTAGGAGTCTTCTGCCCACAGCCCTTCTATCTCAGCTAGGTTCTTCCTCATAAATAGGTTCTAAGCAGAACTTTATCAAGAAGCTTCTTAGGGACTTCATCTTTGCCTATTCTAACAATGTGTCCTGCCTATCTATACTTAATATTTAAAATGTGATCATTAAGAAATGTGGTCTGCCAAACAGAGCACAAAGTTCATTATTGATCCTTTGTCTCTACTTATCTCCTTCATTAACAGGGTCATATTGTCTATACAACATTCCTCTCTTTCAAAGATACTAGTTTTTCCTACTCAGGGGTTTATTTTTATTTACTAGTTTATTCAGGAGAACACACATAATCTCATGTTTATACAAAATGTAATCTTTGACCTAAAAAGAGGCAAAAAGACACTTGTTATATTGTTATAAAACATTTTAAATTCCAATATACTTATACTGTCAACTCATTTTATTCTAAAAATTATACCATCAAAATTCTCTTCTGGAATAAAAATATATCTTAAACTTATGTTTTATTTGTATGTACTTTATATTAAAAAGATTATATAAGGAGGATTGAAAAGAAGAAGTATGACCTACAAAGGACTATTTAATTAGGGCCGAAACTAGGATTTTAGGTAGCAAGCTTAATAAGCTGCACTCACTCCCCTCCCTCTTCCCTCCACTAAAATGCAACAGTTTTATAACAGTATTTTAGATAATATATTTATAAATAAATAGCATCATCTCATCACATCAACTCATTTCAATGACTGAATTAAATAAAATAAAAAAACAGAAACAAATATTTTTTCTTAATATAAAAATAAAATTTTGCTTGAAATTTGCCCTCTGGGCAAGTACTCCCTTACTATCCCCTCCTAGTTTTGGCCCTGTGCTAAATGATAAAGGTCATATTAAACCAATCAATCAACTGTCCAAAGATATTATTGTGCTCATACTTAACATGCAATTCTCTTTGATCTCAGGTTCTTTATATGTTTTAATTTGTGATGGGAAGCAGATGATACATCAAAAATATATATACTTGAAATATTTTTACTGCACCATCTATTTTGTCTTTATTTTTGATGGAACGAAAACTCCACAATAAATATTTTTTAAAACAATACTCCATCGGACAATTCAAAACAAACTAATTATAGAGTTTTAATCATATTTTGAGCATATGTGATTACAATACTTGCAGATAGTATTAGTATCAATATTGTAAACTAAAATTTTTGTTTGTTTTTATATTTTGTACAATGTTTAAATTTATTCTACATGCATAAAGTTATTTCAAAAATAAATGAGGCATTCAATTGTAAAACATTGTAATTAACAAAATGGTAACTTTCACAATTTTAAAATGTTTATTTGTTACAATGTTTTACTTTCAATCAGCAATCCCTTACCATAACTTAAAACCAACATTATCCTTAAAAAAAAATTCTACAGATTATTTGAACAACCTCTGAAATAAGCTATTAGTAATCAGGTGATGCCAAAAACTTCAATTAACAAAAATGTTAAGTACCATGTTTTGCAATCGAGTGCATCAAATATATAAAAATTGTTAAGAATTTGAAATATTAATCTTATGTAACTTCTTGGTTAAAATGACATCTTAAATACCTATCATAGCAGTCACAAACTACTTTGCAAAGGGACATACGTAGAATTTTTTTTCAGGGGACATTTAATAATATGAAAGAAAATAATCACCTAAATGTCTAAAATCGCCAAATTGGGTGTATCATGTGTTTTAAGGTTAAGCATGAAAATTGGATAAAAAATTATTGTAAAAAATTACTGAAATAATTCTCAAAATACAAAGTTGGTGGGTGTGAAAATGATATTTTTTTATACATTTTGGGGGAGGGGGAGGAAGAAGAGGGTATATTCTCGTGGCCTTCCCCCTCCTGCATACACTACTGACTTTGCATAAAGAAAAACAACTGAGAAGATGATGCTTAAATTAACTTAATTAGGCAAAAATTGCTTCTGTAGATAAGTGTAGATTAAACTTTAGTGTTCAGTTTTAGTGTCATTTAGAGAAATTATAATGAAACATGTCGGAGGTTTGTAAGAGTGCATGCAATTAGGTATATTTCAAATTTTTAACAATCCCAAAAAAATTCTGAAATTTGAAAAACAATAATAAACTGAAACGGTCACTTTGTTATTTCAGTTAATAAAACCAATGGATTTTTTTTTTTTAATAATTAGTAGATTTATGATTTCTATAATAATCATTATTTCAAATTTAATGATCAACCTTACCAAATAATTGGCATTTTGATGCCACTTAAGATTAATTTAGCCCTTTCTCTAATAATTTATTCACGTTTGTTTTTATACATATATATATATATATATATATATATATATATATATATATATATATATATATATATATATATATATATATATATATATATATATGTGTGTATATATATATAGTTGATTATATATTTCGAAAATAAAAACAAGATATTGGTTAAGATTAATAAATACCTACCTAGACATATTTCTAATTCGAATTAAATTTTTAAATTAAGGATTGATAATTATAAGTACTTAACTACAACAAATTAAATTTTTAAATTAAGGATTGATAATTATAAGTACTTAACTACAACAAATTAAATTTTTATAGTTCAAATAATTTTCCGAAACCACATTCACGTGCCTGCTTAATTTTTTTTGTTTATCAATCCAATCAGTTAAAAAAATGGCGGGCCTCGAAATTGAAGTAATCGAAAGAAAACGATATATCGATTATATGTTTTGAGTAAACCCTTTTTGATTGGTTTATATTTTATTTATTAAATAAACAGTTTTTCTATTAACACATTTATGTATTAAAGTTTATTTAAAAATTCAATTTGAAAAGAGTATTTTGTTTCGAAGTGTTGGCAACACTGATCTGTTCATATCTGACTCAGTTAACTCCACCATTACAGTTAGAGAGGTGTTAGGTGTTGTTTAAGCCGGTGTGTGCCTCTTCAGTGGGTAAACAGTCATTTTATGTTGAAGTGCAGTGATTTTACTATGTGCAAGTCATGTCGGAGGTGACATCTAGTTTGCAGACCAAAATGCCAGCAGCCGATGGAGAATTGGTGTGTGAAAACTTCGGTACATTAAAAAATAATGAAACAAGCCCAGCTAACAGTCAAGAATCAAAGTTGAAACGTACGTTTTCATTTACAAGGAATGCCTTAACTGCTACTAGAGCAAGTAGGAGAAAGAACAAATCAAAGGATGTTGAAAATGCTAAAAATTCAATGCTGATAAATGATATGGATAATCTTGATACCAAATACAAGAAACACTTGTTAAGACCCTCCTGGAATAAATTCATAAAATATGTACAGAAAGTATCAAACTTAAGCTTATACAATAATAAAAACTTGTGTTCTAATTACGGTTGTGGAGGGCGCCCTCCTATGTCCTTATCATCTTCTGATATTCGTGTTCCACCTGTCAGACCAGGCAATTTTCCTAATGATAAAGTTCCTGGAGTAATAGGGCTTCGAAATCATGGCAACACATGCTTCATCAATGCAGTATTGCAGTGTCTCAGCCATACTGATATTCTTGCTGAATATTTTGTCCTGGACCAGTATAAGGCTGATTTGTCACGTCGTAACAAAATAAACTCCAAGAAACATGGAACTAAAGGAGAAGTAACCCAGCACTTGGCCCTTCTTCTGAAATCCATTTGGTCTTGTCAGTATGATCCAGAGATATCAAACAAGTTTAAACTCATTGTTGATAAGTACGGTAGTCAGTTCCGTGGTAACAACCAACATGATGCTCAAGAATTCCTGCTTTGGCTGTTGGATAAGGTTCATGAGGACTTGAATACTGCAACCAAAAAAAAATATAAAGCTATTAAGGTATGTACTGTGACCGATTGGTTTTTCTAAAATATATTTTCATTTAAATAGGATTACTATGGTCGTTATTCATCAGATGGTGTTTAGTTTTTTCTAAAGAAAGATATATCTATTTTTGGCTTAGTTAACTATTAAGCATTTTAATGTTAATGGAAAGTGTTCTCATTCATGAATGTAGTTTATTTTTGTCCTCTTTCTTTTTATTGCACATTGAGCTTCTTGAAGTGTTAAATGCGGTTTAATTAAAATATAAGATACCGATAGTATATCAAGAACTAAATTTACTGATAAATTGGTGTGGTGTTCATCTTTGAATGACAATTTTCAGTAACAAGAGGTCAATTGATTTATATGATTAATAGTTGGTGTATTAACTTTAATTTTACTGTTGAGGATATTTATATCCTTGTGGTGTTATGTTAATCATTATTATTCTATATTTATCATTTTTCTTTTTATAAATTAATTAATATTAGTTTTTAATTTATTTACTTTTCATTGAAATCTTTATTTACTGGTTGATAAATGATTCTTAATGTTACATGAAATATTAATGATAAGAAGCCAGATGAGCTCTTATCATCCAGTCATAACCTAGATCACCCACTACCTCAACTTGCTCCAATGTTAAGGTCAAAGGTTCTATGCTTCTATGAGGTCAAGCACATTTCTTTGGAATATGCCAATAAATTTCTAATCGTTCTTCTTTATTCTTTGATTTGTCAAGCAATTTATTTCAAAGTTCAAATAACTTCATCAGTTACTCAGTAAATTCACTGAGGTTTAAATAATTTTAGGTTGTTATTGAAAATGAATTCAGTAAAAGAGGAAAAATTAAATTTTGGGAGTATTAAATATTGTTATCTCTTGAATGCAGACCATTGTTCTATTGTGAAGTGAGAAGTTTCTTTTTTGTTTGTTGTACATTCGAATTATTTATTCAGTGAGACTCAAAATATCTTGCATCCAATATATAATTTTTACTATTGTTGAAATGAAAGAAAAAAATATAATTATTACAACTCAATAATTTTTATATGGTATTTTCTTCTAGGCTATTGAATCTGTCTAGAATTTCACAATTTCCCCAGAAGAGAATTTGATGACATCCTGAAATAATTTAGAGGGATGAAAATAGATGAACAGTTTTCATTAATGGAAGATAAACTCATAGAAATTACTAAATGCCGATTACAATACTTTCCTTATCAAGGCAAGCCCTAGTAACAGCAGTAGGAATATAAAAAAACTTCAAATAATTTTGTTAACTTTTAAGGCTCAAATGCTCCTATGAAAAATGGTGGGGAGAAAACCGTAGGTTTGGCATTAAGACTGATATTCTCCTACACTTTCGGTATTTTAATTGATTTATTTTTAATTTATATGGAATAATCGAAAATAATTTATTCAAAATCTAATTATTATTCTTTAAAATTTCTACCCCGTTCAATGTTCATATAATGAGAAAAATTAATAATAATAAAAAAAATAATAATTGTTCGAAGTTGGCAAGGTTGACAGACATCTTTGAGGGAAGGATTTCTAAAAAAAAAAAAAAAAAAAAAAAAGGTTATATCTAAAATGCATTAATTGATACTTTCTGGATTTGGTTTGGTGAGAACAATATTGATTCAATTTTGATGAAATGATCAAAATTGTATTTATGATGTACGAAATAGTAAAAATAAAACCGACGTGTCAGAACGATGCAGCTCTGCACGGACAGTTTTGAAAGCCATCTTTCCAAAATGACAGGTTTTTTCTGCCCTCGATGGTACTCTTGGAACGCTAGCAAAACCGATGGTTTTCACACCTACACAAGATAAACCGCTTTGCGGAAAAGTCGTTCATTTTTACTTTCCCTTACCTATATACGAAGTATATAGAAAGGGGAAGTATTGCGATCGTGAAAATTTTCGAATTCGAGTTTTCGACGGAAATACACGTTTTAACGTCCACTGAGTCCAAATGACCAAGCCTTGCAAAATGGTATGTGTGTCTGTGTGTATGTGAACAGCCTAGCTCAAAAACGAAAAGTCGTACGATACTCAAATTACGTATTTATGGCTGTGATGTTACAGCAACTTTTTCGTCAAAGTCGACTAACCGGAAGTGCCACTTTATATAATCGATTTTACACTTTTCTCGAAAACAGCTCTAACGATTTTGATGAAACTTGCCTAAATTATTCTTCATAAAAGCCTTTAACTTTTCATTTATGTAGTAAATCACCGAAGAATTGCAGGGAAAAAAGTTATGATGAAAAGAATATTTTATTGGCGCATAGCTTAAAAAGTATGCATTTTACGGTAAATTATATGTAGAATTGTATGAAAAGTAATTAAATTATCTAGAAAACAATAAAATAATCATCAAAATCAGACCAGTATTAGCGAAGATACAGTGTATTTATGAGGAGCACAAGACTCTAGATGGATAACCAAGCGCATCCGAAAGGAGACGGATGCGACCGAACCGGATGCGACCCAATCCGCCAATCTGTTGTAATTTAATTTGTTGTAAAGTAATTTAAGAATACAAAAGCGGAAATTAACTTAATAATTTCTACTTTCACATTATTTAATGGAAAGAAAATGTTTCCATGGAAACTAAACCAGAAACATTTAAAATATATTTGCAACTTGACAAAGTTGAAATATATTGGTAGTGTGCATGATTGTTGTACAAAAATTGTTTAAAAAACTTTTTTATTGTACTTAAATGGGAGAAGATGTGTATGCTGTTGAGTTTATTAGAAGCAGTGTTTATATGAACTCTTTAAAATTGTATTATTAACTCTTTAAAGATAATTATTATAGAACGGTAAGGGAAAGTTGTGTGATGCGCGCACCGCCCCAGATTTTTGTTTTTATATTAATCTTATAATACGTAGTTAGGTATTGTACCATGAAGTGAACTTGAGATAACAAGGGTGTATACAGAATGATTACTTTAAGCTTTTTAAAATTAATTTGTAACTATTAACTTCAAAACAATATACATACCTATTTATTTTTGTTCAACCCAACTACTTACTCACTTGTTTTTTTTAATGTTTTATATTTAAAATCAAATTTCCTATAATGAAGTTATAAAAATATAATGAATAAATAAAAAACAAAATCTTCTCAAAATTAAGGCATTGTGAAGTAAAGGAAGGAGGTCTTTATCTTCATTATCATATAATTAGAAGCATCACTTTTGGTCTTGAAAGGTCAAGGAAATGTGGAGGAATGCATTTTAAGTCATACGTTGCGTGACCGAAGATGTATGGATGGCGAAATGACCCTTGCTGCTTATCTTGAGAGGAAGCAGTGTGTTTATCGCTAGCTGGTATATTCTGTCGTCGTTAATTCCTTATGGACTGCCATTTAATGCTCTTTATCAACTTATGGCTTTCATCTTTTGTGCTTTTAAATTCCTTGTACCTAAAACTTTGATGAATGGATAGTTAAGGTATATGGATAGTTCTGTTGCAATGTTTAGTGACTTTTTTTTTTTCATCCTCATGGTAATTATAAAAATATATATATATATATATATATATATATATATATATATATATATATATATATATATATATATATATATATATATATTTAAAAATTCTGTTACTAAAATCATCTCAAGGGATTCCATATTTACTGATCTGGACCCGACACACATTTCTAGAGTGGTTTTTAAGAAGATTGTTGAAAAATTTCTATGAGAAAATATTATTTAGCTGACAAATCTCATAATTATTACCAACAAATTTGGAATGAAACTTAGTTTGTTGAATTTTTTGGTCAAAATTCAGAAGTGTGCAGTGAAATTTGGAATTGAAAATATATTTTAAAAAGTAGATCGGACGTGGGATCATCAATTTAATGAAACGTTTTTGGCAATATTAGGTCGAAAAATATTAGGCATGTGTCCGAGGGTTCTTGCCAATACGTCCTAAGAGCCGAGATTTTTTTTTTTAATATATATAATTCCAACATTTTTTGTATTATTATTTTTCGCCATTGCTCTGCATAGATTTCCACGTTCTCGAATATCAATCGATTGGGTTTTTTGTGTAAAATAAGAATAAAATATTTCCAATTGTTTTGAACGAGTTTAAATGTGCCAAAAATCACAAAAAACAAATAACTCTTTCACTAAAATAGATTAAAAAAAATCAAAAAACATATTTTAGGAAAGAGCATTCGTTTTTAGCCTCTTAAAACCACTCAAGGAAGAATTGTCATAGAAATAAAAAAAATAGATATTTTTGGACTTCTTTCTTCTGGAGGATATTATTTTTCCTGCCGATGTCCGACGTTCACTTAAGCATTAATAACTCCTCAAGATTTTATACAAGCTCTTCGTAACAACGAATTTCTGTTTCCAACTTGTACCAATAACTTTTAGATTTTATTTCTTTTTTAAGGGAGAAAAGTTAGTGTGGAATTAAGAAAAACTTATCAAACTTTTTATTTTATATCTCCATTTCTAATTTGTTTACGGAGGTCGGACTTGTGTCATTCGTGTAGTTTATAAGACTATAAACCATTCAAGTTTCATATGGATAGGTCAAGTGGTGTTGAAGCTAAAAATTTTGTGATTTTCGAAGTAAAATTGAAGTCAAATTTTACGACTTTTATGTCACAACTTCCGAATAACAAGCACGGCCGAATTTTTTGCATCACGGTGGGAGGATTCGGACCACTGTGCGACTTAACCAAGTGGGATATTTTTTTGCTCAAAATTCCCTTCAATTTTTTTTTTCGAAATAAAAAAATTGTGAAATTTTTTTTTATGGAAATCAAAAATTGCGAAAAAAATTTGTTTGTTAATTTTTTTTTTGCGATAATCAAAGTTGCGATTTTTTTTTGCGAAAATCACAAAACCTTTAACACAATTCCACAGATCCATTCGTAACTTGGGATTGGGTTGGAGCCCCAAAAACTACACGAAATGGCACAAACTCAATCTCCGTAAACAAATTAGAACCTGAGTTATAAAATTAAACGTTTGGAGATTTTTCTTTATTTCTAACTACTTTTACTCTGTTATAAAGGAATGAAATCTAAATGTTATTGGTAAGGGTTAAGAGATTAGAAATTCAGCTTTTCAACCATTGGAGTAACGGTGACTTTCGATAAAATCCTGAGGCGTTATGCATGCTTCTGTGAACAACGGATATTGGTAGGAAAAACAAATCCTCCTGAAAAGTTTATTTAAACTCATTTAATACAATCGGAAGTATTTTTTTCTTATTTTACACAAAGAAACGAATCGATTGGTTTATGTCAAACTTGAAATCCATGCAGAACAAAGGCGGACAAAAATAATATAAAAAATTGTTAAAATTATATAAAATAATGTATAAAGGTAAAAATCCTCGAATACATGTCTAATATTTTGTATCATCAAAAAAAGTTGCATTGAAATTGGTGGTCCCACGTCCGCAGTCTCTCTTTTCAGATGAAAGATCATTTAAGTTGGCATCTCACTTTTTACTCCTTCAGTTTTATTCTATTGATTTTTGGTATGGAGTGAATATTTATTTATGATTTTATTTATAAGAATAATTTGTCTTTCTGACAAAATTAAAAATTTTCATTCTCCTTCACCAATGAGGAAAGTAAACGCTTGCCACCAAGTTACAGCTACAAAAGGAATTTCAAGATCATTTTAAACATAAAAGAGGGCGTCTCCTATCTCTTCAATACTTCATATTGGAAGGATTGTGTTTTTCTAATTTTGGATTTTTTTGTTGCTGAAGGCAGGAGTTATGTCCAAGTATAAACCTAATGAATGCGCTCTTCAATTCGTTCATTTTTATCCTCTACCGTTCTTGGCCCTGTAACCAATATTATCCAGGTGTTTTTGAAGTGCTTAAGAAGTCTTTGCGGCATCTTTATTAGATGTGAAATAGTTGAGTCAACAGCGAAATATAGCCCAGAATGGTTTCTGAATGTTGCGGTGTTTCGGAGATACACTCAGATATTAGAGATATCAGAGATATTACTCAGAAACCATTTTTAACCTGGAAAACGAATCATTTAAATATAACTGTAAAATTAAATATTACGCAGGTGTAATGAATGTTTTTAATTTACTGAGTAAACCTTAATGAAAATTAATCAAGTCGTTTTTATTATGACAGTGATATTGTCCCTTATTTCATATATCTCTAATCTAGCCTGAGATTTTAAGTTTTCCTTTTTATTATGGTATCTGTAATGATGGTTGATTTCCAACTGTAATTTTGAACTGAAATGAATTAATATCGTGAAAGTTGATTCAAAAAGTTCTTTCGTGTCTGTAACTGGGTTTAGATGGGTGAAAAAAAAAACAAATGCAAAAGTGAAGCTAGAACAAACTAGAGAGTTAATCTCTCAGATTTTTTTTTTTACTTAATCCTTAAGAAATTAAAATATAAGTCCACTATGAAAATATAATTTTATTGTAATTCAAGTTATAATAGTATTATAATAATAAAATATAAATATACTTTGAAAAAATGATTTTTAAAAACAAAATAAAATATAAATTAATAAAACAAAATAACTCACCAAAGTCCAGAAAGTTTTTTTTTAACTCAATCATATAACATTAAAGATTAAACAATTATTTTACATAATTATGTAAATACATGCTGATAAATAAAATAAAATCTCATACTAGATGAAGATTGATAAAGTAAGAGATTGATGATTGATCTGGTTCTTAACAGGGATACAAAACGATTGCATCACACGATAACCTGTTAATTTATTTTTTAGCACAATTTTAAAGAAATTCTGGATAGATCTGTGGCTAGAAATTGGTGAAAATCGATCGACAACACTGGTAAAAAGTGCGTCTCCAGTCAAATCCTTCTTATTTATTTTTTTATTTATCTTACGAATTAAGCATTAGCTTATTCGCTGTGCGTTTAAATAATGTTCTGTTTTGTATAATTAATAATAAATAGTATTTTCGGCTTATATCCTGTCCTTGTTTTTCATTGATTCTCTCTCAGTATGTATTTCTTCGTTAGCCGGTTTTCTCCTTCATTTAATATACGTTTGTTTGTTTGCACTGACCTAGTGTCCAATTCCTGACCAGTTCTCAAATCGTACTGTACAAGCATATAAATAGCATAATTTATTTTTATTAGTTGAAAAAAAACTAGTGTTTAGGGAAAAATGTATTTATTTTTAAAAATAGGTATTTATGATTATGAAAGCATTTTATCGAATTTTTTTTCGGTTCCCCCTATTTGGCCATTCCTTGCACACAGAGTTTCCGCAGCTATCGGGTGTCCCGCCATGGAATTTACGTATGACAATAAAACTCAGTTTTTAATTAAATTCTTATTTTACAATATCTTGGGATCGTATATAATTTTAGGTACATTGACAAGATTAGTCTATTGTACAGTCCTTATTGGTGGGACTGCACCTTATTTATATTCTGTCCTCTTAGTTTCTTCTACCTCTTAGCTCCTAATCCTCCCGTTCATCTTCGTCCAATTTTTACTTCTTCGGGCGGGCGGCCCCTTCCAGGGATGAAATGCGTGGGTTCCACCACCTCTTTCCACCTCTCTATATATCGAAAATCTCTCACCTCGAATTTTAATTAATAAAACTCACCTACATTTTTATGTATCAAAAACAATTTTCACTTAAAGAATATTAATTAAGTCTAGATATTACAAATTAATAAATGGTAATCGCAAATTAATAATAAACAAATAACTGTGTCACATAGTTTGATATTTATTTCTAACGTTCCCGAAATAGTTTTTCCTCTCATATGAGGTGCTCGATGGAAGATGCGCGAATCCGCCATGTTATACACAATATATATAAAATGTGATATTAACAGTGAAAATTGTGGCATAGCGGATTCGCCCTTCTTGTATTGAACGCATGATATACAATCATTAAGACCATAACTTTTTACTGCTCTCAAACCTTAGAGTTAAAAAACACCACAAGAAAAATTATTCATATCAATCATTTGCTGTTAACCAAAAATATATAAGATTATTTCATATTTATTTTTATTTTCTCTTTAATTTATACTAAATTTTACTTTAAAAAGATTTTTATTTTTTTTACGTGATCCAATATGAGTTTCTAAATTAAAACATGATAAAATGGGCCGGGGAAATTGAACTTTCCTGTTCCTCTCCATCCTTCCTAACGGATCTAGTTTCCATGCGTCACGAATTATAACTTTTCCCCAACTATGCTTGCATTATAATTATTATGTGAATTATCTGTCTTGGGCTCATAAATGTATAGGTAATATTTTATGTTATCCAATAATTTCGCGCTAAGTAAAATTCAGTGCTATGTATATCGACAGTCGCTAGAAATATTTTCACTGCGTTATCGAAAAATTAACGGATTCTCTTCTTCAAACATCCATCTGATCTACTATAAGGCTGGAGTGAGTGGATGGAAGTTTATTTGTTTTAAAGTATTTCGTCTACTGAGAAGAAACTACCGGGTTTTTTTTGTCTATGATTAATCGGTTCCGTTAAAATTACATATTACAAGCGATGCATCTAATTTAAAAAACAAAATAATATTTTCGTAAATTTATTGAAATAAGTGGATAGTGGATAAAATGAAAGGATTTTTTATGCAAAACAAATATTTCTTCTTCTTCTTTATCTTCCTCCTTTAGTGCCATTCAGCGTGGAGGTGCCCCGATCCAAGACTGCCAAGCTTCTCGATCTCCAGCCAGCGCTTTCATTACATTTATTGACCTTCCCTTCCTTTCACCAATCCCTGAGATGTGGTCCATCCATTGCAATCTTGGTCTTCCTCGAGGGCGGCGTCCGGTAGGCCTGGCTTCAAAGAATTTCTTTGGGTCCCGGTCCTTATCCATTCTGCACGGATGACCAAACCATCCCAGCTGTCGTCTCTCCACTGTTTCCTTCAGTGCAGTCACTCCCAGGTCTCCCCTTATTCTCTCATTCCTAACTCTGTCCCTCCTTGTTTTGCCTGCCATTTTCCGGAGGTATTTCATCTCTGCCGCGGTAGCCCTACTCCAGTGCTTGTCCAACGGGACCCAGCTCTCACTTCCATAGATGAGGGTAGGTAGGTATATGGACTTGTAGATATGTAATTTTACATTATTTTCCAATTCCCTTTTCCCCACCACTGAGTTGCATAGCTGGTAGTATATGCTATTTGCTTTTTTAATCCTGTTTGAGAGCTCTTGGTCCATTTTCCCATTTCTGGTGAGCACTACTCCTAAATAAGTATACTCCTGCGCTGTCTCCAAGGTTTCTCCCCTGCAGTGAACCAAAACCTCCTCTTCTTCATGTCCGATGTGCATCACCTTGCTTTTCCCAACATTCAATATCATACCTTCCTTTCTAGCTCAGCCTCCCACTCCGTAACAGCCTGCTGTAGATTTTCCTTGGAATCGGCAATGAGGGCAATATCATCTGCAAAAACCATTACTTGCGCTAGGATTGTCCTCATGTTCCACTTTCCAACGACCATCCGTGCTGTCCTCCGCTTGCAGATTTTCAATATCTCGTCCATAAAAGTGATGAAAAGAAGAGGATTAAGGCTGTCCCCCTGTCTAACACCCCTTCTCATGGCGAAAGCCTCTGACATTCTTCCATTAATTCTAACCATGCCTTTGGAGTCATGATAAGTGCTTTTTATGGCATTTATTAATGCTGCGGGCACATTTTTAGAGGCTAGAGCTGTCCAAATTTCTTCTCTAGGGACTGAATCGAATGCTGTTTTTATGCCCAGGAACGCTAGGTACAAGTTCTTTCCTCTATCCCATGCCTTCTCAATAATCGTCTTCAGCGAGAAAATGTGATCCTGTGTTTGTCGGTGTGGTCTAAAAGCTGTTTTACAAATATTTCAATATGTTTTTTTTTTCCAAAATTGCTTTCTCTTCGGAGAATTTGCCGGAGGTAAGTTTTAGATGATCAAGTAATAAATTAAACAGTTTTTATTTAATTAAGATACGTCATGCCCAGTTCTATCTACAGGCAACCAGTATTATTATTTATTGTCTAATTGTAAGCAGATAGCTCTAAGAAAAGTTCTTCCGCATTGCTCACAGCCTCAATACCGATTCTATTCTATTTTATCATTTACTCTTAGTTGAACGAAAGTTTAGTCGTTTTGCATTATTTGTATTAATATACAATCTTTTTTATCTGTTTACCTTAAATAAGTTCCTAAATTCGAAAAGTATTAGATGTTTAATTGTCAATGTCTTTAATTGTTTTCGCTCTGATACTGAAACAATTATTGAGTTTATTTTATCATCTCGACTAAACTTAAGGAGTGATTGCGGGATGTATTATTTACCTTTTGAGATTTTTCGGTTAGCTTTTAATAATGATGTGAAACTATCGATAGTTTTAAAATATCGGAAGTTAGTTCTGAAACTATCGATAGTGCTATCGAAATAAAACTGCTATAATTTTGAGAATGGGCTTTCCTGATAATGGGGGAATTCCCCTAAACGCTGATAAAGATGTTAGTGTAAAAATGTGATAATCATTTTTAATAAAATATAATATAAAAAGGAAGAAAATTGACTTCATACCCATAATGAAAAAAAAATATCCAAAATTATTTGTTCAAAATTGTTACCATTAAGATTTAATTGCATTATTGATTTTAATTCAGTCTCTACTCTAGAATGTAGGACTATAACGTCATAGTGGCTTCACAATAAGGGATACTTAGCCATGGGAACATTTTTTCATTAGCTTATTTCCCTGCACATTTAGTAACTATATGTAAAATAAATTAATAATTATTTACTCACGATTTGTTCCCAAACTTTTTTTTTTCTTTCTAATCATTCTAATTTTTAGTTTCTAATCAGATGATAATGGTGAACGCATTTAGCAGTAGATAAACTCCGATCGTTTTACATCACTAGCTTTTATAGACGTATTGTCGATTCCGTAATATTTTGTTCTAAGAATCATTAAAGGTTTATTCATGCCTCAATGCTTAATACAGATCTCTCGTCTTAGTAGGCATTGTTTATTTATTTAAATAAAAAATAGGAGAATTTGAATTTTTTTTTCTTCCCAACATTAGATTGCTTGCTAAAAAGATAGCAAGCCTTAGTCGATTTGTTAACGGATTCAGCTTATAAGGCAAGTAAGATGTCGCGTTGGACTTTCTGCTCAGAAAGGAGCTGTCTCCCGGTATGGTTAGTTACCTGGGGCCTCGCGCTGACACTATTTAACTTGTAATACAGACTCTCCCGATTCTTCAATATATATTATTCATTTATAATGCAGCACTTGTTACATTCCTTCGTTATGAAAGAAGTTACCGTGTATCTCGAAAATGCCGATGTATATCGCAGGTTAGTGGCACGTTTAAGGAGAAGAGGTGCTGAATTTCACACAAATGAGCTTCCAGATGATAAAAGCTCCCGAGTTGTCTAAATTACGCTACACCTGCAGCTACTATAAAACAAGATCTTGTCAACCATGAATATGAGGCAACCAATAGAGTCAATGTTATCTCACAGACTAAAACATTTCTCCCAATGATTTGTAATTATAATTATAATTATCTAAAAATAAAATTTCACCTCCAGCCTTTTTAGAATGTGAATTGTGATAAAAATCACAAATCGAGATTTTCATAGATAATGACGTTTCAATGTCAGTACTAACCGTTTTTAACATTTTTATAATTACGTGTGTGTGTCAATAGATAGACGTCGCGACGCCGAGTGTCGTTCTTACACTTATATACTGCTATCTTTGGAAACTACTAACTAAATTCAGGATCACTTTTTGAGCCACCGATGCATAGTTTAATAGGCGTGCAAGGAAGCCATGCAGTGTCCACATCAGATATTTTTTTTATTTATTTAGCATGATGCTCATTCGATGCACTTTTATCAATATTTTACTTTCGATATTTCGAATTTTACTTTTCAACCCCTATGTGAGATCATTGCTGTTATCGGCATCGAACTTCTGGATTACCTAAGCTTTTTCATACTTATATTCGTATTCAAAACTTTTCAAATATCTGAAACCTATGTATTTTGTTAAAATATTTTAATTGTGATAAATTATAGTGCACTTTATTCCAATTGGTTAATTAAAAAAAAATCTTTGGATTCCTTATCTGAGTATATCTTATTATTATTTTTATTTTTTTCTAAAATCTTTATCTGATCATAAAACCTTATTCACTAGCATAAATATAATATTAATTCAAATATTTTAAGATGGGATCTTTATTGTTTTATTCGGATTTGTAATGTTATACAATCTATTTCTTTTTTTGTTTAAGTTCGATCATTTAATTACTTCCTTGTACGAAGTAAAGGAAGTATTCTAATCGCGAAAATTTTCGGTTTTCAGATTTCAACGGGAATATCTATTTTAACCATCTCTGAATCCATTTTGACTAGTTTCGTCGTGGCGTTTGTACGTACGTACGTTCGTACGTTTGTATTTCGCATAACTTAAAAACGGTTAGCTGTAGAAAATTGTAATTTTGTATTTAGGATTGCTTTAAAATCTAGTTGTGAACCTCCCTTTTTGGTTACTGCTTGATCACCGGAAGTGGTACTTTACTTGAAGGTCATAATTGATTTTCATCAAAAATTATATTAAAATACTATGCAAAACTTCTCAAATTTAGTATTTATAACTTATATATTGATTTAAATAACATACTAGATTTTGGTCTAAATTGGAAAACCGGAAGTGGGTACGACATCTCAAATTTGGTAAATAGGTCTTTTATATCGATATGAATGTATTTACTTTATTTTGGTTCAAATTGGTGAGCCGAAAAGGGTACTTTACTTGAAGGTCATAATAAGCTTACATCAAAAATTATATTTAAATTAAATACATAAATCATATGTTTCGGAAAGGCTACAAACGCAATTTGGTTTCCAATCCAATAAAACATTTTTATTACTTGTTTTAAGTGTTAAAATGGAGTGTTGAATACTGGTTTTCCTCCCCATTTGTGTGTGTTAATAGATGGATGTCGCGACGCCGAGTTTCGTTTTCTGATATGCGTACAAGGAAGTCATGTGTTGTCCACATCAGATATTTTTTTTATGGGATGATGAGTATTCATCAAAAATAATAAGTGGGAATTAAAAAAAGCAATTCATTTGTCATGCTTAAGTTCAAATACAAATATTTGGTGTATTCACTCACAACACTTTCCTTAGCGCTTTGTGGCATCTTCACTTATATTGGTTCGGTTAAGATTTCTTTTTTTTTTTTTTTACAATATAATTATCTTTCAAACGAGCATCTAGCATCTTCACTTATATTGGTTCGGTTAAGCTTTCTTTCTTTTTTTTTTACAATATAATTATCTTTCAAACGATCATCTAGCATGTTCCTGGAGATGTATAGTTTTCGAGTTATTCGGAAAAAAAAAATAATTGAAGGATTTTCATGGAAACATCAGAAACATTTTGAAAAAATGGGTTCGAAGTCCGAACTTTGTTAATACTGGTCCAATTTTAATGATTTTTTTAAGGAATTAATTAGATCTCTAACGCATAATTAGTGAAAGTCTATCAAATTGGAATATATATTAATCGTTTTATTAGATTTTCAAAAACACGTGGAATCAATTTATATTTTTTTATTGGTACAATGATAATGATGAAAAAATTAAATCAATAATTGAAAACATAAATAGGGAAATAAAAATAACATTGGCTTAGCTTTAATTTGGTTGATTTTAGTAAGGAAAAAATAATAAAGAAAAATTCTTCTTCTCCTCTATAAATAAAACAAGCTAAAAATAAGCATAACAGTTTTGAGTTACAGTAGTGAGCTAGTTTTTATTGTTAATTTTTTATTCAAATTAAAAAAAAAAAAATAATTTATTCACTGCAAGATGGCTTCCTCTTTTCTGTTGGTATTTATAAGTGCTTTCTTAAACTTCTTAAAATTAATTCTGACCAAAATTGAAAATGTAAATAGGCAGTTAACTTTCCAGAACCGACGCTTCTACCTTTTAATGAACTTTCTTATTAGTTTTATTCTAACACTATATGTTTAAATAATTAATATTAATTTACATAAAATTAGCAGATATAATTAATTCTGACTATGTAGTTTAATAAATCCAGGATTTGATATAAATCTGAATTATTTAACAGAATAATGTTTAATATACATATGTTGGTTATTTTGCACATAAAAACATATTGAAAATGTACCAAAAACAATGAAAGATTTAAAGATATTTATTCATAATTGATTATATCATAGAAACTCGTTGACTATTTTTTCTGAAACTGTATTTTATCCATAATTGTTATATTATATACTTTTTCTGTTTGTTTTTTCTAATTAATTGTGGTGTAAACATGTCCTAGATCAATTTGTTATTTTATATGTATCAATGTCATTTTGCATATGTTCACACGCACTCCGTTTCAGACATAAAGAGACGTTTTAAAAATAGTTTACGCTTTCTCGCGCACACTTCCGGTTGGTTCACCTTCAATTCCTGTAAATCTTTGAATAAAACAAATAAGTTTTAACTATTCCCATATTATGAGTATAATATGATACAATAGTAATTCTATCATTATTTACTCAATTATTTTCACTATTCATGGTTTCTTTAGATAACTTTTTTAATTAATTCAATGTGATTTATATGATTGATTCATCATCTCTGTCTTGTTAATTTATTTACTATTAAATAATAATTAATTATTTTAAAAAACGGCAGTTATATTCTTGTCCTCAATTTTTAATCAATTTATCAAGTAAATAAATAATGTTATTTATGTATACATACTTAGAAAAAGTTTTTTTTTCTTTTGTTTTTTTTCTTATCCTCCGTTTATTTAAAAATCTCTTTATTTAAAAATATTTAAAAAATTAGAAAATGTAAATATGAAACATTGAGTCGTTGAAATACAATGTCTCAATGAATTCAATGACTCGTTGAAATACGTTTGACGAGAACCAAAGAAAATAAATTCTCTTTTCTCAATTCTAAATTCTCAAGCTGGTGTACATGTGATTAGTACGTCAATTTATACCCTATCTGAGTACATTATAAGAAAATTTCTTAGTTTTTACAAAAAATGATTATAATAATACAACGATCAATTTCAAAGGAGAGTAAGGTAGCCGAGCAAAATTATTAGATCCTGAGGCTTGAAATAATTAATGGTTGTGCCTTAATTAGGTGATTGCAATTTAACATTAACAACCACGGGACATTCCGTGTGCCATGAACCATGATGTTATCTGAAATTACGAAATTATTCCGACATGTACAAAAATAAAAACCGGAGAACACATTACTACCACAGAAAGGCAAATGATATGGATCATTTGGAAAGAAAAATAAAAGTTGAATTTTCCTTAGTGTTGGCGATCCAAGATTAATATAAAAAAATTATTTAACAAATACCGACGTTTCGACCCACATAATATTCTATGATTCACTTCTTTATTACATTGGGTTTTTTGTTGTCCTGAAGAAGCACTGCACTGCAATATGTGCCAAAACCGAGGCGTCCATTGACTCGGTTTTATTATTCGTTGTGCTAATTTTGACCTTCACAATAGCCACTTTCACCTTAATTAATTTATACCGTCCCCGTTACCATTGCTATTACTATTTCACGGCATAGTTTTAGAAATTTAGTCTAAAACTTCTAATTTTATTTGTATATAATATTCCAGACAAACGGTGTCTAAATATGGCCTCTCATTGCAAAAAATCCAGTCGTCGTACATAGGAGTATCTGAGCCTTAAAAGCGGACAAAATTATTTGTAGCTTATTTAACTTTTATACACCTATACATAGGAGTTTTTGAACTTTAAAAACGGAAAGAAGAGCAAATTAGGAAGTTTGTGAACAACTCCATTAAACCTATCATTCTTTAAGCTTGATGGCCTATTTCCATCCCTCTGAATTCTTCAAGAATGTCATATAATTCTCGTGTGGTAAAATGTTGGACGGTTTCAGCAGTATTAAGGAAAAATACCAAAAATATTACTACGTTGAAATAATTATGTGTTTTTAATCATTATATTTAAAGCAATAAAAACCGATATGGCGGAAGAAGGGGGAAGGTTTTTTTTTTTTATAATATAGTTAATTTTGGCCTAAATTTTATGTTAATGATCAACATTTAACCCGACAAGAACATCTAGGGTGATGTAGGGCAAATGTACAATAGAGTCTACAAGATTCGACTTCACGGAACTGTAAAAATTTTAATTTTGAAGCTAGATTTTTTCTTTATATTTCTTTATGATTTTTTTTAATATTCCTTGGAAGATCATGTTTAAATATTATATTCAGGCCATCCACGTCCATTTTAATGAGATTGATTATTGATAATTGAATAGTACTAAGTACGCACTTGTCCCTGTCTTAAGGGGTAAGTACGTTTATAGTATCTAGAAGACTCGTTATTCAAGTAGGAGCGGTTTTGTGGCAATTACTTAATTTAATAGTTCGGTTTCCGGAGAATTACATCAGTGTTTTGGCTCCATCTTATCAGCTTTGCGTTTGGAATTAACGAGAAAATTACGCACTTATCCCACATCACTCTATATCCGATAACAGTAAGTAAACAAAAATAATCATCCAAATATCCTTCATGATCATGGTTCGCAAACGAGCAATGCATACAGTAAATTAATAAAATTAAGATAATATTTAGTATGGGAAACAACTACCACGGATGAAACCTCTGATAACTATGGGGCAATGGTTTGAAGGAAATTTATTCGATTACAGTTTGATGAACCCAGTTATCAAGCTTGAAGAATGCTGGGTTTGATGGATTTTTTCACAACTTCATGATTCGGACTTTTGTCCGGTTTTAAGGCTCACAGCTCCTATGTGCGTCGGTTTCATTATTTTTCCTATATTTTTTGAGATGCTGAATCCGAATCTGGAGTTATTAAATAAATTGTGACATTTTGGCACTTTTTTGGTGGGAGGAGGGGGAGAGGAGTTTCGCTTACAATTTCAAAAGTATGGGTGATCGCGAAAAAAATCATTCTTATTTCTTTTAAAGTCTTCTAAATTTTCCACAATATTAGCCAAACTATATAACAATATAACATAATATATTGTAAGAAGGTGTTAATGTATTAAGGAATAGTTAAACAGCTTTCTTGTTAATTTTAAGACTTTCTTTAAAATTGTTTCTTGGAAAAATATTAATGTTTAAAAATTTCAATAATCGCATAATCCAACTTTCACATTTTTTAGTCTTTTTCAAATGATCAGTCTGATGATGGTCAATCAGCAATCAGCAATATGATGGGTCTACAGAGGTCGTTTATTGCGTGGATTAAAACTAAATGAATTTCTCATGACTTCGCTCTTGACGATTTCCCCCGTAGGATCATTACTTTTCCAATCATTATTTGACTCAAAATTTAAAATATGACTTTTTGGAAAAAAAAAATTGCCAATTTTTATATTGCTGTATTTCAAATTGTGATAAATTTAGTTACCTCAAACAAAGAGCATGATTTTGAAATTATAAGCGAAAATAAAAAAAAAAAAGTGCAAAAATTTAACCAATTTTCTAAATTTAACTAACTGCAAACAGGAGCATATACAGTTTTACGTGAAACAATTGCTAGATCTCAATCTTATCTTAATTTTTTTTTTTAGAAGTAAAAATATTTCTTTTAGCGGTTGTCTAAAATGTGTTTTAACAGGTGCTGAAGGTATTGATAATTATAATTAATACGTAAAATGTTTCAATTAAATCTGCTTACAATCATTGTTGAAAATTTTTATTTTATTAACGGTTTAATTTAATCATTACTCTTGACTTTTTTTTATATTCACTTTAATTTTATTCACCTCGTAATTGGAAAATTATTTGAGGTTCAGGGCATTAAATCATCTCTGAGGAAAAAAAAAATTCGAGGTTTAAATGTGCCTATGATAAAGATCTCTGCTAAATTAAATTACTGTAAAAACAAATATGATGGTTTGTATTAATGTAGTATAGGTATGTAGTAAAATTGTATTTGGTACCTATCGGACATAGCCAACCGAAAATTCCTCGCAAATTAAATATATTATTTTATTATCAATTTCTCGCTAAGCTGGTAATGAAACAATCTACTTGGAAAATCAATAATTAAGTAGTGTTTCTTAGAGAAGTGTTGTTTATGGAATAACTTCATTTCTTTACTTAAGAACAAAATTTATTGAATAATTGTGGGTAGAATATTATTTCCGCCGTCGAAAGTAACTAGATAGTAAATAGTTAACATGACTGAGTTGAGGAATCTATCATATAAAGCCCATTAAAGTAATTTAAAATAATAGCTGAAAAAGTATCTCTAATGTAAAAAATAATTAAAAATAAAAAACCCCGATTATAGAAATAACTCTTATATCTTATATCCCAATACACGAATTGATAGATGTAATGTACGTACGTGCATATCTACTTAAACCCATTATTGGGTTGTTATTGAAGTTGGCGTTTATGAATATTAAAACACGGTATAGTACTCGGTTGCCTTCGACATCCGAACCAAACTCAACATTTCTGACAATATATTAATTGACCGAACGCAAGCGAGGCAGGTCCAACTCTACCATTAGATATTCCGTTTGTCGGTCGGTCTATTTGTTACGCGATTACAACCAAACGCGTCGTTCGATTTTCTTCAAATTTGGCACGAATGTCTCTTGAAGTCTGGAGAAAAGGCGCCTGTATTGGGATGTTTATTTTTTAATTCCGATTCAAGATGTTGGTCGTATTAATGGTCCATTATCATCAAATCTGTTTGCTTCTCAGTCATAACCCAAACGCGTTGTTATCAGTCCTTTAAGTCATTTAAAACAACGAGTGCAAGATTTTATTTTAGTTTTTTTGACGCTGTGACGCGGTTGGTGAAGGGAAAATAAAATCAGAAAAATCCTATAGTTGTGAGGAGATGTAATTATATTTTGAGTGAGAATGAATAAGCGTGAGCAGCAGAGCTTCGTCACTAATGTCGTTTTTTAAATTATCTTTTTAATAATTACTAAAATACGAAATTAAAAATACCAAAATGTTGAGGTAGAAGAAAACTTCGAGTCTCCCAAACGAATTTTCTCTAACACTAACTCAATCCACATAAAAATCTTCAACCCTCTATTTCATCCTCAATATTTGATCCACAATCAAATCACATTTGATCCTAAGGGAAAACATTAATCAAACTGAGACGAAACAGGTTTTTGAAAAGTCGGTTTGGTATTCTGCAGATTTGCGTTTTGATAGTATCGAACGCATGCATTATAAAATCAAAGTCTCTGAATTGTTACGATATTAGATTTATTTTTAATTATATGGCTCCTTAATCAATAAAAACATTGGTTAATCTTTTAACAAAAGCTACAATAAAGAGCAGATTTTAGATTTTTTTCGCGAGATCTACAGTTGAAAGAACTACTACTTTAGTTTCTGTATGTTTACAAGCACAGACGCAAGGAGTTTTCTATATGTTGACAGGGACAGAATGTACTTGCAAGAAGCCTTAACCTGTTGTGGAGAGCACCAGACTACTACACCTAGTTTCAATATTCATTGACTCCTGCTTCACTAACAGACCACCGATGTGTTTAAGTAGATATACCAAGTATGTTCCGTCCTTTGATTCGGATAGGGTTGTAAGACATAAGCGTTATTTCCGTAATCGGGGTTTTATTTTTTTAGTTTTTCGAGTATTGAAAATTTATATTTTATTACATATGATTATGAACTTATACACGATATGATAGAAAACATAACAAAAAGTCGAAAATATTTAAAATATAAAAAACATGTTTTCATTATTTTGGTTTCAAATTGTTTCAAAACAATCACGAGATCTCACTGAGTAATTTAAGCTATGAAACTTAAAAATCGGCTTACCGGTTCAATCAGAAACATACCTACGAACGGATGGGTTAAATACTTTATCCTCCTAGTTGCTTAGCCGTAGTTGTGTCAAAATAGTTTAGGCTAATTTTCATACCTATGCTTAATATGAATATTGTTAAAACTGATTATATATAACTCAAAATATTTAAAGCTTTCAAGTAATTATTCCTGTCCTACTGACTATGGAATTCCTTACGCAACTATTGCGTGCTCTTGAATCGAAGAGAAACTCAAATTTAATAGCCAGCCAACCTCAATGGACAGCCAACCTGAGGCAGGTTTTTTCGCTTCCAACAACTTGGTCGGCCCAATAAATATTTCCTTTTTTTCGAGTGTTGGGTATTTCTGATTTTTTTTTTTTTTTAGTATAAATATTTATTTATACTAAAAAATAAGGAAAATATAAGGGAATTTTCCTATGTTTATTCTTTACACGAAACTAAAATTCCTGACGTATCGTAATTTTGTAATAGGTAGGCTTATATAGAAGTTCTGTTTAAGCATATTACATGAATGCAAAATATGTGGTATTTTACGAAGGAAAATAAGAATAAAGATTTATACAAACGAAAATGTATTTGAAAAAATGCCAAAAAAAAAAAATAAATATCATTTGAAATTTTTATTCATAATTTAAAATATTGATCAAAATCCTTATTACAATTCTATTAATTGTCATAAGTATTGATGTGTTAGTACAAATAATTAGAAGGTCACAAATATTTCTCAAAAATACATTCTTCTTAAGTAGATTTGGAGTTTTGATTTTTACCTTATTTTATTATTTTTTATTTATTTATATTAATTTATTTTGAGATAGTGTTCTGTCACAATGCTAATATTAGGACGTCATCACAAACATTATAATATATAATCTGTCTGCTCTTTTCGCTAATATTACAAATAACGATGTATCGTCGTTCGTCACTAGAAGGGTTATACATCAGCAATTAAATAGTTAGTATAACTGGCAGCGCGTCATATGATGTAAACTTTCCTTTTAAATTAGATTTGAATTTATAATCTTTTTCATTTTTTTTTTTTTTTTTTTGTCATAAAATCTGTTAAGCGCATATAATGGCGATAAGAATTTTAAGTTGATGCGTACTTTCACACTATATATGCCTGGAAAATAATATCCACAATAATTATGAATGTAAAAATATATTAAATAATGAACTGATAGAAAAATTAAATAAAAATACTGTATAATATAATGAAACATTACATTTCATTTTTAACGGGAACAACGACCCATTATAATCAGCAGAAAGAGCTATGCTCTATGAATCAGTTCATGACCAGATTGCCATCCGTATCTGTCGTCAACTCTGAGTTGAACCCGTAAGAGAAAATAAAACAAAAACTATGCCAGAATATCTTTATAAAATCTGAATTCATTATAAGAAGCACCAAGACCAACAAATATTTTTAATTGAATTGGAGTTAGTAACAATCAGATGTAGCAATATTTCTTACAAGCATTATAAGGTAAGCGGTTGATAATCTAATTGAGGATTAAACTGTAAAAATCTGAAATTCTGCAAATTTTTTTTGGCAGAATTATATATATGCTATATATATATTGTTTTATTATTCTTGTTGCTACATTTTTTTTTCTTTTTTACAGGTATGTTATGTTCAGGTTCAATTTCAGGTATGTTATGTAATGTTCAAATTCATGGAATCACCGTTATCCATTTACATTAACTGAGTTCACTTGTTTAAAAATATACAAATAAAAAAAACCTAAATAATTAATTTTTAGAAGAGTATAGAATATAAAACATGCATAATTTTTACCTGATAGTAATTAGGGATGGGAAGAATCTCGTGTAACTCTTACTGGAAACCGGTCTGAGTGCAGTACTGCTCCACGGAGGCTCGCCCCGAGTCCAGATGAAACGAGCCCAAGAGGTCCAAACGAGGTCCGGGTCCGCTTACCAGGTTCAAACAATGTAACTGCATCCGTGGGAACTTTTAAAAATTTGAGCCTTGACAGTTATATGGAATCTAGGAGTTCTGATTAAAATTTTTAATTTTTAAGAATGTTTTTGCTTTAGAAAATTTAAATAATTTGTTGTTTCACATCTTTGAGCTCAAGCCGTATAAAGCCCCAGGCACCGACGGTATCCTTCCATGTGTGCTCAAAGAGGGCCTCAATGCTCTGCTCCCCCGAATCAGAGCACTACTACTCTGAGACTCTCTAGTCATCGGGTGGGTACATTCCAGAATCCTGGAGGAAATCTCTAATAGCTTTCATCCCGAAGAATAGTAAGGAGGATTATAGTGTTGCTAAGGCTTTTCGACCTATCCTCTTTTCTTTTTAAGATCCTGGAGAAGCTGGTAGTAGTACACCTTACAAGTAAGGTTCTACCACTCCATCCCCTTCACCCTCAACAGCATGCCTACCTCCAGTGAAAATCAACAGAAACTGTCCTATATTAAATAATGAAGGAATAGGCAGTATGAAGGAATAAATAGTAGGAAAAATAGAAAAGGCCTTGGTATACAAAGAATCCGCCTCAGGGCTCTTTTTCGATGTTGAAGGGGCATTTGACAGGACCAGGCCTGAGGCAGTTTGCAAAAGCTTAAAAGAAATATCGGCCCCAGCTGCGATAGCCAGATGGGTCGCATTTGTTTTGAAGAACAGAACAATAGTCGTCTCAGAGAAGGAAACCAGACTAGAGGCACAGGCCTTCACAGGTTGCCCTCAAGGGAGTTGCATCTCCCCACTGCTCTGGTGCCTTGTAATGGATAAGTTGTTAGGAAGACTAGAGGATGCCGGATTCTCTGCCCATGCGTTTGCAGATGATGGAGTAATCCTCATAACAGGTACGTTTATTGCCATCATCTTCGAGCACATGCAGGTTGCCTGCGATATTGTTCAGACTTGGTGCAATGAAGTTAGACTTTCGGTAAACCCAACTAAGATTGAGTTGATTCTCTTTACTAAGAAAAGGAAGCTGGATGCTTTTAGGGCACAGCGATTATTAGACCTAGAATTCAATATGGAAGCATAGTGTGGTGGACAGTATTCACGTATTCAAAGGATGGCATGTATGAGCATTACGGGTGCGTTTCGTACCACACCTACCAACGCTTTAGAAGTCATCTTATACCCAACACCGCTTCAGCTATGGCTGAGGGGCGAAGCGGTTATGGCTTATCTAAGAATTAAAGAAAACAGACAGTGGCAAGTGCGGGGTGAACCCATAGGCCACTCAGTAATTGCCAAAGTGGTGGAAAAGGAGATTCCTATCCTTCAATATTGTTGTCCTCAACTTAATAGCCACTCAAACAGGCAACCTATCCGTTTCACGGATGGATCATGGAAGGACTCGACCGGCTTAGCAGGAGCGGGTGTCGATATAGAAGATTTAGGCATTAACATAAGTCTACCACTGGGTAAACACTCTACTGTGTTCCAAGCAGAAGTGTTCGCGATACTGTCTGCGGTCACATGTACGGAAGTTATCAGTTGCGAAAGGGCTAAATTTACTATCTATTCAGATAGCCAATCGGCTCTCCAAGTCCTGGAATCCTTTAGGGTAACTTCCGTTTTGGTAAAAGAGTGTAAACAGGCATTGGATCTACTCGCCTGTTCGAAGAGATTGGAATTAGTATGGGTTCCTGGACATAAAGGAATCAAAGCCAATGAAATAGCCGACCAGCTTGCAAGAGAAGGTACTGAGAACACTATCTTTGGGCCAGAACCTACAGTAGGCATCTCTAAAAGTTATCAGCGGAAGAAGGTCCAGGATTGGACCTGGAAAATAGCAAAAAAGGAGTGGAGGGAGTGTGCGGGCATCAGACAAGCTAAGGAACTAATTTAAAAACCCTCTGCTTTTAGAACAAGTGGCTAAACAGAAAGGAACTCTGACTGCTTATAGGGGTGCTTATGGGTCACTGCAGGCTTAAAAGACACTTAAAGATGTGTGGAATAGCAGGGGATGAGAACTGCCACTCCAGTGGGCAGGTACCTGAAACTGCTCTACACTACATAGCCGAATGTAATAGATATGGGTCGCTGAGATACAGATTGTTAGGATCTGATAGAATCAGAATACAAGAGACTCCCTCCCTTGAATGGACATCCCTTCTGAATTTCATCAGAAAAACCAGAAGGTTCGACATGGAGGGTTAATAAGCTATCTCTATTGGTTACCATCCCCGGGGTTGGCAAAAAGGACCATCAGGCCCACTTGCCGGACTTTGTCCCCCCACCCTTGCCAGTACCAGTACCAGTGTTTCACATCAGAAATATGCGGAAATTCACAATTACACTTACACTTACTTTACTTTAAATAGTATCCCTACAAATATGTATATTCAGAAGCTAAACTCATAAAAACAACCGTTACCGATTTTTTTACCGCGTAATTTAATGAAAGTTTTTTTTTTTAATAAAGTTGTTTGTAAATAGATATGTTTATTATTTGCATAGTACCGCATATAAAATTTAAGGCTAGAACAAAAATAATGTCACCGTAAGAGTAAGTGTAGAGTAAATTTTTAATTAGTAATTACTATTTGGTTCCAAATACATACTCAGACATTTAAATGTACATACATTTTTTTCTGTTTTGCATTAGTTAAATGTTCGATAAAAATGACAGACCTAATGCATCCAATCTGCCTGCCATTGAAGTGTATAATAAGACAAGGCAAGGAGATCCAACGGCCTAAATGGACTTGGACCCGTTTGGATCTGGAACCGTTAACGAGTCCAACAGACAGTTCTGAGGTTGGAACTGTTCCAAACTTAAACTGTTCCTGCACATCGCTAATACTAATGTACCAATTACCTCTCAGATGATGTTACCTTACTCACAAACCTGGGACAAAAATATTTCTACTGAACCCCTGTTTGGCAAGTCTAATTCTCAAAATTATGTTATATGATATCAATGATTGCATTATTAATACCCCGCTAATTTTTGGTGATATCTCAGAAAATTGAAGTTCTTTTAATTAAAACGTTTTGTCAGGCAATTTAACACATTAAGCAGGACGGCTTTCTAAGTCTCTGTAGTTGGTGTCATGGTGTATTATTGGTAATTACTTGAATACACATGTCAGCTATTGTCTGTTATAAAACCTGGTATTAATAAAGTTTTTAGACATATTATAGCTTGGTATTAAAATTTTGTCTTTTTCACGCCGATTCTTGGAAGAACTCAAACCTCCTATCTCTGTTGCAAACAATCATACGTTTAAAAATAATTATAAAATTTAAAAATAAATGAATTGGCTAAAAATCAGCTGGATGAACAATATCTCTTTTAGTGGGCATTTATTAATACAGAAATGGAAGGAAAATCGATTGGTAAAGTCTCATTTCATCAGACACAATTTATTTGAAATAAACTATGTGAATTTAATTACGAGTTTATTTAATATTTAATTATTTTGTTTTGCTCTAGTCAGAAGAAGATATCATACGTTACAAAAGCCAATAGCCATCATCACAATCAATGTACGTTGCCCATCAGGATTGCTGGCGGCCGGAGCAGGAACAGCGGAACTAATACGAGGCTGTTATGCTCCTCCACGTCGAGGCAATTGTCGCCGGACTGCTAAGGCAGTATAAACTCAATCTTTATTGTTGCCCGTTCAATTAGCAGTTGTCACTAGTGAATAGTGAGCCATTTCATCCTCGTTACGCTCCGTTATTGGTCTTCGGTGCCTTCGTTCGATGGTGATTACTCGGTGTGAGGCATTATCTCAAAAACAATGCGCCATTGTAAAGAGCAAAGCTAAATTATAGTCTTATTTGTACTAGATAGCTTCATCTTTCTTGGCAAATCTGTTGTAATGATTATACTTGTAATTACCATAGTGTATCCTCTTAATATAATTGAAGTAAGTAAGCATTGCTAAGCACAGCGGGCTGTACTACGAATTCAAATCTTTAATATTTAAATGGAAATTATTTCTAGCTATCTAAACTAGACTAGTTAGTGTCATTGAACCCGAGAGATTAGCCTCTGTTGTTTATTCTAAGAATTCAAAAAGACAAGTCTAAATAAAAACAATGAACCCTCGTATTTTCTCTTTTACGAGTTTATTCATCATAGTGGACGACCCTCTTAATTGATCTTCTGACACCGATTGGGAAGAAGAATATGTTATATGCTGATTTATAATTTTATTGAACATTTTTTTGAACATGAGCCCTGAACCCCTTCCAAATTCATGCCGGAACCACGTAAGCCACTTGGCGAAAGATTTTTGAAATCATTCAGTTTCACTGGGAAATCCTTTTTATTTTGTTTTCTTACAAAAATTCTTTTTAGAAATTTAAACACTTAGTAATACTTTTGTTGTGACATTCCTTAATAAAATGGTTGCGTCTCAGTCACGTATCCGGCCCGTCAGGTACTCCGGGAGCTTATGTTGGGCTTTTGTACTCTAGGTACTTCTTAGAAAACAATTTGGTCATGCTCTACATCGTGATTTACAAATACGTGTCCTGCTGCAAAAGAGGACGATCTAACAAGTCAAGACAAGATAATGAGAATGATGGTATTCATCCTATCATCAGGTGCGTGAGCTTGGCCCTCTTAGTGACCAATTATGAATGAGCTCAGTTGATGACGATCTGATGTTAAATTGGAGGGAAGCAGATTGTGGGCAGTGATATCAGTGATTTGTGGACTGGTCTGCCCACTGGGCCTATTTTTGGAAGTGCCTGTACAGGCGGTATTTAGGTTGCGTCTGTTTTCAAACAGCTCCAGATCCGTCGAGACCTCTTTTTTCCTCAATAATTAACTTTCCAGATTGTTCAATGACTATATATTATTGAATTTATTTATGTTGACTTCCCACACATTTTTTTATTTTTAAATTTTCGAGCCATAATGGCGTAGATTCGACCTATACATGGCAACTGATATTTCATAAATGAAAAATCATTCATATTTCAGTCAATTACAGTTTCACTCCTTTGTTGTTGCTGCTTTTAACCTTCGCTATATGGGAAGAGCGTTTTTTGTGTATCAGTAGCTACAATAATTAGTAATATTTCTCGTGACTCCCAAAACTCATAAAATATATGAAGTATCATTTATTTATTTCAAAATTAGGAAAACTTTGAATTTCGAATAGCTTTACTGATGATTGCCCGTAAAGTCATTTAATGTGTGAACCTGATGTTCTATGTATTAAATGTTATAATTTTTAAAAATTTATTTGAAGTTTTATTGTAATACACTCACCCTAATAGAATTCTGCTCATTTTTAACTATTTCATGCAACAATATATTTAAGTGTCGAACCTTTTTTTTTCACATTACTTTATTATAATTTAGAATTTTGTTTAGCTTAGACTTGATAGAATAGAATAGAATAGAAAATTTACTTTATTCTGGAACTAGGTCCCTTCAAAATAACAAAATTGAACAAAGATAAAATAAACCTACAAATCTGGCCAAAAAACTACAATAATGAGAGTAGATAAGTTTTTACATAAATAGTAATAACAATAAGTAAACAAAAAATGAGTTCTTCACACAACAAAAATATACAAGTATTAAAAAAATGAGAAAGAAAAAAAAATGTGAAAAGGTGAGAAAAATTAAAATTATAAATAAATGTCCACTTAAATATCATGAACTTTTTATCTCATTGTTCGCCTTAAATTAAATTTTTCCTTTTTTTTCTTTGCTTATACAGCATCTGTTTGGGAAGTGAGGAGATGTTGAAAAAGGTGGAATTTAAAAGAGGATAGAGAAGATGCATGACGGATACTAGAACGGAGGGAATTCCAGAGAATAGTGGAGCGGGAAAGAAAGGAACATTCGAATGTTTTGGTTCTGTGGGAGAGAGTATAGAGATCAGAACGGCGCGTTCTTTTTGCCAGTGAGTGGACTGAGGATTTGAATTGTAGGAATCTGTAGATGTAGGAAGTATGCTGGGAGTTGATGGTTTGATATAGGATAATAATAATTCGGAAGGAGGAAAGGATAGGTAGATTTGGAAGTCGTTGGCGTATAGGTGGTGGGAATAGTGGTGTATTGAATTAGGAAGATCATTAATATAGGAATTGAAAAGGAGTGGTGAAATGCTTGAACCCTGGGCTATTCCTGAGGACAGGACAAGAAAGGAAGAAAGAGGTTGATTAGGAATGGAAACTGCTTTGCGTCGAAAAGGAAGAATTGAAACCACCAAATAGCGCTGTTGGAAAAGGATTTTGATTTTAATTTGGTGAAAAGGATAGAATGATCCAGGGAATCGAAAGCTTTCGAAAAGTCTAGTAGTATTAGTACGGTTAACTTTTTTTCGTCCATAGCAGTATGCAAATCACTGGTGATTTTGATGAGAGCGGATTGAGTGGAGAAGCCGGGTTGAAAACCAGATTGCAGAGGATCGAGTAGATTGGATTTTTCAAGGAAATTGGATATTTGATACTGGACAATTCTCCTAGAGGTTTGGAAAGGTTAGACAGGATGGAAATCGGACGAAAGTCTTTAGGGCTCATAGGGTTAGAAATTTTGTTAATAGGGTAGGGTGGTCTAAGGCTTTTTTCCAAGATGTGGAAAATATTGAATTTTGTAGGGAAAAATTATATATGAAGAGAAGAACGGGTAAGACTTCAGAGAGGCATAGTTTTAACAATTTAACGGGAAATCCATCAAACAGTGGAGTTGGTGTGGGATTTCATAATAGAGGAAATAATATCTGTAGGAGAGATGTAGGAGAAATAAAAGTTTTCAGAGTTAAATGATGGTATTATAGGATAAAGGGAAGAAGAGGGTGGACTAGTATTAAAGGAAGTAGATAAAAAGTATGAATTTAATTCATTGGGTGAACTTGGGAATACAGCTGAGGAAGAGGATTTGCAGTGAGAGAGCTTACGAAGGAGTGCCATTTTTAAAGGGAGAAGTTGATCGGGGGTGCGGTCAAAGAAATAGACTTAATAAGTGTGGTCTTATATAATTGTGCCTACGTTTCGGCCTAAATTTTAGGCCATCTTCAGGGCTAAAATGAAAACAAAATAACAACAATGAAAAAATAGAAAAGAGGCAATACCAGTAACAGTAAAAATGATAAATGATAAAAACAGAAAATACAAGTAAGATAAAAAGTATAAAGAATAAAAAGAAAAGGATAACACTAAATTACATAATACAAAAGACAATTGAAAAAATAAAATCAAATAAAATAAATGAAATAACAATGTAAAAATTAAAAATTAAAAACAATGCGATATTTACACAGGGAATAGTGAAATATATGAAATCTATTAATTAAAAAGACACATAATATGAAGGTTTGGTAATGTGTAAAGCATACATGCATAGCAAAGCATAAAGCATAAATGCATACAGTATATAAAAGCATACAGAGATAGTTGTAAGTTATGCAAAAGATGACTATGATGTTAAAGAAGTTGACATTGTTGTAATTGATTTTTGTAATTATGAGATGAAGGAGTAAAATATAAAATAATGTAAGCCCCAAAAACAAAAATAGATAAAAATCCTATGTGGTGAAGAAAGAAGAAGGATAGAAAAGAATGAGGAGGAGGAAATGTAAAGAAAACGTGATAATTACATACCAGCGAGGCGTGTGGTCTAGCGCCAACTGAATATTAATAATGGATTGCCGGGAATTAGGAAAACCGTTAAAACAATGTTACCAACTTACTGATTTGAAATAAAACTAACACTAAATTTAAATGCGGTGTGATCAAAAGACAACAATTGATTTGAAAACTGTAAAAACGTATTGATATAAGTATATTTAGAAAACTATATATATAAAAAAATTAATGTTAAAAAATTAAATTTGAAAAAATTAAAGTTAAGTTAAATGTAAGTATAAGTTAAATAATATTATGGGTTAAATTTACTAAGAAAAAAAAAAATAAATAAAAAATATAAAAAATAAATAAATACTTTGTATAAGGAGTCGTTGCGGGTGACGAGTTAAAAAAATAATATAATAATAAAATTAAAGTTAAGTAAACAATAAGTATAAGTTAAATAATAACAATAGGGGTTTAATTTACTACGGAAATTTTTTAAATAAATACTTTGTATAAGGAGTTGTCACGGAGAGGGAAAAAAAAAGTGCCATTTTTATTTAGGATCAGGAGCTGAAAAAAGGGCATCGTGAAAGTGGTTGGATTTCGCCTAATAGTTGATTGTTGTTTCAGCCTAATACATACAAATGAGATTATTGAACTATGTAAATACTGGAATAAATATATAATATAACTATGTAAACACTGGAAGAAATATATATAATATATTTATTCCAGTATTTTCATAGTTGAGTAATCTCATGCTTATTTACAATGCATCTAGTCTAAGCAAAATTAAATTCTTAATTATACTAAAGTTTTATTACTATCCCGCATATTAATTACCTGCATAGGGGTTATCATTATTATCATAAGTAGCAGGGCAACTTAACCACCTAAGTATTGCATAACTTTATATCGCTACTTTGGATGAATATCTACAAAACTCCAACAGCTGTACTTTTGAGAAAACAGAGCTTAAAGTTTTCATCATAAACTTTCAACTGACTATTACAGGCTTCTTTGCAATTGTATAAATAGTTTCTTGAACCTATTTGCAAGTGAATGCTTGGAGGTAACTTGTGTAAGGTATTTTTTTATTCCAAACATATATTTAAATCTTTTTTTTTTTTTACTTATGACAGTTTTGTTTAAAAAACAACTAGTCTCTAGCAGTCACACGATAAACATTTTTTTTTTTACTCTCTTTGTCATAAAGAAATAAACATCTCGTTGATTATGATTACACAAACATTGGAAAACCGTTAATTTTTTGAGTTTTGCCGGTCTTCTTCCAAGGTTGAAGAATATTTAATACAATAAATATTGTATGGTTATAAATGATATTTTTATGAGTGAACTAATTTATATTACACCTACCCCTTATTTCATAAATTATGGCAGATAATAATAAATAAAAAACACTCGTTTAATTATTTTTGATCGAGTTTATAGTAATGTAATATTCTTCAGGCTTTTCTATGTATACAGCCGTGGAATAATTACTTTTTTAAAACTATTTATATTTAAAAAAAACGGTCACTTGTCTTAGATCATATTCGGTATCCACCGTTCTGAAGAACTATGGGGATTATATAATTACTCGCTCTGTTTTTCTAGTCATACAAACTTATAAATATATAATAAGTTCATCATATTAATCGAATAATATAGTACGTAATATATTTTATAATTTATACGTGATATATTTTAATATAACATATTATATTTTATAATTATTAACTATACGCTTTTCTGAGGCTCTGAGTTCCCTCTTCATTGACTGAGGGAGGTCTTTTTGGAACCACCTAACTTCAAAGAGAGGAACTTTGTATCGACAGCACCAGCAAACTTTGATGGCGGAACCAATTACGCTTTCTTTCTTTTTATTTTTTTTAGAAGCGCTGTCACTGCTACCGACACTAGCAAAAAATAAGTGATTAATTTCAAGTGTTTTAAAGAAGAAAAATAACTTACTTATTGCGATTAATTTTTGCCCTGCCGATTAAATCTGTAATTAAATTCAAAGTGGAATTAGGTGTATATGAGGCTAGGAAAGCACAGTGGCCTAACCCACTATATCAGAAAAACTCCAATATTGATTTTTTTGGTTCATACAGTCCACTCTACAGGGGTAAATAGGGGTTTGATACCTTTTCAAATATACCAGTAGTATGAACACTTGGCCAATCAAAATAATTCCGTTTTTAGTCAAAATAAAAAGAAAATGTGGCTTAGGCCTCTTTTTCTATCATTGCCTCATATAATAGCATTTATACTTACAAAATCAGTTGTTGTTTTAGTTTTGTTTAGGAGTCCAGATTGATAAAACTTTTTATTCTCATATTTTCAGTTGGTACAATGTAATTCAAGTTTTTATTACACGTATTTATTTTGTGTTATATATGTATATTTTATTTTGTGTTTGGTGATGACCATAGTTTTAATTGGATGATAATAATTTTAATATAAAAGATACGAGAAAAATATCAGATTTGCCGAATTTACTCTAGTTTTTGAAATAAAGGCAATATATACTGTAACTAACGTAGACTTGTGTAACACAAAATAAGAGTAAATTTGAAACTATGCATCGTGTACCTTAATACATTGAGGTATCTGCTTTCACACGCAATAGCTATTCCGCATGAAAAAAATATTTTTTTGTTCCTCAGTGTAATCATCACTTGGCATTTATACAGAGCTGCATATTAGAGAATTTTACGATTTCGATTTCGGTTCGAATAATTGTAGAATTTTTTTTATTGATTAACATATCATTTATGAAATTTATTATTTCATGAAGGGAACGTGCATTATAAATTAATGTCTGGGAACAAAATGGTCCTACGTCAATTTTTCGATGGAATTCTATGAAATTCATTTGCAGCAAAAGTCAAGCGTGAAGGACAAAATTAATCAGCTTTTATTGTGTACCCCCCATATACATCATCAACAGCACTATTTAAATATATGTGAGTTTCCATTTAATATTCCCAAAACGGATTTGAAAATCTGACATTTTCTTGTTTTTCGCCGCTCGTGTGTGCGAGCGAAGTGGAAGTGTTACAAACTACGAAAATTTATTATTATTTTTACATGAAATTTTATTGTAGATAGACATCATCAAAAGCCACAATTTAAGCCCGGAAACATGTTACTTCGACAATTGCAAACACTTTAATTAAATGTTCAATAATGGCCATATTTCCCGGTTTGTAATTTCTTTTGCGAAAAGTTCTTGACCCAGTCTAAAGCTCATTTAAGCCCTTATTTTACCTAAACAAAACTTTTTCGCATTATTTTCAGAAGTTTTCTACTTTTTTTTGTTTGTTTATCATTTCAAATTTGTTTATACTGTTTCACCCTAATTATCACGTTGAGAAAGTCCAATCAGGATTTATTTAATAAAATAAACTATCGCACCTGGACTATCTTAAGATCGTGAAGAATGACCTCGCCTCTTATCCTCAACTGCTATTGAAGTGACCATCGATTATATAATAAGCCCTCTTTGAAAAGGCCCTGAGACTTTTTTTTTTCTTTTTTTAAATTTCATATTTTAGAGTGTAAGAAAGGAATAAATATTGATTAAGCATTGATATCTCTTTAATCGCTTGATGATTTTTACTGATTAATTACCATATCAGGGACAGATTCGAGATAATGCCGCCCCCTTCAGCCGCTTCTCTTTCCATAAACAATTATTTCTTTAAGGTTAAATACTGAGTGAAGATCATTTTTATATTTATGCTTAATTGAACTGTTCTTAATACTAACAAATTCGTTTAAATCGAAAAACATAATTTCATTCAAATTTCGCCGTCCCAGACAAGTTTCTGGTCTGCCTGTGCCTAAATCCTGCTACTGTACCATTGTAATAAATTAAAGAGTTCATTTTTAGTCAATAATGAATTGAGAAGGGGAAGCCTCGGTGGGACAGACATCTGCTGGCGCCTCCAAGTTGGCATTGATAGCGGCTATCTTTAAAGATACTGCAGTGTTTTTCTATATTTTTTCAGTTTCTTCTCCATGTGTTGATTAAAATAGGTATTGGAATAAAGACTGACCATTATCCACAACTAGCCATGCAATACGATCTGAAACTTCTTTTTGCTCTCCTGCAAATCTGTGAAAATGTTTCTTGCGACGGTTTACCTCCGACGTACTGAAACTGATATATAAATAACTTTAAAAAACTCTGCTTGCCAATTAAATTAATTTCTTTCTCTACATGATACAGAGGTTCGCACTTAAAAATAATCAATGCTACTAGTTGTAATAAACAAAACATAGTTAAGGTCGTTTCATTACAAATACTAATTTCTTTAATCTATATCTGCTATCCCCAGGATTAGCTTGACTGAACACTTACTAAGACAATCTGGGGTAAGTGCGCGCGCACAAGACTTTACAAAGTCTACTTTAAATAACTGTAAAGTCTTTATTTCTGAAGATAGATTTTTTTTTTTAAATATTTCTTAGACGATTATGTTTAAATATTACATTCAAGCTCATCTTTCAATCACGTCCGCTTTTATGAGATTGATAAATCAATTTAGTAGTCCTTAATACCAACTTGTTCCTGCTTTAAGGAGGAAGGAGTAAGTGCGTACTAGGTATCAAGAACTAATTGTTCAAGCAGTAGCGGTTGTGGGGCGTGTTAAATTTTTCGTTTTCTGATAATTATTTTATTGATTATCGATTTATGTAATTAGTTTTAATTACAATTGTAATTAGTTTTATGTAATTATCGAGGAAAGTTTAAAACCTGTGAGAATCATATTTAATAATCTTCAGTGACAGTTTTTAATTGTTTATTGATTCTTTAAATCTTAATTGAAAAGAGAATTTTTATGTCATTTGCTATTCCATAGTAGTTGCTCCAGCAAAACATGATAGTAGGGGTTGATGTACACCCGCGTTCTCCTGTCCTCACAACAGAGATCGGCACTGATTATTTTTTCTGCTCAGGCGCACGCGACAGTATTCGTCTTAGTAGATATTGATGTCGTTGGTCCTAGTGCTCCATTTCAGCTTGGCAAACAAGCCACAAAGTAGAACATCAACAAACAGCTTTGTTTTGGTCGCGTGTTTTTTTTTATGGGTTATCAAATATTTGTGCTGTCCGTTGTTTTATAAAACTTCTTTTTACCTCGAATCTTGTCATAAATTATCACCCTGAACACCCAGCTCAAATGATTCATCAGTGCCAGATTCAGAGAAAGAAAGTCCTGATTAACAACTTTTAGGATATTGTTCCAAAAATCGTGTTTGATTTTTTTTGATAGAATTTGTTTATGAACAGAATTTGTTGATAAACTATTGGCCTATTGTTATGGAAAAATATAGATCATCAACAATTTATTCAACAGTTTATTTAGTTTTACAGATATAATTAGCTAAAATAAAATAAAAAATTCAAAAGCAGTTGATGTAATGTGAAAATTATGCATATAATTTAATTATATGTGTAAACAAAGCTATGCTTAAATCCCAGGACACCAAATTGTTTAAACCTGTACAAAAGAATCTTCATTAAGAATGGTTAAAAGTATATTTGATAGTAATGAGGTATCTTACGAGCAAAAATAATAATTAAAGAGTGCAACAAAGATAAGTTATCTTTTTTTTTCTTAAACAAAACAAAAACATTTAATTAGGGATTGATAAAAACATTTAATTTGGGATTAATGTATGGAGCCTTCCATAAAATTCGAGGAGTTTTACTCCAGAATTTATTTATATTGATCTTTAAGAAAAGAGTCTGAAGGATGAACTCCTGAATTGCTCTCCTGTAAAACTTGTGACAGTTTATCTCCGACATGCAGAAATAGCTATAAATAGCTTCAAATAACTCTCTTTATCGGTTTAATCAATTTCCTTCTCTACATGGCACAAAAGTTTACCCTTTAAAATAATCAGTGTTACTAATTAAACAGAATAACTAAAAATAGCGTCGTTTCATTACAAGTAATAATCTCTTTAAACTTTATGTGCTATGTGCAGGATGAACATGACTGAATCCCTTTTAATGTTATGTGGGGTAAATTCTTTTACAAACTTTTTTAAATTATTGTAAAATCTTTGTTTTTGAAGCTACATTTTTTGTCTTTCTTTTTTTATAATGTTTCTGAAACAATTCTGTCATGTTCATTTGTATGAGATTGATAATTCAATATAGTGCCTAGTACGCACTTGTTCCCGCCTTAAAGAGTAAGTACATACAAAGTATCAAGTAGGCTCATTATTCAAGCAGTAGCGAATGTTGGGCAAGTGCAAAATAGTTCGTTTCCAGTAGATTATTTTACTGATGTAATCATTGAAAAAAGTTAAAACTTGTCTGAGATCCACGTTTTACAGCCTTCAGATTTGTTCTTATCCTTAGGTTTAAGGTCCAAAAAAGTGATAAAAAAATTATTATAGATTTTTTGTTTTTAAAAATGCAAATATTTGACTGATAATGAAATATAAATAAAATGAATGGGATGATACCAGAAATAAAACACTCATTAATGAATTTTTACTGTTTATACCATTTTAGACCTTCCCAGAGAGTAATATGAAAAAAACAATAAATATCACAAAAATATAGAAATATCACAAAAATATAGAAATATCACATTTCCTATTTATATTATATTTAGTTTTTCCATTTTTCCACATTTCATTTTACTATATCTTTTATTCTGCTCATATCGTATGATATTCTTCCATTATTCCAGTTAAATGGGGATCAGAAAGGGGTCTCGTTGGAAAGTTTTGGAGAAGTTCTGAAAATTTGCTCTTTTATGTTTTTGTGGGTGCTGATTACGAATTTAAATTTTACTACCTCAAATTTCTCCCTGAAGTACATAACAAAAAGCTCAAAAATTAATTTCGAGATTCCATCACAATTTCGACTCTATCTCGCTTCATAACGAAGTGGTCAAACAAAAAAATCATTAAACCAAAAATGTAACTAATTTACTCTTGATTAATTTAATGTAAAATGAATATTAGAAGTTATTCGAATAATGCCTGGTTTTCAAGTTATGATAAATGAACAAAAACAATTTTTTGCATTTTTTTTTATTCTCTCGAAAAATGTTCGATGTGGCAAAGGTGAAATTCGTAATCGGCACCCTCAAAAACACAACTGAGCAAATTTTCAGAACTTCTCCAAAACATTGGACCGAGACCCCTTTCTGGTCTTCATTGGACAAATAGAGCCTTTTAAAAAAAATTATAGAATACAAATAGGAATTTACTCTTATTTTATTTACTATTGGTTGAAGTTGCTAAAAAAAAAAATACATGGTTTTCTTGCCATGGGAGAAAAAAATATTTATTTTTTGAATCATTTTTTACTTTATCGGAAAAAAATTGAGGTGCTATATAAGTTGAAATTCATAATCAGCATCGCTTTTTCTTCTTCTTAACTCCTGCGTGCCGTTAAGCGCGAAGTAGTAGTCCCAGTCCACTAGCCTATTGGCTTCTGCCTCCTGCTTGTGTTCTCATCTCCGAGATGATACATCCTCTTGCTGCTGCCTGTTTTCCAATGTGGTCAGAGTACATATAGTACATATGCTGTATAAACTATATATAGTTCAGGCCTATTGTACCTGGAAAGTTTTGGATAAGTTCTGAAAATTTCCAGGTACAATAGCTCTAGACTATATGTTTTTTTCTTAGTTTTGAAGAACGTTGGCAAGCATATACAGTAAAATTTGCCGTGAGTTTTATTTCTGACTATACCACAACAAAATATTAAAAAATACTAAATAAAAAAGATAAACGTTTTTATTATTTTTTTCAAAAATTATTATTTAAATTTTCTTTTAGTTTTTGTACCTATAATCAATTTTATACCAGCTGAAATGTATATCAACACATTAGGACCTTTGTACCGTCTTAGTATTAGTTTTTCATGACTTGAGTTTTATTTTTATTTGATTCCTAAAGTCCTAAAAATACCATGTTTATTTATTTTTTTAAAGCTATAGATATATTAATTTACATGAACGTAAGCAATGACCTTAAACCGTCTCTGGCCTTTAGCGATTTGCAATTTTAAAACCTTGAATATAGTATTGCTGGTCATTACCTCATGACGGGCTTGCCTTTTGTTCTTTTATGCAGAATGCAACGAAAGAAAATGCACATAAGCTCCAAAAATTAAAATTATGATTTTATTCATCTTGACTAATGATGGCCTTTATCCCTTTTTAATCTTAAGCATTTTCATTACGATCTTATTCAAAGCAGAGACCCATTAAAGTGTTTGTGTTTTGAACCTTTTCGATTTATTCTGAACTTTGTTCATAAAAACAGTTTTTTAATAAATAAGAAAAGTTCTTTTGTTCAAACTCATTTCTAGCTGAACCATAACTCAAGGTTGTTTATATTTGCTTTTTTTTCTAATCGAACCCAAACTCCTCAAGCTGAATTTTTAAAAAAAATAGATAAAATAAGAGGTATTGCTAAATAAACCATGAAGGTCTCACTTTTACTGTTGCGGCCAGTTTTTTTTCTTCTGCGCGAATTAAGGCCTTCCTACTTTTTGAGGCATGTCAGTTGCAGGATTATTATTGTTTACTGAACATAAAGCTAATTTACTATTGCTTTGAAGAAAATGTACTAAGCCAATGATATCGGACCCTGTTCGTTTGTCCTCGGTTAATTAATTACTATTAATTACTTAATTATATATCATAATTCTAAAATTTCATGTAATTGATTCCCACTGCTTTCCAAAACAATAACCTGTGAAATATAATATTTAAAAAAATGCTGAAAATTTTTACACAATTGTTTATTATTTTCAAATAGTTGTATATAAAAAATATCTGTTGTGTCCCCTCAAATGACTTTTCACACCGCTTTGGTTGAAAGTATTTTGTAATACAAAAATTGCTTAATGTATCTTTGCTAAGTCCGATTAATCCGATTAAGATTTTTTTTTTATGTTTAGTTTAACAGACAATTAAATCATCTTTTAAATGAGGGACTGGAATTTTCCGGAAAATATAACGTTTTCGAGTTTTCAAAAAACTAAACAAAGATAACCGGTTTCCATAGGACATGTGCAGAATACTTAATAAAATATGTGTTCAAAGTTCTTTACACTATATTTCTGCTAATATTAGCCTGGTTATTTTGTAGGGGATTTCATTACCTTTGAATGATCAAAACATGCTTAAGCTTATGCCTTAAGAGCTTTATACTATTTGGAATGTACCTTTGTTTATATCAGTCTGTGATAATGAGAAACTTTTATTTGTGGACTAAAATTTCTTACCAACGAACCGGTTTAGAAATGAAAAACTGAGTTTGTAATATTTTCTTATAAAAAGATATTTCTACTGATCCTAGCATAAATTCCTTATTAGATATTAAATATTAGACTATTGCTTTTATATTATAAAATAAAGTATTTTAATGGTATAATTATCTTTTTTTAAAATGGTATTTTATTTATAATCTAAAATATCTGATGTGGGCAACACATGATTTCCTTGTACGACTATTAAACTATAAATCGGTGGCTCAAAAAGTGATCCTGAATTTGATTACTAGTTTCCGAAGATTGCAGTGTCTCATAAACGACACTCGGCGTCGCGGCATCCATCTATTGACACACACACAGATACACTCTTATTTCTGAAGGTCTCATTCCGTTATTATATGTCGTTTTCCTTCAGTAGGTAACAAGTTTCCAAGAGATTTCTTCATGTTCCATGACAACATTAAAACTGTCAATATCACTAGATAAAGCATTGGAAATCGACAATTTTGACATTTTAAGCGGAAAACCCACTTAACTAATATCTTATTCTCCTGCAACAGACTTGTTCATCTCGCAAATGGAAAGGAAAACCAGTAGTGTATACTTAATTTTAACACTTGAAACAAGTAATAAAAATGTTTAATTGGATTGGAAAACAAATCGCGTTTGTAACCTTTATTACCGAAACATATGATTTTTAATTTAATTATAATTTTTGATGTAAGCTTATTACGACCTTTAAGTAAAGTACCGTATTCGGCTCACCAATTTTAACCAAAATATAGTAAATACATTCACATCGATATAAAAGTCCTATTTATCAAATTAGAGCTGTTTTACATTATATTTTAATATAATTTTTGATGAAAGTCTAATATGACCTTCAAGTAAAGTACCGCTTCCGGTTTTTCAATTTAGACCAAAATCTTGTATGTTATTTAAATCAATATATAAGTTATAAATACCAAATTTGAGAGGTTTTGCAAAGTATTTTAATATAATTTTTGATGGAAATCAATTATGACCTTCAAGTAAAGTACCACTTCCGGTGATACTTGATGGTATAATGTAGTAATATAACCTTATAATGCAGTTATAATGGTATAATGCAGTGACCAAAAAGGGAGGTTCACAACTAGATTTTACAACAATTCTAAATACAAAATTCCAACTTTCTTCGACTAACCGTTTTTGAGTTATGCGAAATACGAACGTACGTACGTACAGACGCCACGACGAAACTAGTCAAAATGGATTCAGGGATGGCCAAAATGGATATTTCCGTTCAAATCTGAAAACCGAAAATTTTCGCGATTACAATACTTCCTTTACTTCGTACAAGGAAGTAAAAAAGAGTTGTAAATAGTTCATTAAGTATCTTAGCAAAGCTTCTAGGGCGCATTTTAATCGTGAAAATTTTCGTTTTTCAGATTTCAACGGAAATATCCAATTTGACCATCTCTGAATCCGTTTTGACTTGTTTTGTTCGTTATTATGTATTTCGCATAACTCAAAAACGGTTAGCCGTAGAAAGTTATGCGAATCCTGAATCTTGTATTCAGGATTATTGTAAAATCTAGTTGCAAACCTCTCTTTTTGGTCAATACTTGATTACCGAATGTGGTACTTTACTGGAAGGACATTATTGATTTTCATAAACAATCATATTAAAATATATTGTAAAATTTGTCAAATTTGGTATATAACATTAATAAAATGTTTATAGAAATAACATTTTTGAAATTGGCGAACCGGAAGGGGTACTTTACTTGAAGTTCATATTAAAATTACATCAAAAATTATATTAACATTTAATACGGAGATTATATGGTTCGATGATGATGGTTACAAACCGGAAGGGGTATTTTACTTCAAGTTCATAGTAAACTTACATCAAAAATTATACTAATATTTATTACAGAGATCATATGGTTCGGTGATGAAGGTTACAAACGCGATGTTTTTTCACTCTAATTAAACAATTTTATTACTTGTTTTAAGGGTTAAAATTGAGTCTAACATACTAGTTTTCCCCTCCCCTTCCCCTCATAGTGGTTCCTCCCCATTTGTAAGATCACCAAGTCTGCAGCAGGAGAGTAAGGTATAAGTTAAGCTGGTTCTTTCGCTCAAAATGTCGAAAACTTCGTTTTCCAATTCTTTATCTAGTGACTTAGACAATTATAATGTTGTCGCCGAACACGAAAAAATTGCTTAGGAACTTGTTACCTACTGAAAGAAAACGACTTATAATAATGGAATGAGACCTCCAGTAACAAGAGCTTGGTTATTTGTGTGGCAATAGATGGACGTCGCGACGCCAAGTACAGTTTTTGAGATACTGCTATTTTCGGAAACTATCAAGTAAATTCGGAATCACTTTGTGAGCCTCCGATTTATAGTTAAATAGGCGTACATGAAAGTCATGGGGTATCATCAGATATTTTTAATTTTAATTTCGCTGCTCATTGAAATGAATTAGTTACAAAGCGATCTTGTTTATATCGTTTATAGTTTATATAATGAGCTTTAGTGAAAAATTCAAGAAACTATTTCAAAAATGACAGAAAGAAAACAAAAGCTATTTCCCTGCGTGGTGATATCATTGTTGACGTTTTCTTCGAGCGGTTTAGAAAACACTCCGCCTTTATAAATAAAAAACACAATGCAATGTTAGTGGATCAACACGGATAGAACCAAGGCCCCACAAGCGAATAATAATAATAATAATAAATAAAGTACAACGTCATCACCAGACGGCGAAACGTCAGAATAAATGTTCAGTAAAAAGTCGATTGCCCTATGTTTCATTTCTGACCACACATCTTCTTGGTTTTGGATTTGATTTAATGGCTTAATTGATTCTAATAATAATTTAAAGGAAACATTCATTTGCTATATGAATAATAAATAAAAAAACTATTACTTAACGTTAAACATTTTGTTTCTCTAAAAAATAATCTTTCGACCATTAAAAACTGAAGACTGCAGGAAAAACAATAATTTTTGTTGAGGAGATTGGAAGAAAAATTCCCACTTCGTGTTTCTTTTATCTTTTTATTGATGCGGAGGAGGAAGATTCTTTCTGTCATCTAGAGAAGAAAAGGCCTCATTAGGAGTTCTTTCGTCAAGATTTTCTCGAAATGAGTCATGAGCCACCCACCTTATTATGCAGAAAAAGCTTAAAACTTTTCTTCGAGGTAAAAAAAAAAAGAAAAAAGAAAAATGAAGAGGACGTCTCGAAGCCGTGCTTTGTTCATTGCAGAACGAACATTCTCTCAGAGAACTTGACTTACAACTTTAGATTATTTTGACCAACATGAGATCCTGAAGTCATGATCTTGCCTATCTTAAAAAAAAATTAATTAACGGCATCAAGAACCGTTACAAACTAATGTACCCAGAGGCTGGATATCGACGACAGTAACAACCTAAGACCGAACCTAAGACAGTTTTTCTTTTCAAGTTCCGTTTTTTTTTTCTAACTAATTTTATGGCAGAGGAATGATAAGCATTTGCCTCGTTTGAAAAAGATGCTATATAACAAAAACAAAAAAACGTTATGATGAATAACAATTTGAGTGAGCAGTTCGTTGAAAAACTACGTGTGTTACATGAACTAATTTTGTCTTCTAAGGTTTCTTTGAGGATTATTATTTTTTTATTTGTTTGTGTTTTTCTACTGTCAATTTGGATAAATGGGTATGTTCATCATTTAATTTGGGAAAATTCTAAGGCAATCATAACCAAGAAATAACTTTGTTGCAGTTTTTAATTCGATACAAAAATGTAGTGTGTAAATTGAATAACGTAACTTTTTCGGCCAGCTTTCAGAAATGCCGTACATTTAGAAATCCAGTTTTAGAAATACTGTTGGAAACGTATCAAGAAAGAATGTTCAAATTACTAAACTTTGTCTTGAGGCAAATCAAAGAAAACCTTGTCTTGAGGCAATCATGTCATCTCATCACTTGTTTCTTCTTCGGTGTCTGTTCAAGAATTAAGGTGGCTTTTGAGATCGTGTTGAGTAAGAATGAGGTCATGATATTGCACGCGAGGTCTGTAAATGAATACTGTCAAAGGTCGCATTTATTTTTAGACTGTCGTTATCGTCATCTTGTAAAATCGATTATTTTCGTCGGTCTTAAATTGTTAATAGGGGATAAAAGTGTTTTTGAAATTGCATTTCCGGCAGCTTTCTTTAAAATGTTACTTCCTTAAGTGGCTACGGAATGCAGTTATAGCTGGGTTAAAATTTGGCCGGAACTCGTTCAGAATCATTCAGATTTCCGTCTTCTGGGAAATTAAGTCCTAAAATAGTCTAGCCTTTCAAGAACCCAGACCCAGCTAACCTGGTTGTTTCTACAGTCGTTAGGAAAAAATTAATGCGGCCACTGCATGCTGTTTCTGTATAATTTTAATTTTTAACAAAAAAAAATCATGTTAAAAATATAATCTCTCCTTCAGTTTTAATGTTATTGTTTTAATGTTTCTGGCTGTACCTATCAATTCACCCCCCTTATTCGATACTTCTTATCAGACGTACCAACTAGCGTCAATCTAAATATCACAAGCTCTTAACCTCGAGTAGTGGTGAGGCGAGGTATATCAATTACGTTACTTGACCTCTGGTCTCACATAACAACTACTAGTGAGTCATTATGTCCTTAGGATCTGCTAAGGGCGGAGTATTGACGAAAAATAGTCGCATCATTATTTCAGCTCGTAGGTATTGATGTACCTACCCTCTTAAAGGATTCTATCTCCTTTACAAATCGCGAACCCATTTGAAAAAGGTCTTTGATATCGAGGTTCGAACCCATGTCTTTTAGGAAGCATCCATTCTATTCGAAGTAGCGACTCAATCAGTGGATTGACTCTCTGGTAATGCAAGGGTTTTATGGTAACAAGATATTGTGATCCATTCTCTTATTACTTAAAGTAATAATGAAACTTTAATTAAAGTGTACATACTAATAACATTTTGCTCAACTCTGGATTGATCTTATATTTCCAACAAAATCTATGAATCTTGCAAGGCAATTCGACATCGCGACCCCTTCAGCCCGATGAATGTTGTTGAAGTAATAACATCACGACTATCATCAATAATAATAATTATTATTATTAATAATAATATTAATTAATAATAATTAAAATAAGCTAGAAGTTGGTAGTTGATTTGTAGACACACCTGTCTGGCATGATTTGGGTCTTGTCGGGGTTCATTGGAAGGAGGTACATGTAAGCTATGATTGTTGGTATCGATATCGAACCTTCGGGTTCGATAAGCTTTTAAATGATCGTTATTATTGTATTCATCTTTATAATGCATTAACTTCAAATTATTTTTATATTCAATTCAATTATTTTAAGATTTTATTTATCGAAGCATTTAAAACAAATATGATTGAAGAATCTTCAGCTGTACTCGAACAACAATTATTCAACGCATCTTTCAATGGAATAAATCGATTAGATGCTGGTTGTAAGTGAACCCTGTCGTCATCGACGAGGTTAATCCAAGGTGAAACGGAAGTCGGGTTTTTATGTATTAATATTTTGTCACCTTGTTTTCATATTTTTTACGTTTTTGTTTAAATCTTCTTCTGGTTTCGGCCGATATGCTTTTAATTTGTACACTTTGATTTTTTTGGTATTTTTAATTTAGAATAAAGTATTTTCTGTGTAAGGCCGTGGTGGTCAAGCGTGTTAGGATGTCACCTTATTATTCTTGAATCAAGTCCGTCGCCGCGCATTGGGTCAAACAGCGAATTAGTAGGAACAATTTAAAATTTTGATTTTTTTATTACAAAGAGGAAATTTTTTGTATCGACATTGAAAACGTTAGATTCAGTTCGATTGTTTATAACAATGTAGGCATTAAGACAAGTGAAAACAAAAACAATGAGTCTTAGTGTTTTCACTCATTACGCTTTTGTTTATCTGTGAGTTCAAATGTTGTGATAAAATGGAAGCTAATGAAGTTATAGCGTTAAATCGATTTTAGACGTTAAAATCTGTTTTTGGACACGATTGGATGTCTTGAGGTTGTTATATTTTTTGAGTACATAGATAGCCTAATTTCAATTAAAAAATCTGCTGAAAAAATAAACTCCCGATTACTTTTTTGTATAGAGAGTTCCTGTCAATTACAATACTAGGGCTTGATTCTGAAATGGATCGAGCTCAAAAACAGTAAAACAAGAGAGGAAATAATGAGAAAAAAAATGCACGCTGCGTTATGTGTACTAATTTCGTGGCAGGCTGATGACATAAAATTGTAGGAAATGTTACAAAGTATTGTCGAAAATGTAGAAAATCGGTGGCAAACCGCTTCTCGAAATAGTAAGGTTTCTAACTCCCAAAATCGAGTTTGGCTTATGAATGTTTTTGATATTCCGAAACAAATATAATCTCGTGATATTGGGCGTCCTAAAAAATCGCTTGAAGAGTGTGGAGAACGCTCTAAATTGCACCAAGACAAAGTGTTTAGTAGAGGAGCATTTTTTAGAAATATTGAATTTTGCTGTTGAAACAAAACTCAGTATTTCTTTGAACCGGAGAGCTGTTCATGTGATTCACGGATTTCCAAGACGAGTAAGAAAATACAAAAATGTTGCGAAGAATTTAGATGATTCTCTGGTGAAATGTCGTCCAACTAAAGTATTCCAGAATGAAGCAGTAGTTCTGATTATAAATGGAAATTTGATTAAGCGTCAATATTCAATAATAAAGAAAACATCCACTTCTCACATCTATCCTAGTTGGCATAAAGTTGTTGAGACTAAGAAAATCTGCTATCCACAATCTAAGGCTATGAAATTTACTAAAGTATCAGAGTAAGTTAAATTGCAAGATATTTTTGATTACAAGGTTTTACGGTTATATGATTACCAAGAAATCGTATTTAGAAACCAGCCATACAAAGAAAACTTGTGCTTTCAGTTGTTTAGCAAATGAGGATGTGATAGTTGTTCTGGACTGAGGAATTATAAACAATTGTTTTGATGACGCATCTGATTCATCTGTTTTTGTTTTGGCTTTTGTCCAGCTTCAATTGAAATGCACCGATGATGATAAAGAAGTAATCATCTGGCAGAACCCGGTCCCTTCATCCCCACGTTTTTGTCGAACAATTAAATTCATTAGGGAATGATAAATGATCTGCCACTTCTATAATTTTGTTTTTATTGAAAACGTATGTATTACATTTGAAACTAGTTTTCAATTAAAACAAAATTTGTGATTTGTATCTTCAGTTCTAAAAACACGCAACAATTCAAAAATAAGCAATTTAAAATACAGTTTGGTATTATTATACGTATTAAATTTAATATGCATAATAATACTGTCCTGTTTCGTTTGTCAGGCGAATCCGAATGGAATAAACGACATAAACTCGATTGGAGAAAAAATACCTATAACAGACTTCTATGGTTTTGGTGTTACGCCACTACATGCCTGGATAAGATTCTTGAAGTGTTGTTTACACATTGTATACCGCCTAGAGTTTAAAAAGATCAAAACAAGGGATTTCTATAAAGATTTATATGGACAAAGGAAAGAACAATTTTAAACGGCTTAAGGCAATCACTGGGCGTGCTAATTGATAAAGTTAAAGCTGGTTAGTTATCCACCAATGATGGAAATTCAGCAAGAACCTTTTTTCTTGATCCAGCATTTTAATAACATTATCAAGTGGTTTCGAAATCGATACTGATAAATTCGAGCTAAACTTTTTGTAAATCAATATGGATGGATTAAAATGCCTCCTTCCATTCACAAATTATTAATTCATGGAGGAGAAATAATAAGGAATGCAATTTTACCATTAGAATCCTTAAATGAAGAAGCACTAAATTGTAAACTTGAATACATCAGGCAACATCTTACTCGAAAAATAAAGAGGCTTGACTCTTCTTAAGATCTCCTCCACTACCCAATTTTATTTTACGATCCATTTATATACTCACAAGTAATGGAAATAATTATCGCGGTACATAGCGAAAAACTTTCTTGCCTCAAGAGTACTTTCTCTCCTACGTGAGATTTTGCTTTGAGGTAGTATCTTCTGAAACGGATTGAGAAGATTAAGTGCTAATTTGTTATATTATTGTTTTCATTCAATGGTTTTATCCATTCAAATCTAGCTTTTTCTTTTTACTTGTACCTCATTCCTTCAGTGGTAAGTGAAAAAAATAACAAAAATCACGTTTTGAATTTGTTCGTACTAAACTCGCGATTTGAACCACTACCAACTGTTCGCCGGTTCTAATCTGGGCAGGTTGAAATTTATTTTGTGGAATAAATACGGACGGAATAAATCTCGATCTTCTAGTCGGTTCGTGACACATAGGATAATCGGCCTTTCTGTCGTAGTTGAAGTGCTAAAGGACATTTTATCTGTCAAATCACTCCTGAGTTACCATTTAGCTGAAAAATCTAATGAAAGAATGATTTGATATTGACAGACATGTAGGAGTCCGCATCCCTCTGTATGTACATATGTTCTGTCTTCTAATTATTAATATAGTTTGTAAAAGCATTATGGTATCCTATTTTAGCTTTCTTCGTGCTCTATCAGTGATATATGCAGTGGATATGGCTTGAACTGATCTTGTAACATATCCTTGCAATTTTTACTTGATAGGCTTCAGTGGACAGATTAGTATCAGTCTATAACCTTGGATTTAAACGTCAGTGTTGTTAGTCTTAGAAAATAACATGCCTCTGTCATACGCCATTTAATAAGTTACTAAAAGCCTTGACTGTTAGTTGCCGTCTTGATTTTAACAGCAGATCCTCTATTTATTTTTTTTTTATGTTCACTGTTTCATTATTTATTTTTTGTATATCCTTTCTAGTCAATTCATTATAATTTCATTACGTTAATATGCTTCATAATGTTATTTAGTGTCTTCCTACTTTTGGGAATGCTCTTCCACTAACACCGATTTGATCATCGGTTTGGTCAAAGTTTTGGTATTTTTCTCATGAATTCGTTCTTTAATTTAATCACTTATTTATTAACATTTTATTTTGTTTCTTTTACCGCCATATCATCAAAATATATTTTTAGAAATGGAGAGGAAGATGATAACTGAAAACAAGGTCAAAATAATTCCAACGAATCATAAAATAATCAGTATTTGTGCATTTTTTGGTTTAAAAAAAAAACATCATTAGGAGTCTTTTAAAATGTTTATCTGACATCAGATAATTTAGTTTTTAGACAAAGAATTTAAGGTGATAAGACCTCAGAACTAATGATGTATGAGCAAGCTATGACAGGAACTATCTACAGCTACTGAATGATTCATTGTTTCTATAAGTTAATCTAACTAAATAGAGATAAGCATAAGCATTAACTAAGAAATAAACAAAATCCGACTTTGTTCCGGGAATATCCAATTAAAATCTTATAGCCACCATCAATCAATATTGAAAACAAAGCCAAAGATAAATTTTAATCATAATCTTTGTGTGGAATTATGATTAAAAAACTAACAATGCATAAGTTTTTTCGTTTAATTATTTTCAATAATGAACCTTTAATCCCCCTCCCTCCTCATAATTTGAGATATTACGTTTCAAGATATGTGGAATCCAAATATTGAAAGAAAAAAAATCCGTCTGTCCAAATTTTTTTAGTTTTAATTTTGATATGGTCAATCGAAAGGTAATAAAATTCCCTACTGAAAAACAAAAACTAAAATAAAAAAAAATTAAAATAGGACTAGTATTAGCAGAGATGTAACGTATTGAATTTTGCAGGCTAATTATCCGGCACTTTTGACCCTTGACCCTTGAGTTATCATTTTCCATTTCTTTCTGTTTCTTGCCTCTATCTTCCTATCGCGGTCTACCAGCTTCCTCGCATCTCTCCCCACTTCATCCTTCCTTGGATCCAACCTTTATTTCCACTTGCATCTTGGTTTATTTTTTTTCCATTTTTTTTTTCTAAGCATACAACCTGAATATTAAGTTTATTTAAAAATCGTTAGTTTGATATCAATGGTAAATCATCATTTTTAAAGTAATTATTTTGGTTAACGATTATAATGATTATTTTGGTTTCGAAAGTAAAAATTTTTATGAATATTAAGTCATCGTAGTCAAAATATCTTTTAAAACAATATGGCGTAAGTTATATAACAAATAAGGAGCCAGTTTTTTCTTTTCTATAATTGATTGTGTTTTCTACGTCTTCGAAATGATTTTGAATTTGTGGGAAGTGGGGTCAAGGATAAAAATATATATTTCCCATACTACTATTCCTGTTTTATTATTTTATCCTACTATTATTATTTGTCTATACTATCCCTAATGGATGGACATATTCCATAGGACATTTCAACCAGTTTGATCAAATGTGTCGCTTTTTTTCATCTGGCTCACGGACTATTACCTGGGCGAAAATCACTGGTTCGTATCTCTATAATTGAGCATTCTTAAAGAATATATTCTTTAATGATATAACACAAATCGTTATAATACGATATGAAATATAAATGGTGTAACCCACTCTAGGAGCTTATGTAACAGCGACATATATAGAACCTGCACTGTCAGCATTATTTCTTGCAATATAGGGTTCTTTTTGCTCAAACAGAAATATATAAATTCGAATTTTTCCTTAATATATATTAATATATATTCCTATAATTCGGATAATTATGGCATAAAAAGCCTCAGTTTAAAATGATAATCTTAAAGTTATACTTAAAGTGCTCTTTAAAGAAGAAAAAAATTAATTAAAAATAGACATGAAATGTATTACTCTTAAAAATAATGTCTGATTCAAAGATTAATTTTTTTTTGTCTAAAATACCATTATTCTTCCGCGCTTAGTTTCAGTGCTAATAGTAAACAAAATCAGAAATTTAAGGACCTAAAAATTATAAACAATTTTGTTTTTCTCGATGAAGCTAGATGAAACCTATGGAAGCTATAATATTGATTTTTTTTTTTTTTTTTTAAATTTTATCTGTCTATATCTTCCCTTCGAAATCCTATAGAACTATAGAATTTCTATTAGACTGAATAAGCTGTTAAACCCTAAACATTTATTTTAACCCCAAAATACATTACCTATTTTCAAAGGATTATACTAATTAATATATATATATATATTAATTAATATCAGATGGAAATCATAGAACAAATAAGTTTTCATCATAATTCTTCTTATTATTAAGTAATTATGATATAATTAATTTTTGATTCCCTTGGGAGAGAATTAATTAAAAGGAGACTGTAAAGAGAGGCCCGCTTTTTTTTTTTTTTTTTTTTTTTTTTTTTTTTTTTTTTTTTTTTTTTTTTTTTTTTTTTTTTTTTTTTTTTTTTTTTTTAAGTACGCTCCCTTCACTTGCCCCATCACTTCTCAGAAAATATCTGCGCTATAATCTGTTATTATTCATTAGCTGTTTTTATACTTAAAATTGCTTGATGAACTCAAAAATGATAAATAAATACGATAAATATTTTGAAAATATTAACAATTAATATTAAAATAACATATTTCGTTCTTCATTATTTGCTAATGGCCCGCATGTGAGATGCGGGTTATTATAAAATAAGATTAATAAAAAAATTATATTCTTGTTTTTAATTATTATTTTCATGCGAAGTTGCAAAAATACGAAAAAAATAAAAAAATATTTGAACTGTTTTTATAATGTTTTGCGTTTACGTATGTTTATTTTATTTTTTATTCTACCAAACCTGGTTTTTATTTGAATTATTTAATGATCAGCTTGTTAAACTTTGGTGGCAGGGCTATCATCAATTTTATATTTGAATAAAAGACATATGTGCTTACCATTTAGTTTATAGCCAAAAGGCATAAGTTTTGTCGTTAAAGATTACGATTTACGATAAAACTTGTTTTGTTGCGGTTTTATCCCAATATAGTGGGAAGGTCCTTCCATTAATGCGGTTTTAATTACTGGGAAAAAGAAAAAAAAAAAAAAATATTTATTTCACCTCGTTTCAGAAAAAACATGGAGAACAGATTGCAACAAAAAATAGATGCACAAACATTATTTAATAAAATGACAATACAGATGGTAACACTTGTATTTTTTTTAAGGTTATTAATCCTCTATAATACAAAATAACCTTTGAAATAATAATCTATAAAATGTTGTTCAGTGTCTTGCAGTTATTTTTAAGGAACATGATCAAAACGACAATAAATTTTTCTAAATCGCAATAAAGTTTTATGTTTTCACTTTTTTTTTTGTTTTTAAATCATCTCACCCTCCGATTTAATTTACAAAAATATAACGTTTTCGTATAGTTTTTTTTTTCATAAGAGGTTTCAGTTAAGTAGTTTTGAGTTCTTTATCAGAATAGTTTTCACATTTTAGTTATACACTTATTAAGAAAGTTTGTGTTGTTTTTGTGAACTTGTGAATCATACGTACACCCTTCCTTCAAATTTTGAGATTTTAAATTTCAAGATACTTAGAACCCAAAAATCGAATAAAAAACATAATCCGTTTGTCCGCCTTACGGTGTAAGATATCCGCGGCTTTTCTTCGGGACTACTGGGCCATTTTTTTTCAGAGTTGGCTCCTAAGTCACCGGCCAACCCAGGATGTTCCTTGGAACTCAAAATTTTCACTATATAGATTTTCAAAATATCCATTATATAAACATCTATTCTGCTGTTGAAAACGAACAGAGCTAATCTCAGAGTTAAGACTCAATAAGTATAAAAGCTAGTTTAGTTACCTAATGTTTTTATAACACTTAAAATATATATATTACAAAAGAATTAATTATGTCAATTCAAATCTTAATAGTGCGTAATCATAATAGTTTATGGATTACCCTTGGCAAAGTTTTCTTGCATCTTATCGACACTTTAGATGAGATATACGACTAACATGATTTCTTATCAAAACATGAGCAATAAATTAACAAAAAAAAATAATATTCCTTAATTATATTAGGCCATCTGCTGATTGCTAATTGTTTAACTGGCAGATGCAGACACAAAAATAAAAATTTTAAATCAATTTTTAAAAAATCGGATTCTAATTTATCTAGTTCTGGCTCGATAGTCAATACATTCTTTAAAAATTCATCACCACAATTATGATAAACTCATTAATATCTTCAAACCTGCAATTTTTATAAATATCTGGAAATAAAGATTAATGAAAAGATATATAAGTCCTTATCGCACTGTTAAGGTCACCAATCCTTAATGGAATGACAATATCGGTTTCTGCTATCTCTCATAGATAAACTAGAGTGTAATATCAAGATAAATTATTTATTGGTTCTTGACCATAACGCATTGATTATAACTGTTAGATTGTCGGTATAGAAGAAAATCTGATAGCTTTGAGAATAGTTTAAAGTTTCGGAACCTTAATAATTATAAGAAGAAGGTGGTCGGGAGGTGAGGTTAGTGAAGAACTAATAAGTGTGACTTATTTTATTATTTGCCAACGTTTCAGCCTGTTTTAAACGTTAAGTTCGGCCTAAGTTTTTTTAATAATTAGTTGTTTTTTTATATTTAATGGCACATAACTATATTTCTCCGATCTAGCCGGCCAAAAATGAACAAAATTATTACTGAATTGTAATAATTGTGGATTGTAAAAGTCTAGGCCAGGTATCTAAGGAATGACACTGTTTATTTATTTATTTATTTTCTAATTTTTATTGTAAATTTCAATAATCGACTAGGCATTTGTTATATTTCCCGATGGATTTTTTTTTAAGTGAGTGATCAAGATATCTATTCAATAATTCAGAAAAAAATAGCCGCTAGAAACCGCTAATCTTGAAGGTGCTTGCTTTCAGACGCAAATCGACGTTTTTTGTTAAATCATCAGTTGATCATTTCAATGTTTTGATATTTAGTTATTTTTTTATAATTTATGGGTAAATATCATTTTATTGATTTCCGGAGAGAAAATACGTTTAAGGAGAGACCTTTGAAATCATGAATAATCTGATTTTGCCCAGTTTAGACAAGAAAAAAGAATTTCTTCTGCTTGAAGCGAAATGCGCTCGACGTTTTTATGTTTTTAGTTATAAAAAGAATAATGATGATTATTGCCTGCAAAAAAGGTGTGTCTCGTCTAGTGATAATTACACAAACCAAAATAGAAAATTTTGCGTAAAAAACGTTAAAAAAATAAAAATATTAGGTTAAAAAACAAAACACCATTCCCGTTCCGGAATATTTAATGTTAATTATTTTGTTTCTATTTTAAAATTGATTATTTTGAAATGTGTATTTTTCTTGAAAAAGTCGTACCTCATGTGTGGAAAAGAAAAGAAGTGGAAGCCATGTATCACACATTTCGCTAGAGAAAATGTCCAACATTGCATTTTACGCACATTGCGCGTTCTTAAAAATCAATCGAGTTGTCGATTTTCATGAAATTCAAGATAGATTGTACAATAAAATTGGGGGTTCTAATTTGAAAAAGCTAAGATGGTAAATATTTGAGATACCAATATCTCATGACTGATAGCTTAGGTTGAACCGTCCAAGAATAGAAGTCTCTAGAGCTATGAGCGTTTAAAGCACGAGATGTTTTGGGGAACTGAAAAGCTATTTTTCTCTTCAGCCAATTGAAGTATATTGGCCACCGTTTTCAAAGATAAATATGCAACTATGACTCATACAACTCTCCCGTACGACTGGTGCTTTTCTTATTTATATAGTTTTCATCTGTATGTGCAATAGGTGATTCAGTTTGGAAGGATCGCGTTGTATTTTTTGAGAAAAATATAATTGTCTGGTCCGGTTCGATCGTTGCAAGGAAAGGACGTTTAGAAATATTTTAAGTCTTAGTGGTCAACTTCATTTTGGTTGTCAAAAAATATGATTGAACTAATCGAATCGCGTGGTTTGAAATGAGCATGCTAAGTCGCTGAGGTTGATTATAAACGGATTACTCTGACATTGATAGGTAGCTATTGGTTATATAATTATTTGGATGATATTTAATAATATTACATTGGACTTTCTTTTAAATACTAAGCAAGTTATAGCGTTTCAAATTTCATTATTACATTATCCCTCTTAAATCTCTGTAGCGGAAAGTATAGTTTCCCCAGGATACGTTTCATGTAATCTATAATAATTCTTGGTTGGTTACGCAGATTTTATGCAATTTCCTCATGAGATTGTTAGGTTGGCAAGAGCGGAAGCAGACAAAAAAACATATATTGCTGACTAACAGCACTGATTAGGCGGGGAAAGTATAGAGGTACTGCCTTGGTGGTTTGTTTGGTGCCTGAAAGTTAGTTGCATTCTGTAGAAATGCGGTAGTTCTGCAATAATGCTGAGAATATCCTTATTTATCTGCATGTATTGTATCCATCTTGCTAAAATCGGTTATTTTTAATTGTTATATTTTCATGTTGATTTCTAAATTTCGAAGGAATGTCGATAAGGCCTGCTCCAGAAGCAGTTATCCTAGAAATCGAAAAACGTCATGACGCATTTCTTCTGTCTTACGAAAATAATACTCCTTTTTTCATCAACTTTAAAAATGTTCTGTCTTTGTCCCAATCTGTCTAAGGACCTCTCGTTCTCCTAAATTAATACTCTATTTTGAATGGAATTGAGTCGTGAGAAACGCAAAACTTTCGAGTGAAAATTTATCTTGGTGGAATAAGAGGCAGCTAAGGTAAGTCATGTAACGTCTTTCCATGATCAACTTCAGATCATCATCATTCAACTGGAAAGATATAAATTTGTTTCTTTACTCATTTCGTATTATCAACTTCCACTAAATAATATATCGTGGTCTGTACCGTCGGAATGGGGTGATGCGCACACTTAAAAACGCCCAAGAATTTAAAAAAATGATTGGCAAGACATATACTTGATTTTGACCAGTCTTTGAATCGCGGACAATTTGCTCCAAAATTAAAAAAAATAAATAGATAAATAATTAGAAAGATATATATTTGATTTTGGTCTTCTTTTTTAGTGTTTCCCTTCCTATAAATTGATTTTGTTGCATGGCAGTCGAAAGCCGTCGGAACGTAGTTGTAACCTCTATTTATGCACCTCTTTTTCGTCACTACATAATCACCGGAAATGGTACTTTACTTGTAGGTCATAAAAGATTTTCATCAAAAATTACATAAAAACATCATGCAAAACTTCTCAAATTTATATAAGACTTTTTATATTAATATATAATATAATACTTTTTATATATTTTTTTTTTTTATTAATATAAATAACTTACTAGATTTTGGTTAGAATTGCTAAACCGGTAGTGGTCGCTTTACTTGAAGGTCATAATAGACTCATCACAAATTATATTAAATGCAAAAATTCTCAAATTTGCTACATAAGACTTATGTCAATATAAATAACACATATTTGTTAAAATTGGATAACTGAATAATAAAATTGGAAGTGGTGCTTTACATGAAGTTCTGAATAGAGTTCATTTAATTTTCATAATAGATTTTTTTTAAATTGGTTCTCTAGCAATTTTAGAAATCAAAGGGTCAAATAAAAGTTTTACAAATTAACATTCTGTGTCACATCCTCAATTGCGTTCCAGAACAGATCCAAAATTACCATTCAGGGTAACATCACAAATAACCGACACCAATAGATGTCGCGAAGAGATACTGATATCTTGGGAATAGCCAACTATTTACAGTTTATTAGGCATGCAAGAATGTCATGTGGTGTCCACATCAGATTTCCTTACAAGTAATCCAAGTTGACTTTGAATTTCTCTTTGAAAATAAATATAATTGAATTTATCTGGCAATTAAATCGAACTCTGTTGTTATTTGTTTCGAGTTATCTGTTTAAAATTGTCTTTACTAACTGTAACGTGACACCAGTTCTCTGTCTCTTTTAGCCATAGAGCTGAAATAACTGCTTGGTAACTGCCTGATTCATTCAGGTTTAGTGATTATCGTGCCTATAAAAACATTGCTTAAGTTAAATTATCTTTTTTAATCGCCATGATCACTATTCAATTGAAATTCTTCTTATAACTACTGTAATGACTTCCGGATAGCTTGAGCTTGGGAAATATTAGTAAGTATTGAACTTGATCCTATCCAGTGATAGAACTTAATCTTGCCCAAATTTTCTCAGAGTAACTTTGGGTGTTAGGCCGCCCTATCTACCTTCCCTTGGAGGGCTATCCCTTTCCTCAATTATAGATTAATTCCCGGATAGGATGCCTCATAACCATCCAATCTAGAGGCTTCTAATTTCCTATTTAATGAAATTCATTTTTGTTGCCACGCCTGCATTTAACATCTTTTCAAGGCCTATCATTTACAAAATATCTAGCCATTGTTATCCTTTATCTTGGATGTATAAGTTACTGCTTTATCTTAGATATCTGCGAGTAATTATAATATTTATTAAACCGGCATTGTTTTTTAACACTATAGATTTTTATATTATTATCGTTATTTATATTATTATTTAATAGTAGTATAATTCATGGCTTAAAATTTATTAATTTCATGAAAATTATAATTATAACATAAAGTATTATTAGTTATATCGACGTATCACGTTTATGTAACGAATGTGCATAGCTACTTTTTAGACTAATAAAATCTTTTTATTTTACTTTCAGCTTACCTACTGCGAATAATTTTTTTTATCTTTGGGTCTTTTTACTTTTAGTCTGAGCTTTTAATAAGATTTGTTGGTTTATCTCCTATATGCACCTCTTATGTTAGTGCTTTCGTAATTTAATGTCGTATAATTTGTGTACAAATATTAAATTATGAATAATATTTTAAAGATTTTTTTAATTGTATGTTAATAGCTTAAACAACAAATAAAAATTTGTACATGGGAACTGTTAAGAAAAAAAAATTAAAAAGCTTCCCTACATTCGATAGTGAGGAAGAATTATAAGCAGCAATAATAACTTTGGTCAGAACCTATATAGACTATCATCAGCACTTTTCGCTGCATGTATCTCATTTTCGACGTGTCGTTAAGGTGAATGTGGACAGCACTGCGTCCCAACCTCCTGATTAATGCCAGGTACTTACTTTAGGGACTAAGTTTTTCCTCGAAGCTTCTGTCAAAACACAGTTTCTCAACATTGTAGTGGGCTCTACCCTCTCGGTTCCTAGGTTGGATGATAATACGACCAAAGGGTGTAGTATGAATGATTATCAATATGATAGAACCGTTAATAAACAAATTCGAACTAAGAATTTTTATCCCATTTACGTCTCATTCCCTTTTGGCTGTTCTGGTTGCCTTTCGGTTCAACATTGGTAACCTAATTAGTGATTCTTACACTACTAAGCTTTATGACTTTATGCACTCGCAGTGCTTTGTATTACATCATTGTATGTATGTTAGGGAGCTATTCGGCAATAGTGCCATTTGTGGTCACGAGTCGATGGATGTTTTTGATCTAAAGACTTGTGCAGAATTGGACCACACGCAGGATGAAGATTACTCTGGACTTCTTAATTGGTCGGCGCGTCTCAAAATGGAAAGTGGCAAAGGTTTTGTGTTGGCTAATAAATGAATAAATATTTTTAATGCTAGTCTCGAAATTCCGCGTTGGGGGTTCGTCGTGAAAATCATCCTTGACAAAAAAATTTCTTTATGCAATTAGATGTTGAGTATACCAACTGTCTATTAATGATAGGTTCTAGAATCAGATATTTATTTTATTATAACATCTATTTAAGTTACTGATGCGTTTCATGACAAGTAACCTATTACTAATTCTGACATATGTTTAATATATTTGTAGTTGGATAAATGAGTATTATAAACATGACTAAACACACTCATTTTAAGGAATATTTATATTATTTTCACTAAAACTAATAAATATATAATATACGGTATGAATGATTATGTTTAATTATTTTCTTAGTCTTATTTTTTTATATTTATAGAATTCATTATTCATATTGAAGACAGCCAGCGAATGTGCTCAAGAACACAAAAGCAAAATAAAACCAAAATGTTTTTTTAAAAAAAATCAAATTAAACTTACACATTCAGCTCTTCTCGTTAGAGTGTCTGAATTTTCATTGACATACTAATAGGTATATATAAGTAACAGCAATGCGTTATCAAATTTAACGGTCTCAAGGTCTCTGGCTAGACATATAGCAAATACGTATGCACGGAAGTTTAAAATTGCTCATGGTTAGAACGGGATATATTTTTGGAATTTATATTCACAATTCAATTTAGTCCTCCAAACTTTCCAGAATTGGTAATTGTTCGTATCAATAATTTTTTAAATTAAATTAAGGTGATAAGCGTTATTATTTGATTCAACTTTCGTACAGTTGACGGTCGTCTTATAAAACATTTAAAATCCTTATTGTAACATAGTGTATTGAACCTTCTATAATAAGAAATTTCGTATAAAACTTTCTTTTCATTTTTGTTAAATTGCCATTTAATCAAATTGGAAAACCGTATAGTGTATAGTATCGGCAATGTTGATTTCTGTGCATACAAGATAGTCCGGGAGTCTGTGAGAAAAAAAGTGATTCATGCATCCGAAAGTTTGGACATATGCTGAGGGGTAAAATGAACATCACAGTTCTGACATAAAAATGCACGTCTGCCAACTTATAGCCGCTGGGATGGAAAATGGTAGCCAACAAATCTAGAAATTTTAGGACTATTTTTTTCACGTATTATTACTAAGCGATGCATTCTATTTAAAAAAGCTATGCATCCAATTATGAGTCTAATGAGTAGCACAACATAATAATTTGGTTTACTGGTGTGGTCGAAAACCACTGTAAAAAACAGTTACAAAATTCTATATGCGAGCCTTCAACTTGGAAATGAGTACTCTAAGAAAAATACTCATAAAATAAAAGTTGTAGAAGGTCAAATTTTGCGTCAATTGAGGGAAAAAAAAATAATTCGGTCAAGTTCACCTCTAGTAATTGCCGATCTCCGACAATTGGAAGTTTATCCCAGTTTAATTAATTAATTTTCAGATATTGATTAATTTTAATTTCATTAGACGCAATTTAATGCTCTTTAATTTAATATATTAAAAAAATTTCGATACAAACCAAAAAATAGTCCTAAAATTTCGATTTTTTTTTTTATCGCCATTATGATATCCACCCAGATTCGAATTCCAAACGTGCATTTTTTCTTTACCCTAATGAATAGATTCCAGAAAGATGCGTTTTTTGCATTTGGCTCACGGTTCGATTCCGGTTATTTGAAGACAATTTATTTTCTGCTGTATTAGCTGTGTAACAAATCTGGGTCGGTACCTCGTTCAAGTTTACACCTGGCCCTTCGGTGAGCTGGGAGGTAAATCTGGCAATTAAGCGTGGATTCTGTCCTTACCAATGTCCATGCTTTACAGTTGATCATGAAACAGTGCATCTCTACCAAGTTCTGAACCCTTGACCCTTCTTGGGTTACAGTGGTACAACTTTATTTATTTATTGTTCATAAAAATTTAGGTTTTAATTTCTTACCTGGATTTATTTATATTTTTTTATCACTTTGAGCATGTTGACTTTGATTATGTCGTTCGCGTGTTACAATGATATTGACTAATCAGTAACCACTGTTGTCGATAAAAAGCCTCAACTATTATTTATCAACTCATTACTCATGTTTTTGTTAACTTACTTCTTTGTTATAATGAGATCATAAATATTTTATCTCGTATTAATGTTTTATCTTTTATGCCCGAACCTAGATTTGATATCTTGAACTAGTTTTCTTTTTAAAAGGAATTATTAATCTTATGCTGTTATCTTTAAATCGTTATTTTTTAAGAACTGTAAATTTTAATTGAGACAGGCAAGAGAGCTTATTAAATTTAAAAAAATATTAAGTGGTTGACTGTGATGGCAATTCCAAATAATAATAATTTATTGCCAATAATATGCTTTTGCTATAAAATAAAACTAACAAATTATTTTTATTTTATTTTTATGTTTAACAGCCAGCGTTTTGGCTAAGCTATGAAGGCCATCTGCATAATATAGATATGAGACAATGATGATAGAATATGCTAGAATTAAAGGCAATAATAACATTTTTTAAATATTTAAAATAGTTTGCTGGAAATGACACAAAAATGAACAGACGTTAATGAATAAAGATAGTTATGGTTTTAATTTTTCCATCATTATATAATAGTTATCATTATTTACATTTTTATTTATTTACTTTAAAATATCATCTCTTTTTTTTTTTTTTAACGGAATTGTAAAACTAGTTATTACAAAGCTAACGTAGCTTCTTCTAAATAAAACCAAATGTAATCTATTTTTATTGTATAGTGAAACTTGACTGATCGACAATAAATTATAATTTAGTGGGAAAAAAGTGAATACAATAAATTAAAAAAACTTGATCAGCTGAGCTAACTAACTAATTCTTAACTAAAGATCGTATTTTCACTAAAATACAAAATTGAAAATATAAAATGGGTTAAAAGAAAAAGTTGAGACCCCCAAAAGACTCTTCTCTGACACCAATCAATGAATTTTCAACGCTCTCTCACTTTGGAGGGACTTTAAAGGTGTGTAAAATCTTTACAAGCATGGAGGGTGGGAAAAAAAATTTGAGACCCAAAAAGGCACTCTAACACCAACTAAGTTCAGACATCCCCGAATCCACCAGAAACGTGCTCTAGATGTTTTGAAACGGATTTAGAATGTGCCGCAACCGCCTCCAATGACCTTAGATAAAGTCTATTATTTTTTGGAAAAAATACGACTAAATATTGGATAATAATAATTATGATTATTTTTGGAGACCCATCCAAAATTTCTAGTTTATTATTAGTCGTTTATTAGTTTGTTTTCTCGTTTTAATCATATCTCTTGTACGGTCCTATTTCTTTCGTTGATCATATAATGGTTTCAGGATGTCGATCTGAATATGTTATAAACATATTGTGAATATGTTTATAAATATTTTCATTTATTCCTCCATTGTATTTGTGAATATGTTTATAAATATTTCCATTTATTCCTGCATTAATGCTTTTAGTATTTAACATACGATCTCAACTGAAGATTGCCTTTCATTTTTTGCTGAATATAAACGGCCTTTATACTCAAGAGGATTTGATAGGACTATAACTAGTTTGGTGCCAAGGGCACAGTAGGCTAACAATAGAGGAATTTAACAAAGCCGTATTAACCTTAATACCCTACTTCCTATACCTAAATACTGGCGGTGGGGTTCCTAGTAGGGCTTCACTAGCCTCAAATGTGTGCACATTGTCACTTGACGCGCTTCATAATTACTTTAAAACAATTATTTAATTTTATCCAATAAAAATAAAAATAAAAATTATCTGTCATATTATAATAGATTTACCGAAAGTATTAAGTTAGCTTATAATAATAATATTAAAATAATAATATTAATATAATAATATTAAATATAATAATAATATTGGACTGCAACAGGCGTGTGCCATGAATGTATAATCAAAAACGGCTAGGTCGTTCTAAAATACTATGGACTCTCTTCCGGCCTCTTTCCCCAATGCTCTGTATAGGATTTGGATGCTGATTTACTAGAACAATATTTCTAATTATCCGATGTGCCAAGTTTCTGTTTTTCGTGAGAAAATAAATGAAAACATTTCGAGTGAATTCTTGATAAATTTTCTTCCAAAAATCATATTTTACGATAATATGAGATATAAAATTAGCCAGTTGCATTCTTTCCATGTTCGAAGAAAATATTAAAGAGTTGAAACTTGAGATTATTTAATTAACTGTTTAACGTAACTTGATGTATTAAATAAACAGCCGTAGAGATGAGTTGTAATTTTAATTTTCCAACTGACAAAATCGAAGAAAAGGTTCTATCTGGCTTCCGCTATAAATATAACGTACATGCATACGTGCTGCAGTATGTGGAGAAATAGCCAAGTTACAAGAAGGCATGGTCAGATACCAATTTTTTGTAATTTACAAAGGTTGTTAGCAGCAGCAGTTATAGAAAGGATATAATAGGGAAAGGTTAATCAGTTATATTGACACTGTATCACAAAGTTCTTTATAGTTCATTTTTACAAGCATCGACTAGTACCATATCAAAAAATCATTAATATAGATGGAGAGATAACTGAATAATGAATTTAATAATCAATTAACTCGAAACATATAATATGTTATTTGGAAACTTGTCATTCCAAATGGCCGATATAACTAGATTTAATAATATGTAAACCGTAAATAAATAAATTAATTTTAAAAAATTATTTTTTTCTTATCGGTAATTGCCATGCTTCAATTAAAGTTTGAATTTCAAAAATACTCAAGAACGTTATCAAATTTGTATTTATTTTTGTTTTTCTTTTACAGTTTTTGTAAAGGATTTCTTCCAAAAGCAGTTTAATCACGTGTGGATTGACTTATTTTGGAAGAAGTCTTTTCATCACATGATAATCTAGCACAAAAAATATTTAAGAAAAAAAAAACTGGGTAATGGACTTAGCTGGTTTTGGAATTATACGCCTCAATTATAATAAAATAAAATTATATTAAAAACAACTCAATATAAACTAAAATTTATTTTATTTACACTTTATTTTTTTAGTATTTTTCAACGCAACTAAGAAGCTAATTATTTTTTCTATTGTTTTGAAAATAAATTGGACTCTTTTTTTCGGCTGATGTAAACGTTTTTTTTTTTAATATAATTTTAGGCTTGTCGGATTATTATTTTACATTATTATTACAAATTATTACATATTACTTTTAAAAATATATTATAATATAACTTATTTATTATTATTTTTTTTTACAGGTTAGTGGTGTCAATTTTCATAACACTCTTCACATATCGTAAGTTTTCTTGTTACTGTAATTTTTAAAATTTCTTTCTTACGCAAATTTTTTGAAAGAAAGGAATCAGATAATGTTCAGGATAGTGACGACGGGCGTGCTTTACGGGACACAATATCTCTGTAGTTGTACTATCTGATATCTTGCACACGAAGCACAACGTGACTTCTTGTAGCCACCAACTCCTGAGTTAAGTGGTACTGCACGCCTTGAGAGTAAGGCCATCTTCCAGTGAGAACCCTCTCGTATCTTAATTAAGTAATTGGTATCTACGTCAGTTTGCTAATTACTAGCCAATATCGTTCTATTGTCGAAATGCTATTGTTTGGTAGCTGTATTTGGTACAGATATTGGTGAGTCATAATAAAAATGACCAATTTCGTTTTCTTGAAAATAGTAATCTACTCATCGGCTGTATTGTTTTTTCAAATCCGATTAAGATTGATATCACTCTAATCTCTTGTATGTACTAAATTAATCTGTAAAAATCTTTCCTTCAGTTTTTTCTTAACATTCGATGAAACAACACGACTCTATAATTTGAAATATTTGTATTATAAAGCCATAAAAAACACGTTTGGTGTTGTAATTTGAAGATGAAGATGCTCTTTTTGAACGAACTGTGAGTAGATGGCTCCAGAAATTTGAAACTTTTGACATCAGCCTCGAGAGGAAAGAGGGTTCTAAACGAAAATCATCAGTCGATGAGGAAGGTCTGCGGGATTCAATTGAGTCCGACCCAACGGAAAGTACCTACTCGGTAATTATTAATAGAGCTTTTCTGATCCATCCTTAATCGTGAACTGCATAACTTGGGAAAAGTGAATGATTCCTCATGAGCTGACCTCTGAGCTGGTAAAATTTTTGAAAAAACCCAATGATCATTATGACTTGTGGGGATAAGTGGATGTATTAGAGAAACCCCAAGTCCAAAAAACAATGGTTAGACTGCAGTCAGCCTGTGGTGCCAGAAACTAAGCAAGGGCAATATGAAAAAACAAAAATTCTGTTTATTTTCAAATTAAGGCATAATTCATTAGGAGCTCATTCAAGAAGTTCGAACCAGGGATTCAGAACTTTATAGTGAATTGGGAACTTTATAGAGAAATTGGGTTTTGTTTCAACTAAATGACCCATAACCATACATTTCCGTCCAAAGAGTGATAATATGTAGTAATTAGTAGAAACAACTATCAGCCGCGAGATGGCAACAAACCATAGAACACAACGGTAGATACTTTGAATATTAAAAATAAAATTATTTTTAAATTAGCTAGAAAAACGGTCATTTTTTATGAATGAGGCATATTTTCTTTTCACATATTCTTTCCACAAGAATGTAACCCTGAAATGAGAAATTTTCCAGAACATTACAATGGCAAGGTAGCAAAGTAGTTGATAGTACCTACCACGAAATGTGTGGTTACTACCTGATCTTTTTTGTTGAAAATCTTCGATTTTGCAGGTAATAAGAAAGAAGCCTGTCTTATGCAAAATGAACTGGGATTGTTGAGGAATAATATGATGTGGTTCATTAACCAAAAAAATAGTTAATTAATTATATACCCACTATATAAAATAATTGATATAATCCAAAAATGTTTTTCTTAGTAATTAAATGCTATAATAGTAGGATATATGTTTGAAAGCAATACTTCGGTTAGAAAAAGAATTTGTAGAAGCATGGAAAAAAAATAAGAAAAAAACCCTTTTTTTAAATCGCGAAAATTGCGCTTGGATCTATTAAGTTTCTTTAGTCTCATAGACACCAGAGTGATTTCTCTTCACTAGGCTGTTCAGAAAATGCTTATCTGCATCACAAACACAACCGATGACTTCGAAAATGTAGATAGATAATAGATTTTTGTAACGTTGATTTCAGGGTTAATACCCCAGATGGTTTTCTGTAGTGATATATTCTCGTTTACTTCATGGTTTTATATGACGAAGTTATTCCTCTATTCCATTTTAAATCGTCTCGATCTGTCAGCAGCTGTCACGCTATTTACTATGCGTATTATATTCTTGGCTAAGATATTGTAAGCTCATAATGCTGTTAGTTTAGTGGGTTAGTCGGCTGAAAATAGTTCTTAGCCACCCATCTGCCTGACTGTTCAGGCATAGCTTCCATTCCGTTCTTTTTGATATTTCAGATTTCTTTCAATTTAAGCAAGTCGTGCTTAAGCCAGTTACTAACAAGAGCAGATAGAGTGGCTCTGCGACAGTAGTTCATAAATGTACCATTGAAGAGCTCTCATCTTTCCATTCTCATTGAATGACCTCACTGCATTCATTCGGTTCCGGGAACCCGCCGACCTTCCTCCATTCATTAGTCTGCTTGCTATATGGGTCAGGAACGAGTTTTAACGCCGTCGGCAGAGAAGTAGTAAATTGGTACATTATAAAAATTTTCTAATGATGGAACGTGTGACTCGTAGTAGTTTGAATTCGTAGTAAAGGATTAATTGATACATTTATTAACAAAATTATGAAGTTTGTTTGGCTGAGATAGTATTTGACATACAAGGGACTCGTAATATATAAATTATTTCATTAATAATTTAAAAATAAAATAAAATTGGGTTTAAGGCTTGGTGACAATACGACTCATATTGCTTCAAGGAATGATAGTGGGTCCGGTAGCACAATTAAATTTACTATCCTTCATATTAAGGTTTTCCTATCAATAATTGTGTGGCATGGACTTAAGGCGATATTTAAGCCCGTACTTACAGCCATCATTTTAGAAGAAGCCTTAACGGAGGGTGTGTTAGATTGTTACTTCTTTTGCGTCTGAATGGAAAACTGTCTTTGCACTCAAAGATGAGTAGTGATTTTAAAAAAAAAAGTCTAAATTTATATAATATTTTTATTATGGACTAGGAAAAGTTGTTAAAATAAATTTTGGGCTCATATTATTTGCGTTTATGTTTAATTGTAACATTATCCTAAAATATTGATTTTGTTAAATTTGTCAAATCTGTTTAAAGTGTACCTTAAAAAAATAATTAATTTATAAATTGATAAAGAAGAGATATGCACATACATTTTTTTAAACAAAACAGAATAGTCAAATATTTAAGAAAAAAAATAACTTTTTTAATTTTTTTTTTCGTAGGCTGGTAGTGTATGAATAACGTGACCTGATATTTTCTGTTCTGAAGCGGGACACCCTGTTTGTTGGGGCGGGTATAAGAAAAACGCATTTCGTTAGTGTTCTTTAGGTATTAATTTTGCAATACTAATTACTAATCGCAATGGTATTTATCATAGCAACTTCTCTATATTTGTTAGTTGAAGGGGTTAAACAAATCTACAGCTTTTCTCCCGCTTTCATAAAAATTTCAATTTTTTATTCTTAATTAGAACAAATTTTATCTTTTAATTTTATTTTGTTCTTTATAGTATTTATATTTCTTTATTGTGTAATTTGTGAGGGCATTTTTAGATAAGTTGGTAATTGGAAATATTATTGGAAAATATTTTCTTATTTCAGAATCAAAAACGATATAATTTAAAAAAAAAAACAAAAAAAAAACGATCTAAAGTGAGAGTATGTATGCCATAAATAGAAAGTTCTCGACCTAAATGAAGTTAATTCAACTCCAGGCATGCTGTTTCTACAACACCTGGGGCTTTGCTGGCCTTTTGTATGAGCTGCCTTTTCTCAATTCCCTTACAATCAGTTCCCAGTTTTGAAAAGTTTAAAAGTCAGCATCTCCCTTTGCTTGGTGCAACTTTTCCTCCAAGACATTTTCAAGATCTGCTTTCTTGAGTCTCCTTTTATTCATTTTTTAGATTTTTTCACTACTGCCAAGTCAATTTTTTTTTTTTTTTCTGAACGAAATATGCTGTTTTATTGGGCTTTCTTTCTTGTCGTTCTTTTCGTTTGAGCCCTTTTTATGATCTTTTCGATAATAGGATTGCAATTCCTTGCGTGGATTTTTATAAATATTTATATTATCCGGGAGCCCAGTGTTTCCCAAATTGTGGTACGCGTACTGTCAGGGGTACGGGAAGAGTTTGGCAGGGGTATGCGCTGCACCAGGCTTTGATCATAAAATATATATATATATATATATATATATATAAAAACTTCGTTACTTGTTTGTATTGTATAGGTGTGGTTTTATATGTTTGTGCACTTGTTTTTTCTGCATTTGTAAAAATAAAGTCGAATATAAGGATTAGCCTTTTGGATATGGAACCTCATCTCAGATTAAAATAACCAAGGAACCTAACCAACATAAACAATTTCATCCTTCTCATTGATCCTAATAAATTTTATTCTTAATATGACTTTTATTTGCATTTTATTATGAATTAATTTATTTTTTTGTTTATTATTATATTTTTATGTACCGAAAGAAAAGGAAAAAAATACCTAAATATATTTTTATTGTTATTAAAGTATACAATTTTTTTTTTTTTTTTAATTACGAGGTATGCTCAGTATTATGAAAATTATAGAAGAGGTACACAGATATCGAAAGTTTGGTTAGCACTGCGTTAGCCTATGCAAATTTCGTTTGGAATCATTGAAAAAATCCGATAGTAAAATATATATTAAATTGCATATTAAATAATTGATCCTTTAGTGAAAGTAAGAATTTCAATTCAAGGTCTATTTGAATTGTTTGAAGTGTACAAATGTCACAGTCTATTGTAGATAGGACTTAATTGAAATATTCAAAGTAAATCGTAGCGGTGAAAAAAAAAAATACATATATTTCCTTTGATAGAAAAACTTAGGGTTAAAACGTGATGTCAGCTCAACTAAGAGAAGTAAATACACTTTTGAAAGAAAGAAGTCTTTGTAACTTAACTTAATAACAAGGGATTTTTTTAAAGAGATTGCTTTTTACTATTTCGTTGTGTTTTTTTTCCTAATTCATTTTAGGTTTTAAGAGAACCCTTTCCATAAGTAGTCGAATCACTGGATAGATAAAAGTAAATTAATGACGTAACCTTTTAATATATTATCCAAAATTAAATATTAATTTTTAAAATCTGAAATGTTATGTGTGCAATTTACATTGAATTACAAATTATGTTTATGTACTTCTTTCCTATATTTATGCAATCACTTATGAAAAAAACACACTTTCCCTGAAGTGACCAGTGATTTTTCATTGAAACTTGGCATGATCCATTAGAAATGTTTAAATAATTGTATCAGCATTATCACCACCGTTTTTCCTTGATCATGTTTAATTGTCATTATTATCATTGTCGATTTTATTTAGGATTGGCTATTATTATTAATTTATTTTGTCAATTTAATTTCTGTTAATTTCTGTAAGTTATTTTTATATATGTACTTTATTTATCAGTTATTTATTATTTATCTTTGTTTGTTAGGTTTTTTTTTTATATATTTTCTATATGAAGTAGGACACTTTTCATTTGCTAAAATAATACCATCATATTTTGCAGTTTTACTTACTCTAGTTTATTAAGCTTCGATAAGCTTTGATCTCTAATGAACTATTTTTAATAAGCATTTAGAACTAAAAATAATTAGTTGATTAATAATTAAACATATAAAAATAATAATTGGCAGGCAATGACTTTCCTCATATCATTGCTCCCGGTATGCCTGAGGGACTCAAGATTGTCCGGATGAAACTCATTTATTTAATTAATTGGGAAGGACGCATTTGCTGCCACACCTGTACAATTTTGAAGCTGGCATCAACCGCAATCTGGATTCCGTCCATCTTCTGCACGGCAGCTGAGATATTGGAGTCCTCATGGTTTATCAATTTCTGTTGATAAAGAATAATGTTAATAATTATTAATACGCTACAAATTATTACGCTATGGTTTATTATTTCCAAATAGTTATATTATATCCAAAAATAAGAAAATCTTTTATTTATTTTTTAAATGCTTTTCTTTATTGGTTTCTGTACACTTTATATTTTTCCTTTATGCTCTTAAATGGCCGAGATGTGAAATGGGCATATGAAATCTTTAATCGGTCGCTATTTTAAAGCGAAAGGTTCTGAGCATCATCCTGGGATGACCAATTACTTAGGTACCTATAAAAATATCAAAACAATCGCCCAGTAGTTTCATAGAAAAGTAGCGCACTGCAAGCGGACCGGTTGCTTTTTTAGTTTAATTTTTTTTGGAGGGGAGAGGGTTCAAATTATTTTTTGTTCTTGGTCGATTTCAAAGATTTGTAATTGGAAAAGGATGTTAACACCACCTCGAAGTAATTTAAGTTTCAATCTGTTGTAATATCGTCGTTTAGGTGATAAAGGTGATCAACTACATTTTTGTTGCTATTTACTCTTCATTATTGAAATTCTGAAATTATAATTATTTGTTAATTATTGATAATTTCACAATTTTGTAGACAATGAAGCGTAAATTTATTTCACTCACAGGTAAATAGCAACAATGTTTTATCTTCACAAAAATGCAGTTGATCACATTTACGATCAAACCGATGATATACACTTCTCATTTAAGGAGTAAATGTATAGAATGTTTTTTAATTTAATTTTCTCAACCTCTGAAATAACTGAAGGTGAGGTAATTAAGGTTTAAAATTGCTTAAACCTCAAAGTAAAACATATCTGATGTGGGCAACACATGACTTCCTTGAACGCCTATTAAATTATAAATCCGTGGCTCAAAAAGTAATGCTGAATTTGTTTACTAGTTTCCGAAAATTGACATTCGGCGTCCATCTATTGACACACACATACAAAAACACACACTCTTGTTATTGGAGGTCTCATTCCGTTATTATATATCGTTTTCCTTCAGTAGGTAACTAGTTCCCAAGATATTTCTCCATGCTCCGTGACAACAATAAAACAATAAAAAATGGGGAGGAAAACCAGTATTTTACATTCTATTTTAACACTTAAAACCAAATTGCGTTAGTAACCTTTATTATTGAAACATATGATTTCTCTTTTAATTTAAATATAATTTTTGATGTAAGCTTATTATGACCTTCAAATAAAGTACCCTTTTCGGCTCACGAATTTTAACCAAAATCTATTAAATACATTTATATCGATATAAAAGTCCTATTTACCAAATTTGAGATGTTTTACATTATACTTTAATATAATTTTTGATGAAAGTCTAATATGACCTATAAGTAAAGTACCGCTTCCGGTTTTCCAATTTAGACCAAAATCTAGTATTTTATTTAAATCAATATATAATTATAAATACTAAATTTGAGAAGTTTTGTATAATATTTTAATATAATTTTTGATAGAAATCAATTATGACCTTCAAGTAAAGTACCACTTCCGGTAATCAAACAGTGACCAAAAAGGGAGGTTCACAACTAGATTTTACAATTAGATTTTACAAAATCCTAAATACAAAATTGTAACTTTCTACAGCTAACCGTTTTTGAGTTATACGAAATACGAACGTACGTACAGACGCCACGACGAAACTAGTCAAAATGGATTCAGGAATGGTCAAAATGGATATTTCCGTCGAAATTCGAAAATTTTCGCGATTACAATACTTCCTTTACTTCGTACAAGGAAGTAATAACAGTTTTTTTTAAATGTACCTCTTGTAATTTGAAATTTGTAAAATGCGAATGTACCTCTAACTATTAAATAGATTTTGATGAAACTTTTGATAATGTTATATAGTCCTCCAACTTTTTTTATGTTATTGAGGTAATAAGACACAAAAATCTTTTTTCGTTTTTTGATTGTTTCGAAACAACCATTACTCTTACCAGGACCATATTGGAAGATTCCAACACAAAACTGGAGCTCACAATAGCGGTATCTTGCTAAGTTTCGCCAATTTAGGCTTCATGTTGACTGCAGAACAAGGTCATAGAGAAATGCCCAACAGAAATTGCACATCTCATGTTGACAGCATAAAGAAAAACGGTGTGCAGCCGCGCACCGGGCTGCACCATAGAATACCCAAATATTGTTTCCATTATTAAAGATACCCTTAAATTATGTATAACAATAATAAATAAATAGTTTAAAAATTAATTCAGAGTTTTATTGGCGGTAGTGGCATACGTACATCCCATACGTAACACCCCACTGCTGCTGAAACCCCGTATGCCAGAAATGGCCTGGTGGGTGGAAGACAGACAGCATAAAGAAGTCTAATTAAATGTAGTTTGTACATCACTCGAAAATAATTCAAGATATTATCTTATATGTATTTTCATTGTTATCTAATTATCTTGTTCACAATTAAAACATCCTAATCCATTGACTAACTTCAATTTAACTTGATTCATATTAGGGATACATTTCGAAGATATGCAGGTCATATCTGTTGAGGTTTCTTTCTCCATTGAGTTTGCCTTGATACAAGGCCACCAACCTGTGTAAGGACAGCGTGTAGCATAATTCATTATATTCCAATCCGTTAAATATTATGTTTATTTTCAGGCCAATAGTATTATTTCATTATGTGCTAACAATAAGATTTGTTATTTGTGCTTTAATTTAGCTCACGGAATAATGTTACATGGGGAGGCCTCAGTCAATGGGTCACCGATTTTAACAAAATTCTTTTTAGTGATTCTACATCCAAAAATATTGGGCGTGTGGCACGGATATTCGTTCCAATGGTTTGTGGGAGCCGATAAAAATAAAACCAGCTGAAACTACTTGAAGAAAAAAAACTGTTCGCTGATTGAAAAAAAAACAACTGTAAATTGCGTTACCCTGCACTACTTATTTTAATTTTTGGTAACAATTTAAAAATAGCTTTTATTAGCTGATTGAGCATAAAGGAACTATAGCTTAACTATGTTCTATCAAGCTCCTCTATAAACTGGCTATTCTTAATTGCGGTGTGGACTAACTCTGGTATATTTTTAAAAAAATAATATGATTGATCGTTTTTGTTATTTGAGGAAGCTAATCACTAACTTTTTTTTTTCTTTCTTGTTTGTATGAAACTTGGAGAAAGACTTTTTTCGACACAAATGCCTATATACTTGAAATGAATCACACCATTGAAGAAGCTGTTTCCTCTTAAGGAGCTGTCAGGTAGGTCACGGAAGGAAGCTCGCCGGAAAGTGAAGGTGAAGAGATAATGGCGCTCCAACCTAGAGAACGTGTGAAAGTGTTTCAGAATTCCTTCTTGCTGAGTAACTTAGGTTAAGTAAGATTTGGCTTCCGTCACTGCCATATCGGCAGGATGTCGAGGTCGGCGTATCTGTCTTGTCATTTGGTGCATCATGATGACTACATCTAACTTTTACTTACGGTTTATTTAAGGCTTTACGGTTTCTTAGTTGCTCGGTTTAGTACTTGTCTTAGTCTTAAAGTAAAGCAGACTTTTTTTTTTATATTGCATAATAAGCACACTTCATTACCTCTATACCTCTAACTGTAATTCAAATTTTTGGTACAACTTTGCAATCGGTGGCATTATCACCAACTGCCGAAGGTCGCCTTACTAGACCTCTCTCGGGCCATTTTTGTTAATTAACTGTCTTGTATTCAATTGTAACATTCGTATTCGTCGGAATTATTAAATTATTACTGCTTTAATTGGATATTACTTCAAATTATTAGTGCTGCCTGCTTCCGGTGGTTTGAGAAAGCTGTACCTAAAGCGTTAATATCAGAATTAATAATAGTTAAGGGTAAGGGCCCGAAATCAACTGAAAAGGATCTTTTGTGGGTTTGCATATCTCTTGAGCTAGCGGAATTCAACAACTATGATCTAATTAACACAAAAATAATTGAAATTATGGTAAAGCCCCGATCTCAACTGAATCCGTTGGAATTTGAAAACCGAAAATTTTCGCGGTTACAATACTTCCTTTATTGCGTAGAAGGAAGTAAGAAAATAACAATAATTAAAAATAAAAAAGGTTTTGAGCGTTATATAAGTATATCATCAATTTAAATAGATTGTCCTCAGGATCCGCCTACCAAATCTTACCAGAGCCATTTCCTGGTTATATTATAGCATTCCGCAGCACATTTCAGCTACTGCCTTACTAACACGTAATTTAGATGTATCTTTGTAGCTCTGGATACTACTCTATTACCTACCAAGTAACTCATAGAAACATCCCTTTGCAAATTCAATTCTGTATTTCCTAGGCCATGTTGTTCTGAGAAGTGATTCGAGATCATAAATAGATAAATCCCTCCATTCTCTTGCAGGCATTCGACCATGTATGTGCGTTGGGTTCTCCTCCATGAGAGGGGCGAGAAGGAATGTATTTATTTTGTTTTAGCCTTATTAATGACGGATGCCATCCTTTCAGCTGTCCTTTGATGCTCTAGGAATCTATCTTTCATGGCCTCAAAGATTCTTCCTATTACATCAATATCACCCGCAAAGCTTAGAATCATTACAGTTCTTTTGAAGATTGAACCACCGACTTCTGTGGCCAAACATCTTCCAGTATGTGGGATATACTTTACTGAATGTTGAAGAAAACAGGACCAAAAGTAAATTGTTTGGGCGAGCTTCAGTCCCGACTTTTCTGACAGTTCCTATCCACAGTCTTACCTGACGACATTCTTGACCGTGTTGACCCGGCTTTGACTTCGGATTAACTTATGTATTCCACAAGTAAACTGGTACGTGTAGACAATTCTCTCAGTGTTTTACGCAGTTATTTAGAATTTTAGGAAGTTGCTGTCCGAATAGGCTTTAGTTCCGACGACTTACCTGACAACATTATACCTTTCCTGATGACTTACTTGAGTTTTTGGACTCGACTTAAAGATATTCAGACAGACTGCAATCATATAACTCACTCATACTTATCACAGTCATTATCTACACATCCAAACAACTATGTACAATCAATTTAAAATTTTGACATTATAGTTACTTCTCGAGTTTCACACTAAGCAATTTTTAAGGATTTCCAAACTTTGAGAAACTTTATCTAATTTTTGTTGTTTGTAAGTTCAATATTCTACTTCTATCTATATCAGCTGACAAGTCAGAACTATTTTTGATTCCTCTTGATTGCCTATTTTTGTTTTTTATTTATGTAAGTTTTTTTTTTTATTATGTGAAATAACTTAATATTTCTTGGCAATGTCCACGGGATGGTGTTTAACCTTTTTTTTAACGATCCTTTTAACAGGTTGACTGCCAACTATGAGATAACTCGTAACTTGCGTTATTGCCTCGGACGCCAACTACGAGTTATCTTGTACTTTGTTTACTTGCCATATTTGTGCCGCTACGAGGAAATTCGTAGTGTTTTTTATGTCTGAGATGCTAATTGTTTGTATATTTAATTGCATTCACATTATATAACAAAAACGAAATTTAAAAACCGTCAGGCTATCTTCTTCATCATCCAAAATCAAATAATTTACAAAATTAAACAGCATTTTCATTACAAAAATTGCGAAATTTGAATGACGTTACATTCTGATAATTAAAAAAAAAATATTTATTCAATTTGATATACTGACATAATTTATTAAAACAAAAAGTAATCATTGATATAAATAATGTGCTGCTTATTAGATGTTTATAAAATATTCGAATATTGTGATTAAATACGCATATTAGTTTATGTTTGGTTTCTCGACATTGTAATTAGGATGCGAAGATTATTTTGTGTATATTACTGACTCATTAAATCCATAATTTTATTTTCTAAATGATTTTCCTAAATGAAAGAATTATTGTTGCAAACAAACGGGAAAATCCATTGGCTTTTTTTTTTTAGAACTGTGACTGCATTATTAAATGCTAGAGGACTGCCATCTAGAACGATTATTGATCATGGAAAATTCCAGCTTGTTTTGGCTGCTACTTAGGGAAGGCGCGTGCATTCGATTTTTATAAAATGTGTTTTTTTCTCAGTTTCGTTGGGCATTTGATTGATCTAATTTTGATTGGATTCCTACAGGATAATCACGTGACGTTTTTGAAAGAAATTAATTCTTCATCGATAGGTTTCACTTGGCCTGACCCCGATTTAGTAATCGCCTTGATAGTCAATGAACCTTATGCACTACCTATCTTGGGTGCTTTAAATGACAAAGGCGTATCTCATTTATAATTATTTTTTTAAAAATTAATTTTGTGGGATAAGGTATTATTATTCTCATTTATTTGTCATGATAGTGAACATTTAAATATTTAACAACAACAAAAAAATTAATCAATATAATTGAATATGATAACAAATTTATTCTCTACATTTGACCCAGCAATTAAGTTATTCATTTAATTGATTGAGAACGTTCCTAGGATTATTATTAATCCTATATCCTTTCTGAACTTAACCTACCCGAACAATGTATTTATTTAATAATATTACACAAAAGTTACATAATGGATTCAAGTTATTGCTGAGAAATAAACAACAACGAATTACATTAATAATAATTTCATTATTTATATTTATTCTAATAAATATTTTTTTAGTTTTAATACCTTATATTTTCACAAGATCTAGACTTCTAGTATTTTCATTAACTTTAGCCCTACCTTTGTGATTAAGAATAATAACATTTGGGTGATTAAAAAATACCAACAATATTTTTACACCTTGTACCAAATGGAACCCCTAACTTATTGTCACCTTTCATAGTATTAATTGAAACAATTAGAAATATTATCCGGCCTGGAAGATTAGCAGTACTGGATTAACTGCAAATATAATTGCAGGACATTTATTAATAAGATTATTAGGAAATTAATCACCAGAATTAAATAATATTATCTTAGTATTTATACCCTTATAAACCGATTACATCGCTATATAATTTATTAATAAGTTTCATTGAAAAACTCTAATCTATAAAAATGTTTGCTTATAATAAATGAATAAAATTTCGCACATTAGTATAAAATATAATTAAAACTTAATATTCAATAAATATTTAAAAGTATAGAAAAAAAACATATATACATGTCCAACCATTTAATCTTTCATGACCCTTTTTTCACTTCATTGGATACCATGCATGTGGTGATGGTTGATTCCCAGGCAGTCAAGAACTATATTTTCGGCCAGTTTTGCTACGTCCGTATTATCGACACCAAGAACCTCCATGAAGCTCCTTGTTGTACTTGGTGTAGTTCCGCGGGCTCCGAATCAAAAGCCTCTCAGGTTGAAATCTTTTCCTCCGATAATTCTTGAAATTAGAAAGTGTAATTTTTTATAGTAACACCTAAATTTGATGGAAATTATAAACCCTCTAGGGTCTACCTCTAGGTATACTGACTGTTTTACTCATAAGCAAGCTATAAGTTAGCTACTATTTATCAGATTGTTATTTTCTAACAATTATTAACAAAGCTTATTATATCAAAGTCTTGTCCGCCTTTCTAATTCATTTATCTTTTATTCTTTTCATTTAAAATTCATAATGCCCAATGTTTCTATTTATAATAATAAAATATAGATTCGTAACAGAAGAGATATTTTTTTTTATAATAAAGGTTTTCGTTATTTTTATTTAACGATTGCATAGTTGTTACTTCCTTGTACGCAGTAAAGGAAGTATTGTAATCGCGAAGATTTTCAGTTTTCAACGGAAATATTCATTTTGGCCATCTCTAAATCCATTTTGACTATTTTCTTCCTAACGTCTGTACGTACGTTCATTCGTTCGTGTCCGTATCTCAAAAACGGTTAGCCGTAGAATGTTAATATTTTGTATTTGGAATTATAGTAAAATGTTGTTGCGAACTTCCCTTTTTGTTCATTAATAATTCGGAAAAAATGATCTTGGCTCACCTTACAGATTGTTGGCTTTGTATGTTATATGTTACACAGATGTTTCCATTTCAAGAAAAGTGAATACGGGCATTTGATGTAAATAGTTCACTTGAATTTTATAAGACGAGAAATAAAATTTAATTATAGGCCTACCTTAACCAAACTATTTTGGTTATGAGTTTTGATTTAAAAAATTACCGAAAGTGGTACTTTACTTGAAGTAATTGATTTACTTTACTTCACAATTGATTTCCATCAAAAATTATATAGAAATCTAATGCAAAACTTCTCAAATTTAGTATTTATAATTTATATATTGATTTAAATAACATACTAGATTTTGGTTTAAATTGGGAAACTGGAAGCGGTACTTTACTTGACGGTCGTAATAAACTTTCATCAAAAACATCTCAAATTTGGTAAACAAGACTTTCATTTCAATAGAAATACTAGATTAGATAATACTAGATTTTGGTTAAAATTGGTTAGTCGATAGGGCTACTTTTTTTAAGGTCTTAATAAACTTACTTCAAAAATTATATTAAAATTAAATACAGAGATCTTATGGTTTAGTGATAAAGGTTACAAACGCGATTTTTTTTTCACTTTAATAAAACAATTTTATTACTTGTTTTAAGTGATAAAATTGAGTGTAAAATACTTGTTATCATCTCTATTTGTGAACTGAAGAAGTTTGCAGCGTGTTCTCTCGCTTAAAATGTCGATTGCCAGTGTTTTATCTAGTGATGAAACAGTTCTGATTTTGTAACGGATCAGGAAGAATTCTCTTGAGAACTTTTTTCCAACTGAAAGAAAATGGCATATAATAACAGAGAGACACCACGGAAACACCTGAAGGTTAGTGATACCATTCATATCATATCAAACCTAATAGACGATTCAGCCAGCAAATAAGCAGCCTGTTAATGCTTAATTCCCACCTATTTATTTAAGCGATGTAAAAGAATATGGTGCATTTGTTACATTCACTCGTTATGACAAGGTCGTAATGGCTTCAAACTGCAAACCTCCATAAGAGGAGTAACCATGTCTACCGAAAATGCCGATGTATATCGCAGGATAGTGGCAAGTTTAAGAAGAAGGGATGCTGACTTCCACACATATCAGCTTCCAAAAGATACAAGCTCCCGAGTTATTTAAAAACATGGTTTCTTGAAGCCCAAATCACTACTTCTTATCTACAACTATCTCAATTTTTTTAATAAATATATCTCAAATTTCAATCCATGGATTGTTAAATATTTTTACTATTTTTTACCACATATTCCAAACAAAGTGATATCTATACCGCAGCGTGATATTTCATGAGAGGACAATGTTATCTCGGGGCTAAGTTAGATCTGTGATAAACTGGACTAGTCAACATGTCCTGTGATAAAGCCACTGACTCATATCTGCTGATGTAAACAAGTCTGTTAATTATACTGCATCACTAGACGACGTGGATTCAACCTTGGTTTAGTTATTGGAGTTTCTTTTAAAGATGTTGTTGGGAAATTATATTATTATTTTCCCAATTTTAAATTTGAATTGAATACAAATTATATATGTGAGTCGAACAGTTTCATTTCATCTACGTTGAGAGGTTTATTCGAATTGTTTGTATGCCTGTATTTTAATATGGTGTCTTTATATTGTTAATTTCTTATTTTTAAATAATGACTACTATTTGACTTTTTACTTGTAAGGTAAAAAACTTTTTACAAACATTTGAAAAAAAATCGCTGTGTGCTATGACATATCAGAACAAAAGGCGGAGAGAGTTCTGTCCACATTTCCGATGCCAAACTCGGATTGTTTAAAGCATTTAAACCAATATCAATATCACCGAATCAGAAAAATTTTATTTACTTAAAAAAAAATTATTGTTAATTACTGGTAAGTATATTGATATCTCTTAAAGTTCTCTTTTATTTTCAGCATTTTAATTTCACAGAAATTACGTTGTTGTCCGTTGATAAGTTACGATTTTTCCGATTGACGATGATGTCATTTCTGGTGGAATAGCATTTATTTCTTGCCTCACTCTCCCCTTTAATTCATGCAGGCAACGAGGTCGATGATTAAAAATCTTGTGCTTGAGATATTTTCAGAAGAAAAAAAAATCACATGGAGGAAAATCTGGTGACCGAGTCGGCCATTACATATCATGCCTCAAAGAAATCAATCTGTCAAGGGAAATTTCCCTCAAAAATACAAGCGAATGTCGAGATTATTCATAAATTAAATTAATTAATTGATTAATAACGTAATTCTACAGCTAAAGTAAGGCTGCTAGGGGCTTTTAAAATTAAAATGGCCGCCATTTGCAAACCGGTCACAATAAAAATGTTTTCAAAATTATTTTTGAACTACCAAAATATAAGGAAATGTACCTACAAAGTATGAAATTTTTTTTGAGATATTCGAGCAATCTCTTTTTTTTCTGGACCACTTTGAATGGACTGGCCCTGTTTCGTTAATAATGATTAACAATGAAGTTGATAATCAGTATTTTCATAATTCTGTATAGCTGTTTTATGGAACTTTATTTTTTTTAATCCTACCTGAAAATTTTTATTCTGTTTACGATGCTGTTTTGATAAAGATGTGTGAAATATATTTAATGCAATCTAGAAGAAGTATCCTTTAAAAATGACCTGTAATTGGCCTTCTGAGGCTTGCCCCAGTTGGTAGAAATTGGTTCAGACACTGATGCCAGGATATGTTTAGAATTCGGGTTATTCTAAATTCCATTCCTCGTTATTTTACTACATTGTTATTATTTTTTTCCTTGTTTGGAGTTTCTTTGCTAAGGAATAGAAATACCAATTTCGTTTTGATACTTGAATACCTACCTACTCACCGCCTCGGTGCTAGTTCTAAACATCAGAGTGGAGTGGGAAGGGCCTTCGGGAGCTCACTCGACCTAATAATTGGGTTCTCATCTGTCCCTCCGGCCACTGCCAATTTAATATCATTGTTCAACAAATAGTGCGTCCTTCCACCGGTCTCTTGTCTATTATAAAAACTATTTCTGGGGAATTCAAATTAATAATTTCTAATTTCTTATTTCTATAAATTTAATACTCTAAATCTAACTAAAATTATAATATTAATATAATGACTTGTAAACCTAGTTCTTCTTTGAATTATGAACCTTCTTGAAGTAACATGCATTTTTGTAATGCTTTTCTCTTTCTACTGGTGTTTATGTCCAAGAAACTGTGTTAATCACAATAATTCAATTTCATATGCATTGTGTCAATTTATAAAAATGAAAAAATCTGGTCAGCTTTCCATATAAAATTTTCAAAATATTTTTTCAAATTCATAAGTAGCATAACGTTGTTGTTCGCTAAATAGTAAATATTTCTCGCTAAATAGACATATTTGTATTACATTAAGTATTAATATTACAAGCGTTTAATACATTATTATTTTTAGGACAGTGAAGAATTTAATAAAAAAAATATTTGGTGCGCTCTCACAACTTTCCTTACCGCTTTGGAAGAAAAGTCCGATACAAAATTGTTTTCTGTATCTTCGCTAATATTAGTGTGATTGAGATTTTTTTTTAATATTTAGTATTATGGATAATTAAATTCTCTCGAATGATCATCTGGAATTTTCCAGACGTATAGTTTTAAAGTTAACAAAAAACTAAACAAAGGTGAACCGGTTTCAATAGGAGCATGTGCAAAATACTGTATAAAACATATGTACAAAATTGAAGGAAAGTAAAAATATTTTAATATTTAGTCAATTTTTCACCAAATCTATTGACCTACAACCTTTTATTTTTTTTTTTTAAATATTTGATGTTTTTATTTAATTCTTTTCCTAAAAAAATACTTAATTAATATCCTTTCATCCATTCTCGGATTCTTAATAAATTTCATTATTTGTTCTATTTCATTTTCTCATGTGAAACTAATCTAATAAATACTAACGATGAGCGAGTTACTAGCAGAAGGTCGTACTGGTTACATTTTAAGATGTGGCCGTGATGACGGTGCGTGTTGGAACGACGAGGGTCCCTGAACGCTCAGTTCTTCGATTCCCGCCTGGGGAATGTTGTTATTTACTTGATGGGGGTCACACGGAAATAAACCTTGACACTCCTACTATATAAGGTCGGAGCGGTTACTTCTAAGTAGCCATCAAAGGTTGGAAAAAGTACCAGAAAGCTCTTTTGTCGGTCTTGTACGATATGATACCAATCATATAGGTGTGATTGATTCTAAAATTAATTCGAACCCTAAGGCTCTTGAAAAAAACAAAAATGTGCATAGAAAATTTTTAATTTTTCATCATTGATATGTATTCACATTATACTGAAAATAATTATATATCATTGTATGGGTGCACGTATTTGTTAAAAAAATAAATAAACGATCATCGACTCAAGCATCATAACTTTGTACTTATAGTTTTTATTTGTACAGTCTACATATTCAATTGCGGATTTTTTGCTTACATAATTATATAACAGAAATGTCACGTCTCCAAAGTGGAGAGATTAAGAGAAGGCCTCTTCCAATGATTTGAAAATCCAAAAAGTGAAATTTGAGAACCTACTTCACATTGCTAAAATTGTTTTAAAACATTTTACTCAAAGTATTACTTAAAATTCCGAGTTAAAAAATTGAAACTTTATCGTTGTAATGTTGTGTTTGAACAGAAAAGAAAATTAGTTTTGTCAAATGTCAACATTCGTAACGAGTATGTGAAAACTTAAAATTCCAAACAGTTGGGAAAATTAAAATATTTCATAACATAATTGGGAAAATTTAATTATTTACTATAGTTGGAAAATCCGGGCATAATGTCAAACAATTTTAGATTTTGCCCCTCCAACCAAAAAATTTGGTATTGCCAGATTGGGGTTTTTCCCCTAGATTCACCCTCGGGGGTATTTTTTACTTTTCGAATCATTTATTCTTATCTTAGAGGGTGATTTTGGTTACACTGATAAAAAATAGAAATTAAACATTTAGGGTTAAAGTTGGTGGATTTATAGGAGAATTTAGATAAACAACACAGCGTCCATGCATAATGATATTCTTATGTAATACGTACTTTCCTAAAATCATGCAAAGTACCTCCTAATGTATTTTTGGGTATTAGTTAAGTCGTTAAAAAATAGTTTAATAATTATTTTGTTTGTGAAACGGTGTAACAACTTTTTACTTCTTTGTGCGAAGTAAGGATAAGTAAGTAAGGATAAGTAAGTAATCGCGAAAATTTTTGGTTTTCAGTTTTCAACGGAAATATCTATTTTCACTAGTTTAGTCTGTACGTGCTTATAACTCAAAAACGGTTAACCGTAGAAAGTCGAAATTTAGTATTTGGGGTTATTATAACATATAATATTTCTGTCATTACGTGATCGTCGGAAGTGGTACTTTACTTGAAGGTCATAATAGATTTTCATCAAAAATTACATAAAAATACAATACAAAACTTCTTAAATTTGTTATATTAGACTTAAATATTAATATAAATAACATACTAGATTTTGATTGAAATTGGCCAACCGGAAGTGGTTCATCACTTGAAGATCATAATAAACTTTCATCAAAAACTATATTAAAATATAATGCAAAACATCTCAAATTTAATATATTAGAATTTTATATCAACATAAATAATACACTAGATTTTGGTTAACATTGAGTAGCCAAAATTGGATAGTATACCTAAAACCGTTTTTGTTTTTTTTACCTTCCGCCTTCTTAGAATGGAGGAATAGGGATCGTGCTAAAAATCACATATCGAGATTTTCATTAATAAGCACGTTTCATGGTCCGTACTAACCGTTTTTAACATTTTATAGTGATGTCCGTCTGTGTGTGTGCGTGCGTATGTCGAATTTGGTGGAAAAAAATATATCTAAATTTAATCGAATTATTTTCAAATTTAGTACTTTTATATCATTGGTAATAATATTCAGTAACTGGAAGTGGTACTTTAATTGAAGAATTGCTGGTCACATCAGATTTTTTAAATCGTTCTCTTACAATTTTAGAAATAAAAGCGTCAAATAAATGTTTTAGAAAATAAAATCTGCCAATCATAATGTCTGCCACTCCCAAAATTACGGCTCAGAGTACTGTCACAAGTAATCAACGTCGAAACTTGTATCATTGGAAATAATATTCAGTAACCATAACTGGTACTTTACTTAAAATTCCAAACTGGTTTTTAATATTGAATTGGCGGAAGGTCTTGTGCTGGCCAAATCAGATTTTTTAAATGGCTGTCTATCAGTTTTAGAAATAAATGCGTCAAATAAATGTTTCAGAAATTAAAATTCTGAGTGTACCAGATCCACAATTACGACTCAAGGCACCGTTACAAGTAACCGACGCCGAGGTCTATTTCTATTTCTCGACCCTGACCTAATAATAAATAAATAGAAAACAACAGTGTCGATTGATCTATTATAGTTGATTTTGAATCCTCTAAGTGTCTGAGCGAACATGCGTTCTTTCAACTGGTCAACAGTTTGGAGTGAAAACATCCCGTTGTCCTTTAATAGCTTCTAAATATCGTAGGCAGCAGATCTATTAATAGAATTCTGTGCTCAATCCTTTTTTGGTAATAACAGTCCTTGGTTCCCTCTTCCTTTAAATCATTGTTTTTATCCTTTCATTACTTACTTTTGAAAATAATAATCAATTTATTTGTTATCAAGGGCTTCAATAAAGTGTACAAAAAGGAACTATTAGCTCCAATATAGTTCATTTAATCATTTCATGGGTTGTTGCTTACTGACATTTGATAATTTCAGAAAAACCACTTGTATCTTTCGTGTGCTACTGCTAATAAGCGAGATCGGTTACATCTGGTATTTTCTGGTTAATATATTCAGTTGTACATTAGCACTCAATAGATGTTATATCCTGTCGTCATAGCGGAAAATTTTCTGTTTTATGGCTTAATCATTTATTGTATTAGTCACGAGAAATTTCCATTATTCAATAGAGTGTAATAATGCTAGTAATTCCTGACGTGTATCAGGATCTCTGACCCGTCAAGCTACGTCTTTTTAATTAGTTGGTTGACATTCGCATGATGGTATAGAAGGATCAATCGCTAATTAGTCTTTTAAATTGTTATGAAGTCATTAAGTGGTTTTAAAATTTACATTGATCATTGACTATGCGTCATTTGAGAAGATTTACAGATTTTTTAAGTTTTGCTTACTTTTATCTATTTTCTTTGATATTTTACTTTAACTAATATTCGAAGTAAGTTAATATTTCTGCGTTCGCGTTAGGTTCGTTTGTTCTAGCCTTTATTTTCAAGTTGAACGTTTATTACGTTTGAACTTATTTTACTTCCTCTATTACTTCGTAAAGTAATAATTAGGGATTGATAGATTATATGCCACTTCTATAATTTTTTTTTTATTGAAAACTAATTTCAAATGATATATATTCATCTTCAGGTCTGAAAACACTCAAAAATAAGCAATTTAAAATACAGTTTGGTATTATTTTACATATTAAATTAAATGTAATACAAATTAGTTATTCATAAAACATTTATAAATTATATTATAAATTATAAATTATAAATTTAACTAAGACAACCGATCAAATACATGTTGGTACTCACCAAGGTTTAAGTAGAAAAGGTGAACTGGTTTGTTCTCACACCGAACTAGTAATGGAAATGACTGTAATGGAAGAAAGGTAAGGTGTTTGAGGTACATGGTAGGGTTTAGGGAAAAGGATCGGAGTTTCTCCAGTAATTCCGGTGAGTAACTGAATTTAAACTTGCATATTTTTGAATTTCTGTTTGTTTTAGAACTGAAGATGAATGTATAACATTTGAAACTAGTTTTCAATAAAAACAAAAGTATAGGTAAATAATTTATCAATTCCTAATTAGATTGGTCCTTCTACGGTTTTTAGGCTCTGCTATAATGATAAAATAAAAATGTGTAATATAAATGTTTGATAAAATATAAATGTTAACTAAAAAGAAATTAACATTTTTAGTGGATTTAAAATTTCTAAAATGCTTAAAATGTCTACTATATGTTTATTTTACTTATTTTTTCCTAGATGATAGAGTTTAGTATGGAATCGAGATGAAGCTATTAACGGCTGAAATCATCATAGTATTGTCAGCTTCTATAATGCTCATTTGTGTTGGCATCATGATTAAAACTTTCCTATTTTTGTAACCCGTTAAATTTGACAAAATTTATTCATTAGGAACAGAAAGAAAAAAATGGCCAATTAAATTGATTATGTAATGAACTATTTTTTGACGGATTACGATAATTGTCAGCTGTGATATTTAGGTTGAAGAAAACTCATCAAAAACGTTAAAGTTTGTTCCAAAACTATTCAGTTTAATAAATTAATTGTTAAACTGATGATTGTATCCCTTCTCCTTCCACAAAATTACCTTTCAGAGTATATAGATACACCATAGAGATACCTTTCAGCTTTACTGATTCTCTAGTTCTGCAAATTGGATACCCAACTACGCCTGTAACAGCCTGGTATGTAGGACCATAAAAACAAACAATGTTTATGTTTATAATTTCTATTTTACTGTCAATGATAATTCTATATCATTTTTTTTTATTAGCTATATAAAAACTGATTCAGGTATATATTAAGAACTGTATCCGTTGCGTTTGACTCATCCTGGACACATCCTTACATTGTACTTTTCTTTTTGTTATAAATAGACTTATGCGATTCAGGACTGCATTATTTTACTATCTTTGGCATCTGTGATCTTATGGCAGTTTTTTTATTTTTATTATTATTAATTCTTCTGGTCTCATAACTTATTCCTAATAGATGTTTAAAGGCACCTTCTGTATAAAATATACAGTTATGAAATATATGAAGATTGAGTTAACTATTAGAACGTTTTAGTGTTTGAAAGATGTGGCCCTGGTCTGAGTCTATTCAAACCCACCGAAGAAATAGACCGTATATTAAAAATGTAGCCAAGGCAATGGAGGGGAGGGACCCCTGCAAGGTCGGTTCGAGCACTTCTCATCATTGTGATGGATGATTTGTTTGTTCATTGCTGTTAATTTTTATATTATATTTTTTATATTTTATATTATATTATATATATATATTATATTATATATATTTTATATTATATATTTTATATTATTATATATATATATATAATATTTATAATTTTTTGTCCATAATTATCAATGCATAACAGCATATATTGTCGCAGTCCTTGCTTCAATGTTAATATAACAAGTATATTCCAAATATATATATATATATATATATATATATATATATATATATATTTGGAATATACTTGTTATATTAACATTGAAGCAAGGACTGCGACAATATATGCTGTTATGCATTTATATATATATATTTTATATTTATATATTTATTTATATATTATTTATATATATATATATATATATATATATATATATATATATATATATATATATTTGGAATATACTTGTTATATTAACATTGAAGCAAGGACTGCGACAATATATGCTGTTATGCATTGATAATTATGGACAAAAAATTATAAATAAACAATAATGCAGGTTTACCGCTCGAATAATCAAGCAAAGAAGTTGACAGTATTAGAAGCAACCAAATATGGACTTTAAAATCCTCTTTATACTCTCGAAAATAAATACTATGTACATGCAAACAGATATTTTAACGATTGCCTAACTGGGAAAATGAGATATAATTTGGGTAAATTTTAGGAGAGGAAGGTTGGAGATGAGGTCAGGAATAAAATAGGTATGAATTTTTGCTATTTGTGGGTGCTGACGTTTCAGTCCAAGTAGCGCAGTATTCTAAAAGGTTGAAAATAGGGGGAGAAAATCAATATCTAAAAAAATGAATTGCGTTAAGAGACATCGAATTTCACAATATGTTTTTTGAGGTGCTGAATCGAAGAGTAAGACTAAAATCAGCATTATTGATCCATAAATAAAAAGAGGTCAAAAGTTAAGATCAAAAAGTCAAAAATATAAAAAAAAAAAAAAAAAAAATGCTGATACGTTTTTTGTGATGCTGAATCAAATGAAACTAAACTAAGAGCGCAGTCAAACTATTAACATTTGGGGTCGAAAAGTCAAAATTGACCAAAAATAAGCTGAAGAAAAAATCGTGTCCAGTCGGCGTCTTTATGTATTTATTTATTTTGTTGGTGTGCTGAATCGAATGAAAATCAATTCAGCTCAATGGAACCATCAGATCATTTGAGGTCGAAACGATAAATGCGGACAAATTTGTTCTTATTTAAAACAAAGAAGACAGATCTTTAGACACGTTTCAATCTTTTAATTTTGTTCGTCATACAAGATTGTGGTGATTCAGATTGACCCAATCAACTTGCATTGTTTTTAAAAATCTATCGATGATTTGATGAAGCATATTCTTAACAAGGACCTAAGCACATATTTTCTTTATCTCCCTATTTTTTTAGTAACACTTCCTTTCAGCTTCCAATATTTTGATATAGCTTGTAATAATGTCATAACCGAATATCGTTTTTTAGACAGATTGGCCTGGGTGTCTAAAGCAAAATCAGGGCAGGAGTCCTAATAATAAATTGTTCTCTATAACGCAACTAACAAATTAAAGTAATTGTTGCGGATTGCTCAAGTCCTGAAGATTTGACCCACATGGTTGGGTTACAATTCGACATAATAAATACTGTATTTTTTTTAAAATATATTGCGGTGACTAATTCCGCAACTAATATGAATATTAAATAATAGTGTTATAGTGACTAATTTAAATATTAAACTGATATTTAAAACTCAAATAAGTTAATGATTACTTTTAACCATTGGCTATAAATATAATTATATAATTACTCATATTTAGGTACGTAGCTTTACTGATAAAACGTCATTTGTCGTTTTATTGTTATCTTTGATCAATCCTATAAAATAAATGAAGCTAGAACTTAATAAACCGAAGTGAGAACTTAATAACCTGAAATGAAGAAGGTAGGTAAGGTTATATGTTATCTTTCACCAGGGACGGAGCTTTCGAAGCACCCGGTAAGGAAGAGAGCGAATAAGTGGGGCAGTGTGGCTTGGCGTTCGTGACCAGCGGAGGCTACCATTAGCCAAATAACTAGGCCGTTCTTGGCCCTTCTTGTTTCTTTATTCATCCATCTATTTTTTAATCTCAAGTTATGGTCTATCTGTTTTACTAAATTAAAATGGTTTATCTTTGAGCTATGTCGCTCAGGTGAAACATTAAATCCATTCCGTATCCAGTCCCTGCAATTTAGATAACTAATTATTATCGAACTTAGTACTCGTTTATTTGATTGATGATTTGTTGGCCCATGTTACGTATGTTTTCCCTCAATGATCGTTTGTTTATCATGGAAATGATGAATTTTCTCGAACCATCTTTTTCAACCCTCCTCCATAGCAATAGAACTGAATTTAATAAAAATTCGTTGGTTTGGTTATGGTTCAACATATCGTCGTTCCCATGGTAAAGTTACGAATGTGAAAATCACTACTTTTCAGGGGAGGGGAGGGGAAGGTAAAACCGTTACACTCTTCTGTGTATAAGAAGCGATATTAATTTTTTTTTGTGTATTTCTTTCATCTCATAGTTTCTATTTAATTATTGTTTTAATTTTATAATTCACTTATTATCTTATCATTTACTTCAACTTGGAAGCTTCATACTTTTAGACATTTTTTGTCAAAATGCAACTGTGATTTCAGCAATTCCTAATGCCGTTACAGATTCGCAACTTTACTACAGGCTGTATCAACCGAAATACTATCGAAAAGTAACAAAAACAAATAATAGAATTTTTCGCATTTGTAAGTTTTATCATGGGACCGACGAGTCGGTGATTTTGGTACATAACGTCGGGAAGATATGTACCAAAATCATAATTTCGACATGAGCATTGATCCTAACTAATAAAATAAAATGTAAAATGTTATAATATGTATACATATTTTATATATATATATATATATATATATATATATATATATATATATATATATATATATATAAAATTTATAATTATCTTTCGAAAGCTAATTGTTGTTTACTTGCTTTTTTTAACAACAATATATTTTTGATTTCTTAAGTGACTAAAATATTGAAGTATAAACAAATATTACGTAATCTGTGAAATCTTTGTCTTTAGATAACCTTGAAGCGTCATTATGGGATTTGATACAGGTGTGTTCCACTCTTTTCCGAGTTTTCCTTTCTAGGTTACAGATCTAGTTCATTATTTGTTTCAGTTTCTTTAATTTAAAGATATATTTTTGCACATTTGTTTTTAGTTATTTTTATGATGTTTAATGGATGATTGACTATGATGGTAATTCTACATAATAGTATTTTAACATTTGTCTGTCTGGAAAATAGAATTTAAAAAATTGGTTTTTTATTTTTTTATTTTATTCAACAGCTAAACTCTCTTGAACTAGGGCAGGCTGACACCATTATATTTTCGCATGACTAACACCGGACGAAAATAAGTATTTAGAGTTAAAAAATGAATAAGTAAAAGATTTATTTTCATTTTTCCTAACCAACTGTAGAAAATGTGGATAAGTAGTCTCTTGTTTCATGAAATTTTGGATTATACCCTCAATTTTTGAAGGTTAACAGGAACATAAGTTTCTTGAAGGGAGGGAACAGGGAGGAGAAACCATGGTTATACTTTTTTTTTTTTATAGTATGGTAGATGTTTTATTTGTATATTTTTTTTTATTATATAAATTACAATTTCATCTGGGAAAAAAAGATTGATTGCACAATTGTTTTTTATATCCATAAGTTCATTTCAATGACAGTCTAATACATGATTTTTCCAGTAAACGGAACTGTTTCGCTTGCTTTTGTTTCTTTTATTCGATTCATTATCTTGTGCTCTTCACGTTCTAATATTATGGGCGTTATCTGAAACCACTTTCATCTAGCCGAATACCGCAACCTCGCTTCGAACCTTGGCACAATTTCGATGTTCCCTATCAAACGCTTTATAAAATTCCTTTTGAACATTTGTCTTATACGATTAAGAACATTATTTTCTGTTCAAAAATACAGAATTCATTTCTTTGATGATTAAATTTGTAAATAAATTTGCGTTGAAATAGGTAGGACCAATAGTCGTTTTCAGATAGTATGATTAAATTTTAAATAATTCATAATTCTACCATTAGTTAGTTAGCTTTTAAAATCTATTCAGTTATCGTTAGAACTTTTTAGAAAATAACTAAAAATATTATAAATATTAAAGGGTACTGAATATATGTTTATTACTGAAAGTTAAGTTCACGGGAGAAATATGCAAACCGTTTCAAGTAAAAACAGGATTGAGACATAAGGATGGTTCATCAACAATCTTATTCAATTTGGTATTGGACGAGGTGATGAAAACTTTAGGGCAAAAAAAAAACCGGCGTGAAATTAAGGGGTAAAAATGGAATTGAAGTTAGATGTTTGGCATTCGCGGATGATATAGCTCTTATGGCAGAAAGTGGACAAGAAGCAATAGAAATATCATTCAAGAAAACCGAAATAATGACGAATGATAAACTATAGGGGGAAAATGGTTACAACAAAATGTGGAAAAATAAAGAATGTGAAACAATTGAAGTATTTAGGGGAATGGGCAAATTTCAATGGTGGGGATCGGCAATTAATGAATTTTGGGGAAGCGAAATTAGATAGATTAAGATTTACGACAAGAACATATCTAACAAAACGAATTTATATTACGAGACTGTAGTATAAATATTGCATAGAGTTTACATCAATCCTAAATAAAAAATTTTAGCTTTCTACGGCTAACCGTTTTTGAGTTATGCGAGCTACGAACGTATGTACAGACGTCACGACGAAACTAGTCAAAATGGATTCAGGAATGGATATTTCCGTTAAAATCTGAAAACCAAAAATTTTCGGGATTACAATACTTCCTTTACTTCTTGCAAGGAAGTAAAAAGTGTAAAGATACTAGCCCTTGCAGTTTCTTTTATCTCGAAATTAGTTGTAAACCTACAACAATTTTTAAAACAGAATGATTATTATTATGAGTTATGAAACTGGTAATATTTTCAATATCTGCTTTTATATATATATATATATATATATATATATATATATATATATATATATAATATATATTTAATTAAGAATTTATAATTCTTCTATAAAAATAAAAAATGATGTTAATATCGTCTGAAAAACAAATTTTCATAATAAATAAAAACATATACTATTAAAAATCGTTTAATATTAGTTTTATAGAATAGCGGACATCCCTCGGGTAAAGTTATAACTACAGGTAATCAATCACAACGAATCTGGATAGTTGTGAGAAATCCTTGCATCACTTTTAAAACTAAAATATTAGTTTATATATAGGCGTTTTTTTTTAAATGTTTAAGTTCAAATTAAAGTAGATAATACGCAAACTGTTATCGACTCATAAAGTGATTCGATTAATTGTTTTTCTACTCTTTTTTTTTATTTTTTTTTTTTTTATCATTGATTGGAATCCCAGGTATATTATCTTTCAATAGAAACGTTTTACTTTCAGTTTGTGAAAAATGCAGAAGAATAAATGTTTGTAATCCATTTCAATACAATTTAAACTCCGTAGTATTCAACAACCTCAAGGAAACTATGTTAGACAACACAAAGCTAAATTTATTCAGTCTGCCAAATATTCACAGCCGAAAATTACCATGAAACAATTTACTGAATCGTCTCCTTTCCTTGTATGTTCGACCAGTTCAAATAATATTTGTTTAGAATGGTATTTATATATTGTCTCTCAGAGATTGACGATAGCTCCTAGAAATGTCTAAATTTCTTATATGTAGTGTATTTATTATTGCTGAAATCATATTAAAACAGAACTCTGTTAAAATAGCGTCGAGACGACTGGATGAAATCTCTTCTCCGAATCCTATCCCATACCCGTACAATCTCTCACGACTGTTCCCAGGACTCATTGAGTTCTGGGATCTTAAACCCAGCCCAGCTGCATCGTCAGCATCGTTAATCTGTGATATTTCTAGTACAGCTGTTCATTGCCCGGCAGATGTTTGAGGATCTTTCTCACGGACGCTGTCGGTTTTAAATTAATTATTATTTTATTAATCTCGTAATGAATTTCGGAATGTTATATTATCGCGGAAGGTTTACTTTTTTTATTTTTCCAGTCGGTGTGCATTTTCACAATTATGATTCTACTTTTTCCAAATAGCACTCTCATTCTCTCACTTTACCGGTCATTGTTCCATTGCATTGTTTGATAGTGTGATTGTGAGCCAGACATCTTTGCTCATGCTTGTGGTTTGAGTTGAAACAAAAGAAAAGAAACACAAGAAGAGGAATTTGATTTTCTAAAACTTTTACCAATTATAAAATTATGAAATCTTCAGCTTCACCACAGCATTCAGTTATGCACAATTTCTTTATAAATCCAAGTGAGGAGATAAATTCTAACAAACACTCTAATAAAAAAGGGATTTTCAGAAATAGAAAAGCCAAAGGAAAGTTGAAATTCTTTAAAGTGGATAAAACTTTTTTTTTATTTGTTATGTATAAGTGGGGACAATCCTGCCAAGTTAAACAAATTAACGAGACTTTGTAAACTTCCTCCTTTGAGGTTCCGGATACTTATGACGATTTTATTTAATTTAATTCTTGTACGTGTGTATTGCTTAAATTTTTATGTCTACATCGTTTAATTCTCGTGTGCCTACTGGCATCCGAGGGCATTTCACGGCATCGCCGCGAAAAATCTTATTTTTAAAAACTTCCTTTTCATATATTTCTATGAATTTTAACGTTTCAATCTCACTCCAATGACACTTTCTATTATTATTTTTCGCCATCCTGTTTATGCACTAGTACAGCGAAGTTAAATGGCGACCTAGTCCTGGCTGGCTTCATAATGTCTTAAAGTTCTGCGGGCATACACAAGAAAGTATACTCGTTCCAGTCAACTATCGTATTGTATAACCACCAAGAAACAGTACTTCTTTATCGACTTAGAATTTCTTTAAAGAGAAAATCTTCATCTGCCATGGTATGCTCGCCTCAAGGATAAAACGGCCAACTGGCTATAATGAATTAAAATTTTTAAACCCTTTTCTGGTTCTCAATGAAAAAGAAATTCATTTCAAACTGGTACATTGTGTTGAAAATACTATTTCATAAGATTTTAGAACTTCAAACTGGCTATCAATATTCAACTTCAAATACAGCTACCGGATTTTTCTTATACAAATTCCATTGACGAGGAAGCGAAGAAGATAGGCAGAAGATAAGGACGGAGTACGGAAGTGAGAGAGAAGAAAGATGATTGATCGGAGCCGTGACCCAGACTGAGTGTGGAAGCTGTCAGTATTTGAAGAAGAGGGGGCCTTCTTTCCAGTCTTCTTTGGAATTGTTTATTTATAGGCGACGTTTATTTTCCATTTAACTTATTCTTACATTCATTTTTTTTAATTTATTAATGTCCTGGATGTCTCTCCTACTAGGTTGCCAGTTGTTGAAAATATGTTTTAGAAAGCTGAATATGTGCTGATAATTTTGATTGTGAAAGTATGTTTCGTTTCATGAGAAGGAACTTGAAAACTAATTATAAATTTTAGCCTCTGGATAACGTTCAGTAATTATACTGTTGAAATAATTACAAACAAGTTTACACTGCCTGCGGTGCAGTGATCCACAAATGGGAGATACATTGGTCATAATTAATTTTATTTTATCCATTTAATTTTTAAATAATACTGTTTTGGGAATTTTTAAAACTTCAATGAAAACTTCTGAAAATGTTAAACCAGATATCATTCCAAAGTTTCTATTAAATACTTTTTAATTTTCCTTAAGGTATTTCTCATCTGGGGATCTTAACCAATAAAACTGGGGGAAAAAAATACTTTTTTTTTGCGGCATAGGCACTAGGAGTGAATTTAGACACATTAGCGTCCACAGTGTATTGTTAATTAGTTCAAATTGACTCTATATTTTTTTTTTCTGCAGGATAAGTAGGTTCTGATTATAGTCCATCCACGAACCTTATAAACCCACTTTCGTGGCGGCCTAGACTTGTTAAGTTCATCTCTTTTGTTTAAAGTGCAGATTTGATAAATGAGAGCCGGATTGTTTATTGCAAAATAATTTGCAGATGGCAAATTAATTTTTGAGATTTTGTTCCTCCTGATATTTAATGATGTCACATATACTGAGAACGCATATTTCCGCCGTTATTTTAATTAATCAATATATACTAATATTATGGAAACCCTACTGCTCGTGTAGTAAATATTGCCAACTTTTAAAAGCCAACATTTTAATTGTTTGTATTACTCGTACTTCTTTCTTTACTGTACGTTTGACAATTCATAAATATTCATCCCGTTCACATATTTTAAATGACACCTGTGACTAAGAAGAAACCTTAGTAACACCTTCAGTGTTACGATTCACCTGCTGACTCAGTGCATTTTTCAGTAATTACAGTTTCCAGTCTCTATGCTATTGTTACCTCTTATGTTCATTGTATTCGATCTGCGTGGGTGCCGTGTGGGAGGAGTAAGCTAGAGTCAAGTGGTCTATCTGTAGGCGAGTATCTTCGGGTCCATTTAAAAGTATTTTAAAAGAGATTCTTTTAAAGAGAATCTTAATTTACTAAAATTTCTTATTTGCGACTTCAAATTAAAGCTTTTTGATTATTATTAGAATAGCATAAACAAACTATAAATATATATATATATATATATATATATATGTATATATGTATATACCATATGTATATATAAATAAATATACTTCCTCTTAGGAATAAGGTTGCTATAGATGGACCACATAAACAAAATGTCCCTAAAATTTTCAAATTTTCAAATTTGGCAATTTTTCAGTTTTTTACATGCCAATGTTAATATTACTTTGGTAATAGTCGAGGAGTGCCACGTCTGATTAGAAGTGGGCGTGGTCCCACTTATCCTCTGCTTTTTGTTCAGTACAGGTTAGAAAAGGCGCCAGTCCCACCCGTCACCAGCATAAATAAAATGAGGTCATTATTAAATATTGATTTAATTACTCCTGATAGGTTATTACTAAATGAGATACAAAATTTTATTGTACAAATCGAAAAAGTTGCAAAATATTAGGCTCAATATGATTTCCAGGCTTGGCCCATTGAAGGCAACTAGCAGGTAGTATGTTATACGTTCATAACTTAGGTTAAAACAGAGTAAAAAAGGATTGTTAATATGGCTAAATATCTCTGATTTAACACAGTTTTATGTATTATTAGCAACAGCTGAAACACTATTAACGTGTTACTAATAACCATATTTTGTTGACATTAAAAATTAGAAGTAAAGTACAAAATTCTGAGCTTCTTTTATAGGAATCTTATTTGAGCAACTCACAGTAAAGATTTTCAAGATTAACACCAACATGCAGTACAGTCAGTAGTTAGAGCCTTTAGTTGATTACTATAAAATAATAGAGGTGGCTGGCTCTAGGAATGGGCTGCCCCAATGTTAGAAACTCTCCTCTACTTAGATATTTGTGTAAGTAAAAGCAAAACCAGCCTCACTGACTCGAGCATTGGACCCCATGTTTGGATAGCATGGGTCTAGATAGACGAGAAGGGTTACGCAATCGGCCACAGCGGATCTCCGCTCACCGATTTCGAACAAAAGGTCTAATATCCACATCTCCTCTGCAGAAACATGGTCCACTCGTGCATTACGGGCTGAGGTTGTAAAGATTCGAGGCATTGAATGCCAATAAATCTTCAGAGGGGTCAAGTTAAATTTAAATCCAATGTCTTATTATAAAATTTTAAAACTGTAACGTGTTTGTAATGTTATTCATTAACAAAATGAAGTATTCTAATAGTGTAGCATCAACTTAAGGATACTATATTCTACTTGAACAAAATATTTATTTTACATTTGTTTCATACGTTTATTTTACATTTTTCTCGATGATAATCGTAAATTGATTATTTCGTGCACTTATGAATAATAAAAGGCTCCATCAAAAGATTCGTTCAGTGTTTTACAAAGTTCTTTTTTCTTATGAATAATCACACTCTGTCAATTATATTAATTGTTGCTTAATGTGTGAATATTTTAAAAGCAATTTCCTTTGTTTAATATATATATATGAGAATTATTCACTGTGGCTTTCTCTTATTCATCTTGGAGTTCTGATGCTATTGGTCGGTCGAAAATAATTAGTTTAAAATTTTTTTACCTATCAATGATAAAAATATTTCTTAATTAGGGGCAAAGTTATGCATATTTGCTAATAGAACCATTTCCATATTTTTAATCATTAAGAATAATTTTAATTTATTATATTTACTTTTCTAAACTGTATTTTGTTTTTTGTTACAGGTAAGAGAATTTTGGTAAAAGAATCGTTTCATGGCTCATAAGGTATTTCTTTTTTAATGTTAATATTATTTAAAATAATAATAATGACTATTTTTTTATTCAATATATTGTTTTCGGAATGAAAATTACGCTTTATATTTATTTATTTGCAAGAGATAGTGTTTGTTTTTTTTTTATTTCTAGCCCTCCAGAAATTTTATTGAATATACAAATACAAATAATATAATATATACACAAATGTTTCCAGTCCTTTTTTTGCCTCTTGGCATTTAGTTTTACTGGCTTGGCTCGCTATATGCGACTGTTATTTCATTGTGGCTTTATGCCTTTATTATTTCTTGAAGTGTGGAGGGAACACTTTGCTGGTATGGAAAGTGTTTACATTTATACACTGACAAGAGATAGTGTTTATGCTCGCATTATTTTATCGGAATCATGATGTTAATGCTCGTGGGGAAGGAGTTATTCAATTTATATTATAATGTTTTTCATTGTAATTACGATTTAACTTCGATGAAAATATTCATTTCTGTAAAATGTGTGATTTATGTCATTTTTATTTTTAAAAACCTTAAAATGGCCTTGTTGCAGCAAACTTGTTTTTCATTAGCTTAATTTGATTTAAACGATGGTATTTATATTCCATTTATATAAATTAGAAATATTCCAAATTTATATTTGATAAATATTAGAAATTTATATGAGCGTCTATAGTTGTGGTTATAACCGAAATATTTCATGATTATAAGTAGAGCCCGGTTTTCTCACAGTAAAAAAATTGTAAAACGTGCAATAAAAATGCCAAAAAGTGCAAACATGTGCAACGAAAAATACAATTCTGCCATTTACGTCGTTTATGCTTAAAAAACTAAAAACACAATCTACATATTTTGTTTCCTTTCATAAATTACTATTTTTTCTTAATAAATTAGTTGGGTTGGAGCATTGTTATGTAAAATTTAAAAACCTCAAGAGCTCTTATTAGGGTACTTTTTGTTACTTTTCGCACGATCTTACGTGATTCACGCACTAAGGTAACGTATTTTCTGCTTAAGTGTTTTTATTGCCAACTGATAAATATTTTAATTACGTATCGCATGATCAAGTTAGGCAATCCCAAATTTCTGCCGATATATCGATAACTCAATCCTTGTAGAAAAATTTTAATCATTCATCTTTGCCGGCAGAACTTAACTCTTTAAATTTACGGTCCATTTTGGTGGATTGTCTTTCAATTCTGATCATTTTTCCTATTTTGGGTTAGATGAAAGCCATGAGCAGATAACTAACTAGTTAATATCACAACTGTTACAGCATGAATAATTTTTTTGCTCGACCAATTTCCGATTTTTGTTTTTAATTAGGTTGTACGGATTTTTAATTCACTGGTAAAATGGATGTTGTTTGTTATCATATGAACTGATTAATTTATTTTCAAAAAATTATTGAACCAACTAGCCAACTATAGACTGAGTGTAGCACTGTAGAATATATAAGGAAGTGAATGGGTTGGTTAAGATTTCCATGAATCTAAAAAGAGCAAAACAAACTTCAATTTTCAGTTTCAGTTCCAGAATTTTCCACTAAATTTAATTATATTTAATGTGTAATAAATAGTAACGTATTACTTCGTAAATTTATTCTATGTAATTTTTGTTCACTGTATATATTTCAAGCAATTTACAAATATTTATTTTAATTACGGCTAAATGTGCAATTTAATGCAGTAAAAACATAAAACATGCAATTTACCCAAAATTGTTTAAAATGTGCAATTTCGTGCAAAATAAAAGTTACATAAATTCATGGGGATGCCTTAATTCATGTAAATAACGTCTCCAATCGATTTCAAACAATCGAAAAAAAGGGCTCTAATCATAATTATTTGTAAGTTCTATAAAGTTTTCTGTTTTCCAATTTATAAAATTTAAGAGATTTTATTACTCCTTATTTATTCACAGAACTTATAATCGTAAAAATTATAAAAGTATCGTTTTTCTACTTAGATAAGTAATCATCCACAAAAACTACAAAATAAAAAATATAAACTCGTGGAGCTTATCATAACAAATATTATCGCTCTAATCACAAAATTTACATATTTACTCGTTATTATTAATATATCATTAATGATATATTAATGATATAAATTCTATTTATTCCTGTTGTTTATTTCTATTTATTATAACATAAAATTAATATATATATATATATATATATATATATATATATATATATATATATATGATACTAGTATAGTATATTTAGTATATATTACTGTATTATATTTAAATGTTATTTATTCCTGTTGTTTATTTCTATTTATTATAACATAAAATTAACTACCTCGTTACTACCATAACATATATATATATATATATATATATATATATATATATATATATATATATATATATGTGTGTGTGTGTGTGTGTGTGTGTGTGTGTGTATGTATATATATATTACATTTATTTATTTCGAAATGGATCTTAATAAATCTAGCAATCTAAATAATCTCAACAATTAATATTTTTTATAAAAATTATATTTAAAAAAAAATCAAAGAATAAAAAAAACACACACATATTTATAAAATATATAAACATATGTATATGTTTTAATATATGATAAAATATTTCCAATTTCACAGGAAGAATAAAAAACACACACACACACACACACACACACACACATATATATATATATATATATATATATATATATATATATATATATATGTGGTCCTTAGAACTATAATATTTCATAATTATAATAACTTTATATATTATCAAATTTACAACTTCTAAACTTAACTGTTGTTTTGTATTTTATGTATAAGTCTTAATGTTATTTTTGCATTTGTAAGCATTCTAAGGAAACAATTTTTATTGGCATGTGTTACATTAACTTATTTATTTTTTCATATTATTTTTTCTTAGCATCACAACTTTATGTTATTCAGTTGTCATTCTTCTATAGTTATTTGCCCTCCAAAAGTCTAAACCGCAGAATGCGTCATGCAAAGGCCTTTTAGACACCTTGACAAAATAGAAGTGCTATAAAACAATCTTCGTTGAATGGATAGTAAAATTAATAGGAGTATTAAATAAGTTTAAACTTCTATGTTCTAAATAATTTTCTTATGCTACAAAATGTATTTATACATTATTTTAGTATGATCTATTTAAAGTCCTGTGGTTATCCATTCTAAATTCCTGTTTCTAATTGAAGCGTTAGAAACGTTGTATCCTATCCACCATAACCATCCTATTACCTCATCCGTTACTTAACTGGGAAGCCAAACTTAAGCTATATCATTGTGTTGTATAACACATTTTTTAGCAAACAATAATTAATTATTGCATACGTATATTGATGTATTTTTAACATTTTATGACCAGAACAATTTACTATCATGACGTCAATTCTTGTTGTTTGCCCAATTAATTTATCTTGGTGTTTTTTAGTTAATAACGTTTTTCTAAGAATCTCTAATTTGTTTGAAGGGCTATAATTAAGATGGTTCGCTTAATTCATCCTGTTAATTATTTATAACTATGATTGCTCTTTAATAGATAATTAAAATTAATAATAGAATTTTTTAGTGTCGTACACTCTGTCAAAACGCTGCAAGTTTTTTTCCGATTTAAAGTAATAAATATATATATGTGCGTGTGTGTGTGTGTGGGTGTGTGTGTGTTTGTAAGCGTAAAACAGGTTTTTCTAATGTGAACGAAAAATATGTGAACCAGATCATTTATAACAGTCTATAAATGTTTTCATTGCATCCTAGTACACCACACAAAAATATGTAAATAAATTTTGAAATTATCTCATTTTTAAGCATCTTAAGCCAAAAAAAAAAGGTCCACATCTATAAAAAAGTTCGTGGAACGGGCTCCGCACAAATATTTTCATATTTTTTAAATTAAATATTATTTCCAAATAAATTTTTACTCCGTGCGGTTATTTTATTTTATTTTTTGAATTTGTTCTCATAAAACCGAGTCCACATCTATTAAAAATTTCGCCGAACTGTTTCGTCACAATTATTTTCACCGCAAATTAAATATGATTTTCAAAAAGTTTTTACGTCGTGTGATTTTTCTCAAAAGCTTGTAACTTAAAAAAAAATAATAGAATGTCTCGGACAAGAAAAAAAAAAAATGAGTAAAAAAATGTTAGCGAGTCTACTCTTGATTAATTTAGTTTTAGTTTGATGTTCCTAAAAAATGCTTTGTTTTCTTCATGCTATGGGGAATACCATTGAAAAAAGTTGAAATTTGATAATCAGCATCTCAAAAAACATTACTGAACAGATTTTCAGAACTTCTATAAAAAATTTCTCCGATACCCCATTCTGGTCTCCATTTGACTTGGACCCTGACTGAAGGTTCAAAACATTCGTGCGGCAAAAACAAATTCCTCTGAAAATCGCTTTAGTCTGGAGCATGTTCTTTGAAGGTGAAATTAATTCTTGTGTGTTTTGTCACGTCCACATACACAAAACTTTCCTCGCAAACACAAAAATTTACGTCACAAATGTTTATAGATGTGGACCGATTTTTACCTTTTTTTATATTTTTTTTATATTACTACTTTCATAATTTTTTTCTTAATCTTGTTTTATCATACTGTACTTTGATAAATTTTCCTAATTTTGAAATTTAGAGGATGGTTTTGAGCTAAGTCAGAAGTTATATCCGATAATGTAAATGCTTGCATTTTTATTTTTCTCTGAAGTATTATGAAAGTTCGCATTGCTGTACTTTAGGAAGGACTTGTGAAAATGAGGTTTCGGAATAAGACCCTTTGACTAAGTTTTAAAGGAGATTATTAAGCCCTTTGAGGTTAGGTAATGAGTCGGCCCTGTGGCCTTAAGTCCCGTCCCTACCGCGAGCCCGAAGGTTTGTGGGGGTAGTTTTATCAGGCGTCTGCATTAAATTCATGATCTTCAGAAATAAAATTATAATACATAACAGCTTCTATTTTACTCGGAAATAAAAGAAAGATCCTGTTTTAATATTTATATTGATAAGACAGTATAGAGTTATCAAGGAATAATATATATATATATATATATATATATATATATATATATATATATATATATATATATATATATATATATATATATATATATATATAGAGCTAAATTATTTATTTAAAAGGCATTGTTATTTGATTTTGTATATTTGATTATAGTTACAGTTGAAGAGTAACTCAATGTTTGGTATCTAAAATGTGCAGTGTGAGAAATATGGGGTTCTTTCTGTATTTATAGTCTATATTTATTAATTAAGTCTTTAATTTTTTTTTTTTACAACCAAGCCATTGTTCCTTCTGCTCAAATAAAAGTACTTTGGAAATTCATATGGCCGGCCTGTGTGGAGGGTCTGAGAAGAAGTGGAGTCTATTTGTCATTGTGTCCAATTAGTTGATGGGACCCTACTTGAACATCTGCACTTCGCCTGGGGGACTTTGTTGGAAGCGTCACTGAGAAATATTGCTTGAACCCCGAGACACTTTTATTAATTTTAACGGCTGTGTCAATGCCCATATAAACGTGTCCTGTTTATTGCCATTTCGTTTACAAGTAGTGAGTCAAAGGAAACTATAGTGGTTCAAGATTTCAGGACTACGGGAACATCAGAAAGTTTGTAGTTGAAATGAAAACCAAAAAGCTTTTGTTGCCATAATCTCCCATCCTCCACACTACACACTACTTCTGTTGAACTACCTAACAGATTTCGGAGTCATTAGGGAAGAGTTTAGGGAAAAAAGTTTCTTGAGGGATGTGCCTGGTCAAAGTGCAATCGAAAACAAACATAAATAATTTTTGCTTTTTCGTTTGTTGTGGTGTGAAGATCTAGATTTGACTATATCTAATTCACTACCAACTAATAAATTTTCAATAAAATTATTAATTTTTTTTCTTTACTTTTTGTTTTGCCATTACTGCTCTTTCTGAACTCAGAGAATGAAATCTCTACTTTGGGTCAGATTTAATGTAAATAAAAACCTTTAAATCACTTTTAAATATACCACCTTTACATGATATATATATATATATATATATATATATATATATATATATATATATATATATATATATATATATATATATATATATGTAAATACAGATATATATACATTATATATTTTTATTAGAGAGAAAATTTTCTATACGAACATCGTCTCATTTTTTTTTTAATTATCTGTTTCTTTATACAGTCCTTGTAATTTTTCACTAACTTTTTCAAGGCTAAGCTGATTGTCTTCATCGTTATCAATCTTATCACACCTTTCATTCAATTAGTTGCTCAATTTTACTCGAATGCTACCTGTTTCAATAGTTGCTTGATTGATTTATTATTTCAATAGCGCTAGTCAATATTTAAAGGTTTTGGTTTTTTATTTACATTATTATGGTGACTTCTGGGGAACTTGTGTTATTTACATTTTTGAAGGCTGTGCCGTGATTTCATTATTCATATTCGTTATTTGAAATTTTTCCTTCTTTCACAATCTGCTTTTGAAGCTATCCAGTTAACATTCCTTCTTCCACTGCCTTCATCCTCTTCTTCTTCTATTCGTCCTGTTGGACTATTCGTCTAATTTGGATGTTTGCCATAAACTGGATTCTGTGCTCTCCACAACTTCTACTATAGAAATTTTTTTTTAATGGGTGGACAAATAGCATTGTTTGTTCTTCATCGCTTCAACCCAACTAGGAGCGAAGAACGTGTTATATTATTTTTAATCCACTTTTTCTATCTTAAGTGGGAAGTTCAAGAATCATTCTGTGCCCGAACACGTAACGATATGAATAAAAATTTAATCTTTCGGATCAAAAATTGAACCGCCATTCTCTTCAGAAGACAAGCATTTTGTAGCGCTCCTCTTAAAAAGTTCGATCATCTGGTCTATATAGATTGGAGTTTTTCTTCTATTTGAAAGGTGAGGTTCTGTTTATTGTCCTATGCAATTACTATTATATCTTGATGGTTCATTTTATTTTATTTTTTATCGTCAAATTCAGTTTCATAAATTAACTTGAATTATTCTCTTGCTATCACTTTGAAACCCTACAACTACCCATGTAGCCATTTAGCTTTTCTTTTTATTGTCTTGGGTGACCAACGGTCCAGAACAGATCGGCAAGGCCACACTAGGTCCGTTGCGACACAACCGTTCGTCTTGGGTTTCTGTTTAGCGGCTATTATTTAATACTCCAGTTAAATAATAAATAATAAACTCCAGTTGAACAGTAATTGTTACTATGACTAATTATTTATTAATTATTATTGGGTGATTATGACTAATTAGTTAATCTTAGTTACTGTCGTTTTCCAATATTATAATAGAATTGAGAACCATTATTTTTTTATTTTTTTTTAGTTCCCAATAATAAAATTACGTCGAAAATACTTGTAGCGGCTGCTGACAAACAAGGATAATTTCATTTTTTTTTTCTAAATTCGATTACTGTTTTAATTCACGATTACTTTATTATGTTCTATATGGTTCTAAAATAAATATATACTAATAATGTAATTAGCAATGCAAAGTACAAGGCTACAAGCAATACTTGTCAGAAATTTGTCTTATCAATGGCAAGCTTTTTACAGTTTTTTTTTTATTTTCTGCAAAATGTTAGTGTGTTTTTTTGTCCATAGATGCCTCATATCTTCGATAATGGCATTTATTCGATAATTGATATTTCATTATTAATATTAATATAAAATTGTTAACTGTTGGCATATGAAGGTATTTTTGTAAAGTAATGTTGCTAATGTTCCATGGAGCTTTGTTTATAGTCTAAAACGTTTTTTTGAAAACGAAAAATTGAAAGCAGTGCTGTCAACAGTTTACAAACACATACAGACCCAAGACTACTGCAGACGATTTCACGATAGCTTACATGGATATCCTAACTCCCTGAGGCCATGGCCACAACCAGAATGCCTGACAACACTCAGGAATTTTCAGCAGAAATCTGAAAAGGAACTGGATGAGGAATCTCTTTACATACTATAAATCAAGAAAGGAAGAGGTGCCGGCTGGGTATTACTCTCATCATTCCAAAATGCCAATTTTTTAGCCAGAAAATTCACTGGTTGACAATATTTTTTGCAGGGGTGGATAAAAAAAAATAAAATAAAAAAATAAAAATAGAAAAATAAAATAAAAATGCTCCATTTTTTATTTCAACAAACTAAGTTTTGATGGTTGGATAATCTTTTTTAACCCGAGTCCCTACGCTTTATAAAAATAAAATTTGAATAATACGACTTTGCTTTTGGACAAAAAAATTCTTAATAATTGGAACTAAAATACAAAATTATAAGTTGAATACATGAGTTTTAAGAGTCAATTTAAAATGCTTAAATAGCATATAATATTGCCATTTGGCGTCCAAATTTACAAATTATTCTGGGGGATGGCCTCCGGACCCACTTCCGCTTGGGAGCTATTCTAATGGTCCACTTACCGGACTCGTTCCTCCCACTATAACCAGTACCAATACGCTCCAAAACCCCTTAACAAAGAGTTAGGGCAATATCGTATCGCTCTGGGACCAGCCATTTCGCTTAGGGTATTGATCATTAAAAAAAAAAATTATGTAAAAATTAGTCTTGTCCAGAATGTTTTAAGGGGTTTGTTAATGGTCCTCAATGAATGTGGAGCTAAGTAAAATTATTTGTAAAAAACAAAAAACTTATAGGAGAGTATCATCAGAAAACGTCAACAGAAATATTTATGATTTTAAATAAGTTGCACAAAGAATCATATTTTTAGTTTATACTCAGTCCCTCAGCAATGCTAGCCAACAAATTGTTTGGTCCTCGTTTATGTTGTCGATTTATTGCTAACAATTATTCAATATAATAAATAGGTTGTTCCATTGAATTCTCTAAAATTGTATCAATAAAAAAAAACGTAAACTGAACTGAAACTGATAAGTTTGATTGATGAGCTTTGGGCCCTTGTTATGCATCTCAAGGACGGTTTTCGCAGTTCATTGAATATCTTTTCGTAACGTTGTGGTCTAATCAGTTTATAAAAAATAAAATGAACTAAACAGACCAACATTGTTCAATATCCAAATAGTTGGTATGAAATAAAAAAGAATGAAAAGTGTTACTCAACTTTATTCTGATTATTGTTTGTTTTTAATAATCCTCTTTTTATAATAGCAACACCAACGGCTTATCGTTTTTTAACACAACGAATTTCCTAATATGTTGGGTGGTTTAATAAAATCTAATGGGCCTCGTATGATTAGAAGTAGATCGGCAATAACCTACTTCATTTACTTAGCAACCTACGGGTAGCCATTGCTTTTTTTTATTTTTATTTCTTGTGATTTGTCTTTTAACCAACACGATTGAAGAAAACACCACCATTTATAATAAACAAAATGCTTTACTCTATTTTGCCCAAACTGAATAACATGAGATTTCTAGTGGATTCCGATAAAAAAACAAAGATGTGAAGGTCTTATTATTCAAGGTTTTATTATTACTACTAGTTTCAATATTTGTCCGTTTGGTTATATCTAAATATAAAATTGAATTCAGCCATTAATACTCCTATTTATTAAGATGTCATACACCTGGACAGTTCACAGTTATAAATTACTAGCGGTTTATTATGCTTCAGATTTACAATATTTAAATCCTATAAACAATTAATTTCTTACTGTTTATGGGATTTATCTGATGTGGGTTTCTTCACTTTTATATCGATCTAGCGATAACTAGAGAGATTGATATACTTTTATTATGTGTACTATGAAAAATATATTTATTTTTTGTTGTTGTCTGCTTACATCGAATCAAATGAATTTTAAATTATTTAAAAAAAGAAAAGAAAATTTATATGGAAAGCATTTTTTTCCTTTTACTGGCCAATGAGGCTTTTTTGCTGTTCGACTTCTTATAGCCCAACATTAAATATATATTTTCCTTTCGGCGTATCTGAGGGTTAAAAATTATTTCTGTTGTTAGCTATGGATGAATTTTTGATGGTTTTCATGCATTGGCCGTTTTCACCTTGTGAAATGGATAGTATTATCATTAATTGGTGGAAAAATCAATCGCCTCCTTGCACAACCATTGGCAAAGAAACAGTACGTTCCTTACCAATTACTGAATCCAAGACCCTCCACGGACTATAGTGGTGGTACAGGTTAATTATTATTAATATTATCACTAAAATTATTTACTGAACATTTCATTTTCAACATAATTTTTAATACAATTCATTAGTTTTTATTGAATTCTCTTCATTACTTTGAACCGAGATGTGCTTTGAAACTTTGTTTGAAAACTGTTCTAAGCAAAATTTTATGTAGGTCGAAATTTCATATAAGGTAAGGTGCCCTTTCCCAGCTATCTAGCGTTGATAGTATTGCTACCAGCCGAAAATCTCGGAAATACTTCAGTACCACCCAATTGGATGTTCACAGTAAAACAAATGTGGCGGCCTGTGCTTTAGCTCTGTATTTTCAACTATAGTTTTTGTTCAACTTCAGAACACTATTCTGGTGTATCAAGGAAAGAGAGTTTTTATTTTATCATGACTATTTGTAGACTAGGGTATTATTTTCATGTTCGAATTTTCAGAGACCCGTACGTATACTCACTCTTTAAGACCGGACTAATGCATCTTACTGGAAATAATTCAATAATGCATCTTAGAGTATCTTCGTTTTTTGCCAGGGCTGACACAAGATATTCGGCGCCCTTGGACTACTAAAAATAATGCGTCCCTCTTCGTATGATATGCATGGATATAATATTTTCTATTTCATGTAGAACATGTGATTTGCTTATTTTTGTCAAGAAAAGATTTTGAATAAAAATAACTAAATTACTAATAATAACAAAACAACTAAAAATTAATAAAAATTCCGCCCACAAAAGGCTTGGGCCCCGAGACTATAGGTCATTTTCCCCTGTGGTTAGAGTGGCCCAGTTTTTTTATCAAGCGGTCCGTTGAAAAAAAATGTAAATTTAACTTCTCATGGTTTAAAAAGTATATTTAAAAACTAGAAATAAGTTTATTTCGCTATTTTATGTAATTTTAGAACAGGAAAATTATTATACATTCAAGTAGTAAAATATCAAAAATTGAGCTGTTGTGTTAGTATACTTCTAACAAAATATATATGTCGCCTTTTGTCTATAGTCGGAGTTTTTTTTACCGAATTACCTATCTTAAAGTTCGAGAGTTTAGAGCTGATATGTGAAATATATAGTATATATATGAAATATGTTTTAGGGAAATTTAAATTATTGTTAACAGTTATTAGTTTTATTTAGTTAAGCGAAAAACTTTAATTTACCATATTTTTCCAACTTTCTTTACTTCCTTCTCTCGGGCATTTAGTGTTGTAAAAATAAATCCATGTATTCCTATCCTGGCAAGAGATGTGGTGTTGCTTCAGTGGAAAACTCCTCGGTTTGCCAAGTCGTGAGTTACATCGGAATAATATTGCCTTGTTTGGTCATTTGTGAATATATATTCTATATATAGAGAGAAGATGTTCCGGACTTTTATATGTTCATCCACTCCTTAATTTGGAAAATTCTTGGTCACGGTCCGACCTGCCTCTGTTGAGAACTTTGACTTGTAGTTCCAAGGTCGAGGTCACTAACGCCTCCATCTGCTGGTAGGTAACTGGGTCATTTATCTTGTAATGTTGCAGTTTTTTAAGCTTCCATATCTAATTTTACAGAGAATATTTATTTAGTTGTTATACATTGACTAGGCAATTTTAATACGAAATGGTGAATGAAATGCTATTGATTAGAATTCAATAAATGTTTGTAGTGCAGTATTTGTTTTATGAATGATAAATTTGAAGACATTAATTTTGGATTAAGTACAATATATATGTAAATAATAAATTAAATATATGTATGATTCCTGTTACTTGCAGTGTCACAATGATATTTGTTGACATTTTGGCGACATTTGCTTTGCGATGACTAAGGAACGAAACAGGACTTTTTATACTTGCAAATGTATGTTTAATGTTTACTCATTGTTTTTATCGTAGATCTTGAAAGAATAATAATTTATTACTTAATTATTGTTTAACAGCCACGTGACAATAACACATTTCAGAAACTAAGGGAAAATAGAATGTTTAGTAGTTTGAGGTTACATTAAGACGTTGCGGATCACAGTTAGAAGGGGACCTGGACATAAATCAAACGTGTGAATTGGCGTTGTCCAGGGTGTCCATCTTTATTGTAAGGCAGATGTTGGCTTCTGTTCGGAGCGTGTCAATGCTTTGTCTGTTCCAACGATAAATGGTGCGTTTGATGGATCTGTTACTGACAAAGCGAGATTTTTTTCACATATGTGTGTGGGTGTATACACACACACTCAAATACATATATATATATATATATATATATATATATATATATATATATATATATATATATCACAAACATTCCAAAACATTTTAACGACTGCTACTTGCATGAAAACGAAAGATATAGTTTGTTAAAATCATCATTAATGCAAGGGGACCCATGGCTCCTACCCGAACAATTATGTACTATTTAAAAATACAAGGAGCAGTTGAAGGAATTCACCAACCGGACCATGGAAGATTAAAACTGTTATAAGTTTCATTTTTTTTTAAGTAATACATTTTTGTATTGTTTTATTTCGTTTGTTTTTGTACTTTTTGTTTTTCTTCCTGATTTGTTCACATATATTTATTTATTTTTGTTTCATCAAGCCTTGTCTAATTTCTGTTCTTTTAAATAGTGTGTTAGATTGTAATATATTTTTTGTGATTCACTTCTCAATGTTTTTATGGATTTTTAACAAACTTCAGTTTTATACTACGCAATTTCCTTTTGTTTTGTTTATTATAGTCTTATTTTATTTTTACCATCATATGTACATACACATGTAAATATTTATATTTGTATAAAATTTGCATAGAACTATAATTTGTATCTATATCATAGCTATTACTTGTATGTACATATATGTATCTATAATTTGTTCCTAGTTTTTTGTGTCTTTAATTGTATAGTGTAATGCATATATGCTTTTTGCATGGTGTTTGCACGCCTGTTCTGTTGGGTATACTATAGAGGAGGGAAAATATATATATATATATATATATATATATATATATATATATATATATATATATATATATATATATATATAATAATTATGTAAATAGTTATATTATATATAAATCAGTTCACTCGTTCAATAGATTACAAATTTATTTTTTTTAAAAAGAAAGAAATGATTAAAAAAAAACTACATTTAAAAAATCAAATTAGAATGGATGATAATTATCATTGGAGTCGAACTGGTTTTTGAGACAACACTGACGAAATGTTTTGCATATTTTATTTTTATTTCAATTACACTTGATTGATGCATCAGTTAAAAGTTTTCAAAGTTTAAATTAATATTTATCTGTATTGTATATTGAAAAATACATTAATTTTTTAAGGAATTAAAATCTTATTATATATATTAGTTCATTGAAAATTTAATTTATCAGCCCAGATTTTGTCAAGAGTACCACTGAAAACATAAAAATTCTGCTGGAGTGTCATGAAGTTGTGATCTGTAGATGTCTAATTTACATTTTAAAAATTAATAATTTAGTTCATTTATAAGTCAATAGTCAGGAAAACTATTGACAGGACTGACAATTGGAAAACTCCATCGGTACATCTCTCGTTCCTTTGACGATCGTTGCTCCTTTTAATGGATTTCAAAAATTATACAATTCGGAAATTAAGATTGAAATCAAGAATGATTGAATTGAAGAATGAGATTTAGATTGAAATCCTAATTTATGGGTCGCGTGTTCTATCGTTCACACATAATAGTAAATATATATTTCTTGCTTTGTAAATACTTGAATTGAAGTAAACAAAAAATAAATTTGGTAAATATCTTGTGCTCAAATTAAATTTCTCATTGACTTCACAATGCCTGTTTTTATCGTGATGATAAGTTATAGAGCGTTTATATATTGTTTATTGAAAGCTAATGCACCGTGTTAAATGACGGCCTGATTTAATCAATGTACCGTAAAAAATAGCCTTTTTTACATTGGCCGGAGATAAAACAATGAGGATTTATGATGCCGATTAATGGATTCAAGGAGCGGAAAAATAGGGATGTGCTGTGGTCAGTTTTTTTTTTTTTGTGAGAGGTAGGGAATTGATTAGTTTATAGTGAGCGGATTCAACGGTACTTGAGGTAGGTACTTATTTGCTCCGAATGACTTTCTCCAATCACACTTAATGGTGCATTTAGTTACGGTTTGTGTCGATGTAAAATGTTATTCTTTATTTGTGTAATATTCGACGCGTGCTGAGTGTTTGTTCAGGAATTCCTACTGAGATTCGTCATTTACTGTACAAGCACTCTGAAGTGGTAGGAAGTCAGTTGCATGAACCGTTTATTATAAATCATGGTCTTCGATATATTAAGGGAACATGGCTGCGTCAAGAATTTGACTGAATTCTAGACTATGCTTATAATCATCTCTATTATAAACCGTGGAGTTTAACCAGTCCTGTTAGGCTTGATGCTAGACTAAATTAACTCGTTACATTAGTTATTTTGTATATGAACCCGCTATTATTATTAATTATTCCGAAATAAACAATAGACTTTTTTTAAGTCATTTAAGCATTCTGAATTGGATATACAATGGATATATGAATTATTTTTTGAAAAGTGTAAACAATAAAATAATAAGAAATTAAATAAATACATTTTAACGGATTTCATAAATTTGAGATTTAGATTGATAGATGATTTAGAATTAAATGACAAACTAATGAAAATAAGCCATTTATAAAAAGGTATCAGCAATCGGTTGTTTTGTTTGATGGTATAAAACATCAGGGACAAATATATTTATAACATTAACTCAATCAGTATTGCGAAAAAATATATTGTTTAATAATAATAATTATTATAATTATAAGACCAGTCGACTGCAGGCTTCAATGGATAAAGTATTTTCTCTCTGTATTTAGGTTATAATCATAATATATTATATATCTATTTTTGTTTTTCTTCTTTAGCATTTACTATTAGATCAATTTTTTTTAAATGTTTAATAGCTATTAATTTTAAATAAATGTGTAATTCATTCCGATAAATATTCCAGTATGACCAAAAAACAGTTGGACCCATCCATTTGTTTTCCAATCACCTGGATACAATTAGATATTTATGTTGGACAGATCATAAGCACAATATAATTGGTTAAAAATTAGTCCATAAAAGCACCATTTTAATAAATATTCCAAAATTGTATTTATTTGTTTTAACCTAGTACTTTTTTTTATATTCTTATAGCAACACTTTCTACATAATCTGTAATTTGTCTATTCTGCCCGCTTGAAGATCCAGAAAGGGGATAGATTGGTTGAATCAGGATAATTGCCAAAGCTACTTTGCTAAATCAGTTAGCTGCTTGCATGCACTTTCACATTAGGGTGAATGCTGTTCCTTTCGCAAAGCAGAGGGTTTATCATTTTTGCGATCGAAGGGAACAGAATGTAGAAGCTGATAATGTGAATATTTCTGGGAGGAGTTGTTTCCTAAAATGGGTTGGTGCCAGTTTGCAAGGACCCGTCTGAAATAGCTGGCAGGTAGGCGGCTATTTTTGCTATGGTGGAAAAATTTAACCTTCCTTTATGTTCCGTACTGTGACCGCTGCTACGATTCTCATCTTAAGAGTTATTAATATTAATTATTATGAATACTTATTAGTTTATTTCTTATTTGTTAATCAGAATTAACGCCGTTCGCTGGAAATAAAATTCTAGAGGAGCCAGATCGTCGTTCCCACGGTAAACCGCTTTGTGAAAATCGCTACTTTTCAGAAGAGCAAAAAAACTGTTACATTCTTCTGTGTACATGATGCCGATTTCAATTATTTTAAATATTTTAACTGGTGTTGTTTTTCTTATATTTCATCGTTTCATGTATATTTATTGTTTTGCCTTTATAACAATACGCATGTTTGTTACATTAACATGGAAGCATCAGACTTTAAAAGCATTTATCGTAAAAATACAATTGCGATTTCAGCACTTTCTAAAGCCGTAAAAGATTCGTAACTTTACTACAGGTTGTATCAACCGAAATACTATCGAAAAATTACAAAAAATCGATTTTTTCACATTCGTAAGTTTAACATGGGACCGACGACTTGATATAAATCAATTTGTATAATTCCTAAAATATTTTCAATTGTTGACCTTCCGTATTTTATTTTTATTTTTAATTTGTCTTGAGGTCAATTAAAAACCTATATAGTTTTTTCTATTTAATTTTAGACGTTTCGGCGATACTCTTTCCCCCTCTTCAGCATCTAAATAATATCCCAATGGCTGTGTCACTTAACTACTAATACTTTTGATGAGACTTGGTCAATGAATGAATCTTTAATTCAAGGCACATTGAAGATAAATATAAAATTCTTAAATAATTTAAAATGTATCCACTATACATGAAAGAAATTATTGATTCGGAATAGAAAAAAAAATAGAAGAAAAGTAAATAGTGATTAACAAGAAGATTGTAAATTAAATAATTTGAGCATAGTGGAAGGCTGTTGCATTCCTAATCCTGAGTGTGACAGCATCGTATTTGCCAACAACTAAAACTCCCATTGATTATAATTAACCTTACTTGCTGATTACAGCAGTCCTAAGGATAGGGATATCATTCTCGTGTATAGTCTGTAATTTTTCAACTTTTATTTCGTTTAATCTTGACGTTTTTTTGCATCTATGGAGAACCTAAAATTTTTGATTTTAATTTGATTTTACCTTTTACATTCGTATCAGATTCGGCAACAGAATAAATAATTTTTTTTTTTAAATTAAAACATAAGTTCAGATGTGATCTATTTTCTGATATAGAGATTTTTTTTTTAATTATCTTCTGATGCTAAATATTATTATATTAACTAGTAACTTTCTATCATAATAAAAGTTTCTTAGTGTTAATGACACGGCATGTTTAAAGCCAGTATTGTGCAATTGTGCAGGACATTAAACGACTTGTTGAGGTCACTAATAATGACATATCGGTTGGGAATTTAATTGTCATTGAATGGGGTTTCATCAGCTGATTATTCCTTATGTCTAAGAAGCATTCAATCAATCTTCTGCTTAGTCATTGTTGTTTATGCAAATTTTATTCACTGGCGTAATAGGGCTACACATCCAAGCACGTATTACTGCTTGAAGTTTAATGTTATTATATTATTTTTATTTTATTTTATCATTCTTCCTGGCTTACCTTTCGGCAAAAACACTCACCTGTTCCATTCTCGAATATTACTTCCCGCAATATCATTTTCCACCTATTGGATTGTTCTTCAATCCTTACTCTAAGGCTCTCCAGAGTCTTGTTACATTGCAAAATAATAATCACTTTTTTAAAACTAATTTATAAAAAATATAATTCAAACCTGTAAAAGTTTAAAAGCTTTTAGGACAGTCTTAATTTCGTCAAAATATCTTGGGTAATTAGTATTTCGACAATTTAAAAAATAAATTGAAAATGTTTAAATGTTCAACATTTTTTACAGTTAATTATAATTTTGCAACTAAAGCAAAAGCCTAATAACTCAGCTTTTGGCTAAAAAAAAAAATTTTTTTTTATATAAATCGTTAAACAAAAAATCCGTCAGCCGATATAGACAAGACTATTTTCCCGGTTTCCTAAGGAAATCCTGCACATAATATATTTTTCCAGATTTTTCCAACTTTGTCTGGAAAATTAAATGTTTTTGAGCTTGGAATTACGTGTCCTTCCCAAGAATTATTAATATTTCTTATCAATTTGCACTCCCCATAACATAACCATACATCTTTGAAAAAATGAAATTTTCCGTCTACCAGTTTTGTTGATAGGAAATTTTATTTTATTTTATATTATATATTACTTCTTTTTTTTTGTGACCAATCATAGGCTTTTAAACAAGAATATTGTATCGTGTTCTGAGAACTTCGATCTTCTTAAATTACCCATAAAAATTAAAAAAATTTCCCATGCAATCTTATTTATTTAATGCGCTTAATGATTATAATCGAATATAAATTAACACCCAGGCGAATTTTTCATTATTTCAAATAAAACATACGCAATTGACTGAGGTATTCTTGAACGGTATTTTTACTATTTTCTATTTATATCTTACTATCAAGAAGGACCTTCACTCCCCATTGTGCTGTTGAACCTGTTGCTTGTTTACTCTCCGTTTAGAAACCGTTCGCGGAATTTGTCAATAAACCTCGACGCTGCAATTAGCTTGTTAATTAATTAATAAATCTATAAAAATTGGGCAAACATTACAAGAAGGATTCGGATTGTTATTTTAAGTGTCAGGAAATATATGGATTTTCTTAATCGATTAGTTCAAATTAATATATGCCAGTACATGACCAAGAAATTAATTTCTAGCTGTTATTATTGTATTTATTTTTATTCCTTTTTCGAAATCTAATAGGTGGAAAAAAAATTAAGTTGGAAAAGCTATGTTATATATTTTTTGGTACAAGGAAGGACCTCTATCCTCTCCATAGTAGTAAGCTATTTTTAGTTCGGGGTGTTACAATATATGTATTGATTCTGGTGCAGAAACCATCTGAGATACCAAGAAGTCAAATACAAGAAATATTTGGCACACTTTTACTAAAAACTGCCTTGAATGAATTATGCATTTTTATAATGTTTGGTGATTTTTACAATTTTGATGATTCGTGGTAATTTAAAAAGAAGCATATTGATTAATTAAAATTACTTGTAATTTTGATATTTATTTTGAGTTTTTTTTTTTAAATAAATGTTTTCGTTGAATCGTGGGTTTATTACTTTAATTCAGCTTGATTAAATTTTAAAATTTAAATTTCAGGAATTGTAAGAAAAATAAAATAATTAATATTACTTTTTTTTGTGTGTCTAATTGTTTTCGTAATTCACATTGAAATAATTAGATTTAGGTGTACAGGTCTTAAATGTTTTAAACAAATTATATAGGAGCAAGTATAACTCAGGTTGGTGAATGGAAATGAGTCAAGTGGCTATATGCGCTACTCAGCATGTCCTAATGCCTTGTTTTTTGTTTGATTTTTTACTACCGTTTCATAAGCTTATTATATAATTCATTCAACAAATAATATAAATGATGGCGTGCTGGTATTTATCCACTTATACTACTTAATTAATAATTATAACTCATTAGATTCTACTACGAAATTCAGAAATCCTAGAAATGGAATTCATTTCGACTACTTTAGTATATACTTTTGAATTTTCACTCTTGTAATTCTTAAATAATTGCAATGATCAATTCTTTACTGGGGTAATTACTTTAATCACTTTAGTTCTTTATTTTTTGTTTCGTCCCTAGAATCCATATATGATTACTTTTTTCGTATGTATATGTACGATCTCGGTTTCTTTTTTATTTTCTTGTAATCATTATAAATCCTGGTTAATTGATTTAGTAAATATTGGCAACACTTATTCAAGTTATTCTCGTGTGCCACCTATTTTATTTAACCCTGACCCGTCTTATTTTCGTCCCGTCATGGCATTGGCGTGTATGGCCTATATTCTTTTCTAAAGAATTTCGTTGGATGCATATTGTTTTTTAAAACAGAACATTTTCATGTTATTCTGTTACCATCTCTTCTTAGGGGTTAAACAGTATACATGCTTAATAACACAAACAATTTTCTCTCACTTTCATTTCCGACAACCCGATCATACAGAAAATAGATGACTATGACAAAACATCAGAAAAAAAAAAACAACCACAAACGTACCAAATATGTATTAATAGATAAAAGTGAACAATTCCTTAATTTCTATAAAAACTTATTGTATAGTGTATATATGTATAATATTTTAATTAAGTGTTAATCATCTTTTCATTGTCTATAACTGTAAACATCTAATTTATTTGTTAATTAATTTAATTTTATTATCTTTTATTTTTTTTAATGTGTAGGTTTTTTTTAAATTTTCTTACTGTTTTTAAAATTACATTTAAGTGAAAAAATCACCTTACTGCTCACCCCATTGTATCATTCAAAAGCGCCACAATAAGTAAATATATCAATTCTAATCTTGTGGCAATTTGTAAATAGTAATTAATAAAAATGTTCTATTATTTTCTTCTTAAGAGTTTCTTGTCTCTTTAAATATATAAAAATAAAAAATATTAATTATATATATATAATTATTATTTTTTATTTTTAAAGAGAGAAGAGACTTATGTATGTATATGAATATATACAGAAAATCCTAAAGACCATCCGACTTTATACATTAATCTTTTTAATCAAAAATAAATAAACGTGTATCACTACAGCCCATGAATGGGTCTTGGGTTCAGTATTTGGTAGGAACGCAATGTTTGTTGTTTGTTGATCAAAGATTATACAAAGATGGTCAGCTCCCTTGCTCAACCGCAATGCTTAACCCAACCTAACTAGCCTAATGAAAAGGACCCACTTTATAGAGGCTGGATAAAGATCTCCTGATTTCAGAGTTTATTAGGATTTCAATACCCTTATACCCCCCTCATTAATTTATCTAAAAAAACAAAAGCATTGGTGTATTTTTTTAACTTATGAAATTTTATGATGTTTTGTGATTCTAATATAATTACATGCTGTGAAACAGGATTAGTCATTCTTATTGTACTCCATTTTCCGTTTACATCCTTATATTACTTTATGTTGTTAATTTCTTTAAAGAAAAATGAGATAAATGCCGTGAATTCCTTTTTTGATTGTTTTTTACTTCCTTGTACGAAGTAAAGGAAGTATTGTAATCGCGAAAATTTTCGGTTTTCAGATTTCAACGGAAATATCCATTTTGACCATCCCTGAATCCATTTTGACTAGTTTCGTCGTGGGGTCTGTATGTACGTACGTACGTTCGTTCTTTCGTATTTCGCATAACTCAAAAACGGTTAGCCGTAGCAAAGTTAAAATTTTGTATTTAGGATTGTTGTAAAATCTAGTTGTGAACCTTCCTTTTTGGTCACTGCTTGATCACCGGAAGTGATACTTTACTTGAAGGTAATAATTGATTTCCATCAAAAATTATATTACAATGCTTTGCAAAACTTCTCAAATTTAGTATTTATATTTTATATATTGATTTAAATAACATACTAGAAGTTGGTCTAAATTGGAAAACCGAAAGCGGTACTTTACTTGAAGGTCATATTAGACTTTCATCAAAAATTATATTAAAATATAATGTAAAACATCTCAAATTTGGTAAATAGTACTTTTATATTGATGTGAATGTATTTACTATATTTTGGTTAAAATTGGTGAGCCGAAAACGGTACTTTACTTGAAGGTCATAATAAGCTTACATCAAAAATTATATTTAACTAGTATACCCGAGCGAGAACTCTTGCATTACATATCTTCTAATCCCTAATTCCAAGTATAAGCGATATTAGGAAAACATATTTATTATTCCTGTAAACAATATAATATTACCAAAAAGTTTATTTAAAATACAGATTTGGTGAAGCTACATAGTTTGTAATGACTATGTTGAAGTTACAGTTCCTACTTAATAAGTAGTTAGTTTACCCCACTGGAAAACATCTCTTCAATTTAGCAGTTAGCCAATTAGATCCAGCTATAACATTTTCTATGTCTAGTATTCATGCATAGCAGTGCCCTTTAGAGTTGGGCATGGGAAACAGTATATAATTTCCCACTCATTAAAAGTTTATGTAAACAGACTCAAATTGATATAAAGTTGCCATGACAACGGCATGTACGCAAGATGACATGAGGCCCGTGCGGATCTATATCGTGCGTTATCTCAAAAACGGTAGGTTTTTAAGCTTTAAAACGCTGGACCAATACGCTCCGTAGGATCTTGATGCCCGCGTCAAAATCTTTAAAACGCAACTTATCCCGCTCGATCCGCTGACTCTCAGTCGACAAATCTTTGAAACCTCCCTGTTTTTTCACCACTTTTATTTAAGTCCTAATAAGGATTTAAGAAACAAAATTGGTATTCTTTATGAAATCCCCTTTCTTTTGATACCTCGCTCTTCAAAATCCATCGCTTCTGAGAGCCGGAAAAGGGATCTACACTACCGTAATAATATATAGTAGTGATACAAAAATACATAAATCTTATGTTTCGGTAATAAAGGTTACAATCGCAATTTGGTTTCCAATCCAATTAAACATTTTTATTACTTGTTTTAAGTGTTAAAATTTAGTATAAAATACTAGTTTTCCTCCCTATTTGTGTGTGTGTGTGTCAATAGATGGATGTCGCGACGCCGAGTGTTGTTTTTGAGATACTGCGATCTTCGGAAACTTGTAACCAAATTCAGGATCAATTTTTGAGCCACCTATTTATAGTTTAATATGCGTACAAGGAAGTCATGTGTTGTCCACATCAGATATTTTAAAAGTAAAGTATGCTGCATTTGACCTTAGTCTTGGCAGGTGACTAGGTTCAAAAGAGCGAAATTTTCTTTATTGTTCAGCCTTCCTCTTTCTTGGATGACCAAATCCTTCTAGGTAAAATATTCTTCCGCTTTCTGTAAAACGTGAGGATGCTGGAGAAAGAGGAGTAACTATAAATGGAAGAAGCGTCAACGACCTTACGTACGCAGACAATATAGTTTGATAGGTCCTCGTACTAGCGGATCAAGGGACGGTGGTTTCCGACCGAAGCACTACCCTCCCAAGCTCCCAAAACAAGAAATTAATTTTATTTAGTTTTTTGCATTGGTCTATTTTTGTTTCTCTGAATGATCTGAGCCAAATAATTAAACAATAATTGTTTAATTATTATTGCAATATGTTGTATTTTTAAATCATGACATTTAAAAAAGAAAATTGCTTTTTTAATGTAGGCCTACATTAGCAGTACACTGAGATTACACTGTGCACAGAAAATATTAATGACTTCTTCTTTTTTGATATATATATTTAACAAAGAAAAAATACATTTGTTTTATTGATGTTAAACACATCATTGTAACGAAACTATTCTGTAACGGCTACATTTTCAACTTTTTCTTCACAGCTTCTTGCTTAAAATTATATCTTTTTAATAGTATAATGTATAGTTCATTGCTTCAAATGGTGTAAAAAGAAACAGTTTTGATCAATGACTTCGGTTTATCCCCGGGACCTACGTTTATTAGAGTTGACTAAAAAAATCTCTGAAGTCAAAAAGTTTTTGAACAAATATATACATTAAAAAAAAATCATGCCAACCTGTAATAAATAATATCACGTACTTTTATCATACACTGACGGTGTGGCTTAATTTATGCATGTTGTTTGTTGTTTAAAGAAAAAAGAAAGTGTTGTGTATTGTGTCTAGGATAGCAAACATTGCACTCCGGCTCGATTATTCAAACTTTCGCAGAAAACGAGGGTTGTGAATAATTGCTGTTGGAAATAAAAAACAGTTCAAGTTTTTTCATGAATACTTTACTTGAATAATTATCATTAAATTATATTCTCATGATGTAATTTTGTAAAAAAAAATATTATGTATTTTAAGTAAAACAATCAATTTTTTTATTACAATGTAGTAATTTTGGTTTTCACAATTCCTTAATCCATATATTAAAATTATTGACAAGAATAAAAAACATGAAATATTGAAGGGGATCCGCTTTATTATTTTGCCATGGCTCCGGGCTCAGCTGACGTCCTTGAGTTTATGTAATAAAATAAATAAATGTGAAAAAAGTTATTTATAGCATAAGCCTCAACTATTTTTTTTTTTTATTTGAGACTATCCCTATTTTATTTTTTTACAACTGGTAATTCTAGTTTACTTCTTTTACAGCTATGCCCTATATTTATTGTTGGGAATTAAGTAATTCGCTGTAGATTGAAGACCGTTATTCCATTGTAAACTTTCCTGGAAGGATTCTTCGGCTTAATGACAGAGATGCACCGCCGGAACCGTTACGTGCAAAAGAAAGGCGCTTTCAATTATGCGATGCAGTTAATTATGCTGCGCTGTCATTAATACATACTCTCAGCCCTAACCTTACTTAAAGTTATTCGTATAATTATTTTATCCACACCTTTGCCTGTTAAGACAAACAGTAGGTGCAATGATATTAAAAAAGGTGGCTTGTAAGGTACGACAGAGAGAAGTTCTTATGCACAAGAACAGTGTTGTTTTATTTATAATGTATAATTTTTAAAACATGATTTTAGTGATTTCTTACTGACCCTTAATTAAATGCGAAATTAGTATTAATGAAGTAGTATTGTATTGTAAAAGTGTATTAGTTTTCACAGCTTATTCTCTGTAAAATAGGTCAAATTTACAAAATGTTCTTGGCATTTTCGAAAATGCCGTTGCATTTGCTCTCTAGATATGGCACTATATCCTTATAAAGAGGTGAAAGCTGGACATGAACTAGGTGATATCGTCTCTTCTGTTTCGTTCTTCAGCTTTATGTTATTTATAGCTTCGTTTATTTCTATGTTTTTTTTTTAAAGTTACCTGAATAATTAAATAATAAACTGCAGTAGGTTACTTTCGCCAATTCGCGTGAAATTATAGTGCTAACCTAGTAAAATAATTCAACCAAACTTAGGATTTGAGTAGAATAAATATTATTATAATTTATTTCGCTGTAATATTTTTAGAAATTAAATGCATTTGAAAATAATAATTTTATTTATTTTACACATTTGAAAGCTACAATTTTTGTTATCGTTTATGTTTCGAAGTGAATATTTTTAATTTATTTTGCATATTTGACAATAATATGTTTATTTATTGCATATATTTGATAATAATATTTTTTGTATTTTCTACTTGTATTGTTATCGCCTTTGTCACCTACTACTACTAATTAGTTTTTATTAATTCTTTATTTCAGTATTTTTCCATTCTATAAAAAATAATTCTAAAATATTCTTGTGCACATCAGTGTTATGGCTCAGAAAGAATCAAAATTACCACGAAGTCGAAAATAACTTGAGCAATAACAAGAAAAAAATAAACCCTTATAAATTTTAACTGTAATAAACAGTAATAGAGAACATAGCATTTTTATGTCATTACATTCTTCAGTTTTTAGTAGTTTAGTTGATAAATAACAGGTATTAAAACAGCCTTTTTCATAATTATCACAGCAGTAAACCCAATTGCTGGAGACCGAAATGAAGAAATTCCGTAAATTTGATCTTGAATGAAATGCGAGCCAAAATACCAACTATTTTTAAATTTAACGCCTTTTTGTTTTTTTGCTGGCATAAGTTTAGATGCGTTCTGGATAAATAAAGCATTCATAAATTAAAATATAAGTATAATATATATATATATATATATATATATATATATATATATATATATATATATATATATATATATATAAAAGTTATATATATGTGGTGTATATAAGTTCAATATGATTTATTGAAAATTTAATTTGTAATAGCACTGGAAAAAAAAATAAAAATACTATATTATACAATTTTCAAGTATCAGGGAAGATCAATTATATTATGATTTAATTACTTGTTAAAACAATTTCCCGTGAAAATTATCTTTATTATTAAAAACTCGGTTCGAAGTCCTTCGTCTTTAGCATGCTTATTTTCTTCAATTCATCATTAACCAGTTACAACCAATGAATCTTCACCACATTAATTTACACCTTTTGTCGTTACATGAATGAACGATGAATTTTAATATTTTATTATGAAATTTTAATGTGTAACGAAATATGGTTAAATTAATATTATGAATATTTATTGGTTGTAATTTGTTTATGATGTATTGCAGAAAATAAGCATCCTGAAAGACTTTGAAACGTCGATGACAGTATTACAGAAATGCTTTTTTAATAATAAAGATAATTGTCACGGGAAGTTGTTTTTCACAAATAATTAAATCATAATAAAATACTTTGAGAAAAATAGATTGGTTTTTATTTTCCTTACCTAGGAACAATTAAAAAAAAAAAAAAAAAAAAATTGAATTATTCATTAAAGTGAAGATGTTAAACGTCACTGTTTGGATCGTCGAACATGCGAAGTCCAGAATGTATTTTATTTTCAATGATATAACTTTACATAAAGAAGTAAAGAGGTATTTTAAACAAATACATAAGTTTATGGTGATTAATAAAATAAAACCACATACCATGTAGTAAGTAAGGTGATTGATGATTAACTCGTAAACAAAACAAAAGTCCTATATACTGTCAACCATAAAACTTAACTCTCAAATCTTGTCGGCTGACGTAGCCATTAGCTATATTTACTAATATATTCAAAGTCGTTTACTGATCAATTTAAAGCCATAAATATAACTGTTATAATTTAGTTATTTGTTGTAATTCAGCAGTGATATTTATTTACATTTTCTCTATTGACTGATATTGACAATCTCGTGTAAAGTAAAATTGTGAAAATCAGACTAATAATCAAATAACAAGAACAAAAAAAAAAGGTGCCAAATTGAATAAAATGTGTTTAACATAATTTAACATTAGAATAAAATATTTACAAATATATTAAATTTTACAATTATTGATTAAAAAATAAATAAATAAACATTACTGTTGAAAGACGGAATATATATATATATATATATATATATATATATATATATATATATATATTTTAATCAAATAGGATTAAATGCAACTACTATTACTTTTAACTGTTATTTCATAATGTCGGTAGCAGTTTGCATTGCTTATTGAAATTAACAGTTTTTCCATCCTTAGTAAGATACGTGTAACTTTTTTTTTCTTTATATGATAACAAACAAAATATAATGCAATAAAACGAGTTAATAACAACCGTAATTTATCTTCAATATTTTAAAGACTTCTAACGGCTTCTCAAGGCCAAAATAGTCGATTTTTAGACCGTTTCCAATTTTTTTTTTCTATATATCGATATATCGTGAGCGGGAATCGATAGATTTACGACCCATAATAAATTGAAACCTTAATTTCGAATTTTTGCCGCGTTTGCATTTTTCAAAAAATTACGTCGATATATACTCTTTTTTTAATAACAACCAATAACGTATTTTTCTAGTTTTTTTTTTTATTTTATCAGTTTAGTGTCCCTATTTTGTGTGGCACAAACCAACTCTTCTTTTTTGTATGCGGACCAGAGGAGCTTAAAGTTTCTACACCCCTTCTAAACATCATTTTTATAATAAAAGAGCTTCTTTTTAGTCGTACTTTTTCCGAAAATAATAGACTTTGCGTTGTATCGAAGTTCATCAGGGATATATATATATATATATATATATATATATATATATATATATATATATATATATATATAGATAGATAGATAGATATAGATATAGATAGATAGATTGATAAAAGAACTTTATTCTGGGACTAGGTCCCTTAAGAATAACATGAAGGAACCAATAAAACAGTAACATTATCGGGCCATAAGACTATAGAATACAGAACAATTAATTTTTACAATATCTTCTGTAAAATAAATAAGCAAATAAATAGGTTTTTTTATCGAAAAAATATAATTGATTTGAGCAAAACAAAAAAAAGAGAAAAAAACAAGAAAAATATATAATCCCTCGCTATATTTGGCTACTTCCAACATATTTGGCCCCCTTTGGATCAAATATGCTGAAATGCGGTATCTATGATTGTTTTTTAGGCAAGTTAGGGAAAATTCAGTCGAAATTTCGACCACAATCACATTAACAATTTTTTCAAGGTTTTGTGCGTATTGATAGCCCCTCCAAATTGAGTTACAGGGTTGAAAATTTGTATGTGAATTAAATTGGTGTTAAAGAAGTGCCTTTTTGGGGCCTCGACTATTTTTCTATCATCCTCGCTGTTTTTAATGTTTTGCGCACATCTACGGCCCCTCCAAATGGAGTGGAGAGTTAAAAATTTGTTTGTACTGAATTGAGTTGGTACCAAAGAAATGCCTTTTGGTGGTTTCGACTTTTTTCTCCCACCTCCGCCATTTTTTCAATTTAGTATTTTAGTGAGGGCACGACCTTAGTGACGGAGCTGTTGTGCGATTGCTGTTGGAGCTCATTACGATTTTTATTTCTTGTGATATGTAATACAGTTTATAAATTCCGTGAGAAACCTATTCAATGTGATGTATAAATTTGTTTCTAATTTTCGAATCATATCGTTTAATAACATAAAAACAACTAATGGCGTGATGAAATCCATTTTCACATTCGTGTGCTAGAAGCAAGCGATGACGAAAAGACATCAGGTGATCTGTCGCCACTATTCCAAGGATACCAGACCCTTATGAGCCTACTCAATACTGTTAGCTCATCCGTTTTAAGTAATGATTTCAAGTAAACTTTGGATAACTGTTACAATTTTCTTTATTGTTTTAGAATATATTGCGTTTCCTGTTTGGCCAAAGACCCACATTTACCTATACTTTGTATTAACTATCTCAAAAGGCTTACATTTTAATACCATTTTGGGTTTATAATTCTTGAAAACATACTATTTAAAAGACCATAATACTTTTCAATATTACTTTTAATACTTTTGAATAATAGTTGTATTCAGTTTTATGAATAGTATTAATTGATGTTCGTTAAAGTAATTTATATATCGTTAAAAGGTTAATTTTATAAGCAATTAACACTGTGTCTGCTAATTGTGAAAAGCAGTTAAAACATACATTAACTGTATCTGATAAAAAATTATTTCCGTAACTTTGGATTTTTATTGCATCATAAAAGAATTAATTTATATTGGAAAACAAATGCATGGGTCCGTTTTTTACATGCCTACGTCCTTCTAGTAATTATTAATTTCTATAATGATTAATTTTAAACTTTGTTTTTTTCTCTATTAAAACATTTAAAAGAAAAACTTATATACCTAATTTTAAAATTTTAATTGTTTTTTATAACACATTATTTTTTTAAATTTTTTTTAATAATTTGATATTCCACAACTAGGTTGGGATTAATAAAAAATAAATCATTTGTATAAAAGATATTTTTTATGCTTAATCGGACCTTCAAAAATGATTTCATTTAACGCATGGAGTTGAGCTTAGTTGCTCCACGAAACCATGGAATTCCTCCCTTGCATGTTGATATATTTTTAATATTGATATATTCTCGATAATATATTATTATCAGAAAAATATTCAATAAATTGTAGTGTCTGGGCGGCGGATTTTGATGTGTTCTCGGTTGATGAACGAGAGGACGGGCGGACCAAGGACGCCCAGAACCAAATAAGCAGTTAGTGAATCCCGCAAGATGTTCGCTTCTGATTGTCAATCTCGCTCCATGTTCCAGCACCTGCTACAAAGATACAAAAGTTGTAAGCTTGATTAGAAATGAAAATAGGAAAAAAGAAAATATTCTAATATTACTAATCTTTCTGTGTTCACATTATCATTGTAACATGTTGCCATTGTTAGAAATTTTTACATTAATTGAAAAATACTTATTGAAAAGAACTATAACTTATAGAAAAAAAAAACTCGAACCATTATTAGGCCCCGAAACATAATTACCAATACACTCACATATGTACATATATATATTTAAATTTTTTTTGGTCTACTTTTAATTTGAATCTTAAATTGATAGATTTAAGTAAGACCTACTCAAACAATTCTTACGTAGCTTTTATATTTTTAATTACTTGTCATTGTTTTGCATTATTGCTTAAGAAAAAATTATGTTTATCATAAAGACTACAGGTCTCCAGGTTTAAACTAAATGTGTAAAAATTGTCACACATATATTTTATTTGTCATTTCGACCAACATCAAACCTTAGGTAACATATCATTTTTAATTTCAACGGTAATAGTATAAAATATTATAGTATTCATATTATAAAATCAATAATAATAAATTATTGGTTAGAAACGTTTATGAACCAATGGATCAATCATTAGAAGCACACCTTAGTTATAATTATCAACCTGTATTACCTGTTTCCTGTAAATTGTTGCACACAGTACAATGTGATTTTTAAATATTATAAGCTAATTTTTATGACGTATTGTGCATTTTTTTTTTTAAATAAAAAAGTGTAACCAATGACTTACTATAACTGAATTTACGCAAAGTTTAAAATCATTTTTGAAAATTACTATACGTTGGTCGAAACGTCAAATTGGCCCTAAAAAATATATCATAATTTTTTAACTATTAAATGTAAATTTTTACGTTTGAGACTATAATTTTCTTCGTTTAAGATTTTGTTATCTTCAAAATTAAATTTTTTTCAGGCTATAATGGTGTTTTTTTCCTATTTTCTTTATGTTTGATGCTATTGTTTTGTTTTCAACAACTTTGTTTCACTATAATGTACATTTGGGCTGTTTTAAAAATAAATTTGGAAAGTTGCTCATGAGTTGTATCGGTTTTAATTTCAGCTTTATTGCTAGTTTTTTTTACTGAATTTATATTTATTTATTTCTTATTTATTTATTTGTTATTTATTTATTCAAAAAATCAAATGAGGGTAATTGACAAATTTATAATTATTAATTTTTGATACCATTATTTTTTTGTGTGCGACTATTATTTGGTTGTTTTACTTTATTTATATATTATTAAATTAACCATGTTTATATGATAAAAGTTATCTGTAAACCATTTGAGAATGTTTGCTTTTACTTACTAGAAGAATGTTTTCACTTATGCTAACATATTGCATTTAGCTGATGTAACTTTTACAAATCGTTGTAGTAATTCTAGAAGAAATACTGTTGTCCTAATTTTTTTGTGTTAGAGTGTTTAAACATTGCCCCATTGAAGATGAAGATAGTAGCTGAGAACACGTGTTGAGATTGACAAACAGACGTCACTGGAATTAAAAAGGCTCTTTTTGGCGTGACTGTGCTATAAAATCGAGTAAATCAAAACTGATTTTTAGTGACATTACGTTTTGCTTGTTCTGGTATTTCGATGGTATGTACAGTTTTTGGTCGACTGCTTACCGAAAGGAGAAAAAACAAATTATCTATTTTCTCTTAAGAAGTGTAATAAGTTGTTTCTCCAATAATTTTTTAGCCTGATTCAACAAAAAATAATGTTGTCATCGTTATAAAATGTGTTACCATTTGTTTTTATGTTTTTTTTTTTTTAATTATCTACTCTGGTATTCTATAATATAAAACTCTAAACTTGTACTAAAATAATGATAAACATACTATTATTTATAACTAAAATATTGTAACTAATATTATTTATAACTAAATAATATTGTTATTTATAACAAACGAAAATTCTATGAATGTTATATAATAATACATGAATATAAAATTAATTACAACTGTGTCTTATGTTATCTTGGGAATAGATAATATCTTTCAAGGAATTTATCAGAAGACCGTCATATTTTTGAATTCATAAGTTGAATACATTTCTTTAAACATACAATGTTTTTTTTTAGTAAAAAGATTAAAAGGAATCATTAATCATCAGATGTTGAGGAAGCATGTAGTTAACGTTTATTATTTTTATAAATATAATATATTTAGCTAATAATCATATTTATCAGTTACCTAATTTGAAATATTTTAATGTTTTTAATTGGTTTATTTCTATTACTGCCTTTCTGCGAATCGTAGACAGACCTTCTAGGCTGGCCTTCCATGTTCCTACTTCCACACAGACAATCCATGGTCTCAGTTGGTTCACGCCGTTTGTAATTACTGGAAAATTTTCCACTTACGATGGTGGTTCCATGTACGAAAAATATGAAGTTATTATTTAGTATATTTAAGAAAATATAACGGATGGCATTCCGTTACTGTTGAAGTTATTTACCCTATTGATACGAGCTCACCAAATGACTAATCTCATTGCGTCTACTCGGTTATATCACACTGTTGCATCATCCTGCATCCTATTAACCTCAAGGACATGAGATGTTGATAGGTTTTTATGAAGAATTTCAATACCATATCAGAAAATATTGCTTCATTAATTTTTATCACGATATTTTCCATAATGTATCATATTTAATAATTAAATTATGGCTAGTTTAATTGATTATAATTGCCCAAATTCTTAAGCAGTCATAATTTTGTAAATATGTATATGGTAAAAAAACTTATGATGGAAAATTGGGCATTAAATTCATTCAAACTATTTAAAAAATAAATACAGATGCCACTTCATCAACAAATCTATTTTCTAGTCTAAATCCATTACAATATTTATATCTGTTGAATATACCTTCAAAAACTTACCCCTAATGCACTGTTATATTGGTCATTTTCATTCAATAACTTTGAGATATTTTTAAACCTTATTTTGATGCCTCTATGGGCCATTGATATTTGTTAGAATTAACTCTCAACCCGTCTTAGTCTTCAGTGAATAGTTGTATCAGGTCTTTTGTGCTTGGTGACAATTTTTCAATTTGCATTGTCTCATATAACAAACATATTTTCTTGAATTGAAGAGGATAATTACTTGGGTCAGTAAATCAGGAATTGGCTCTATAATTTCCTCTGCAGTCGGTTTTATTCTTTCTTGTATTTCTGTTTTTATTTTACCTGCTTTTTCCTTTTTTTTTTCTGAAGTCCGATGCTTTATACTTTGTTTGAAATGTGTTTTTAAGACAGAAGTTAATTTCTTTTGTGGTTTTCACCGAAGTAGATGAACAGATCATATTTTGTGTTGTTTTTAATTTCTTCGATGCACGTTGTAGGTTCTTTATTCTTTGTAGATTCTTATTCACTGGTTTTGATAATGGATATATCTCTATTTTATTTAACTCCGTTGCTTGCGTGACTATTATAACATTGTTATGTTCGTCTGAAATTGCGGACTGACTGATGCGTGGGCTTAATTCTTCATCAATGACGTCCGATTCTGGACAATGAGCAGCGAAGTGTTCGGGTTTTTTGCTAGCATAATAAATTAGGATGTCTCCCGCTAGGGCCTCCCCTTCTAGGACTGTTTTAAATGACAAATTATGTTCTTAAATTATTATTTTCCTGATGAATGCACACTTGAAGCCGAAAGCTGTTACTCGTTTTTGGGTCTTGGTAGCCCGCCCTTAACTTAACCGACTTATACATTTGATGTTATTATGTGTTTAATATGATTTCCTAATATTTATAGATCATGTTAAAAAAGAAATAGCGACTTCATTGGTTACTAGTTGTAACTGTTAAGCATAATGTATCAGTGGCATACTAGACATGCGTAGACTGAAATGTTATTCGCAATAACTTAATACTAATCCTTAGTTATAAACAAATACATCTTAATCCTTTGTTCATAGCTCACACTCCTCATAAGTATAGTGAACATGGTGGGTGCTGGATGAGTACGATTTACCTGATGATCTTCGGACAGGATGCATCTGCTCCATCTTTAAAAAAATAGATAGGAGGCAATGCCAGAACTATGACGGCATTTGTGTGCAGAGCTCAGTGAACAGAATCATGGGGAGACTGGTCCGGGATAAGCTCGAAGATGAGTACACTATGCCGATGGAGCAAGCTGGGATTTTCCGGGATCGAAGGGCAGAAGCAAGGGTGTTATCTGTCTCCAATCATTTTCAAGATATATTTGGCTGACGTAGTGAAGTAATGGATGAGGCAATGTCGGGACTATGGAATTTATTTGGATGACGACGAATTCCTTACCTAGTTCATTTTCTTTTAAGCTATTTGGAATGGTGGGACATGCATCTATATATATATATATATATATATATATATATATATATATATATATCTTTAAAATGATTGGAGACTGGCAACACCCTTGCTTCTGCCCTTTGATCCCGGAAAATGGCTCAGAGAAGCGGTTCCCAATCTTCACTCGGTACAAATCGCTTCCGTACAACTATTGTATTGCTTGTGTAACAGACTCATCATAACCCGCTCTTCTCAATGTTGGCCATATTCTTTCCCACAGTGAACCCAGCTTGCTCCATCGGCATAGTGTACTCATCTTCGAGCTTATCCCGGACCAGTCTCCCCATAATTCTGTTCCCTGAGCTCTGCACACAAATGCCGTCATAGTTCTGGCATTGCCTCCTATCTATTTTTTTAAAGATGGAGCAGATGCATCCTGTCCGAAGATCATCAGATAAATCGTACTCTTCCAGCACCATGTTCACTATACTTATGAGGAGTGTGAGCAAAAATTATTTGAATTATTAATATGCGTTACAAGCAAAACCGCGGTAAATGTACTGGATATTAAGATAATATAAACAAAGGATTAAGATGTATTTGTTTATAACTAAGGATTAGTATTAAGTTATTGTGAATAACATTTCAGTCTACGCATGTCTCGTATGCCACTGATACATTATGCTTAACAGTTACAACTAGGAACAAATTAAGTCGCTATTTCTTTTTTAACATGATCTATATAATTCAAGGAAAGCCCTTTGAAATTATATAATTTTATTGAACAGCTTCAAAAAAATAAAAATAAATAAATAAATAAAAATATATGTATTTATGTCATAACTTTTTGCAGGGAATAATTATCAAATAACTAGAGGGTATCTTTTCGAAAAGCTTAGAGAAAGAGGTCGTTTAAGCTCTAACAGTTATGAATCGCAGTAATTTCTATTCCAGTACACTTAAGACTCATCAGCTCGGGAAATGTAACCAGTGATGGTGAACAAATAACCAAAACCGTTACTAACAACTTCATCAAGCCGGACCCAAAGAATTCAACAATTTAAATACTTTAAATTAGGGTACACCCACCCAATAACCGGCTTTGTACACATTTCTCTAATAAGGAACATATAGATAAAATATTATCTAAAGACCATACCCTAACGACAGACGAACATATAGTCCCTATTCATCGCTCATTAAATCCTGCTAAACGCATCATAATATCAAATGCATGTCCCACCATTCCAAATAGCTTAAAGGAAAATGAACTCAATAAAATTGGGATCAGATAACATTCTCATAAATTATAAAAAATTTAAGAAATTACCTGTGTGATCTGAAAATTTAATAAAAATAATATCTTAATTTTACTTTCATTTGCCTTATAACTTAGGAACCGCATCATTCATTAATTTTCCTTTATTATTTATTTTAATTTGTTATTTTTATTTGGTCATCAATAACAAAAGTACTTATCCTTTTCATGTTAAGTAATAAAATGTTCTTTTCTTTTTCAGGTATGTTGAACTATTGAATATCAAAATTATCCTATCATGTAAGTATATACTTGTTTTCAACTGTTTTTTACTTCTTTTTTTTCAAAATTCTCGAGAACTATTTTGATTTGTTTATTTATTACTTTTTTATGAAACCTTTTACCTCGATTTATGTCTATTTAAATATCTATAGATGGATTAATTATTTATTGCTCGTTATATAATTGGTATGTTAGCAAATGCCTTAAGAAATATCTACCTCTTGAATTTAATTTTAAAAATATAGGAGTGCTTTAATGCAGAAATTAGTTCAGTATTACTCCTTGAAAAACATCTTTATTAAAAGAGTGTGGTTGAAAAAGTTTTGTTATAAACTGGTAAACAAAAGTTTTTTTTTTGTTTTTTTTAATATCTGTATAAATTACTTTTAAAGTTTTTTTTTCTTTTAGCTCTGCCCAGATTCCCCTTTAATAACACGTTTTGGTATATTAAAAATATTAATTTGAGTTGAATTTTTACTCTCTAAAATTTTCTTTGTAGAAAGAAATAATCTCAGTGAAATTTGTTTAACCTTCTTTCATGTTAATCATATAATTTTTTTTTTTGTATATATATTTTATATTTATGAAAAGAGAAGATTAATTATAAGTTGTTTTTTTATGATTTTAAAAACATTTTTATGAGTTAATTAAAAGTAAATGTTGGTTATGAGATTTCACTATTCACAATTTTCAACGCCGATTGTAATTATGAAAAGCAATTAGAATTTTCATTTTTTGAATTTCTTGTCTTCTAAATATCCTAGCAGCAAGAAGGTATCCGGTCAACTGGAATATAGTATTAATAGCCTAGACACTTAGAACGTGAGAATGGGCAGGTGGCATTGTATTTATAAACAGTCTTTGGGTCCGTCCTGTTTGGATTGGAACCTCTTACCTTCCTCTGTCCTGTAGCGTACAGTTAGGATCGATCAATGATAGAGTGAAAACGACGGTGACATTCTGCAGTTTAAAATTTTTAAAAAAATATATAAATATCCTTAATTAATGGAGTATCTTCAATTATGATTAGAATCGACGATTAGTTATCCCTTTAAGTTCTACATTTTGTCCAGTACGGTAACGTCCTATTCACAAATTGGCACTAATTTTATAAAGATTATTTTTTCTAAGATAATACTTGAAATAAACTTAATTGGTTAATTTTGATAAAATTATTAATAATGGTAATAAAAAAAATGTTTCTTTAGGCCTAGAGGTTTTCATGTTATTTAAACAATACGTAAGTATAAAATACTCCTATTTATCAAATACATAGTTGATTAATGATGATATTACATTCAATAATATTAATATGAATAACGGATGATATTTTCAGTTTCCTGTCCACTTTATCTAAAATTGTTATATCTATAGCGTCTGTTGAGAGTAATATCTTGTATGAATCGTGGAGGAAATTAAATCCTCTACAAGATTGGCTATTATTCATTTTCACTTAAAAATAGTACGGCGAATCCAAAACTAACTAACTTTTTGCGTTTTTTTTTTGTGGACATTTTTGCAGATTTTGAGGGACCCGTATCTCAGTAGCTTTTCGGAATTAAAAAAATATAACATACAATACTTGCAGGAAATTTAACGTTCTTTATAATTGGTTATGATACTATATTAAACAATTTCTACTATATAGGGAAGTTAATATATATATATATATATATATATATATATATATATATATATATATATATATATATATATATATTATATAATTAATAAATTAATTAGTGAAAAGTACACTTCCACTTCCCATAAATATATAACTTATATTTTTTTAATAACACATTTATAACGACGTTTCGAAGTCCTTCTTCGTCTTTAAGTTATTTGTTTTCTACAATACAACATCAATTAATCCAAACCAAATATTTATAACTTAATGTACAATATCTTTTGTTACTATATTAAAGATAGTTTAATTACCTTTAATTTACATTATTCTCTCCCCAATGTCCTGCCATCAGTATAATTTTACTTCGTCAAATCCTAGCTGGTTATAATATATAAAAAAAATGTTAAATTGGGGAGTAATTTTCCTTACTGTCTCTGTCACATATACTGCACTATCATTAAAATTGAATTGAACCTTGAATCCTTGTTGTCAAGATGCCTCCCCACCCATTCTCTTCACACTTGCTATTATTTTTGTTTTAAAATAATGTTACTATTATAAATATAAGTTATATATTTATGGGAAGTGTACTTTTACCTATTAATTTGTTATGACACTATTTTACATTAAACGCACTAGAAACGAGTTACTGAGGATCAACTGAAAAAAGCGCTTTTTCTTACCCATTTTTCAAGTTGGAGGAATACGCACAAGAAGAAGTGGTCGAAACTGGGATTTTCTCTTTCATACAACATACCTAAAAATCAAAATTACTCTACCCTTTGCAATCCAAAAACGATGTCTCTAGTTGGCTAATATCGGGAGATTTCAAATTTCGAAAGATGTACTTGACCGAATTTAAATGTTTGATACTCAGTGGGCGCTGAATTTGATGCTCTACATCTTTTATATACACAGTTTTTCTCTATAGATTACTCATTTCCATGCTAAAGACTCATATTAAGTACTCAATCTGTTTTTGACAAAGTTGGAAAAAATCACCGTTTTATGACTCTAGTTTTCGACCACACCACTTAAGCGGAATATTATGAGTATTCGACGCAGAATTTAATGTTTTTTATTTATTTTACCCTAAATTTTTCGATTGTATCCGTCGTTTAGGTATTATAAGCGAAAAAAAAATATATTCTAAAATTTGTAGGTTTTTTGGCTGTCAAAAGTTCTCACGAGATAACCAGTGTTAGAAGTTTTGTTTTTTGCATGGTTGCACCAATACAAAGAAGTTATACAAATTAAAAAAAAATTTACTCCTATCTTTTTAATGTTTAACTACTCTTGTACTCTTCTCTACTTGACTTGCCTATTTGAGTTCGATGTAATGCGTTATGATATACCTTACGCGCCTAACTCTCAGAGGTGGGAATCAAACTGGTATACTATCTATATTTCCTTGAAGCATAGTTAGTTTCTCGGTAAACATTCCTTTTTGAATGTCATTCAAATCTATCAAATGAGTTTTGATTATGAAAGTTTTTATGCGAAAATTTTAAACTAAGAATACTCAATTATTATCACCATCAAGTGATGAGCTGTTTCATAATGAAATAATTTAAAAAACTCATTCATTATTTTCCATCTATTTGTTTTATTTTTGTTACTATTCACTAATTATTTAAGGGAATAGAATCGAGTTATGTACATTATTTTGACATTATTAATAAAGCGGTGTTGATTTCTTTTTATATTTTTTTGTGTTTCCTTTTTCACGATTTTAGCATCTCAAAATAACAAAACAAATTAACCCAGTTTATTTAGAGCGAGAACTAACGCGTACTATTATTATAAGTTTATTCGCAAGCCTGTATTCTTCAAGGTTTTGTCCTTCTTCTTATCATTAGCACTGTTTGCACACCTGATAACAATACAAAAACTAGCGGCATCAGGCCTAATTATGATGAATCATGAATGTCTATGTGTTCACCCATGCATAACCACTTCTTTTCAATTTCTCAAAAATTAATGGAACAATTCTTCATGTCGATTTACTATTTTTACACATTGAATCGGACCCATCGAAAAATGGTATCCTCCCCTCCCCTTCCGATCTGTTGCATCACCACTAAGATTAAGTAGCAGAAACGGGTCGATTACCCCATTTCGGTCTCCATCATTCGGTTCAGATCCGGAATATATTTTCACAACATGGCCTATTTAGAATATGCCATTAGGTCGCATATGTCATAATTCTGGTCTGCCAAAAAAAAAAAAATTCAAATCACATTTAAATGTGATTCATTGAATTCACAATTGAATGTCCAAATAGCGGTTTGAAAAGAATTCTACAATAATCTTTAGTTAATCTTGAATAAAATACAACCCCCAGCAGCTCACCAGAATCATTATTTATTTAATTAAACATTAGTAAAGAAATTGTTGACATGAGGGAATTACATTGCCTCCGATGTGATGAACGACATCATGACTTCAAGCGAATTTCTTCATGAATTTAGTTATGGATTAGGGGGGATATAGTAGTAAATAATTATTATTTATTCGATCCAGAAGTATGATACATGCTTAACTTCCCTTAAGTCGTATGTTTTCATTCACCTACTGTTATACCATAATTTGTGACCTTTCTCAGAATCACAAAGTCTGACTGGTTTGTCCGCATATATATTCATAATATAAGCACCTAAGTATGTTAAAGAAGGTGTCTTAAATAAAATAAGGTATATGTCCCAAACACACCTTTTTTCCCAATACAAAATTATTGAAAGTAACTTCACACTCTTCCCAGATTTTAAAAATATGAGAGAATTACATAAAACCTATGGATACTCCTTTTTAGTAATTTTTAAGAATAATAAATCAAACAACATCAAACCATAGTTTTTAAAACTAATGAATATTAATTACAATTTAAAAAGTAATAGGATACTTGCCCAATCAAGATACTAGATCTATTTGAGGGACAAGTTACAAAAACTGTGAAAGTCAGTTTAGGACATGGTGAGAGAATTACATTTTGAGGTTTTAGACTTTTTTCAGATAAAATAATAGATAAAACTCAGAGTTTCAGATAAAACTAGCAGTTTCAAAACCAAATGAAAGAAATCAAATCTGTGGTTTGCATTGATATAATTTTTTTTTCTGTCCTGATGATGTTTGTATTGGTGAAATATAGACTGGTTGATTTGATTAAGGAGTTTTGTTAAAGTATCTTTCTGTAATAACGTAAATATAAATTATGTTTCCGCGAAAATTAGTCTATTATTTTTCGAAAATTCTATTTAATTTAGATCTGCAATATTCATTGTTTAATTCCTAGTTAGATTCTCCTAGCTTTGCAAGATTTTTCTCGATATCACTCAGCTGTCGCATTAAGGTTTTTCCAGTTACATGCTTCAAATATATTTGAAACTCAATTGATTGAAAGGCAACAAAGTATTATCTCTGCCATCTTTAGGTTTTAGTCATCGTTCTGTTAATAGTGGTAATTTCTTTTTTGGTTTCACTCTAGCCCGTCTATAAGGCAATACTTTTTTTTTGGGAGGGGGGGGGAGAGGAGAGGGGAGAGGGAAGTTATTACTTAGTTAGTACTTATATACTTTTCCTGCAGTTTGATTTTATATATTCCTGCGCAACAACACAATGCTTCAAGTATGTAATCTGACAATTTTCACGGTAGCTTTACACATAGCTACATACTTCCCTAGCCTTCGCTACTCCTCAGTCCTAACTGATGGTGGCCTACCACCATCTTCATATTCTTCCCCTCCTGGGCCCTCTGTACGGCGGCCTCCTTCAGTCCCTTCTCTCCTCCCCAAGTCTTGGACTCAATTTCCTCTTCCAACCACATCCAAAGTTCTTGAAGGGAGGATAGTTCTGTTTAGTCATCACCTGAGGGAACTTGCTCACAGTCAAAACATAGAGTCCTGTCTCCTTTAGTAGTTTGACACTCAGTGCCTCATAGATGGTGCAGGCTGCGACCATGTGCTCAGCGGTTTCCGATACACCGCTAGTGGTAATATCGCCGCTACCATGTTTAAATAAAGAATGTGAATATAGCTACTTTTCATGAGCCCGAAAAAGAACTTAACGTTTTACTTCTCAAAACTCTTGATTTGGGTTTTTAAAATTTTATTTTTCATACGTGCTTCTGGTAAATTAAAAGCTAAGAAATACAAAAATGCTAATTTTATTTATTTATTTTATAATTCTCTATATCTAGTCAAACGAGTCATTAGAGGCAGATATGATTTTTCACGTTCGATAGTTAAGCGTAGTGGCGATGATATAATTGATTAATAAAAGTTCTTAAGTTTTTCGATTGCCTTATCGTTCATAATGACTTGATTCCGTTTAACGTTGAAGATGTTTAATGCACGTGAACTGTTGAACAACTGTAAATGATTCGTCATAACTTGTGTCTTCTGTTAATCTTAACAAATACAAGCCGCACTTGTTATTTCGAAACTCTTGCGGTTAGATAACGCCATTGAGAAAAATAGCTATCCTTTTCAATTGCTGTTACCTACTGCTGAATGAATACTCATAACTATCGTATTAAATTTAAATTAAGATATCTCGGAAACCATTTTTGAATAGCTGTTTTTGTTTTTACCAAAATTTGAACCACTTTATTGTGCTATTTAAGAATATCATATAAATTTGATTTGTTATTTTTTGTTATCATCATTTATATTTTAATGTGTATCATCATCACATCTTAACTGGAATTTAACTATTTTCTCAATTTCTAAGGCTATTTCTAGATATTAAATTATATTTAAAGTAAATTTATAAATAAGATTGATAGATTGATCCTTCCATACAATTATGGGGATGTCAACTAAAATTATATCTACTTTGATTTAATGTTAAATCGCATTAGAATTCATTAATTTGTAGAATTAACAATACCTTTTGCAGTGATTAGTTTGATGTTGTTGGTGATTCGCAGATTTTCTTTATTTCTTAGAATCACTATTAAACTCAGGTCCATTGCCTTTGCGGGATTGTATCAGAGGTCGAAAGAAACATGGTTAATGGGCTCGTTGGTGTTCCCCTATCTCTTGATCTTAGTCCTGTCCTGTTTCTGTTTTTCTGCTCTCTGCTTCTCTGAACTAGATATATGTGTTGAACTAGTTAGACTGTCGATTTTGCTGGAACAATTAGATATATTGTCAGAAAAATCGTTAATAATTCTGTTCGGTAAGTTATAAAGTCGATTTTTTGCGTATAAAATTTTGGAGAGTAGGTAAACGTTGTTTTGTAAGTTTCAGTGGTTTGATAACTTCCACAATTTGAACCTTATAATACTTAGTAAATAATTATTAACAACGTTCATTTATTCATTTATAAACAGCATCCACCAACAGGCTAAAGCCCGATTATAGGTGGTATAACAAAACAAAATAGTGCAGCGCTTATACTCGTATCTGATGTAATAGGAAAGCAATACCTGGAGTTAGATAGAAGTAGTTAATGCTGGTTAAGGCGGATTTGCGACGCTTGTAAAGTAAATAGAAGACATTATTAGTATTATGTGGCTTATAGTGGAGTATAGCAGCTCACAGGACTCCTTAATATCAGTTCCAGGTCCGAGCATGGCTCAGGTAGAAAATTTATATTTTATTCCATCAGCCGTTTCTGAAAACCCTACTGGGGACACTTAGTCCCCAAAAACTTAGTGCTGGACCTTTCTGTGGCTTGTAGAAAGGTGTATCCTAGCAGTTGAATGTGGATGCTAACCAAATCACTTCCCTGTGATATCTGACCACATGACCAATGTTCATAAAACAATGCTTTCTTCTTCAGAACCCAATACTTCATGAGGAGTAGTGGAAAAGCTATGATCCCTTATAGGCTGCTGCGTTAGGTTTGCAGGACCTTCCTTCCTCCAAATTTCTTATTTTTTTATTCGCTTAGTAGATGGAATACCGATGGGAATCCTCATTGTCTAGAATGTGTATCCATTTCGGATACACACGTAACCTGTTTGGCTATTTATTTATTCGCTACTTGTAAAAGCGATGTTGATCAATCGTAATTTTCTGCCCCTCTTCATCATATGCAGATTCCGCCATGTATCTTCCTCTGTTCCATAGATCTTATACAATGTTCCGAACTACCACTAACTCTACTGCCTTAAAATAAGATAAATGAATAATGTATTCCATCTCACTGATGGTGTGAAATGATGTGTTTCCAGTCCTTACGTCATAAGCGGTTGGATTTGGATATGGCATTGCGTAATGTATGTTCTTGACGTGTTCAGTTCACTTTATTTGCCTTATCATCTGGCGGCTAGGCTCTCAACCTAAGTGTTTTTAAATTCTGAATAAAATTGATATTGTAATTTGTCGGTCCATAAAGTTAACGATTTTATATTGTTGATTTATACAGCCTTTTGGGCTCTTCAACCACTCAAGTCATTTTCGCTCTGTACTAAGTTTATAAAAGCAAAAAAAATTAAGGTAAGTCAGGGTAAGTGTATACTCGGGGCAAGTGCATACATACACGGAGATTTATTTAAAATCTATTTTATTGAGAGAGCTGCCATCTATGGGGACTTTACTATTTCCTTTCTGTTTACTTCTAACTCCCATAGATGGCCGCTCTCCCAACAAAATAGATTTGAAATAAATTCCCATATACTTGTCCCGAGTATGCACTTTCCTTATCTATAAAAAAAATTATATTGTTGCTGTAACATTAATTTAAGAATTTAATGCGGTTTTCGAGTGGTAATAAGTCATATAAGGTATATGTACCGATATTTAAGGAAATTATAATTTTTTTTTACCCAATGGTTTCTCTAAATATTTTCGAGATTTAAAACGAATCCAGTCATTGCACCAGCCATTCCTCTTTGAGTTTATGGCAAATAAAATTTTAATTGATGGTAGTTAGTATACATAATTTTTCTTAGTTTTCCTAAACATCAAATTTTCTCCGTTAGTGGACACTTGGAAATAAACTCAATGGATTCGTGATGGATAAACATTTTAACAACTTTTTCTTGTGTTAAAATGAAATTTTTTATAATTTGAAACATATTATTGTAATATTTTCTGATTTTATAGTGCTAAGGGTCTCATAAATGAAGAATAGATGAGAAACCAAGGAAGGTTGCTTCAAATTAAAAACTGTAACTTCAGAACATAAAAACTTAAATTCATGAACTTACACCACTACTAACAAGTGGCAAATAACCTTAATTATTTTATAAATTGCTACTTTCATATTTACGTTTTATGTATTTTATCTTTGATTATTATTTATTTGTAATACTGTTTTTATCTGTAAGGCACACCTATTAACCTAATCCACCCCTCCCTTGGCATTTCTTTACTCTTTAATGTGGACGTTGACCCCACTGGGCACATGTAAGTCTGGAGCAGAAATGTCTAAAGGTGAAGATTCATTTAATATCACATTATTTTATGAATTCGTTAAAACTTTTTTATCTTTATTCTTGAAGTATGTATGTATTTATTTCGATTTTTTTTTATTATATACAAAGAAACTTAAGCGACATCCCCACTATAGAATGCTTTATATACGACTTAATAACATCGGCCATTAACACCGCAATCCATCCGTTAATGTTCGTACGAATGTATAAGTTTAATAACCATTTCTAAAATTAATTAATTTCATATAATATTAAGGACTCATTCTTTTATCTATCTTGATTGCTTACTTGTGAACGTGCATTTCGACTATAACTATTCATCACTGACATTTTTCAGCAACAATTAGTTCGTTTTAACACGGTGCGATAATTATCGGAAAAGCGTCCTGTATCCGACGCCCCCTTGTGTGAAAGCGGCCTTAGAGTTTAAGAAATGGAGGATCTGTTGGGAGCTGTCTCTCTTATACCTCACCAGCGATTTTCAAATTGCAAGTCAATAGCAGTAGTAGGGTATTTGGATAAATCGACTAGGAAAAAAAAATTCGGGATTAAGCGTTATCTATTTTTTCAGTGCCCATTACATCTAATTGTTTATCTATTTAACCTTTCTATATATGCATTACGTTGTGAAAGTGTGATTAATTATGAGATATAATTAATAAAAAATAAATCGTTACTTCAAAATCATGTTATCATCGTAGCAGGTTGTAGTCTTCTACATTATTTCATTCACTAATATGCTACATTTGTCATCAAAACATTTTTAACAGTATAGCAAATGACAGATGATATAATAGTTAAAATAGCAAAGTAGGCTATAGTGAATCCGTGTCAGATTCTTGTGGCCGTGACGTAATGAAGAAAAACGCGTGACGCAGGGGTGAAACCATGAAAATTGTTGATAGTGAAAGTCCTGCTGGTGGTTATTTTCCTTTCTGCTATGATTTACCGCTTTCTGGAATCGTCATGTTGGTAAAACTGCTTTATACTACTGGAATGTCTATGTCATAGGAAAGAGATTTAGTCCAGGGTTATGGTAATTTTGCCTGAAACATCTTGGGGAAATTCTGAAAATGTTCTCATTTGTATTTTTTGGGGTGCTCAGTACGAATTTCAACTTTGCCTCTTCAAATTTTTCTCAGAAATATTAATTTTTTTTTTAATGCAAAAAAGCTCTAAAAATGAATCCTCTTTCGGTTTTTCTTCCATTGTATGAAAAACATACATTTTTTCACTTACGTCAAACTTTAATAAATCGAACTAGCGTAATTTCCTAACATTTTTGTATCTGATAATTTTTTTCGTCTAGCATACCGTATAGTTAGGAGCATCCACTTTAATGGGATCCCATTCTTAATATACTTTTCATATAACTAAAGAATAAAAAAAAAAAATGTTTTTTACTCATAAGTGGAAAATCATGCATCATTTTAAATTTTTAAACAAGATTACATTACCTACGATCTTAGTTCTAATGATTTTTTTTGTTTGTCCGCTCCGTTTTGAAGCATGCGCGATTTTAAATTATGAGACGGAATGACAAAAGTAATTTAATTTTTTTGTTGTTTAATATTTCTAGAAAAAATTTGAGATGCCACGGTTGAAATTATTAATCAGCACCCCAATAAACAAATTTTCAGCGAAACTTTTCACCGAAACCCATTTCTGGTCCCTGTTTGACTACTGGAACTGTGTTAAGAATATGAAAAAAAAAATTAAATTTACTATCTATTGATAACACTGTTACCTAGATTTTTGTACCAGCTGGTATCTAACTGGTGTATAATAAACGTTTTGTGTTCTTTCATTTAGCTCTTTTTTAAAATTAACTATTTTATTAAAGTTTAGTCTAGCTCAACAGACTGATGTGGATGATATTAATGAAATGCTTTGGATACAGTGGTATATTGCAACGTGTTTAAGTCAAGTTCATTGATTAAGTATATAATGATAATTAAGTATATTCATATAATTAAATAATGATAATATAATGATTTCAATTTGACGCCATATTCATTAATTTATGAATCTGTAAAAAAAAAAAATAATAATAATAATAAAAGCATAAACAAGGACTAAGACACATTTCGTTGATAAATTTTAAAATATTGAACAATAATTTTAATATATATTTCTCCATTTTATTTTGTGATAACTGTAACTTGAAACTGTATCGTTTTGTTACACCAGAACTTGATGGCTTAACTGTATCTTCTTTACGATATTGCAATCGGATTATTCGATGATCCTTACAATACGATACTATTGTAAAGTGCAGAATGATCGCCGATATTGTACTAGAACAGGAATTGTTGGACTTTATGTCATTGCGTGCCACTTCCACTTTTCAAATAACTTACTATAACACCACTACTTAGTTTTAAAGATTCGTCTTTAAAAACATTAAAACTTACGAAGTGATTTAAAAAAATTTATTTCACAAATAAAACAATATATATCATTTAATTTGCTTCAAAGAAAAACAAGAAATTGAAAATGAAGTTCGAAAATCCAAAATCTAATGTTGTATCACTTTCACATAGTAACATCAACAGTAAAGTTTAGATAACACTAAAAATTCTGCAAATAAAAGTGTATCTGTCGAAATTAAGAAATTTGTGCATCGTGAAGAAGAGCATCTATATTTTTCAGCTGCAACCATGTCATTGTTAATTCAGTGGCAGATATACGCAAAGGGAGACTAGACACTTGCCTAGGATGGCAATTTTCGGACAGCGGCAACATATAAGGAAAATTATATTTTTATATTCAAACGAATTTGTTAATATAAAAATAGCTCAATTAAGCACACATAAGGATAAAATGGGCGATGAGAAAGGGAAGATAAGAGTAGGAGGTAAGAGTGGCTGGAGGTAGCGGCATTATTTGTCATGTCTTTGCGGAAGTGCAACAAATTCGCTCCTGTGTTTATTTACAATCGGAACATCAAAATGTTTGGCTTGATTGATGGAGCTTTCTATTTCATGACAACTTGATTCTTGAGTCTTCTTCAGCACTGAGTGCTTTCTCATTTACTACGATAACCATGCTGAATTATTTTTATTAATTGTAGATCCTGTTTATTTATTTTATTATTGTTGCATTCAATAATATTTATTAATAAAAACTTATTATCCCTCATTGAACGTGTTAAGAGATGATTTTATCAATAACTTTTGAAATTCTTTCGTTCCTTTCTCACCACCAGTGATCCGCGCACCACCGTTTGTCTTAATACATGTCTTAAATCACTATAGGACAAAACTATTGAGGAATGATAAAAAAAAAAAAAAAAAAAAAAAAAAAAAAAAAAATTATTAATATATTTATACTTTTAGTTATCTAATATTTAGTTCTTGTATTTTTTTATGAAAAACAAAAAAAATTTACTAGGAAATAATAGACTGGTACCATATGTCTACGAATACCCGTTTGCAGAAACGTTATCTTACGAGGTCGCAGGTACATTTGGTGTACCACAAATGTGTAGATGAGTTTTAAATTTCTCATTTCCTGTTTTTGAAAATAAATAAACATTTAAAATTTTTAAAAATGATTTTTTTTTTTTTTTTATTTATTTACAGAAATTTACAACTGTATAAGAATATGCAACTAGTAAATGTGATAATAAGTGCATGACACTTTATGTATTAAGTAAAAATGTATTTATTTATATAACTCTAATAGTGTTTTGAACTTAATTACAAGTGAAATATACCTAATTGAAACTATATAATAATAATATTAATTGCTTTAGAGTGCTTTAGGATGACAATAAAAAAGAAAATTATTTAAATGAAAAAATTACCAAGATTCATCCAAGTCGTTAAAAGGTGTCATTTTCTCCGATAATATTGAAATATTATCCCGCCGACAAATCTGATGAGAGGGTATTCTACAATACTATTGTATTGCTAAATGTTTTTTTAATAGAGTAAAATAATTATAATGATTTAATGCTTACGAGTTTTAATTTTGTGAGACCAACAGTGTAGACAATCGTAGTTTAAAGACAAATGCTTGACGGTACAACGTAGTACCAATCTTTTTACACCGGCTATCTCAGTGGTGGTTGAATCCTTAACGTATTTTTTAGCCTCGCTGCCATCTACGAGTATCATATCCCAATGAAACTATTTGGAAAATTCTAATTGACTTATTTGGTTCTGGCACAATATGTGCACCGGGATTCTATAAAGGGTGAAAGCCTAATACTATGTGTCATGTGTTTAATATTGCAGTCCATCTGCAGTAAGGTAACCTGCTTTAGTGCAGTAATTGTCAGGCAGAATTTCAGTTGAACTTAACAAAAAACTGAATATTCTTTTCTGTTCTCCCTTTAAAAATAGAAATATCCCTGAGATTTATCCATAATATTTCAAACCAGATCTTCGGTTAACCAGGACCCTTCTGTAGAGTAGGTAGTATTTATTGGGTCTTTGCGATCTTCCTAGTAGCCATGTCGGTTAAATTTTTATCATAACATATCATCTTATTATTTATTTATTGTTAAGCGCAAGATCATTTTATGCAACAATCACATACCAGGATCAAGCTTTTATGTTTTTGTTATTGACTTAATCATCTATAACTTAATGAGCACAATTTCAATTCATTAATTATAAAATATATTTTTTTAGTAATATTATATTCTTTTTTTTTAATGTATAAATAAGTAGACAAATTATTATGTGTCAACTGCTTCCAGTCTACCAACTTTCATCACTATAAGCCCACAGGAGAAACCAGGCACTGATGTAGTGGCATACTTAGCGTAAGTTGTAAATCCTAGTCCCGTTAATAGTTTCTACCGTCTAAGAGTACATATTCAAATGTTTTCAGATAACTTGTCCTATGTTTATATTTGTTGAAATGTTTTTTAAGAAGTTTTGAGAATGCCTTAGGAAGTATATTATAGGCATATTAATGAGATTGGAAGATAATTTCATTGATTATGCAAAGATTGTGTATTTATTACACTTTTATAAAATGAATAATTAATCGGTAATTCAGTTTTAATTAAAATTGAAATGGTTAATTAGTGTAATGAGTTCTACAGTGATTCCTCTTAACCTTAATTTTGATTATTCAATAGGAACTGCTTTTTTTTTCAATTAGCTACTCATTTATCCTTAAGGGATGAACAAATCTAGACCTTAGGTCCAGAAAATCCTTGCTGCCACAGATAGAAGTCACATAAAGAAAACACGCATGCCCATAGCTTGTCAGAGGCAGTAAACCCTAGTCCACCATTGTAGACTTATTAAGTATAATTTATATAATATATTAACCCTAAACTTGGCAATGTGTCGCACATTGCACAGTTCTATTATTCAAATTTCCTACCAAGTTTAGGAAATTAAACATTTTTAATAAAGATTTTGTAAAAAATATTAATAAATTTATACATTTTGTGCTTGGCAGGGGATACAAAAATGTTTATTTTGTATTTTCTACGCAATACCGTCCCTAAGGAAGGATTGTAAGTTTTTTATACTTCGGAGTTAGGTAGACAGTAAATCAGTTATTTGTTGTAACATTTCTCTCTCTATTTGATCATCTATGAAAAATTATATTATACTAAACATACTCGTTTAGAAAATTTATTTTTTAAATTAAAATTTAATTTTTTTATCGGTGTAGGAACTAGTAAGTGGGTATGTGACTATGTAGTCCAGTCACTCTGCACTTAAAATTAGGCTGGACACAATTCCGCATTTAATGATCTTTTGATATGTTGTATATGGGTATTCTGTGTTGAACAATCAAAGTTTTCCAATTCGAGAATCCTGTGGAAAATTCAAACCACTCAAAAAACCTCGAAATTTTCTTACTTTTTTCAGTTTCTTGCTTATTACTCCTAAGCTACGGGCTCTAGCCGAAAACAATGCATTACAAGAGTTAAAAGATATGAAATATTCTACGATTTGCACTGATTAAACGATTTTCTAAACAAAACATGTACCAAGATACACCCTTTCGAATTTTTTATTTTAAATTTGTTTTCAAAATATTTTTTTTTCAAAATTTCGAAAAATTGTGAGAGATGCACTGCATTTCTATATGGATAATAATAGTTGTAACACTAGGCGTCTGGTGTGGGGAAATTTCCGGTGCCCAGGCTTTCAGGCGACCAGGTAAGAGTTACCTAAAAAAAAGTATGCAATCAAAAGGTTTATCAAACAAATATGTGTAATAAAATAATAAATGTATTACAATCTATAATAAATAATATCGCATATCGTAAACCCTGGTAACTTAGGACATATTTTACAGGTTTTCTACTGTAGAATAGGATATCCGATACTTTTTAGCTTTGCATCTCCGAATGTGTAGTTTACATCTATAATTTGCTATACACCATTAGATCATCAATGGATCAATAATTTTTTTGTGCTAAGGTGAGCACTGCTACGCGCTTTTGAGTGCGTTTTATCTACTTTCCTAACTTCCACGAGGTACGTATAACTATTGACTCGTTGAAGCTATTATTTTCGTTTATATTTTAATCGACAGCATTCGATTTTTTATTTATAAAATCAGTATTTTGAAGTAGTTACACTAATCGATTTTTCATGAATGCCATTTATGACCTATTTTTCATATCATTGACCTATCGTTTAATAAAATTATAACTGAGTAATTTTTTTTCCTGGTCTTAGCGATATGAAATTTTTTCTATCTCAGATCACTTTACTTAGAAATCCCAAGGACTTCTTTGTGTTCAAATATGACTGCGACATACTCACCAATAAAAAATTGCCATTAACGTCAACGTATCCACGTTAAATAGACGGACTTTTTCTTACAAAGCCAACCTCCCTCCCACTTCTTTTTTTTTTCTATTTTCAGCAAATTCATTGACTAAATTGTTAGCTAGTTCAAGTATACCCAATTATGTTGTAATTTAGACCCACACACTCTTGTTGAAATAATTTATATTGTTAAATTGGTTTAGAAATGCCCACAGACTCATGGAAGGTTAGACAGCCAATTGCAAGTGTTCCAAATTAGAATGGGAGGCCTTCAAGATGTTCCTCGGGAGTTGAAATTAGAGAAATATTGCGTGATCAACACGGCCTTGACATCCAATGAGAAAGAATAACCGACAAAAGCGAGACGAGCGGAAATATCTCATCTCCTGAAGGCAATTATTGTCGCTGATGACAGACTGTTTGTCGCCAATAAGTCGAGGCAACCTAAATGAAGTTTCTTTACAGTATATATTAAATTAAAAAAAAATAATAAGTTTACTCGATAATCAATTGTCATTTAATTATCATACGCCATATTTATTATCATTGATACTGAATGATGTTACAAGATCATTGGACCTCCGCCAGTCTATGATATTTTGGGTGTATTAAGATTCTCTGATGAATGGTAGCTCGTATAGTCTGATCTATTGCCTATACGGATTTAATTTTTTATTACAAATTAAAATACTTTATTTAATTTTCATACCGAATTAAGTTGAAAATTCATTAAAAGGGCCCTCCATATCTTTGATAGTTCCTTCTTTTCTTTCATAATGTTGTCAATGAGATCTTAAATACTAAAATAATAAGCAGTATTAATTATTAGGCGCCATTGGAAAAATGCATTTTCAATTTTGAAACCTCTAACAATTTCTGTAGGATTGTAGCTTAAGTTCTCCAGCTTAAAATTTAAAATTGTTTGCATATTACAGATTCTTGACGAGTTTACATTCTTTAAATGCTCAATATGGATAATATGTCATTAGGAATTATTAGATATTATATCACAAAAAATCCGTTGCAAATTATTGCAAAATAGTTTATTCTTTCCAAATATGTATCTAAAATATCTGTTGCGTCTGGAGTCACTCGCATGACTTATCGCTTTGGGTTAAAGCCCAATACAAAGTATGTTTACTATATCATCGCTAACATTAGTTCGATAATTAATTTTTTTGTTTATGTTTAGCTTTTTATACAATTAAATTATCTTTTCAGTGAGTATGTGAAATTTTCCGGAAGATATATCAAAGGTGAACCGGTTTCCTTAGGAACATGTGTAGAATACTTAATAAAACATGTATACAAAGTTCAATTAGCTATATCTCTGCTAATACTCGAATGATTTCGATAATCTTTTTTTTTTTTTTTTAATGGGAAATTTAATTAATTTCGATTAATTATTTATAATTATTTTGGATTCTACGTATCTGAAACTTAAAACCTCAAACTGTTTTCGTGGTCGATTGCAAAGGTTCATTATTGAAAATAAAATGTTAATAGTTTTGGTCTTGAAACCTTTAGGCTTTAAAAAAAAATTTTTTTTCTTCAGTAATAACCATAAAATTACAACGAAGACAAGCTCATGACTCATAAGTTTCTGTTTAGCCAAATTTTAAATGAACGGTCTGTATCAGTCTGCCCTAGTGTTATTAAGTTGTTGGCATTCATATCTTTAATTAGCCTAGACTTAACTTTCGCAAGAAACCATGTTCACGACTAAAATCCGTATTATAATATTGGTATCATAACGCTCCTATTTGCTGGACTTAATAGTGTGACTGTACAAAGTGAATCCAGTTTCGGAATTAAATAATCAGTGGATTTTATAGTTTTCTACAAATCATTAAAAAAAAGTTACTTTTGTTTCATTCTTAGGTATAATTTGTTGTTTTTTTGCACGTTCTAAGTATATAAAAACGTGAAATGAAACATATCGCCTAACTGTCACAAGATTCGCGCCGGTCGCTGTTCATTAAAATTAAAGTCTTGAGTGCCTTTTCTTTACAAATTGTGGCCTTGCATTGACGTGCGTATAGATGACCAACTTCCTTGAATTACATAACCATCCCTGATTGTGAAGAAGACCTCATCTGCCGTGTGGAGGTGCAGTACCTTGGAGCTGATGACAATAGTTCTCTTGAATCTTAACCTTCCTCTAATTAGCTTCCTATCCTAGGCATCAGTTGCCTATAGGATCTTTATTAGCTCGCCATTTTTCTAGGGAAATGGTTTGGTCTATGTATAATGCTGTTTAACATTCTCCGCTGCGTTGGCCTTTAAATGCCTTTTTATGCAGCCTTTTTGTGCCTGTAAATACATTTTTAACATCATGCAAAACAGTTGAGTTTGTATTGAGATGAATAGCCTTATTGTAGTTTCTTTCGACTTCAATGGAGATGTTTATTCTTTATTCACAATCCTATACACCTTATTGCAACTTCGGTTTCGTTTCTACCTGCGGACTGTACATAAACATTTCATTAAAGCGTCAAGAAAACTCCCTCTCAGGATCCATATATTTCTTCGAAATTCTTTTATTCTATTGTTCTTTTCATCTGTTTTCCATTTCTTTTATCTGATTCCATTTTCTCAAGCTGATGCTTGGCTCCTTCATGAATCATTCATTTGGTACTTCTCCGTCCTTCTTATAATCAAGTACTGGATCAATACTTCCCACGAAGCACGTTAAATGTAATTTTGATTTATTACTAAAATATGTTTATTTGGGTTTATAAAAATTATTTTTCTCATCCTGTTGTTCTCTTATAATATATATGATATTACTCATTTACTTTAATTATTATTGATTTACTAATTGTGTTTTCATATTTTCGTCCTTTATTTTATTAATGTGTTATATCAGGTCTCTTCGAGATTTATCCATTATATTTCATTAATTGTTTTAACTCTGGAACTTATTGCAAATTATACTAGTCTCACAGCAATTGTGGTTACCACATCCATCAATGTGAACATGTTAGAATAATGATATGCATAATTTATTTTAAAATTAACATATTGTCCAAATTCATGTTTGAATGATTAAATGAATATTCTTCAATTCTAGGACTCCAATGACCTCTGCAATAATTATCCAGTCCCCGGTTTATTTATTGGTTTAAACCTTCTTTGACCAAGGTGGCACCATTGTACTCATGAATATCCTCTTGTGCATGTACACCAGCGAGGGGTGTCAGGATGAGTTATCTTACAACTCACCAACAAATTCTGACCAGAATTAAAGGATTTCAATCTTTGCCCCAACACGGTTGGTCACCAAGACGTAAAAGGAGTAATTCAAAACGAACAATCAATGCATATACTTGTATTTAACTTCTCACGAGATGTGGTTCATATTGGCGTTCATACGTTGGCTTGGAAGAAGATTGTCACAATATGAAAATTTTTTTTTTGTTTTTCTTGTTTGAAAATCTGCCATTCATTATAGAAAAAAATATCAGATTTTTTGTTTTAATATTTTCCGCAATAACATTTTATTTTATTTATTTATGAAAAGCTGTCACAATTGAATGCTCTTTTCATATTTTAATAATCAAAAAAGGAAGATTAACTTTTTTTTAAAAGAAAAAAACGAAAGCAGATAGTATCGAATAAGAAAATGTCCGACTCGATGTTATTATGTGAGTTAGGGACAGCGATAAACCTAAATAGGCAAACTTCAAACTCTTCTGCTTTAAAATTCCATTTTTTCTTTTAAGTTATTCCACATTTAAATTTCCATCTTTTCCACTTCTCCTATAAATTTCCATTTTACTTGTTGTGGCACTCTTCTTCCAAGCCAAACGATACAATGATATCAGTTTTTACGTGCTCGTGGCTGTTTGAACCATTAGCTGTGATCAATTAAATGTGTTTATTTATTTGGTACAGAGACCACCCTGTTTTAATGATTACTAATTAGGGAACTCCTTAACTAACAGTTAATATGTGGCGGTTTGGTTACGTAAGCCGTGCAATGAGTTAGCCGCTCACAGCAGGGGGGATGTGAGAACGATATTGATTATTAATAGACAATGCTCAATTAACATCCGCAATTAGCATACCTCGGATTTAAACATGACAGCTTTCTAAACGAGTTAGTTACAACTACACCAGTGTTTCACTACAGTCATAGAACTAACCATAATTTGTAAAAGATTATCAGTACTTTATTAAAATTATTTTGGTGAATTAATATCATTATATTTTGAATTTGAAAAGTTCTGTACATGCCCTTAAGGGGATTTCAATCATTTAGGATTATAAATAATCTTGATTTTAATTAGATATAAATATATTTATGAAAAATACCGTTTTTCAATTCAAGAAAGGTACTTGACCAATTAACTTAGTTAATTTGTTGTTGTAATTATATTAGTTTTTAATTTAAATGTACATGACTCTGGTGTTCGAAACACCAAGTGAATTTGAGTGTGTGTGCGTGTGCGTGTGTATACATACACTGACTAATATTTATTAATTATTATATTTATTATTAACTAATGTTTATTTATTTTAACACTGGTAATATTGTATATTTACCATCTAAGGTTTTGTATATAGATTGCTAATTTTTTTTTTTTCTTTGCTGCATAATTATGTGTTTCTATCTTTTTAAATGTTTTTATATTACATATGTAAATATTTTTTTTAATATATGTACATAAATATTTTATACAGTATAATACAATTTATATTAATTAATTAATTAAATAATTGTATATCATATGTCTTATGACCAGAAATAATCATTAGTTTTTTGTTCATGTTCGTTATTATAAAGAGACTTTGTCCTAGAATAAAGTTTTTTTCTATCAATCTAAACCTATCTGTTTCTGTTTAAATTGAACTTAAAATTGATTAACATTTGGAGTGCACAGTGGAACATCGGTGTTAGGAATCTCAAGAATTTTAGGGAAAAAAATCGTTTTATCGGGAGGCTTTTTATATCCTCAGTCCTTTTTTTTTAAATGTCCTTCCATCTGAGCCTGATCTTCAATAAATATTGACCTGATTTTTATAGTTTTTTTAAAAGATCACTATTGACATAAATTCCGCTCATCTCTCGTTGAATGATGAATGTTATTTTTAAAGTGAGTCCCATTATAGAAACGGAAGCAACGAGAGTCGAGAGATAAAAAGAAAATAGGGTGAGTGTCTATGAATAAAATGAACTTAAAATAAACCACGTACCAGATGCTTCTATAGTGTACATGTGACCCGAAAACTAAACATGGGAACAACAGTAAATGTCAAAAGATTTCCTTAGTCACATACTTTGGCTTTTGAATTGGAATAGTTTCTTTGGTATCGACAAGGCTTTAGCCTCTTAATGGAGTTCTATTTTGAAATTCTTTTGTAATATGTTGTGTTCTTATCTCCCATGTTGATTCATTCGTTAATAACATATCCAAAATAGCCTATACTAATCTAGACTCCCATTCCTTCATCACACCCAGACTCTCGGCTGGCAATATAACGATCGCTCAGAAGAACCCGAAGAGAGGTGAATCAGTGAGATGAGTCATTGCTAGGATGATGTGTTACCATAGCGATCTATGAGGATTACCCGACCCCGCGGTCTTTTCATCGGGGAGTTTTGACTAATTTTGTTTGCTCGTTGGGGTGTAGGAGCTGATGCATTCGAAATTAGTTTCGAATGTTTTAGCTGGTTCTGGAGGAAAGACAAAGATGCTTGAGAAGAATTTAAACAATATAAATGTTTTCTTTTAATGGAACTTTTGTTCTATTACTTATTTCGTAAGTATGCTGTTAGTTATATTAACTTTTTGAATTTTCTTTCATCTTTTCCTTGTTTGTGGAGATATTTTTGGTCAGAAATGGAGGTGATCTAAACTTGTAGGTATGGAGGTATTCCGTTATCTTTTATGCATCTAATTTTTCTTTTGCTTCCTGAATATATATATATATATATATATATATATATATATATATATATATATATATATATATATATAAAATTAGTGCAGATTTGTTAAATATTTTATGATCAAATTACAGGTTGGTAAGTGTCAGGATTTTTTAAAATTCGAATAAAATTATAGAAAGCTTACTAACATTATATACGGGTATATTCAAGGAAATTTTATTCGTTATAAATATCTTAGTCCGATTCAATGTATAGTTCCTGTTTAGATTGTACAATAAATGATGGTACTAAAACTGTGTTTTGTTCAATTTAAGAAAGGTTTACTAGAGTGTCACAGAACGTTGATGTCGATCGACTCATCAACTATAAATAGTTTTTATCGTAATAAACAGTCAGTCATTTATTAAAGGATGTTGGTTTGCTTATTACCCGGACGATCGGGATTGCATTTGGTTCCAGTTAGTTCGGATAAACGAGGTTTTACAGTATCCAATCGAAGTATGGTATAATTCTAACATTAATAATAATAGGAAAGCATCAAAATATGCGTATTTGTAATTTTGTTTGGTAAAGATCATCAGGTAAAGATCCGGCAGCGGTTTGTTGGACAACGGAGTTTTAATATTATAAAGTGCCAATTCGATATGTTGATTCATTTATTTAGTTAAGGATTAATTTATTAGCATACAAGTGCCAAAAGGTTTTATGCCTTGTTTATTTTTTCATTGGTTGAATAAATTTATTTATGGAATGTGTTGAACAACGGACGCACTTTTTATACCTAATGGTGGATGCATAATTTGTTGATATTTTTAAGGAAAAGCTGATTTAACGGGCAGGTTTCCCTGTATTCCTGTAATAAACTGTATTTATTAGGATTATATTTGGATTTTCTGAGCTTATTAGACAGCATTTCGTGAACGGCTCCATTGAGGGTAAATATTATTGTCTAATTTAAGTAGTATTAAATTAAATTATTGTGTAGGTCAATTCATAAATCCTTTATGATTCTTATCCCCACTTTTCGTCGCTAAATATCTTTTTTCGTACCTAAGAGTATTTAACTATTTTTCTGTGTAGTGTAGAACTTGAGCTTTGGATGGATTCGCGCATGTAAATAATATGCATTTATCATTTACGTTGATATCTATGAGATAAGTGCTTTGATGTTTTTCATCATTGTTATTTACAACTTTTGCATATATATATATATATATATATATATATATATATATATATATATATATATATATATAGGTAGTAAACATCTTCGTAACTTCCTGCGTTCGTTGACATCGTCAAATCGTCGTTCTATTATGGAGGAAGGTTCTCGCGATGTCTTTGATGCGTTGTCATTAGGCCCTCTGACGCTTAATGTTGGACACTTGGAGGTTTTGGAGATTCAGTCTCTTCCTACTCTCCTCATACTGCTTTCTGCTATTTTAGCACCCGTTCACCTTCTTATTTAAACCATTTTTTAATAATTTCAAACACGAATATCGATAACATTGCTCATATCGATATCGCTTCTATCTATTTCTGCCTGTATACGATGCAGATAATATTCGATATTACTAGGAAATGTCACTCAATTCAAAATTGAGTAACTATCCCTTCTTATCAGCGGTTGGTGACGCGATGCCCTTCAGACTTTTCATCAGCACCACACTCTGTTTTACATTTGACTCGTAATAAATAACCTGAAGGCGCGCGCACAGCGTAGAAATGGGAGTACTGAAACAGTTGATTGTATTAAAGGTGTTTACAAGAATTATTTTTAACCGCTTTTTCATTTGGCTTGTTAGGATTAGTTACATCTTTATCCAAGCATCTATGCAAGGGATGATTAACACTGATTAATTTAAAGCTGTTAAAAGGAAGGGGTGTTGGTATCGGAAATACAACTTTATTTTTTTAAATACCTGCATATCTATTTATCAAGCATCGAAATTGTGATCATCGGTTGGTAGTAGACATGATGCCAATAATATCGTGTGGTATTTGGTGGTTCTATTTATAGGTAAAAAAGATATGAAATATGTGATGATCTTTATCAGGGAGAGATTAGTTATAAATAAAGCGGATAATATATCATACTATATATATCATAATATATCAAGCTATAATATTTATTTATTTTTTTGCTTTCTATTTCCTAAAAATTAAATATATAATTAGGGAAAGTATTGCGATCGGGAACATTTCGAATCTGAGTTTTCAACGGAAATACGCGTTTTAAGGTCCCTTGAGTTCAAATAAACAAGTCTCACAAAATGGCCTGTATTATTCTAGCTCAAGGTTGGACGACACTGAAATTACGTATTTAAGTTAGGTATGCGCTTGGGATGTTACGACACCCTTTTCAAAAAATTATACTTACCTAAAATGTCATTTTATTATTATTGGTTTTACACCTTTTTTTACAATTTTCTCTAAAACAACTCTAACGATTTTGATTAAACTCGTTATATCAATGTGCAATCTAATGGTATTTAACATCAGCTAGTTAGTTCTTGTCCTCGTTGAAATAGTCTAACAGGGCTTCAATGCCGAATTGTCGAAATGGCTTCTAAATTATCTTTGATTTTTTTTTTATGAAATAATTATCTGTCTCTCATTGTTAGTCGTAATAAAAAGAAAATAGATAAATATAAATTATGAAATAATTTGATAATTAACTAAATGAGAAATATTTTCCTACGTTGAAATCAAATTTCCAGAAATAAGAGTAGTATTAGAGATGTATAGTATATCGTTAGAGAGCTAAAGATTTTAGAAAAAATATTAACTTACATATTGTTAATTAATTCTACGTTTATCTTGTTTAATGGAAACTAAATGTTTCTATGGAAACTAGTTGTAAGTGATAGTTGTGTGATAAGTGTGATGCTCGTACCAGATTTTTTTAAAATCTTTTTTTAACAGCTCTACAGATTTTCCGATTTAATAAGGGGCGTCGTTTAGAATCGATTAAACTTTCAATGGTTCGATTTCCTCCGGGGTCGATGTATCGTCCCTTATAAATAGGAAGTTAGCGCCTTATGAATGACAATGAACCTCTGCCTTTCTCTTTTTTATATTACCATCGTGTGTAGGACCTGATAGCGCGTTCGCAAACATGCCTTGGTTATTTTAATTCTCTTTTGTTTCTTAATTTCAATAACAGACCTTTTTAATCAACCGATAAAAAAAAATAACCACCTCCTCCCCTCAAAATTTAAAATTTTATAGTTCAAGATGTATAGATTCCAAAAATCGAAATAAAAAAAATCCGTCCGTCCACAATTTCCTCACTTTCTTCAGCTTCATGGTCTTCTCTTTTTCTTGACTCGCTGAAGTGTGTCTCCAACATATTCATGTCTACCATTTCATCCTCCCTTCTGATTACATATCCTACCCATCTTAGCGTACTTGCTTTGATCTAGTTTCTTTCAAATACTCTCAGTTTGAGGCCATTATCTTGAGACAAGCATCAAGTTTCCGCTCCATAAGTGCCAACTGGTTTCATAAGAGATTCATGTAATTTTAATTTCGTTTCTTTAGACAACAGTTAAGACTTGAGAAGTTTTTAGTTTGCGTAGTAAACTGTATTTCCTGCATTATTCTGCTGTTAATTTCTTTGCTAAAGTTGTTAGATATGTTTTATAATGTATTCTGCACATGCTTTATGGAAGCCGGTTCACTTTTGTTTAGTTTTTTGATAACTCAAAAACGTTACATCTCCCGAAACATTCCAGCTGCCCATTTGAAAAATCTGGTGCGGTGCGCGCATCACACAACCTTTCCCTTACCGTCCTATAATAATTATCTTTTTGATATAATTTTAAAAAGTTCACATAAACAATGCTTGACATAAACTCAGCAGCATTCACTTCTTCGCATCTTCTCCCACTTCAGTACAATAAAACAGTTTTTTAAACAATTTTAGTACAACAATTCTGTACCCTATATATATATATTTTCACTTCGTCAAGTTGCAAATATATTTTAAAAGTTTCGGTTTAGTTTTCATGGAAATATATTCTTTCCATTAAATAATATGAAAGTAGAAATTATTAAGTTAATTTCCGCTTTTGTATTCCTTAATTACTTTATTACAGAGTATATTGTTTATAACAGATTGGTGAGAGTAGGTTCGGTCGCATCCGTCTCCTTTCTGAAGCGCTCTGTTATCCATCTAGGTTCCTCATAAAATACGCTGTATCTATGCTAATACTGGTCCGATTTTGATGATTCTTTTTTGTTGTTTAGATAATTTAATAACCTTTCATAAAATTGTATATATGATTTACTTTAACTTGCATGTTTTTTAAGTTAAGCGCAAATAAAATTTTCTTTTCATCATGACTTTTTTCGCTGCATTTCCTCTGTGATATACTACATAAATGAAAAGTTAAAGGCCTTTAAGGAGAAGACATTAGGCAAGTTTCATCAAAACCGTTAGAGCCGTTTTCGAGAAAATTGTAAACAATTGTATTATCCATGAAATCATTACCATTTCCGGTTAGTCTGATGCGCTGTATCTTTCCTATTATTGGTCCGATTTTTATGATTCTGTTTTCGTTTTTTAGATGATTTAATTAGCGTTCATAATTTATACATAAATTACTATAAAATGCATGCTTTTTAAGTTATACGCAAATAAAATATTCTTTTCATCATAACTTTTTTCCCTGCATTTCCACGGTAATGTACCTCATTACTGAAAAGTTGAAGTTCTTTATGAAGAATAATTTAGACAACTTTCATCAAAATCGTTAGAGCCGTTTTCGAGAAAATTGTAAAAAAGTGTAAAATCTATTATATAAAGTGGCACTTCCAGTTAGTCGATTTTGACGAAAATGTTGCTGTAACATCACATGCATGTGCCAACCTTAAATACGTAATTTCAGTATCGTACAACTTTTCGTTTTTGAGCTAGACTAATCACATACACACAGACCATTTTGCAAGACTTGGTCATTTGGATTCGAAAACTCGAATTCGAAAATTTTCACGATCGCAATACTTCCCCTTCCTATATACTTAGTATATAGGTAAGGGAAAGTAAAAACAATCTAATTGTCTGAACTCTAAACCAAAGTGATAAGGAAAGTCGTTTGTATGGGCGCACCAGATATCTTTGAAAATACTTCTTTTTTTATGTACATTTTAAGAAATGAAAATTAAACTAGATTTTTTTTTAAATTTCTCTCATGGTCCGTCATTTTTATTTTACTACGATTTGTACGAAAGATTTTATTACGATTGTATTACGTCCATTTTTATGTTTATCAATTTTTTTCTGCCTCTTATCAGGAATCGCTTGTGATAGTGTTTTCACAAACTTGCTGTGCTGTGAAGCTCTCTCCATCCTGAAAAATTTTAAGGTGCGGCTTGAATAAAACTCCATAGTCTTTGGTCGCTCTGTCTTTATTATTATTCATTCTTTTTCTATATTATTTCATATTAAATTTAATGCTAATATTAAAGGTAAAATTAATGTAGTTATAGTTTCCAGCAGTAGAACAACAGAAGTACTTACTTCAGTTTTAAGACCAACAACAGTTAATGCAGCACCACACATTAATGCAAAGAGCCGTTTTCTTCAACTTACATAATCATTTTTATTTACCTATATTTATTAATTAGAAATGAATTCAATAAGCAATAATGCTTCAAGATACGTCTTAAAAATGTTTAGTGGTGCTATTCCATCATTCGATCTGTCAGATAAAGTCCAACGTCTTTTAAGGACATATTGTTTGATACAGGATTTATTAACGTTGACGTTCATAAAAAGAATAATCCATCAAATGTAAACATTTTATAATATATAGTATTAAGTCTTTAAAAATATCTGAAATCCTGCATTATTATAGGAACATGTAATTATTAAATGAAAATATTTCCCAACTTTGTAGAATTACATTTTTTTGTGTGTGTGTTTATCAAGAGATTCAATGCTGATTATAACTGTGCATGCATTTTCAGATTTAATTTCTTTTATATATTCTATTTTTAAAAATCTATTACTATGTATGATATCGTTTTTTACTCAAAGTTCATTTTTCAATCTGAAAGATGTTTTATCGTTGCGAGATATATAATTTAATTTGCAAAATCGAGGATTCTGCCAATTACGATTTTTGGTCAATCACCACAATTCTTCCTCTATTTCCTGTTTAAAGGTAATTCTTGAGGATTCTTTAAGGTTGATTTTGATTCTACCTCCGAACCTGTTCTTCAAGAGTCTATGGCTTAGGAAGCACGTCTCCATTTTCATGAGCGAGGGAATCCAGGGTATTTTTGATGAGGGATCGCTATTCAAACACTTATCATTATCTTTTATTTATTTTCTCGCCAACATTATAGGTCATCGTCAGGAATAAAAAGCAATCGATCAGGAAGAGGAGGATATATCCAATAGTTTTCCAAAGTATCAGCAAATCTGCTCCTTTCTTTCAGCTTTTTAATCTTGATGATGAGTTACAATCTGGATCGATACGTTCGCGAAATAATAAAGGATGATACCTATATTTTATAAACGCTTATCCCAAGAAAAAACCCAGATGCAACGGTCAAATTCATTTGCGCATTAACTTCATTTCTATTTCTTATGTTACTAGAGACAAGGAATCGAAGTTCCATTGCCGATGGACAAGTGAAATTATTATTAGATATAATAAAAGAGATAAAATCACCGAACATATGAATTCTTGAGATCAAATCTTACCCGATTGCCTGGTTTTAAAATCTTTGATCAATGAGAACGTTAAATAATTAAAAATTCACAAGGATAATAGTTCACAAGGATTAGATTATTTTTCTCTTTTGTATAAGTGTGACTAATAGATTCTCCCTGTAGCTGCTCGCCTGCAGGACTGCATCTTGTTATGAAACCTAAGTATCGATTTATTTCCTTGCTGCTTCCATTCTATACTTTGAAGCCAGTGTTTAGGCCTATCGATTTTTCTTTCTTGGGGTATAATCAACCTACAAAAGTACCAATTGCTTGTTGAGACTGTAAGATTTGTTTGTATCTATTTTTAGCAATTGCTCTTTTTTAATCGATAAAAAAGGGGTAATTAATACTATGTACAGCATGTTTAATATTCGACATAATTACTGCAGTATTTAAATTTTTGTCTAGATTTCCAAGGCTTACATTTTCAGAAACATCATTTCATCAATTTTTATTATAAAATGATCATTATGTTTGTAAAATTATTATTTTATCGAGTTAAAATCATTACCAAATCTGTAATTATATACCATTAGAAACAGTAATAATAAAATAATTTTGATTTCCTTTTGTTCTAAAATGATCCTGGCACCATTTGAAAAAAAATTGCAAACTACAAGTTGAGAAAAAAGTTAACGTATTCAGATAATTTAAAATAACATTGTTTCTAGTTTTGGCGTGGTATTATTCACAGAATATTATCTCATTGCTTATGGTAATATGTTCTTTCTAACAATGCTCTGTAAAAAATAATTTTTTTCAATTCGCTTTGAAATAGCTTCATCTTCCCTTAAAATCATTATATTCTTGATTCTAAATTAATTTATTGCTAATTCATCATATTCATATATTCAATGTGAATAATTGAATATTATTTCTTGTTAAAGAAATTAGGATCTTATTTCCATCCTTTAAACGCGAAACAAAATTATTCCATAATTATTTTCTTCTTATTTTCAATATAAAGAAACGTAAGCATTTTTTATTTTTAAAACACTTACGTTAATATTATTTATTGATTTTTACTTCCTTGTACGAAGTAAAGGAAGTATTGTAATCGCGAAAATTTTCGGTTTTCAGATTTCAACGGAAATATGCATTTTGACTAGTTTCCTCGTGGCGTCTGTACATACGTACGTTCGTTCGTATTTCGTATAGCTCAAAAACGGTTAGCCGTAGAAAGTTGAAATTTTGTATTTAGGATTGTTGTAAAATCTAGTTGTGAACCTCCCTTTTTGGTCACTGCTTAATCACCGGAAGTGGTACTTTACTTGAAGGTCATAATTGATTTTCATAAAAAATTATATTAAAATACTTTGCAAAACTTCTCAAATTTGGTATTTACAACTTATATATTTATTTAAATAACATACTAGATTTTGGTCTTAATTGGAAAACCGGAAGTGGTACTTTACTTGAAGGTCATATTAGACTTTCATCAAAAATTATATTAAAATATAATGTAAAAGATCTCAAATTTGGTAAAAGGACTTTTATATCGATATGAATGTATTTACTATATTTTGGTTAAAATTGGTGAGCCGAAAACGGTACTTTACTTGAAGGTCTAATTTTTGAATAATAAGCTTACATCAAAAGTGTTTGAATAATAAGGTCTAATTTTTGAATAATAAGCTTACATCAAAAATTATATTTAAATTAAACACATAAATCTTATCTTTCGGTAATAAAGGTTACAAACGCAATTTGGTTTCCAATCCAATTAAACATTTTTATTACTTGTTTTAAGTGTTAAAATTGAGTGTAAAATACTGGTTTTCGTCCCTATTTGTGTGTTTGTGTGGGAGGGGGTTTGTCAATAGATGGATGTCGCGACGCCGAGTGTATTTTTTGAGATGCTGCAATCTTCAGAAACTAGTAACCAAATTCAGGATAACTTTTTGAGCCACCGATTTATAGTTTAATTGGCGTGCAAGGAAGTCATGTGTTGTCCATATCAGATATTTTTTTAAATAATCCATGTTCTGCTATCTTTATAAATAATTAAATTAGAAAATGTTTCTTATTAATTCATACTATTTGTTTTCTTTATTTCAAAATATTATTAACTAATTTATTCAAATAATAAAAAATAAGAAGCATCGATCAGAAAGTGGTATCCACAGTAGTAATCACTACTATATATTATTACGGTAGTATAGATCCCTTTTCCGGCTCTCAGGAGCGATGGATTTTGACGAGTGAGGTATCAAAAGAAAGAGAATTTCACGGAGATGTGACGAATTCCAATTTTGTTTCTTAAAATCTTACAAGGGCTTAAATAAAAGTGATGAAAAAACTGGAAGGTTTCAAAACTTTGACGACTGAGAGTAGGCGGATCGAGACGGGATGAGTTGGGTTTTAAAGATTTTGACGCGGGCATCAAGATCATATGCGCTCCAATGGAGTGTATTGGTCCAGCGTTTTAAAGCTTAAAAACCTACCGTTTTTGAGATAACGCACGATATAGATCCGCACGGGCCTAATGCCATCTTGTGTGCGTGCCGTTGTCATGGAAACTTTATATCAATTTGAGTCTGTTTACAAAAACTTTTAATGAGTGGGAAATTATATACTGTTTCCTATGTCCAATCCCAAAGGGCACTGCTAGGTATGAATACTACACATAGAAAATGTTATAGCTGGATCTAATTGCCTAACTGCTAAATTGAAGAGATGTTTTCCAGAGGGGTAAGCTAATTACTTATTAAGTATGAACTGTAACTTCAACATAGTCAGTACAAACTATGTAGCTTCACCAAATCAGTATGTTAAATAAACTTTTTTGGTAATATTATTTTGTTTCCCTAATATCGCTTACACCGCGAATGTATTAGGTATTATAATAAGCATTGATATCTAATGCGAGAGTTATTGCCCGGGTATACTAGTTAATTATATATGGATTACTTTTCTTCTTGATTATATATTGTCTTGGATACTATGCCAATTTGTCTTATTTAATAAGGTAAGACCTGAAAGAAAGTGAAAGCCTACGGAGTTATAATATTTGCTATTTTAATAAATAATAATAATAATTTTAACAGATACATTTAAATTATTAAACCCATAGGCTTGGATTATTATAAGATTTTTACGTATAATTTTATTATTTTCAAGTTTTGAAGAAGGGATTTCCGAGGAACCCTCGGGGAGTTTCATCCCCACTGCCTCCCTTACTTACATAACTCAGGCTCGGTGTTGAGACGACAGTGCTAGGGGTTCCTTGAGGAAATATTTTGCATTTTTTACTAAAAGTATGCGGATTTTCGTTTCTGGCTAGAGGTTATTAGCATAAAGCACAATTATTTATTTTCAGTCGGTTAGTCTCCCGCTCAGGAGGGGAGGCAAGCCTTTTTTGGTCGCACTTTTCTTCTACTCACCTTGCTCATATCGTTGAGGTATTAATATTTTTATTTTGGTTTATTTTTATGGTCCTTTCGAGTATGTTATGAAGATACATAACATCTGTTTTTCAATAACTTCATAATAATAATTTTGTAACGACATAAAACCTTTAATATATTTTATTATGGGTGTGAAGTCAGATTTCTTTTAACATATAATTATAAGGATGGAGTATTTTCTAATAATATTCACTTAAAATAAGTACACACTAGCTATGTCCCACCGTTTCACCCACATTAGATAAATTTAAAAATGATAACCTATAATATCTCCCATTTGTTCCAGATATTTTCAAGAAACAGGGTTTAAACGAGAATATTTTTTTATAAACGGCAATGAAATTTGTATTTAAGTAAGTTTCATGTTTTCACAATATTCTCTTTCCTCCCTCCTTACCCTCCCATTTGATTTAAAAAATAACGTTTTCACACAATCATCTCTCACTTACTAAAACGTTTGTGTAGTCAATTTGCTTCTACGGTTAAAAAGGAACCTGTTCTTGATATCCGCTTCGAAATCTTAAAAACTTAACCCGTCTCGGTCCACCGTCATACCATCGTCGGAGTTTTGTAACCATTTATATTTTTCAATCAGTTATATTAAAATTGTATTATTTTAGGATCGAAATTGGAAATTGTCAGTTCTTCATGAATTTTTTTTTCTTTTGATATCTCGTTCATCAAAATCCATCTTGAAAGCCGGGAATAGGATCTGTAGTCCGGAATTGAAATATAGTGATTAAAATGTATCTTTAATTTTATTTGCTCATGATTAATGTTATAAATAAACTTTTTTTTTTAAACATTTCGAACCAAAATGTAAAACTGTACAATAAAAAAAAAATAACTAACCGAAATACTATGTAACCGCCGCTCGAGCGGAAGTATGATGCCAATAGAAACGCGACGACTATATCTATTAGGAACCAAACTGAACAACCACTGTCACTCCAAGAGGCGGCGCGATTCCTTTGATAATGATATTTCTCATTTGCAAAATTAGGTAAAATATGTTTTAAAAATTGTTTATGAATGGTGTAGAAACACAGTAAGGCATTTTTACAAATACGTTTCAAGCTCAGCAAAGTGTATTGATTGCAAGTTTTGAGTTTGCCTCTAAAATTTTTGAAGTATACCATGCCGCATAAGAAACTAACCGAGGTATAATTTACGAACTGGTAGCTGAAAATTCTGCACGTGCCATATGCTTCATATTTTCTACATCCAGTAGTTGGCGGTGAACAGATTGAATTCGTGCTGCGGCTGCACTTCTGTATCTCACTGTGATAAGAACACGCATAGAAACATGAATCGTATTCAATCCGATGTAGGTGAATAATAAGGTAAACCACTAACAACATTTCTGGTACGATTATTACTTAAAAATAAAAAATGTCACCAACACGCATTCGAAGATTTGTGCTTATACAAAGCCATATTTGAGGAAAGAAAACATCAGCATTTGGTTATACAAGATTTAGAAATAAGATGGTACTAACTTGCCGAAGAAATTAAATTATTCGAATAGTCTGAGAAATTTTTTTTTTTTTATATAAATTTAATTTAATTTTAAATTAAGGATAAAAGTTAAAATTTATAACATTAAGAATATGAATTTACAAAGCCATTAATGAAGCTATCTATCTATGAAGATCAATCATATATTTTTAAAAAATGGCCTCTGTTTATCCTTAAAAAAAAAATCAAATTATAATTATTGTATTGCTACAGCCCGCAAGCGAGTCTTCGCTTCCCAATTCAGATTGCGGCTCATCTTCAATATTAAAACATCTATGAAAAAGGAACGAGTAGATTTGTTTATGCTTTAAAAAATTACTTGTGAATTTGTTGATTGGCAAGTCTACTCTGCTCTTCCTGATTAATTGTGTTTATTTCTGACGATGGCCTATAATGTGGTGATCGTAAAAAATTAAATTTTTAGATTCACTCGAAAATTTGAATCTGGGAGTTTTTCACAGTGCTAAACCCAAATCTGATGGCAGTTTTGAATAAAAAAAATTTTTTAATATGCTTCACTCCGTAAAGAGTTATCATTACATATAAGTCAATATACCCTTCAGTTCGCTGTAAAGTTGAATTATTTCGTTTTGAAAAATTGGATCGCTCTAAAATTTACTATTTCTGTTCACGAGTAATGCTTTTATATAACACTTAAATATGGGCTTAAAGGTTCTTATATATGCACATATTATAATATAGAAACATTATTTGTGATCAAGATATTACAAATATTACATTTTTATAACACCGCTGTAAATATTTACGTTGATAGAAAAATAAGAGCAAGTAATATTAAATATTAGAGAGAACAATTTTTTTTTTTAATGAAATAATTAAATTTATAAGCCTTCTGACAGGTTGAATTATATGTAATATAGAAGAGTAGTATTGTAGGGTAAAAATTTATTTTTTTCCTTCAATAATGTTTATAGCTGTGGTGTAAAATTGTTATGTAATGGTGTTTCTTGTTCTCAAATAATGTTTTTATATTATGATACGTATATGGTTAAGAACCCAGCCTTGCTTGGGATGTCATAGGACATAAACTGTAATTTGAATATTTAAGGCCGTATTTATCTGTAATATAAAAAAATCATTCGTGATCCACAAATAGTAAATTTTAGAGTGATCGAATTTTTCAAAATGAAATAATTGAATTTAAAGCGATCTGAAGGGTATATTGACTTATTTATAATGAGCACTGCATTATTTACGGAGTGAAGTATATTAACAGAATGTTTTTATTCAAAACTGGTGTCAGATTTGGTTTACCACTGTGAAAAACCCCTTTATTCAAATTTTTGAGGGAATATAAAATTGAAATTTTTTGGCCTCCAAATTTGTTTAAAGATTTAAACAATGGCTCATTAATCAGTAACCCTTTGAACAATTCAAACCAAATTTGGGCATCGATAAAGGTTCTTAAACTATGGAATTTGCCTTAACCGTGATGTTCTTACGGATTTTAGACTCAAAAAAGAATTAATGATGAGGTACAGAGCTTCAAACCCAAACGTAATTTTGTGGCGTTAAAAATATATTAGAGCACTCTCGGAACTGAAATTTTTTTTCGATAATTTTTTCAAAATTAAGGTTTCTTGATGTGTTGAAACAAAATTTACCATCTTTTAAGGTGTGAACAAATCTGTAAGGTTAGTTTACTTAATAATTTAAACACTTTTCTAAAATTTATTTGACGAAAAATCAATTATTTTTTAATGTTTTTATTTTTCCTTTAATATACTCTAAAAATCAAATGTATAACTGAAAAACCATGTCGATATCATCATCGAGATATAAATTATAGCATTTTAAGCATATGTTTTTTTTTTCTTTCTCTCTGCTCCTAGGACCCATTGGACAAAACGGTAGGATATGGTCGGACCTTTTTTAAAATGTAGAATCGCCCAAAAAATTTTGATCAAAATCGGCGACCGACACATCGTGTACTCCTCTTGTTTGTGTTTGCTCCTATAAGGAACTGTTATATTTTATTTTATGTGAAAAAATCGTCTTAATTAAGTAATATCCTGTTTAAAAGCAGGTATATAGGCCATATTAAAAATCTATTAATGCATTTTTATAAATTGATAAGATGGGACAAAATTTATGAACATAAAGCACATGTTTTTTAAAAATACTCTTTTCAATTTTGCGCAAGTGGTTCACTCTGTTCTCTTCTGTTATATTTTCACAAAAGCTTCCGTTATAACGCTGAATTTACAAATTTGTGAAACTCTTGCCCAAAATTGAAAAAAAAAGAAAAGTATTTTTAAAAAACATAAACTTTATGTCTGTAAATCTCGCCCCCACCTTATGAATTTATGACAATGCATTTATAACATTTTCTATTTCATTTATAACAGGTTACATGGTTATTTTTTCCATGAAATTGTTTTGAATAAAAATAAAAAGGGTCATCCAAAATCGAGAACTTTTGGAGCTCCATACGAGATTTCCTAGAAAGAATGATTAACCAAATTTTATACGTTAAAAAAAAAAAAAAACGTGTTCCCTTCCTTTTCACTTATTTTAAAGCGAAATATGATTCTAAATAACTTCTATTTTCACAGAAATTTTAGATACGAATAGATTTGTAAATTACTAGATACATAAATGCGTTTGCACGTCAAACGGGATGAGAATGGCCAATATTAGGATTTTTCTGTTGCTGTACACGTATCAGATTTTTTAGACCATGTGAGCGAGTGGGAGAGCAAAATATGTCCGCGGCCATAGTCTTCCCTGAGACTATGACCACGACTTTTTCTCACATATTTAAAGACTAGAATGAATATAGCCAGATAGATAATCTTTCAACTTCCAAAAATGTTTTTTAAAAAATTTCTTTACATTTTCTTTTCATAGTATTGACGTTTGGCTAAGAAAAATAAATACTGGAGCATTTCAAGAATCTAAACTTTTATATTTATTCTGGAATATAAATTGCATTGAAATTAACATTAAAAAAGTATATAATTATATATTTAATTTTAATTATTAATTTTTAAACAAAACTTGGAAAGAAGATTATAATCTTCTTTCCAAGTTTTGTTTAAAAATAAAATAATAATAAAAATTACAATTAAATTCTTCCTCATCGAATTTTAGCCATCCTCTTCTCCTGTTAGCCATATCCCACAACGTATGAGTAGATACGTTTTTAATTGCATCTTCACAAATCTTTTTCTTTTTTTTTTTTACTGTACATCACTAAATAATTACATGTTTAGCGCAGTGTGAATCCTTTTAGCCATAGTCGCTCCAAAGTGAATAGAACTTGGAAATGTTCGAAAATTATCTAATATTTTCATTTAGCTCACGAAATATTTGAAAAACCTTACCTTTATTCGCAGAAGGAGTTGTTCCACAATAAACGATAAGGTAATCGGTTCGAGGAGATAGCTACTGCACAAGAGATTTTCCCAACATGACAAAAATTATTCCATATAGCGAAATATATTTAATTTTTTTCTGGAAATGTAAGAAAATAATTATTGAAAATATATAAACTTGTAGACCGTGATCTAAGCTTACATAAACCACCAGTAAATAAAAAAAAAATTGATTGGGAAGATTTTGAGGACCAAATTCACATTTTCTTAACTATTGGCTATTTTCACCCCGTTTACCATTCTCACCCCGGTTGACGGTATATATATATATATATATATATATATATATATATATATTTTTTTTTTTAAACGTTGATCCGTGCTACGTACGTAAACTTATAAACTCCAATAATCTTTATTAAAACTATATATATATATAGTTTTAATAAAGATTATTGGAGTTTATAAGTTTACGTACGTAGCACGGATCAACGTTTTCTTCTATAAAAAAAATGCATAGGAAAAATGAGAAACCCCTGAAAAGTGAAAAGAAAGACTTAGAAAGAAAGGAGCTGCTCCAAAATAAATGTATATAGATATTAGAGTTATTTTTATAAGAATCTATATTTATAGCGATGATTTTACGTATAGACTGATCGAATGTAACCAGTTGTCATTTGGCTGATGAAAGAAACACAAACAGCTGTCCAATTTATATAATGTCTTTGCCGATTAAACCATAAAATCAATGGAACATTTTTAACGTATACAGTTTTTCTCTTCTACCAATGATGCAGACAGAATCAATAATGCAACTTTGAACTATTTTGACTTGCAAAATGGAAGTTTCTTTATTTTCTTGGAGGGGGGTCGCAGAATATGATGCAAGCCCGCAATGCCGATAGGGCATGCGGCATGAGATAATTTCCCAAATTGATAAACTCCTTTTTTTTATTTTTTACTTTACTAGCTAAGGTAGAAGGAGTAATTGGTAAAAAATAAAGTTTGTTCGTGATCTCACTTAATTTACTCGTTTTAATGCCCCTGCGCCTAAAAAGTAACTTTAAAAAACAATTTCGTTTCTCATTTCTTTATTATCTCGTTCTTTTAAACTTCTGATTTTTTTTTTTTAAATTAGCTGTACCTACTAGTAATATTAATATTCAATCATTAATAATAACTTTCAAGGAATTTTCAATCACATTTTAGTCTGCTTCTGAATATTTGTTACTGTTATTATTCTATTAATATGAATTGAATCCGTATTGGGACAAATAATTACAATAATGTAGTTTTCATATTTTATTAAACCACTGATGATATAAATGATAGGTAAGCTATTAGTATAACAATTATTGATCTATAAGTTTTAGATAATAATATGCTTAAAAAGTAGAGGAAGGCAGTGAAATTCTATATTTAAACTTAAATTATTATTATTTATTAACTCATTTAAATTGCCGGATTTAAGAGTAAGTCAAAGCTCTATATAAAACAGAAATATTTAAAAATTAATGCACAATCATTATCCATTGTTTAACGATAATTTGTACAAATCCAAACCGATTATAACTGAATCATTTTGATGTTTTTCTGTTAACTGCTTAACGAGATGTTAAAACATATTGATTTATATTTTTGTTTATTTTTTTTTTATTTATCATAATGTTTTTCCCAAAACTCTCTCTCAGCTCTTATTTTTCTTAGGGTCTGATTAAATGTGAAAAAAGCTGTACAGTAATAAAAAATTTAACCAAGGGTTATAATTTTTTATTCCAACCAAAGAATTTTTTTTTTCTATTATTATTATTTCAGAATTTAACCCTTTTACTTAGATCAGAAATATTTTATAGTAATAATTATTACTGTACTAGAACAGAGAGTCCCAGACTTGATTTCATCGCGTACCACTTCCACTTTTCAGGTAACTGGGCTTACCACTATATTACAATTAATGTGCTTTAGAAAGTAATAAATTGAAAATAAAGTTCAAAAATCCCAAATTAAAAATAAAATTGTTATCACATATCAACAGCAACACCAAAATTCTGTAGGCAAAAGAAGTTTTCAGTTGCTTATTTCAGTTGCTTATAAACAAGCATGTTGTTTATTTATGATCAGAGTATCTGCTAGCCTTTTTTTTTTTAACTTTTTTTGGAATATCATCTTTTTTAAGATATATTTAGCCATTATGTGGCTTCCAACAACGTCATATTTTTTTATTAATTGTTACATTTCGGGATACATATCCCATTTCCATAATTTTTTTATTGCAGATATGTTCCTTTTGTCCATCCTTTTTAATTTTTTTTTTTACATATAATGAATGAAAATTGGAGTCAGTTATGTTCCTTGTTGCATATATTTTTAACCGTGTCAAATAATAACACCCATAGAAGGCTTAACGAACTCGAAGGCTCGATGCAGATACCACCAATCACTGTTTACAAATGAAAAAATGCATTCAGAATGGATGGTGGGTAAATTTCATATAAGAAGGTATCCTAATACCATCATTCCTAAATGATGTACTTCTGAAGTATTTGTTTTCACTCATCATCCATTCATTTTCGCTGTTTTAACAGTGTCAAAAGAAGAAAAAATAGATAGGTTAATTAGCTATATTAATTAAAATTAATTAGATCATTGTTTTTTCTTACCTGATTTTAGACACTTGTTCTGTCAGAGGTTTTACCCAATCAGTAATACCTTTATTCCCTAAAATAGAATAGAATGAAATGTATATTAAGAATCATATTAATGGAATTTTCATTTTTCCTTCGTTAGAAACTTCTGACAATTTCAAGGCTAAATAAAAATAGAAACCCAACTTAATTAAGCTAATTCATTGATAGTCACTCTTTCCCTGAACAATAGTGTTGTGTCAGTGATATTCGGCTAACCTCTCTCGCGAACTGTTTCTCTGGTATTTTCTCAGTTTTAGTATTCCTTTGTCCCTCCTTTCCTATTTCATCCATGGAATAGTTGCCTTTGATTCGGTTGGGAATTATTTCTTCCCCCTCTTCTGTCTTTGATTATTTAAATAGCATGTAACTCTTTCTATGTTTGTGCGAGTTATTATATATGAATAATGACAAGACTCTTTCTCTGTTTTATTTTATTATTAAAGGAAATTACGCATCCTTCTCCTTTCTTTTCATCCCATTGACATATATAGATATATATTCATATGAATATAAAAAAAAAAAAGAATGATATTGCTTATTGTTTTTTTTTTTGTTCATTTCAAAAACTGTTCTCTTGCACAGTCCTGTTACAAATATGCATTTTCTGTTAAATAAACTTGTTTCTGTATTTTTTTTTAATCAACATAATTCAAGAATTAAATCTGGAAGTACAGTTATCCAGTTTTGTTTGTTGTTTTTCTATCTTTTTTTTATTTTTGAATGCATCATCTCCTTATTCTAGTTTCTTAGTATTTTCATATAACTAATACATTTGTATTGCTTTTGCAGAACACTTACGGGCGTCCAGACGACATTGTAGCTAGGGAGACCTTGGAAAATCACATCCGACAGAACGAATCCTTTGTGCTGAGGATGTTCCAGGCCCAGTTCAGATCCTCGCTGACGTGTCCCAGGTGCCACCAGCAGTCCAACACCTTTGACCCCTTTCTCTGTGTTTCAGTGCCTGTACCTCAGGAGCAGCCACGTCCTCTCTATGCCACCATACTCTACACCTCCCAGCAGCCCAGGCAGGTATGTTCCAACTTCAAAATCTTTCGCTTATACTCAAATAATTATCGGTGTGAATTTTTGTAGTGAATATTATTGATAATTACCTCTAAAACAGCCTGAGTTAAATTACTTTTCCTTCCTTTTATATTCGATTTGGACTGATCTCAGAACTTCAGCACATTATCTTCAGCTTACCATTTAAACATTCCATAATGTTTAACGTTGCTGTCATTGTTCTTAAGACTTGAAAGTATTTTAAATCTCAATCTAAAGAATTTTTTTTTTTCTTTGACTGCTCTTTTAGGAGTAAAATGCATAATTACTAGTAAAGCTATGGCACTTCTAAAGTTTATGACATTACAATTAAAGCTTTTTAATTTCTTTTCAGGTAAAGCTTGGGCTGTCATTACCTTCCCATGCAGAGATAAGAGACTTAAAAGAGCAACTTGCGTTAGATACAGGGATATCAGAAAAGCATATGCTCATCACTGAAATTGATGATATTGGTTTCCAAAGAACCTTTTCAGGTTAATATTTTTTTTTTTTAATTACTAAACCAAAATACCTTGTATTTTTTTTTTTATTTTTTTTTAGTTATCAAATTTTTTTTTTTTTGTTATCTATATATTACCTGAAGCTATATTGTTCAGCTATAATCACAAATATATATCCAAGTGTGTAAATATTTTTTCTTTCCTTATTCATCCCCTGACTATGAACCATGGGAACATGGTTTCTTTGCAGATTCCAGATACTATCTACAGTATCATTTAGTTTCCAAAGGAATTAAGTCCTGGGGTGAATTCCGTTCGGTTTCATCATCAACTGAGTTGCTTCTTGAATAAAGAAGTAGCGATCCTGTTTACATCAAAGCTTTATAGAATTAAGTATGGTCGACTTTGTGATGTATCTTTGTACTGTTTCCATTGCTGTGCTATGTTGATTCATGGATTTATTTAATTTAAAATGGCTTAAAACATTTAACAACAAAATGTACTAGGTAATTAAATTGGATTTGGTAATAAATCTTAAGGGTTATGAAAATAAAAAATGATAAAAGTTTATGTTACTTACATGGTAATGTATTAAACCTATAACTAAATTGTAGAAATGATCTTATTAAAGTCATATTTAGTTTTGAATCATGCCAAGTCCGGATTAATTAATTTACTCAGATTCATACCAAATTTACTGTTGCTTGTAATTTAAGTCGAACCTACTTACAAAACTATGTGTTCATGCTGGAATTTTTGTTTTTGTAGATAACCAGCCAATTTCAATGATAAAGGAAATAGATCCTATTTATTGTATAGAACTTCCCGAATTGAAAGAAGCTTCCCAAGACACGGGTGAATACATCCTTCTTGTTTGGATCAACACATTAATTATAGAAGACCAGTGTTCTAGGTAATTGTTAGATATGTCATTTATTTACGTTTTAATCTATTTAATCATGTTAATTATTACTTTTTACATAAATGAATTTAAATGTTAAACTTTTTACTTATAGGTTCAGTAGTCCGTATACAATGCAGGTCTGCAGGGAGACATCTTACATCGATGTTGAGAAGTTAATGCTCAAAGAAATGTGCTGGTCAGTTGCCGATGGTGTCTTAGAAGCTGACACAGTGAGAGTTTTTCTTTTTTTTTTGCTATATTTCTCATTAGATTTATGATACACAATTTACAAAAATATCATAGTAAGGTAAAGCTACTTGTCAAATAACCATTCTTTTAGATTATTGGTTAATGAACCTAAAATAATTTAATACAACTTCTAATTTATTTACCATTCACAGTATCTTGTTTCTATTTATGCTGTTTCATATTTTATCCTTTGTTCATTTATGTTAACGAAATATAGTTAGTTTAAATGTTAATGGTGTACCGATAAAAATAAAAAAATCACTTTTTCAAGGTCATTTCAAAGTTATGCTGTTGAAAAAAAAAATAATTCAAGGTTTTGGATATTGTAAATTCCTTTTAACTCTTAATTTGTTAAAAATTATTATTTTTTTTTATGATATATTAATTATTTTGAATAATATTTCTCTTATTTTATGTGCGAAATTAGTTATTTTTAATATATATATATTATTTTTTTTCAAACTATCAATCCTAATGTTATCCCATTATTTCTTATCGAAAAATCTCAACATTTGTTGGTGTTTGATCAAGTGATTCGTAACTTAATATTAAGGGTTCTAGTTAAAATATTATCAAGCCTTTTAGAATATTAACAAATTCATTAATGAATTGAAATATTATTCATCATTTTTGATTAGACATCTATTATTGATTATCCAGAGAATTTGTTTTTATGAATTCCAAATTGAATGATATAGTAAATTTCTAAAATGTAAATTTAAGCTAAAAACCTTTTTCCTTGTAATTGGATGTACTCTTAAATGAACTTTAATTTTTTTAGGAAAGCCTGCCAGGAGAAGTGCGAATGAGGATAGTTGCACCAGGGTGTGGTATAGCTTACCTCGATCCCACTTTGGAGCATCCGTTATATGATGAAAGTGTTGACAATGCCATTGCTCTCTGTGATACTACTTCGGCTCCTCAACATCTCAAATTAGTTCTTGAATGGGACCTGCGTGCCAAAGACAGGTAATGAATACTTTTGACTGGATAGTATAATTTATGATGAATTAGCTGAAGTTTTAACTGACAAAATGGCCATACATGTAATGATGTGTAATACACATCATAGTAATTGGTAAAAAAAAATCTTAGTTTTCAAGTTATAAGTTTGTTAACACCTTGACTGCCACCTGGTTATGCCAAAACGGACACTGTCTGCCACCCTATTTGCTTTACTTTTTTGTATTGATCATTTATATTTATATATTAATTTAATTTTATAAATTTAAATTAATATCATTAATTTATATTTATATATATTATTAAGTGCGGGACTCTGCCTAGGAGAAGGAAAACCCTGTTCCTCCAGGGTGGGGGTTATCGTTGGAGTTAGCTGCTCTACAATATAAAATCTGCTGTGCTAAAAATAATCAACACAGAGCCTCATATTCGAATGGATTATACAGAAAAAGACTTTGGAAACGGAAACGGACCTTTCATTTTGGAACATGGAATGTGAAGAGTTTGTCTAATAAGAAGCAGGAAGTACAAAGAGAGATTCCTGGTTCTCAGCTGGGCGTGATTGTGCTTACGGAGACCAAACTTAAAGGAAAAGGGCAGGAATGGGTGGGGGAGTATGTTCATTTGTGGAGTGATGTGGCAAAAGAGGAAAGAACAAAAGGAGTTTCTGTGATGGTGAAGAAAAAGTTGTAGAATAGGATTATATATTGCGAGGCAATTTTTGAGATGTTGATGAGAGTGGATCTCAACTTCGGTGGCAGATGTGTTGTGATTAGAGGGGTGTATGCACTGGGAAACCATGAATCTCAGGCCAGTAAAGATACATTTGAGATCTTGAGGAAAGTTTTTGAAAAAGTGCGGCCTAATGCAGAGATCATCCTTGCTGGGGATTTCAATGCGAGGGTTGGACAGAAGGTCGGAGGTTCATAGATATCTGTGTCATTCGATTTAAAAATTCAGAACACCTCCAGATCCATCAAAACACGTGGAGCAAGCCAGGATTCCAGCCCTCAATTTTAGATAATTGCATTACAAGGCAAAGATGTGAGTGTTTTCAGAGGATGGGAGTGTGGTAGTGACCACCACATACTGAGAGCCACGATTCTCTTCTGTTGGAGGGTGTCTAGAAGTAGCCAGGAGAAACGGGGTAGACATAGTTTGGACGCTCCTAAGTTCAAGTTGTAACTTCTGGGTGACGTGAGCGTTAGAATCCTATACAGATGGAGGTTGGATGAGAGAATTGACCTTTCTTATGGGCAAACAGTGAAGGAGAAATATGGACATTTAAGGGAATGTGTCCACATGGCGGCAAGAGAGGCTCTTGGTGAGGAAGAGGAGCGACGGCGTCTGCAGGATTGGCGGGCACAGGAAGTAGTCCAGCTGGTAAGAGTAAGAGAAGCTAGCCTATGGAAAGTATCTTTCTTCCACCAGAAAAGATGATTGGGTGAAATATAGGACCCTGAACCGGAAGGTGAAAGAACAGGTGACAAAAGCCAGAAACGATTTATGGGGAAGGTGTTGCCAGTGAATCAACAATACTTTAGAATTTAATCAAATCCGTGAGTCCTGGGGAGTACTGTAAAAGATGAGGACAGCAGGAAAGGGAAATTTGCTATTTCCCATTAAGTAAAAGGAGTGAGAAAACAACTACAAAAACCTCCTTAGTGAAGATAGACCTCAGTTTGCATATCAGGAAGATGACACCGAGCCTGAAGAAGCTGAGCAACCGGTTGAGGTGGAGGAGAGTGATATTCAGCAGGCCCTACCAAAGGTGAAGACTGGCACATCTCCGGGACCAGGTAGTATCACTATGGAGATCCTAAAAGCTAGAAGTGCGAAACTAGTAACTCTTCTGAAAGATGTGATTGACCGTGTTCTCAAGGGAAGTGATATCCCAGATGACCTGAGGGCTGGCTACATATCGTCAGTATTCAAAAAGGGTGACGGAACTATCGAGAAATCTGCGTGCAACGTTCCGTGACCAAGATCATGGGTAGGCTGAGCCATGATAAGTTAAGAGGAGGCACACTTTAAGCAAGCAGGTTTTATGGCGGGCCGATCGTGTACAGACAATATATTTGTTCTTCGCCAACTCATTGAGAAGTCCCAAGAAAGGAAGCAGGAACTCTATGTGGCTTTTGTAGACCTGGAACAGGCTTCTGATAATGTGCCTAGAGAGAGACTGTGGGTAGCATTTAGAGAAGCAGGCATTGGTGGTGCATTGATAAAGGCTGTGAGACACTTATACAACGACATGTACCAGATAAGATGTGGGAACCACCTTTCTGATCTTTTTCATGGTACCAAGGGATTGAAGAAAGGATGGAGCATGTCACCCATTCTCTTCAATATATAACTGCACAAATCAGTGAAGCTTTGGTATGAGGAATGTGGGGATGTTGGACTGTTCAATTATGGTGAACAGTTGCTAACCTTGTTTTTCGAGGCGGACCATTGAAAATGATGGTGTAAATTTAAAAACCTGCTATGAAACAGTGGGCTTAAGAACCAACTTCGAGAAAACCGAGTACATAGCCATTGGCTGTACTGAAAGGATAATATATTTAAGTACCTGGGTTCTTATTTGGATGCTACCAGGTCGTCTGAGCATGACCTCAGAAAGAGGGGGTAGCAAAACCGTACGGCTACCTGAATGTTGCATCCAGTCCTCTGGAATATAGAGATTTCCAACGAGAACAAACGCCGAATCTTCACGACCATAGTGGAGTCTATCCTGACATATGCTCCAGAAACGTGGACAGTGGACAATGAACCCCGTTTGTACTCAAAGGTGCAGGCGGTTGAGATGGGTTTTTGGAGGAGATGCCTCCATGTCACCAGGCTGGATAGAATTAGGAATGAAGTAATTCGGCAGAGGGTGGATGAGGGTACATCAGTAAATGAAAGGATCGGCGTACGCAGCCTAAGATGGTATGGTCATGTGAAAAGAATATTGGACTAATGTTGGCCGAACCGAGTCCTGGTTGGGGTTACGCCAGGGAGGAGAGGACATGGACAGCCCAGAAACAGGTGGATGGAAGGAATCCTGGAGGAAATGGCTGGCCGGGGTTAGGAGGATGATTGCTTGGATCGAAGTTCTTGGGGTGCTATGCTGATTAGTTGATGCAACCCTTGTTGGAACGCCTATAAAAGTAAAAAAATATAAATTACTAACTTTTTTTACATTAAAAGAAACTAGGGATAGAGGGAAGGACCTTTGAAGTTGAAACTGCATGAGCCGTATATGATACGGTCCTGTTAGTCTATATGTTAAATGGTGGTCTCTTTATTTTATATTAATTTGCAGTTTCAAGTTTTGTTCATTAAACACGGCAGAAGAATATATTTGTCCAGGAGCCTTCCAACTAAAAATTTCTTTATTACTACCAAGCTAAAATGTTTTTGAGCTCTTCTTAAAAAGCCCTAAAAGAATAGGCTGTAGCTGAAATATGTGCCCTAGTGCTTAAGACCCAACAAATTTTGAAATTGGAATTTTAAAATAGAATACAACTAATTAATATCAACCTGTTTTTTTCTCTTGTAAGTCTATTAAAAATAATTATACAATTAAATACCTGCAATCTTTGGACCATCAGCGAGCAAGTCTAATCAACGAAATTGCGCTCTATGATATTGATGATTGCATAATTAATACCAGGATAATTTTTGTCATTCAAAAAGAAAATTAAAGCAGTTTTAATGTTAACGATTTGTCCGACAAAGTAAGCATAATGAAATGCCTGACTGATTTTTCAGCAATAGTCTATTTTTGTAGGACTTGATATAAAGCTCACCATTTTTAACTTGATATGTATAATTAGTCAACATTTTGTATCTGCAGTGAATCAGAAAGTGGATAAAATTTAACTTCATATGTAAAATTCAATCCTACAGAATATTGTTGGAATTGAATTTTATTCTGTAAATAGCTGATCTCACTTTCAGATTATATTATATTTTAATATAATATAACGTATTGCAGATGAATTGTTAATTTTTATATACACCAAATTATAATATTACCAAATTGTGCATTTGTGTCAGCTTCGAACATGGTGACAACTAATGTATCAGGCCTATCCTACCCTTTTCAGATTTGAAATAAATAGCCGTGTATGTATGTTTTATTTTTTTTTCGAATAACATGACATTTGATTAATTTATTGAGTTATGGTTAAATTTTCATCTTCTTGTCATCTATTAAATATAATACATTGTAATATTTAATAGTATTAAAACCTTTAATGATGATTTAATACCTAACAAATTGCTATTATAATTTTCTATTTTTTATCTTCTAGTATGGTGGTTGATGATGCGGATCATGTGGTAGAACACTCTTCTGTGAAACTCCTGAAACAGAATGCCGAACTTGGAGGTTCAGTTACTCTAGAAGAATGTTTTCAGGTATATATATTATTATATGTTTATATTTACATGAATTTATGCCAGTTACTATTTTCCATAAAATATATGAGGCCTTATAATTTATAATTATAATACCATAAGTTATAATACCATTCAAGTTGCTTGGTGAGTTCTGTTTGATAGTCTGTATGCCTAATATCAAGTTCATGTTTTCACTTCCTTTAACAGTATGTATTCTGACTTAAGAAAGATTTCCATTGGCATTAAATAGTTCTAAATCTTATCTTTGGCAACCTGCAGCAGTCAAACTAATATTTTAAACTGAATTAGAATTAACACCATTTATGATGTGATTCAGATAAGGCTCTTCTTCTTTTTTTCTATTTATATAAAACTTGTTAAATATATTTATTAAGTATATATAATCAGTCCCCATAATTAAATATCGATTAATCATAGATGATATCTCAAATTAGATACATCTTGTATCTTTTATAAGTTGTGTGCATATTTCATTGTATGCTTAGGCACAAGACAACCTCGAACCACTTTCTAAATCTTCTCAGTTCTGTACCATTCTTCTCATTCCTGTCAATTGGTCACTGCTCTGATTGTCATGTTTTCATTAGCCTCCTTGAGATATAATTACCTCCCATTCTGCATACATGACCAAACCACTTAGGCTGATGTTCTTTGAGGACACTTTGTTCTCATTCCCAAAGTTTTTTAGATGCTCTCATTCCACTTGTATTTCTGCCTTATTTTGTTAGCCAATCTCTTCAGAGTCCTCATCTTCGACAAAGTGATTTTTTAGCATGATTATCTTAGATTGTCCTGCTTTCCATGCAGCAACACTGGAAGAAATACAGACTTGGAAAGTCTCAACCTAGCCTTTTTGCCCATCTATTGCTTTCCTACTAATGTATTCATCTATATTGTCATTGATATTTATGGTTTCTACCCTTTGATTTGGAACTTTTGCTCTCACAACTACTGCTATAATTATAAGGAGTTTATATGTCTGATCCTTTTACTTATTTATTTTTTATTTACAGCTATACACAAAAGAGGAAGTTCTTGGAGCTGAAGACGCTTGGCATTGCCCTAGTTGCAATCTGAAACAAGAAGTTGTGAAAAAACTTGGTCTTTGGTCTCTTCCAGACATTCTCGTAATCCACCTAAAACGGTTCAGGCAACCTCCTCCTAAAAACCCTAACAGGTACTGTTACTGAAAATAAATATCTGATTTTTCATTATTTTTTCCTTTTTATTAAAATAAAAGCCTGTATTTTGTCCAATAATCATTCAATGTCCAAATATCTTATAGATCCACCATCAAACTCACAACTTTGGTCGACTTTCCAGCAAATGGATTTGATATGTCTCCTCACCTATGTGGCTCAGGGAATTCTACTATGTGGCTAAAAAAAGGTCAAGGATCTCACAACAATACTTACGACCTTTATGCAGTTTGCAACCATCATGGACAGAATCTGCACACTGGTCATTATACAGGTAACGAATAAAGTGTGCTATTAGGTTTTGATCAACAAAACATGTTGATATAGTTCATAAGTTCATTAATTCCAGTTATATTTATCATTAAAGAATAACTCCTTTTCAAGCGGATAGATGGAGGAATTGTGTAGAAATATGTATCTTTGCATCTCATCAAAGATTACTTCTAACTTCTAAGAATTATTAATAGCAAAATCTTCAATTTTACTTTAAAACAAAATTATTTTTTCAAAAAAAATCAGTATCAGTGAGTTGAATATTTGAAGGTATAAGAATATTACTCAGATTCTGGAACTGAGGATAAAGTAGGATATTTATGGTTATGATAAAGACGAGTAGAAATTATATTAATAATTAATAAATATTGCATTAATTGCCAAATATTCTTACCTTAAATTTACTTTGAGGCATCTCTATCGATGATTCTATTTTCTCACCTAGCAGCATGTCAAAACTTTACATTAAAAAATTTACATTTACTGTAAATAGTATCAATGTTTGATAATATAAATTGTATATATGCTAAGAGAAAATATAAGATATAGATTTTTGAAGGAAAAAAAATAAAGATATATATATATTTTTTTTCCTGTTGGCACTACAGACCATACAGATCTTTGGCCGCACGATGTGGTCTTACAGACATTTTATCGTTTGTGGGAGCTCAGACAGCCTGGAGGGGGTCACCCAACCTCACATTGCTGCGAACCATGGTTTCCATGGTGCAGCGGCAGGCTGTCCATTGCTCCATAGCCAGTCCCTTTGGGGCCAATTCGGCAGTGTCCTTCTCACCAACTCTCGGGTTCAAGGACAGTGACAACTTGGTCTAGACCTATGGATTATGGCTGTTCGGGGTCAGCAGGCGCACGAGGACCTATATTTCTTTCCCCGAAGCAGACTGTCCATTGACCAAACCTCCGGGCGGCTATTTAACTTCCTGGAAGACCACAACGTGATTCACAATTTAGGTACACGGGATAGGGTCATCACTCCTACACGGAGAGAGGGAGAATAGTGCCAGGCTGCGTCGATTTTCTCCGGTAGGCGGTCAATCAAATCTGGGCGGTCACTCATCCAAGTACTAAACACGCTCGACGTTGCTTAACTTTGATTACCTATGGCAAGCACAGTGAAGTCTCACTTCTTCGAGTATCAGGGGAACAGAAAGTTCTTCGTATTAGTGATTAGGAGCAGATTTTGTTTGTTTGTTTTTTAAATAAAGAAATATTCTTAGAAAAAAAAAAGACATGTTATAATAATTCACTTTTACACAAACAATTTAAAATCTTACAAAAAATAATTGAATACTTATAAAGAAGATCATAACTTGAAATTCTCAAATGAAAAACAAGAAAGTCTTTAATTAAGCTTAAAAAATTTGATAATCCTATTTTTTCTATAAGCTAAATTTTTGTAAAACTCATTCAAAATGAACGAAAATATCCTAATCTTTTTCATTTACGTCTTTAGAATAGACAAAACACACAGCTACCCTGAATGCAGCCACTATTTGGGCAAATGTTGGTGGTGCCTACCACTGGCTCTTTGTTGTTTAAACATTGAGAATTGAAATCGTTTAAGATTCCAAATATTCCATCAGTTTTTTCCTGGATGACTTCATCTATTATTTCCTGGGTACTTTACTTACTGGATGGCCATGTTGTCCAATTCTACAAAATGTTCAAACGCTACTTCTACAGTTCCGTGAAAATTGGATCCCTCGGGAGGTTCTGCGACAGCTGTTTTCGTCTCATTCAGGTTGTCTTGAACTTCTTTTATTTTTCTCTTCTAGCAAATTTTTCGTTCTTTTTGCATTCATTTTAAAATATAATAAATTTTGGATAAAGGGAGGAGCATGCACAAATAAAATGACTTTTGGTACTGAAAAAATTAAGGGAGTGGGAGAATTTTGTGAACTGAAGGAGATGAGTCACACACACAGTGGAGCAGACCGAAAACAACAGAAACCCCGAAACGATTCATGGAAAAACACAAGGACGCGAACGCCTCCTTCAGGCATCTACAAGCAAGAAAAATTTTGTTGAAACACCGTGATTTCTTTGTATAACTGCATAATATTTATACCTGAGGATCGAATTTTCCTTCGTATAACTGACTATCGCATAAATGAATAATTACATAGGACTAAATGGAGTTTTGCCGGTGAATAATATTTTTTTTAATAAATGCTTTGGTATTATGATTCCGAAACACTTTATATTTTAATTAAGGATTGATAAATTATTTTGCACTTCTATAATTTTGTTTTTATTTGACTAGTTTCAAGTGTTATACATTCGTCTTCAGTTCTAAAAACACACAAAAATTCTAAAAGAAGCAATTCAAAATGCAGTTTGGTATTATTATATGTTTTAAATTAAATATAATATAAATTAGTATTACAAAATATTTATGAATTATGAATTTAATTAAGACAAGAGATCAAATACATGTTGGTACTCACCAAGATTAAAGTAGATTATATCAAACAGAAAAGTACATTGGTTTGTTCTCGCACTGTAATGGAAGAAAAGTGTCGTGTTTGTAGGTAAATGGTACGTTTTAGGGATCGGGGTTTTCCCAGTAATATATCTTGAAACTTAGAATCTCAAATTTTGAGGAATGTTTAAAAAAAAATCTTGGTCAATTATTGAAAATAACTAACCCCCCCAAAAAAGTAACAAACTAAATATTATGCTATTTTTTAAATGTAATCTGTTTTTATGATTATTGAAAATTTGTTCACAGCTTATTGCCGGAATCCTTACAATGGTCAATGGTACTGTTTTGATGATACTAGAGTAACTAGTATTAGTGAAAGTGAGCTAGTGACTCCTGCAGCTTACATCCTGTTCTACCAGAGGAGGGGGCTCCTTTCTCCTTCCACTTCATCATCTGCCTCATCCTCTTCAGAGCACTGGGCTACCAGGCTTGTTCCTGTCTCTAGGCAAGGTATTTATAATTATAATCAATGATTGGTATTATTTGACACTTTACTTACACACTTTAGATGTGTGATCTCTGGATAAATATAGAATTATTAATTTGTACTTTCAATATTATCATAAGAACAATGAGATACCTTTTTACATTCAAATATGTTTTTATGCAATGAAACAGAGGGATAAAAATGTGGGGATTGAAGTTTATTTAATTTAGTATTGGAGTATTAAGTAGATAAGTAATCTATATTGAGTAAAGTTTAACTATGGACATTGAACCAAGAGAGATGGTTATCTTCTTTGCTGTTACAAACTTGCGGCAAAAAAATGAAAAGGTCCATTCTCAGGTACCAGGACATTAACTTTAACAATATTTAATTGTTCTGAGAACAATGCTAACGATTTTGCTAATTGTTGTTGAATTCATTTTCAATAATTTTACATTTGTGATACATCTGAACTATATCTTCTTTTAAGATCTCAAAAACACTGATTAAAATCTTCAAGAAAATATTGAATACAACTGCGACTGCATTCCGCTGCTCTTTTTATTGTCTTAACCCAGTTCTCTCTTAGATATCCATTTTCAGGAAATCTGAAAATAAATTGCCATTAGGATAAATGACCAACCAATATTCCTTAATCTTTATGAATAGATGTAGAACAAGAGGAACCATTGTTATACATTTATAAGATCCACCTAAACAATTTAATAATAACGAATATTGCAGTCGTCCTGTGGAATTACTGACAATATTGATGTTATAATAATGACCAAAATTAAACATTATTTTAATACTGATCTGCGAAATGTTATTCCTGTCTTACCAGAATTAGTTCTTCTATTATTACAGCCATAGGCCACACATATATTACCTTTCCCATTCTTTCAAAGCGAAACAAAAAATAAAATCATTAGTCGGAAACCGTCAGAATAAATAACTTGAATTGGGCAAAATAAACACAAAATCAAACTGAAATTTCGTGAAACTTGAATAAGACCCAATGATAGAATATTTCACAATGATAAAAAAAACAATACTGACTTAAAATGAAATATTATCATTGTAGAATAAATTCATGTTCATCACATGCCTCTATTTCGAATGTTAAGGAGATATAGAATAAGAAAGAGTGAAAATCAGGAAATCCAATGGTCTGAGACAGTAGGATGGGAGACCAAGAAGAGTGGAGGGAAGTGTATACATCTTGGCCTTCCTGGTGTTCCCTTTAGTTAATTCTATGCTTGCTGGCTTTACCATAACATATGGGTGTAGATGGTTACATTAAAAAGATAACTCTTTTTACTTCCTTGTACGAAGTAAAGGAAGTATTGTAATAGCAAAAATTTTCGGTTTTCAGATTTTAACGGAAATATCCATTTTGACCATCCCTGAATCCATTTTGACTAGTTTCGTCGTGGTGTCTGTACGTACGTACGTTCGTATTTCGCATAACTCAAAAACGGTTAGCCGTAGAAAGTTGAAATTTTGTATTTAGGATTGTTGTAAAATCTAGTTGTGAACCTCCCTTTTTGTCACTGCTTAATCACCGGAAGTGGTACTTTACTTGAAGGTCATCATTGATTTTCATCAAAAATTATATTAAAATACTTTGGAAAACTTCTCAAATTTGGTATTTAGAACTTATATATTGATTTAAATACCATACTAGATTTTGGTCTAAATTGGAAAACCGGAAGAGGTACTTTATTTGAAGGTCATATTAGACTTTCATCAAAAATTATATTAAAATATAATGTAAAACATTTAAAATTTAGTAAATAGGACTTTTATATCAATATGAATGTATTTTCTAGATTTTGGTTAAAATTGGTGAGCTGAAAAGGGTACTTTACTTGAAGGTCATAATAAACTTACATCAAAAATTATATTAAAATTAAATGGAGAAATCATATGTTTCGGTAATAAAGGTTACCAACGCGATTTTGTTTATACTCTAATAAACATTTTTATTACTTATTTTAAGTGTTAATATTGGGCATATAATACTGGTTTTTCTCCCCATTTGTGCGATGAACAAGTCTGCAGCAGGAGAATAAGATATAAGTTAAGTGGGTTCTTCCGCTTAAAATTTAGAAACTGTCGATTTCTAATGCTTTATCTAGTGATATTGACAGTTTTAATGTTGTCACGGAACACAAAGGAATATCGTTACCTACTGAAAAAAAAAAAAACGACATTTAATAACGGAATGAGACCTCCAGTGGCATGTGGGTGTGTGCGTATGTGTGTGTCAATAGATGGATGTCGCGACGCCGAGTGTCGTTTTTATTGCAATCTTCGGAAACTAGTAACCAAATTCAGTATCACTTTTTGAGCCACGGATTTATAATTTAATAGGCGTACAAGGAAGTCATGTGTTGCCCACATCAGATATTTTTTAATTTTTATCAACTATTAATTTAAATAATAGTCTGGAAAGTCTTAAGCAATCAAATCAGTCTTATAGGGAACCAAAATGTACTTTAATAGCGGAAACATAGGTGAAATATTTAATATTATCATGAATATTTGATATATAACAAACATAACAAAATACTTGAACCTGTTGCCATATTTTTAAATATAGGTTTACGGAACTCATCAATTTGATGGATTACTATTTCCATATTTTTTTTAATAAATAAAGTGTTTTTCTTATATTGAATTTCATTGTTGTTTTTTTATTTATCCTTAATCAGTTTATGGTGATTTTAATTTATCTGTCATTTAAATTAATTTTATCCTTAAACCATATATATTTATATATATTTGTATCTGTCAATATTCTTCTTTTGCAGAGGAGAGGTTTCAGAGGAATTCGAGGCAGTACGCCACTGTTCCTGCGAGACAGTCTGCTCAGGATTTGAACTCCGAAGGAAATGATAGGCTGGTTGGTATTTATGTTAAACTGTATTAATAACATTTCTATTATATTTCAAAAAAGTTTTTATTCTCAAGATATATTATTAATATTACTTACAATTTTATTTTATTTCAGGATGATGAAACTTCGAATATTGAAGACAAACAAAATATCGAAAATGTAACAATGAGCCCGACAGATCTTACTGAATCGGTTGTCTGACCCCAGCTTCATGAGGTTGCCCCTCTTATCTCTGTAAATACATTGTAGAAATATTTATAAAACTCAGAGAGAGATGCTTCCTTTTTGTATTATAAATTTCACCTATAGCATTTCCACATTCAATTTTTATAAGAATTTTTATACAGTTCTTGTAATTTTGTAACTTAAAGCTCATTATCTGTTTAATCGATGTAAGATCTATAATTTTTGAATGAGTTAATCCCACCAGTTTGATATTTTGGGACCAATAACTAAAGATTTATTTTATTTATGTGATTTATAAATTTAATTGTTATTGTTTAATTTATTGCTTGCTCTTCCGGGTCTTTCATTTTATTATTATTCATATCTGCATTTACAAGATTTCATTTTGTTTTTCCTCCCCCATTTTTTATTATATTGAATCTTTTGTTTAAGTTAATTATATTTGATTTGTAATAAAGGCGAGAGCCTTTTAAATAGTAGGAAAGACCTCGCATTTGAATGGTTTTTATTTTGTTTTTAAGTAATGTTTTAGGTGTTATATGTGCATATCGCAGTTGCAGTGTTATTTTTCCATGTTGTCTCTTTAATTGCTCTTTTTCCAACTGTGGGTGTTTATAAGTGTATATTATTAAGGGCTGAATGTTGTTTGTATTATTTTGAACAAATGCTTTAATTATAGTTCTTTTAGCCAATCAAATCGAGTGGTAGATTTGTACATAGACTGTACTGAAATTGAAGTTATATATGGAGGACTGTCAGAGAGAAATGAGGCACGCTACCTCTGATTCATATTTTTTACATGAAAGAAAATAGGGTCAATTAAAAGTTACCCATTTTGTTATAAATTATAAATGTTTTAATATATTATCTTTAAGTTAATTTAATACATGTGATTAGATATTTCTTTTCTTTTGAGTTTCTTCCAGAAATTTTCACAAAAGGCACTAATGCACTAACTAGTCAAAAAAAAAAAAAATCTAGTTACATTGTATCACCTTAAGCATCTCATGAAATGTGCATAAGAAGAATTTATAGCTCTCAAATAGTTGTGAATATTAAATTTAATTATATAAATATATATATAAAAATGCAAAATAAATTTCATGGTTATATTTTTAATTATGCAGTGTTTTAATTTGCACATCATACCTTTTACATACCTTGTTTTGTTACTGTATATAAAAAAAAAAAAAAAGAGAAAAGTATACTATTGAATTTGGTATATTTTTTCCAATAAAATCATTTGTATACTACTAGACTGTGTTACATGGTCTGTTACTTCTTGTGATAACATTAATAAAATATGACTGGATGTAATATAATGGTATTAGTTCATCAAAATATGCACTTGGCTTTTGGACAATTCTTCCAATGAGTAAGTTTTATTGATTACTTCTTTATAAAAGCTAGGAATCTGAAATTTAATAAATTTTTGGATGACTTTTTTTTTCCATCAGATTTAAACAATCAGCTCTAGAAATAGTCTATGTCCTTTAAAAGAGGTATCACTCACTGATTGGTCTGGTTTATAATAAAGAACTTAATTTGTTGGTATCATTCTTGAGATATATCAACAATAATAAAGGAAAATTAGCTTATGCCTATACTTCAAAATTAAAGTTATCTATTACTTATTTATAACTACTTGAATGATTAATACATTTTTATAATATTCACTAATTTCTATTAATGTCTCTCCCAAAACAAACATTTCATGCGATTCAACCAGATATTTGTACAAACATTTATAAGTAATTCGACAAAAGACAATTTCTTATTGTATTTTTCTTTGAATCAAAAAATTATTTAAAAATTAAACTTCCTATAGAACTCCAAAAACCTACAATATATAAGAAAAATTCAAAATTCTTCATGCCAAACTATTTAAAGAGATAATAAGTAAATAAACTAAAGATACAATAAGTTTATAGTAATTTAGGATTCATCATGGCCAAGCTAAAGCCTATAAAGAAGCTCTTCTGATAAAATATTCAATCCTACTCACAATGGTCTATAATTCATGGATGCAATAAGCTTAGTTGAACTACCGTAAAGCCTGAGTGCTGGAGATTGTAATTTTTGGATCTTGAATATGAGTAACAGTGGTTTGGCTAAGAAATGTTTGAGAGGTTAGATGTTTATGTCATAGGTTATTGGTACATGTACACTGTTTTGTTATGTAAAAAATTCTTTTATTTAGGTTTCATTACATAAAGGTGTCTAAGGAATGAAACAACTGATTGCTGATTAAATCTCAGATAGCCAGGTAAGGTAAAATCCTTGGCAGGTCATCTAGGGTAATGGCCAGTCTTTAAGATAATTGGGAAGAATAGTGATGACCCTGTGGATTAGCCCATATGATAATGGTATGGTTTCTAAATATAAATACAGAAATATGTATATAATAGTGAGTATAGTCATTAGAGATGAATAATGTAAAAATAGATTAGATATTAGTAAATGAAATAATAATGAATTATTTATTTATTCTGGGGCACATCTCTTATAAGCTTTAGAGACTTAAAATCAATGAAATAACAGAAAAATAATTAACATCTATGATTAATAAATTCTAAAAAAGTATAAATAAAGTATAATACAGTTGAATCTCTGTATACCGAACTCCATATATCGAAAATCTCTATATATTGAACTTTTTGTAGGAACCCTGAGGTTTAATTAGAAAACAAATTCTGTATATTGAATAAAATGTCTATATGTCGAACAAAAAGACGCATTTAAAAAAATATAAAATGTAATTATTATCAAAAAGTGCCCTTTCTTTACATTTATAATAATGGTTAATAATTAAATTAGGAAAAAAAACATATTACATCCTTTCGTAAAGCAATGGAAATTCGTGAAGGACCTTGTTTTAGAAGAAGCAATTACGGTACCCAAAGAGGTGACATTCTCTGAATCTCTTCCTAACATTGAATGAAATTTTCATTATAAATCCAGTTTAACTGTGTTTTTCTTGTGATGAATTATATACAAAATGAATTTAAAAATTACTTTGAGCGAAAATATAACTTATCTATTTCATTTTCTATTTAGCTATCTATTTTAACGTATCTAATTAATTTTCAATACATTTCTTTAATTAAATGCATAGAATTGCGTTCAAAATTTGCTATCACATATTAGAGGTTGAGAAGCCAAGGAGTACAACTGACAATTTAATAATTTTGTGAAAACGCATTTTAAAGTTGAAACATTTTGATAAAACATTTAAGTTTGTCTCATACTTATTTTATGGCTCTACTTTATAACTCTTGAATATTCAGCAATATTGCTTATGAAAAAAATAGATACTTCTTTGAAAAATTTGTTGGACAGGATGAAAATTTTCAATCTTCTATGTATTGAAATTTCCATATATCAAATTTTTTTTCAAGAAATCTTCTTATTCGATATTTAAAGGCTCGACTGTATTTATAAATTACAAATTAAAAATAGACTTCTATTTACATTGCTTGGGGGACTGGTTGGATATGAAATGGTTGAATTGGTGGTGCAATGTAATGAGGATACTACTGGGATTGAAGGAAATAATTAATTTAGGGATTGATAAATTATTTGCCACTTCTATAAATTTGTTTTATTGAAAACTAGTTTCGAATGTTATGCATTCATCCTCAGTTCTAAAAACACACAAAAAATTCAAAAATAAGCAATTCAAAATATAGTTGGTATTATTATACATATTAAATTATATAAATCAGTATTATAAAACATTTATGACTTATGAATTTAATTAAGACAAGAAATCAAATACATGTTGGTACTCACCAAGGTTTAAATGGATTATATCAAATAGAAAAGTTTGTACTGGTTCCTTCTCGCATTATACTAACAATGAACGAGAAATAGGCAGGATGTTTTAGGTAAACGGTTTAAGGGCCAGGGTTTTCCCAGTAATGTCGGTGAGTAATTGTTTTGTCTGTTATAGATGGGAATAAATTTAAGATTGGACTGTTGGAGATATTTATTTGGTCATATTAGCAAAAATCTGGATTGGATTTGAAGGATTTTATTATTTCAAGTGCTTCATATATATTTAATTTGAGACTGTTTTCAACGTGGTGTATTAATTTAACTCCTGAGTCTTTGATGAATTTTTGATTATTTTCATTTAAATGAATTTGCAAAGTTGGAATTATCTGTCTTATTATTATATGCTCGTATATGTTCCTTTAATCTCTGATTTAGCGATCTTCCAGTTTTCCCGTGTATTTGGCTGCACAATCATTACAATTTAGTTCGTATACTCCATTTTTTTTGGAAAGGGTCTATTTTTTCTTTAGGAGAAGAGAAATATGAGGATAGGGTTTTTTCTATTTTAAATGCATGGTTTAATCCTAGTTTTTTCAATTCATCTCCGACTTTGGTGGATATAGGGCCGTAATATGGAATCAAAACATAATGTTTCAGGATGGGCCTATCTTCGGGGGTTGTTGAATAGATATCATTAATTGTCTTTTTTTGTAATTGTTTTTTTAAAATATGATTGATAGTGGTTTTATTATACCCGTTATTTTTTGCTATGGAATATATTGGTACAACTACAGAGGAGCGGCGCACTATCGGAAGAGTCTAGAGACTGAATCAATTGTCGTCTCACTAGCGATCTCTGGGTCCATTCTTGTTAACTGCGTGCCTCCTTTTTTCAGCACTTTCTTATAAATTGGTTTTATGCTCACCGCTTAAAGCTGTTTCACAGTTTGCAAATTAATTCTTATTTGGATATAACTGTTTGTTGTTTTTTTTAAAGAAAAATGTTACTTTTTATTTTAATGTACATAACATCTTCCCCTCTTTCACATAAGAATATTAGTATTTCACTTATTTTTATACAATTAAGTAATAATTAATCAAGTAATGTTTTTTTTTTAAATGATCTTCATAATTCAAGGCCATGATTAAAAAACATTTGTAATAATTAATTTCATTAATTTAGTTCTAATTTAATTATCTAAAAATAAGATAAATAAATATGTTAATAATTAAAAAACATAAAATTAGCACTTTACTATCGCAATTGAATTTTTTAAATAATTAATTTAATTTTCTACTAAAATAAATACTGTTAATATTATCCATTATGATTATAAATGATTAAATTCATAATTAAAAAACATGAAACTACCCATTAACTGTCATAAATAGGTGCAAACTAGAATCTAACAAAATTAAATCACAATGTGTGTAGCAACTCGGAATAAAATTTGTGTGACGTAACAAAGCGGGGTAAAATATTTTTTTTAGGGAGAGACAAAGTTGATATTCGTTTTTTGCACCCTCCAAAACTACTAAATACGAATTTCCATAGCAATCGAAAAATTTCTTATAAAAAAACAGCTTTTAGCAGTGAGCATAAAACCAAAATTATAAGAAAGTGTGAAAAAAGGATGTACGTAGTTAACAAGAATGGACCCAGAGATCGCTAGTGAGACGACACTCGATTCAGTATCTAGATTCTTCGAATAGTGCGCCGCTCCTCTGTAGTTGTACCGAATATATTATTTCAATTTCTACGAGTTTGTGTGCTATCGGTCTCCTAGCATCATTATTTATAACGACATCCGTGTGGGTGGGTTTCCGGTAAATTCCAAATTCATGATCTTTGTTTTTTACAGAGATTTCTTAATCTAAAAAGTTTATGGTTTTGTTTTTTTCCAGTTCTACTGTGAATTTAATTGAGGGATGAATTTCGTTTATTTCCTTAAAAAAAATATTTATTTGTCTTGTCGTACCAGACCATAGACATATAATGTCATCTACATACCGATACCAGTATATGACATGCTGAGCTAGTTGAGAATTATTTGGGTCAAGAATTTTTTGTTCTAATTTGTCCATAAATAAATCTGCCAGAAGGGGTGAGAGAGGGGAGCCCATCGGTAAGCCTTCTTCCTGTTTGAAGATTTTCCATCAAATTGAAAATAATTATGTTTTATACAAATAGACATCAAATTGTAAAGATCTACTTTTTCTAGCGGTGCTAGATTAATAAAAAAACAATTACAAAAAAGACAATTAATGATATATAGTTAACAACCCCCGAAGATAGGCCCATCCCGAAACATTATGTTTTGATTCCATATTACGGCCCTATATCCACCAAAGTCGGAAATAAATTGAAAAAAAAATAGGATTAAACCCTGCATTTAAAATAGAAAAAATCCTATCCTCATATTTCTCTTCTCCGATAGACAAAATAGACCCTTTCCAAAAAAACGGAGTATACGAACTAAATTGTAATGATTGTGCAACCAAATAAACGGGAAAAACTGGAAGATCGCTAAATCAGAGATTAAAGGAACATATACGTGCATATAATAATAAGACAGATAATTCCAACTTTGCAATTCATTTAAATGAAAATAATCATAAATTCATCAAAGACTCAGGAGTTAAATTAATACATCACGTTGAAAACAGTCTCAAATTAAATATATTGAAGCACTTGAAATAATAAAATCCTTCAAATCCAATCCAGATTTTTGCTTGAATGATCAAATAAATATCTCCAACAGTCCAATTTTACTATCATGCGGATGTCAACTGAAATAATTAAGACCCATAATAGTAATTAAATAAGGAATAAATTAAATAATGATGCCTCTGCATTTTCAAACAAAGAGGAGCGAGTCTCTACCTGGAAGAGGGTGCAGTCCTAGACCGCCAATAGGCCGCTTAAGATAAGCGAAAGTAAGAGCACCATAAAACTAGAGATAGGCCAGGTCGACATGGTGTAATAAAATCTGCCGCCCAAGGTTACAAGTCCTTTTTCAAATATTCTTATAGCTTCAGCAAATAAGATGTCCCAAAAGGAGAGTGGGGACAAAATTCATCTTTTCAAGAAGAAGTAGGGGAAAGAGTATAAGAGGCGGAGGAAAGAGGAGTTCAAGAGAGTTCTGGTGAGAAGTTTGAAGTGGGTAGTTCTGGGAAGAAGGAGGTTCCAGCTGGAGGCAGAAGACTGAGGTTCGCAGCGGGTACAGCTGAGCAGCACATCGAGACAGGAGAGAGAGAGACCTAGACCATAGAGCAACAATAAGATAAGTGCTAGTCCTTTGATTCATTGTATACATCAATGTATAATATTATGTGGCATCCAGATAATATTTTAAATAAACAAGAGTTCTCCCAGTATTCTCAAATACAAATGTTACAGTCTGTAAATTTTTACAATGAGAGTAATTTAGATTAGAAATTATTAAGCCAATAGGTTAATTAATAACGTAACATCAATAAAGTGAGATCTGTAACAAAATCTACCATTCTATTTACCCTGCATGCCATCATCTAGTTTAATTAAGTGAAATGGTGAACACAACACCCTTGGAAAGGATCTTCCAATGGTATTTATAATATCCCATGCTATTGACCATAGCAGGGGGGGGGGGTCTGCGGTCTCTAGCCTTTTATGTTGAAATATAGTTTGATTGATCGGCTCCCTTCTGGAACCGATGCAAATAGAGAATAGATTAAATAAGTAAATTGAGTAAATGTGATATCTGGAACCCCCACCTGCCTTAGAAAAGCAGTTTGCCAGAAACATAGCAGTGGGAATTGAAAGTGGAAAGGATATTGGAGTGACAGATGAAAGAGAGAAGGGAATTTCATAGAGATGGGTATTGGATAAGGAATGAATGATCTATCTGATGAGAACCGCGGTTGAGTGGGTCAATTTATATAAATCTAGAGGCTGAGTATGGGCTTTGTGGGAATAGATAGTGGATTTGAATTGAAGAATATTCAGATGTAAAGATAAAGCTGTAAGTTACTCTTATTTCCATTACAAACAGTGCATAAGTAGGAACGATATTTGAGGCTGTGGTGCTTGAGATTGTTAAGGTGTCACCTTAGCAACATCTAGTCTGCTGCGACTCCGGTTCAAATTCGGCCTGTACGGATTGAAATTTATTTCATGGCAGACCCACGGAATGAATCTTGACCTTCCCACTATGATTAGAATAGGTTGGTAACCTGTTGGAACAGCCCGTTATTGTCTTAATAGGAGTAGAAAACAATGTTTAAACTCCAATAAAAAAAATTAAAAAAAAGTAGGGAAGGGTAAATTATGGTGAACTTTAGCATTCTCATCGACTTTGTATAACTGAACGATTAGATGATTTGAATTATTGTTTTACTTTATAATTGTCACCGCTATTTATGTCCCTTTGCTCAACAGAGTAGCATAGGAGAGAACAGGTTTGAAAATTTCTGTTATTAAAGTCAACCTTACATTTTTAGCATCGAAAATCAAAATCTCAAAGTAGGTATGAGAAAAATATTGTCCGTATATGTAGTGTTTTTCCAATAAGTATTTGCACGATAGAAGAAATTACAGTTTCATGGACCATGATCAATGTTAATCACCTCTATATCCAAATATTCTGTTTTTAGCTGTTCAAATGTTGTAAAGTTATAGCAATGAGACCATGTTACTTCAACTCTGTCAGGAACAGAGACATTCTGGATTTTAAGGAAGGGTCTCAAGGCTGATAGTATATCAAAACATTTTATTCATAGTGATTCCAGAGTCAATTGTTCCTTTTTTTTTTAATATATATTTCAAAGTTCCATAGGATGTGGTGTTGATATCAGGGGTTGGTAGAGTGGTTTAGATCTCTTTTACTGAATATGATGCATTTTAAGAGGTGTCTGAGGAGACGAATATTTGGGAGTCGTGAGTATTAGCATGTTTAAACGTTTCTAATGATGGGGCTCACTAGTACTATTGTGTCAGTCTAGTCTAAGGGTGCGTCCATAGTGCAATGCTTCCAGTTCAACCGTTTGTACCACAGCAGGTACCTGCGAGATGAAACCCCTTGATTCTAGCGGATTTAGAGCCCCAAGTAAGTCAACCTATCTAACCGCTAGAATCGAGGGGTTTCATCTCAGCCACGGTCTAGTGGAAAATAGTGCACTGCGAATAAACCTAAAGCTGTTTTTATGTGTTTAGCACCTCTGTGTCCTGTCAGGGTCGGAATCCTGAATAGTGGGTTCATTTTTATACGTATATTATGATACCCCGTTCTAAAAAAAAAACTTGCTATGAAGAGGATAGAGATCCTCATGACTAAAATAGTCAGTTTTAATATTGGTACAGGCTTCAATAGATCCTACCTAGTTATTAAATCCAAATAGATTATATTAACGAGTAGAGCGAGATCAGAGAGGATGATCAAAAGCTACTTAGAGCAAATACAAGTCATGACTTAGAGGCTGATTGAGAGCTACAAACTGAATAGATTGGTAAGGATTGAGAGTGTATCATATTGATAATGTGATGGGTGCTTCTGGACAAGGAAATAAGGAGTAAACCTAAAATCTTCCATGAAGTGATAACTGAATAAATATGATAGTTTTTTTAAAGAAGTAATGCAGCTTTATCTTTGTACTTAAACCAATTTAAATTTTAGATAAACATTTATAATAGTTAATAGGAGTAGTTGTTAAAAATTAATAGTGAAATAGAAACGAGAGAGAAATTTGATTATTTTTTTCCACATAATTCAATCGACTTGAAATACATTGTATCCATTCCAAATGATAACTGATATTTTTTATAGGCTAATCATTACAAGCTTAATTGAATAACGTATAGATAAGAACGTTCTTCTTATCAGTTGTTATGAAAGTTGATTTTGACATGAGGCTAAAACAAATCCGGGAGGTTATATGTATGTTACATCACACCGGTGAAAGGCATGGTCCCTTATCAATTACTTCTTCACTTTAATTACCGGAAACTTATTTAGAATTTAAATATAATCTGTTCAGATTAATATAGTGAATTCAAAGATGCCACTTGGTCGACACAAAGTGCCTTTTAGTGGCAAAGCTAAAAAACAACAGCTTAAAGAGAAAAAACAAAGGCAGCAACATACAAATTTGTTAGCAGGCAGTAAGTGGGCTCTTTTTTAGTTATAAATATTTGTCATTCATCTTTTCTAGCGCGAATCATGATAAAATATCTTAAAATGTATTAATTGTATTGTATTAGTGTTTATTAAAGTGTGCAAGTATTAACTTGTAGATAGAAATTTCAAGACTCTATTGCTTGGAGAAAACAGTAGTAATGATGGTGAGGATGATAATGTGCAGTCTCTTAATAAACAACCAACGTTGAGAAGAGGCAGGAGTAACCCTAACAGGTAGGAGAAACACTTAGCATGATGAAATATTACACAACCAAATAATAACTAAGATGGTTTCAATTTTCAAAAACTGAAGTTAACTTCAATAACCCTTTTTCTCTGAAACAGTATTCACCAAAAACTCTTTCAGTAATCAGAAAATGTCAGTGAAATTGATGTTTTGATGAGTGCATTTTTGTTCCTTCGCAATTGTTGTTACAATTGAGAGGCATGCAGCAATAAGGAGGCTGCTCCATTCTACAAAATTGTGGTAGAGTGATGTGGGTTAAATTGTCTCATTAAATCCAAACCCCCAACTGGTAAGAGCTGCCCTTTACAGAGCATGAAGCCAGTGAACATTGATGTATCAGAAATCAGCGACGAAATTTCGCTAAGGTGAAGTATAAAATGTTGTAAAAATATTAGTTCCAACCTGCTGATAAAGTTTTGTCTTTCAACTTTTGTAGTACAGCTGTATTGGTGTTTATCTACCAAAAAGCTTTTTTTTTTGTCTTGAGCGGAACCTACAGAAGTTATTCTTCAAAATACTTTTTGATTTACATTTCTCCTTGACAGTTTTCTATTTTTTAAATGCTTGTCCGCTGTCATCTAGTAAAACATGATAGTGCAAGTGCAGACCTCTGTTGTGTGACAAATATGCGTGGTGTACATTTGCCCTTACTATCATGTTTTGTCGAGGCAACTACGGATTAGTAAATTAAAAAAAAAAAATTTCAATACATTTATTCAATTATATTCCACATCCAATTTTTCTAACTCAATGAAGATTGTAAAATGTGAATCTCAGATAAGCTTGAATTATTACACCAGTGTAATAATCCTCCGGAAACCAAACTGTTTTGCATATGCCCCAAAACTGCTCTTGCATGAATAATGATTCTTCCAGATACCTTGCTCACATTTACCCTTAAAGCAGAGATAAGTGCATACTAAGTACTATTCAATTAAATTATCAATCTCATCAAAATAACCGTGGTTGAAACGTTGGCTTGGATGTAATATTGAAACATAACTGTCTAAGGAACATTTTCAAAAAAAATATATAAAAGGTTAAGTTATCAATTAAACAATAGAATTAAAAAACATTTTTGCTAGTATTGGTAAAAAGGTTGCAGTGCTAAATTTGTAATAAGGTTTTAAAATTTCTCTAGATAAAGGATGTATATATCATAAAATAAGTTAATATTTTTTTTTTTAAAGAAAACTTTAATCTGTAGCTGGTGGGTATATTTAAAGCAGTTGATTTGACAAGTTTATCAAGTTGTTGCATTTGTACCTAAAAATATTTTTTGATTATTTTGGGACCCATTATACCATTATAATTCACATGAGTCGACTGTAACCTTCAGAGCTAATTTTATCTACTCATACGAATTACTCATATATAAGCATTTCTTAAGCTGCTTAAGATTCGCTATTTTATAATTAGTTGAAGTTATAATAGTTTTTTAGTTATTGATTTTCTCTACTATAATAGTTTTTTAGTTATTGATTTTCTCTGCTTCTCTTATGAGAGTTTCATCAAGTTTCTCTGTTATCTTGTTTACTTCCAAGAATCACTGTACCATTTGCATACATGAACTTTTGTTGCATCCTGACATGTACTCTTGCAGTTGTTTGTGATTCTAATCTAATTTTTTTTCTAGTGCTACGATAAAGACCAATGAGAACCTATCTCCTTGCCAAGCTTGTTCTTATTTCAGAAACTTTTCATTTTACCTCGGAAACTTAGTTCAATCATTTTATATTTATACAAATGCTTTGTAGACATTTCCGGTCGACAGACTATTGCTATAGTTTAAAATGTACAAATTGGACATGCACTTCTGGTACAATGTGTTCCTTAACTCTTCTTAATTCCGCTTGGTTATAAGTAGGGGTAGGATTTTCATGTAAATACATTTACACATACATACTGACTAAGATATAACCAGGTATCAACTCATTTTTCATATTTTAGTACATTTGGGATCAATTCAAACCAATTTGCAGTTTGTCTGTCGGTGAAGTTGCAGGACTCAAAGTTTCGAATTTCAATTATTCAAGGAAGTTTAGAACGATGATTTGCCTGGGTACCATCTCGCTTCAACGCTGCAATAACTTGCAGAGAAGTCAGCTTACCAAGAGCCACTCTGTATGGGATCTCCGTACAGCCGTGGACAAGCAAAAGACTGGTCGTGCCCCTGGTTTAGACACCATTGACGTGGCAATCTTAAAAAATAGTATCCCCTATATTGAAGGAAGGTTGTTGTCCGTGTTCAATGATTGCCTGGACAGGGAATACTTTCCAAGATGCTGGAAACTTGCTGACGTCAGGCTCCTTTACAAAGGAGGAGACAAGGATAAGCAATTAGCCAAGTCTTATAGGCCTATATGTCTCCTCCCTGTCATGAGCAAGGTTTTGGAGAACCTGATGTTTGCAAGTCTACGGCCAGTCTTCTCACGAGCGAGCCATGCACGGCAATACGGATCTTGCAAAGGTAGGGGAACCGCAGATGCATTGCTGAGAGTGCGCCGTGATGTCGAGGAGAGGGTAGAGAAGTATGTTATGCTCCTCTTGTTTGACATAACCTCCGCCTTTGATAGCGTTTGGTGGCCGAGTGTGCTCCAGCAGCTGCACAAGTATGAGGCTCCCAGCAACTTGTATGGCCTGGTCAGAAGTTACCTCCAGGACAGAACAATAAAGATTCGTGGTAGCTTCTACGAAGTAGAAGACACTGTGGAGAGGGGATGTCCGCAGGGCTCTGTCCTTGGTCCTGCTCTGTGGGAATTGGTCTTCGACGAGTTGCTGGGAGTGCTAGAGGAGGAGCGGTTCCCCGCTACTGCTTATGTCGATGACCTGGCTGTTGTTGTTGCCTCGAATAGCAGGGCCAGATTGAAAGATGAAGCTGAACGGTGCGCCAGCCTGATAGGAGAATGGTGCGAGCGAAAGAAGTTGAAGATGGCGGGTTCCAAGACTCAGGCCATCCTCTTAAGAGGTACGACTGATAGGGCTCACCCTATAACTATGGTCATCCAAGGATCAAGAATTCGGCCGGGTGAGGTAGTTACCTATCTTGGAGTAAGGATTGGTAGAAACTTCAATGTGACACCTCACTTGGACTATTTGAGAAGTAGGGTGACCATAGCCCTTAATGGACTCAGTCGTATTGGTGGCGCTTTTTGGGGCCTCAGATACCCAGCAACGATGACCATTTATAAAGGAGTTATAGTGGGTATCCTGAGGTACGCGTCTACAGCCTGGAATCAGAGCCTCTCGCACAGACAAAAGAGTAGGTTGGCGACCATCCAGCGGATAGCTCTGCTTCGAGTAACCAGGTCATATAGGACAGTGTCTCATGAGGCAGTGCAGGTCCTAGCAGGAGGAATATCTCTTGCCTCCTGCTGCGAGAAGATTACTTCCGGCACAAGATAAGGAGGGAAGGCCCAACGGATCTACCGGCGGATTTCTGGGTGAGGATCAATGCAGACCCTAGCAGTTGGAAGATAATCCTTCGGCTGTATACAGTAGAAGAATGGAACCGGTGGTGGGTGACTACCACTAAAGGGGCTACCTTTAGGAAGTTCTTTCCCACCATCGGATCGCGACTGGAAACGACATGGGTCCTCCCGGACTACTGGGTCTCACAGATTCTCACGGGGCATGGGAGTTTCAGAGCGAAGCTTTTTAAACATGGTATAGACATCGATCCCATATGCCCCAGTTGTAGTGTACCGGAAACCGCCGAACATATCATCACAGCATGCACTGCCTATGAGGCACTGAGGGCCAAACTACTGAGGGAGACAGGGCTCTATGTTCTGACAGAGAGCGAGTTCCCTCAGCTGATGACCGAAATGAATTATCCTCATTTCAAGAACTTTGTTTGTGGTTGGAAGGCGATAGTGGGTCCAACACATTTTTCCTTGGGAAGGAGAGACAGGACCTTGCCAGAGAGGCCGCCGGACAGAAGACCCAGGATGGGAAGAAGATGATGGTGGCCAAACTGAAGTACCGAAGAGCAGGCTGTGTGCACAGCTACTGAGATAATTGTAATCTGTTTTACTTGCAGCAGAGTGTTGTTAAGCAGAAATGCATAACATCACACTCCTGCAAACATCCGTATTGCCTTCTAGGCAGGGTAGGGTGGAAAATAAAATAAAAAATAAAAAAAAAAGAACGATGATTTGAGAAAATTCCATCTCATAGGCTCGAGAAGATTCCTTTACCGTATATAGTTGTCAAAATATGTATTTGTACTCTTGGTTTTTTTGGCAAAAATATGTTTAATTTATTGAACATAAATTAAGCGATTGTATTAACTAATAATTTATTTGCATGATAAATATTCAAATTTAACATGCAAACAAAGTTTTCATACAGTAACAGTTATCATGAAAATAACTTTTTAGTTTTTCTCAGCTCGTGGTTTTTACTTAATAAATCTCTTGTTCAAATGTGAACCCAAAATGGGCCAAATGATCCTAATTGAATGATAATTTCCCCAAAATGGATCATAAATCGAAATAATTAAGTACTACCTGCAAAGATGAATTGTTCAATTTTAGTTGTTAATTAAATTGTATGGTTTTCTAATTTCCTTGACTTGTAAAAATTAATGCGGAATGTTGTTTTTTATCGTATCCATCAGTTACTTTATGCTTAATAAATTATTAAATATATTTGTACTCCAAAAAATTAGTGTACCAATACTTATTTTGACCACTGTATAAACAGATGATCGAGCCAGTTTGAGTTCAGCCTGAATCAAAGTAATTTAAGTGCACAGCAGAGCAGTTTGTGAAACAGTGGTGAAAATTGAAGATAGAGATACAAAACAGACAGTGGGACTATAATTAGTATTTTGTATAATTGCGTGATTGTAAGTTCAGTCTGTTGTTTGTTTATTGTTGATTGTTAATTATTATACTTTCGATTTGTTAATAAATGGCTGTTATTTTTGACCCAAATGAATAAATTAGGACGCTTCATTGCAATTGAAACTAGAGGTGGTTAGTTTAAAATAAAATCATTAAAACCTATTATGATAAAAAATGAGAACAAAATTAATCAGAATCTTTAAAATATTTTAATATTTATCCACATATATTTATTTTTACTTTTAGATATAATTTGCAGTTCCATCGTGAAAGTCAGGAAGAGCAACAGCAAAGCAAAGAAGAAGCCAGAAAAGCATTACAACCAGTTTCAGAAGAAAGGTTAGAAATTGATATAGATTCATATTTTCCCAAAGAACTTAATTTTCCTGTCCGTCCTTCATGGGATTTTAGTATGTCAAAAGAAGAACTTGATGCAAGAGAAAACAGATATTTTACGGTAAAGTTGTTAAAAAACCTATTAAAATACTATCAATAAATTCAATTATGATTGCTTTTATAAAATAGAGTTTGTTCTAGTCATTGAGCTTTATTTGATTTCACTTAAGATTTATTATTAGTTTTGTTGATTTCGTTTTTATTTAATTTTAAGATTATATTTGTTGATTTGATGAACATTGTATTCTGATCGATTAAGAACCTTTCCTCACTCATTTATCAATGAGCCAGTATAGACATAAATACTCTATTTGTTATTATGCTCCTTTCTAAAATAATTTATCTTGAGAATGAAAAGGTGATTACATTAATTGTGTATACATAGCTACCATTGGGTAAAATATAAATAGACACAATCTACTAACTAGTTTCATAAAATCTGTTATATAGTGACTGAAAAGACGATTCCATCGTTTTGAGCAGTATCTAGTTATTATTCTAAAATAATTTAGATTTTTTTTTTTTCAATTTGAGATTGAATTAGTTACAATTGTATTTCCTAACCTTGTTAACCAATTTGTTCTCCTGATCATTTTAATTAACTATTCAAGTTTGGTTAGTTATTTATGTATATATTTCATGTTTTGTATAAATAATGGTTTAGAATTATTTGCAATGATCGCACACATATGCTCAGTTTTTTATTTAATTATTTCAGGAGTATATAAAAAGTATTGAAAAAAAGTTTGATTGGTCAGAACTCAGTTATTTTGAATTGAATCTTGAAACGTGGCGCCAATTGTGGAGGGTCCTAGAAATGGCAGATATTATTCTTTTTATTACTGATATAAGATTTCCTGTACGTATAACTCTTTTCTTTTTAAATATTAAGCATACAAAATTTAATATTTATATAAATATTAAAAAATATAATTTAAAAAATAATATTTGTTATGTCCAGGCATTAATGTTTCCACCTTCAATATACACTTATGTTGTGAAAGTTCTTCGTAAGCATCTAATAGTTGTTTTAAATAAAATTGACTTAGCCCCTGCTCCATTAGTGGTCGCTTGGAAGCATTACTTGAAAAAAAAATACCCTGGGCTTCATATTATTATGTTCACTTCATTTCCAACCTACAATCTGAGAGATACATCTGATAAAAAAGGTAATTTTAATTTTATATAATTTTCTATTTTACGATTTAAAAAATTATTGGATTGGAACATATGAAATGTCAGTTCTAAGCATGTGAGGCAAATGTAAGAAAAACAACTTCAACGACATTATTTGTATTCAAAATAACTTCTGGTAGCTTTAATACATTTCTCTCAATGCCCAATTAGGTTTTTATCTCTTATTGGAAGGAATTTTTTTGGCTTAGAATCAATAAACTTGAGAAATTGAAATTTTACCTCAATTTCATTTTGGAATACTTAGTTTTTGTAAAAGTGTGTCATGCACTGTGAAAAATGTTAGTCATTCAGAGACAAATCAGATGATTCCATTGGAACTTCAGTTTTCAGATCACGGAATGTAACATGTTCGTCAGTTCACTAGAGGCATTTAAAAAAAATAAAATATTTCAAAATGAACGAAAATATCCAAGAATTTTAATTTCTCAAGTTTATTTATTTCAAGCCAAAAAGTTTTTTTGAACAAGCGATAAAAAACCTTTTTGGATGTTCGGAGAAATGTATCGAAGCTAACGGAAGTTACTTTGAATAAAAATAATATCGCTAAAGTTTCTTTCATTTCCTCATATACTTGGACTGGCATATTATGTATTCCAACTCAATATAATTTTGAACTAAGGAAATATAAAATAAACTTATTATATTATTTGCATGCTATAAAATTAACTTGATTCTCTTAAAATATCCACACAAAAAAAAAAATTATTGTTCTTGAGTTATTTCTTATTACTTTAATCCAGTGTCCTATATAATTGGTGCAGTATTTAATATGAGTTTTGATTAGCTGATTTTCTTGATCACTTTGTTGATCGTGGCTTGGACATCATATGAAGAGCATAAAATTATTTTTGTCTGTAATTTTTAAAATAGTATATTAGTTTTAAATTGCAGTTGCAAATACAATAAACAGATATCAGTAGTCTTGAAGATTAATAAGATTTCAAAGTACATTAAGAATGGAATAACTGATAATTTAAAAAAAAAAATTGGGATGAAAGACAAATTTTGAGAAAAAGCTATCAGTAAGTGTCCCTCAAATTGAAAGGGAAGTTTTTGAAGAATATAGTTTACATTCGAGCTATCAGAAGTTCATTTCATAGACTTCTAAAAAAGTGTCATCATAACTTACTCTTCATTTATTACTCTTAGGGAACTAATAGTATGATACTGTCCTAGTTTGAGGATTTTTTTTAATACCTTCACACTGCATTCAACAATTACTTGAAGCTTTCTCCTTATATTTAGTAGGATTACAAATCATAAGGCGTAAAGGTAAAATGAGAATGGCAGCAGAAGGAGCTCAAACTCTGTTCGATGCTTGTAAGGATATTGTCAAAGAACAAGGTATGTTTCATCAACTAAAATTATTTGTTTTAGTATTCATTTATTGCATAAATTATATTTAATGATGGATTGATAAATGATAAGGTTTATTGAATACTTGGTACATATTTCATAATTTAAGTTTAAAAACAAAAGAAATATGCTGCTGATGCTTACTTATTGTTACATTTTCAATTTCAGTTCAAATGTAGTTCTTATTCTAGAATCTGAATTGTTAATAAATAGTAAAGTTTCTGAATACATTGTTATTTTAATTTATATGGTCAAATGCTTTGGTTTCTTAATTTATTTGATTCTTTTAAAAAAGTTATATTTAGAAAGTTCTGTATTTCATAATATAGAATTTACTGAAGGCATTACTCAAATAAATTAAAAAAAAGAATTTGCATTCGTTTTTTAGTTGATTTAAGCTCTTGGCAAGAAAAAATCTCTGAAGAAATGACTGTTGAAAATGAAATTGGTGAAGATGAAGTAGAAATTGGTAAAACTGTTCATGTAAGTTTATATTTATTATTTATATATTTCTTTTATTTGTCATTTTTTTTTATTATCACAAAAAATAAAGCATTCTCAAAACATCCATTGAAGGACCAAGGACACAAGCACTGGTATACCTTCTCTATCATATCGACCTTCATTATTCTTGGGAGGCAGTGTTCTCAGCACTGAGCTCACACATCCTAATGTATCCTCTGGCTAAGGTCAATTACTCCTTTTTAAGCCGAATGAACCCAGAAACCAATCAGTCGAATTATGATAGAAGAAAGCTATTTACAATTGTCAGGGAAATGAATCAATAGGATGTGGTTAAAAAGGTAAGATTTATAAGTGCAAAGGATATAGGAAGAAAGAATAAATTTCTGAGGAATGAATATCGTACGATGATCTTCAAATACTGTAGTACTATGAGCAGGAATATATAAACCTGATATGTGAGAATGGGTACGTTGGAAACGAGCTAATGATATGAAATGGATGAATTCGGAGATATCTGATACATGGTATTATTTAATATAACTTGGCAGAGGAAGGAAGTCAGATAAATATAGTTTCCCAAAAACTAACTCCATTGTAAAAATATCCCTGCAGCAAAAAAAGGGCAGCCATAAAAAGGAGTGATAGGAAAATGGCTGCCCCGCCAGTAAAGGAGCCTCGGCACTCTGCACATTAGTTTATAAGTATTTGCTGAACACCATGTATATCATTCATCTGGTTGTAATTATTAATGGTCGTTAGTCTTCATTTGAATGTATTCCCTGCTAACTAAAGAGTGAAACACCGAAGCTCCTTTCCTTGCGGGGCAGCCTTTTTGATCACTCCTTTTTAGGGTTGCCCTTTTTTCACTGCTGGAACATTTTTACAACAGAGTTGTTTTTTTTTTTAGAATATCACTTATTTATCAGTTTTTATGTTCATTAATGTACATCACTTAACATTGAAGGTGTTTGAGTATTTTTCTACCTCTGATTTATATCAGAAGTGACAAATTATTTTTTATTACATTAGAAGTGAGGAAGAGGGGTCCCAAGACTGTTTTTAATCACTGGAAAAGAAATACTAAACATAATATTTATTTTATATTACTTATTCCACTTTGTTTCTGTATAAAACATGGGAAACAGATTGCAGCAAATAATAGCTGCACAAACATATTTATTTGAAATCACAATACAGATTGACAATACGATGACAATATGACGATTGACGATATGACGATGACAATACAGAAATAATTGTATGTTTTAAGAATCGGAACCAACACTAAAATATAAAATAATCTATAAAATGTTGTTCAGTATAATTTCTTTCACACATTTTCTAGGAACTGGGTTAAAATGACAATAAATTTGTCGAAACGGCAATTAAGTTTCACATTTTCAATTTTTTTTTCTTAACTCCAATTTAATTAACAAATATCAGTTTCACGCAATAATTTTACTCTTATTAAAATGCTTTTGTTGTGAACTAGGTTCCATGACTGTGAAGTTGTTATCACAACAATTACAGATAAGTCCGACCTAGGTAAAAATTGTTTGTTTCTAAGACTTCCTTAGGAAGTCAAATCCTCCAAACAATGAAAAATTTCTTGAAGCACTCTGGAATAACAATTGGTTCATACATAAACTTTTTATAGACTGAAATATGTTTAAAAAACATGATTTTTATTTTTAGGATTTTTTTAGGTATACATATGCTTAAAATAAACATGTTTGTAAATTTTCAATTCATTTGGTTCTTCCATTTAGGTTGTAGTCCCGTCAAAAGGCGACAGAACAAAAAGAATCTAACCAGGAAAAATGATATTTTTGAAGTGTTATACCTTGCCTCCCTTGCTTCCGATTACAATGAAAATATAGACTCTTTTTCTTCTTATGTAAAAGTATATCTCTGTGAAAACCCATACTTGTTACATCAGCAAAATAATAGTCACGGTGTTTTTTTATTAGTTTGTATGCAGATTTTTTTGTAAGGCGTGGCGGAACGCTACTGCGTTCCTAGATAGTAATAGTTATAAAAATGCATGAATTTGGGGAAGAGCGACCTCCCCTGGTAGCCTGAAGTCAAATAAAACTGTTGATTAGCCATTTTATTCTGGCTTCAAGATCCACAGAAATATAAATCCAGACATAGGGCAGTCAAAGTGAGATAAAACTAGGAGCCCAATTTCAAAAAGAAGAAGGTGATGATTGTAAATGAAATGCATTAATGTGAGGAAGGTGCTATTGTGAATTTTTTCGTTGAGGGTATAGTTGAAAATTGTTTCTAGATTATTTACACTCCTTATTAAGATAAGTACTATTAGATGATATTAAATCTTATATTCTGACTTCAAAAGAATTTTATTTGTCGCTTTAGATTGGACTTACTCTGCAGCCAATATTTATCTTATCAAAATGGTATCATGACTGTTTTTGTAATAGTTATTAAAACTGCTTTGTTAGTCTATCATCATATTGTTATAGAAAATGTTTATTATTTCGGATTAACTATCTTATCTTTAGTCTTTTCCCTTATCTGTATGAAACAGAATGGCGTTATTTACTTTATGGCACTAAACTGGCTGTTTTGAACCAAGCTGCTGACTGATTTTGTCGTACAAGTGTATCATCCTTTACTCTAAAATTTTACTCATGATGACAGTAATAATATTCCTTTAAAATCAATAAACAGAAAGCCTCACAAAAAAAAAATTGGTCAGTAAATAAGGACCGCATGATTAGGAAAGAAAAACAATTTAAGTGTAAAAAAGATTATTATGACCTGTTACTGCACTCTGAACTTCTACACAAAACAATCTTCTAACCTTATAATATATGGGTTCTTACAGAATAAATCGTTTGAATATCCATCACACAACAATACAGAGATGGAAGTATGGATAATACTTCAAAAAACATAAACAAGGAGGCTGATTTTGGCATGTCATGTAGCCTCTGAATCATATTAACATAATAATTATAATTAGATGTAATTTCATCCAATGAAATTATATAAAACAGACTATCAAGGAAAATAAAACAAGACAGATCTAGGAAAAGAGATTTGGAAGATGTTTAATGATGTATGGCAGGAAAAGATCTCTCTGATCACGATTGCATGAATAGAAAGCAATGGAAAGAAGATAGATATTTCAGGAATTATTGTACAAGGAATTACAGTTTTCAAACACTGATTAAATAAAACATTTGAAATAAATATATGGTTCTTTGGTAGAATTGTATTTGTATTACTAACGTTTGTGCATAGTTTGTTGAATCTGAAGCCAAATGATTGCTAAGTGATTATTTATCTTATCCTAGAATGAGAAAATTATAATTGTTTGTAATGGTTTTTGTTATTTTTTCAGTTAAAATATCAAGATACCAGCTATAGAGTTCATAAAATGTATGAAGCAGGAGTTTTAACTATTGGTTGCATTGGTCAACCAAATGTTGGAAAGTCTTCTCTTATGAATGCACTAATGGGGAAAAAAGTAAACTCACTGATATATTTTTCATTTGTATCATATTATTTACAATTTTTTTATCATAAGTTGACAATTATTATTTGATAAATGAATTCCAATATAGGTTGTTAGCGTTTCTCGAACTCCTGGTCATACGAAACACTTTCAAACTATCTTTTTAACAAACACTGTGAGGCTGTGTGATTGCCCAGGATTGGTATTTCCTTCTAAAGTTCCCAAGTCCTTACAGGTAGGTGTAGTTTTTTATCTAAGAAATAATAACAAATGTCTTTTTTCTTTTTGAACATTAATGTCTTAAAAGTAATTTTTTTAAGTTGCAACCTCGGGGATGTTGCTATTTTTTACATAATATTAGCCAATGTACTCCAGTTTTGGTTTTATTTAAAGGTGAGTGAACTAGAGAGACCAAGAGGTAAAGACTCATAAAAAAAGCAGAATGTAGAGATCTGAAAGAAAAATCAGCCCTAAAAAAAACCCACATAAATGTGAAAGAAAATGAGTGTGGACTCCATTGAAGAATTCAAGGGCTGATGACAATTCTGAAAGGAGGGGGTTCTCTGTAGATGTGGTTCCCCACCGTCCAGCCTTGGCTAGAAAAATAATTAGGGAAGGGCTAAAAGATTTTTAAGAAAATCTTCATAATATTTCTTTGTTTTCCATTCAGTAAAAGCAGATAATTGAGCCTTTTAGCCTACTAAATAAATCAAATCAAATACTGTAGAACTTCTCTTAAATGGACACAGAGCTTTTAATGATTTAATTTTTTATAAATTAAATAAATAAATCTTATGTTTTTGTACAATAAATATGTATCTGTACATGCATTTATCTTCTTCATATGCATTAAACTTAAATTTGTATGTACATCATTGTTTTATTTGGCATTGCTCTAAAAAATATCTTTTGCTAAATAACCATCATAGAACTGTTTAATTTTTGACAGTCAGTTTAATCACTAACCACATATTTGTCTACTGATGCTCCTTCTCCACTTCTTCTATTCTCTTTGCAAATTATTTTGTATCTAACTTTAAATTTGTCTAACTAATAGACATGAGCTTTAGATTCGGTATGTTGCCGTTCTTGTTCGACAAAACCACTCATACGTCAACTTGTTAATTTCAAGGTCTCTTGTTTTAAAAAAAAAAAAAATTTTTTTTTAATCAATATTCCTCTGGTCTGCTCGCTGCAAAATTAATATTTTGTTTTTTTAAGTGTCGGCCACTTTTGTTTTTCCGACATTAAAGCTAGAAGCGAGCCCCAGATGCTTTCTTTATCTTTTTCACTAACTTTTATCAATTCAACTTTTTCTTTTAAAGTTAAAATCCTTTTTTGGGGACCAGTTTAAATTGTTTTATTTTTTTTTTAAACACGACACTATTATTATTAATAATACTTTATGTATTATTATTATCATAATATACTGTATATTATTCACACTAGCACATGGGATGAACCATGTGAACGTAAGGTCGTGTGACAGCTGAATAAAAATTGATAAAACAAACTGGAGGGGGTAGAAAAATGTTCTTTGATTGAAAGAGTTATGATTTGTTAATAAACAAAAAAGGGAATAAAATTCTAAGAAATTACATTAGCAGGCGGTATTAGCTTTCTTCATCTGCCTTTCGAAGAAATTATGTCTTTTGTCTTATTGTCCTTAAAAGAGAATTTTTTTAAACAAATAGGACTAAATCTGTGTCCATGACCGTTTATTAGAAGGTCTGTTTAATAGAAGTTGAAAACAATGTAAAGTAAATAGTATCACGCCGGGGGAAAATAAAACTGTCTGGTTATCAGAGATGCCTGGTTGTTGGAGGTGTCCATTTAGGGAAGTTCCACTGCACATATCTGTTTAGATTAACATGTGACTCTTAGTTTGTTTATGTTAATCAGTTCAGACCGAAATTCCAACTTAGTTTTTTTTATATTTATTGTTTGATATTGAAATTAGAAGTATAATGCTGTAGCAGTATGATTCATATAAATAAATAATGAGCATACTTTTTTTTTTTTTTATTGTGGCATAATTGCACCACAACCTACTGAGGTCTATTGTGCGCCAATGCCGCTTGTTTACAGTCAGAACGTGACCTTTGATTGCTACACAAATCTAAGTAGATTTGTTGGATTGATTAGCTCACACTGCTTTGGGTCTGTAAAGTGGTCCAGACCGAACAGCAGAAATCTCAATCTTGAGAACCTGCTACATAATGTGGTAAGCTGTTTCATCCTCATTATGACAGAATCTAGACAAGGGTGATCCCGTCAGCTTGAGATATGATAGAATCCCATTAGATAAGCGCAATAATAATATTGTTGTTGATCATGAACATAATTACTTTTGTACGAATATAAAAATTAAAATCACTTTAACAATCTAATTATAACTTCAAAATAACATGACTCTAATTTTTAGTGTTATATAGATTAGAGATCTTTATTTTAAGTGGAAATCTCCAGATTTGATTAATTTTGGGAAACTCATTAAAAAAATCATTTGTACCTTGGAAACAAATGGCTTGTTTTGATCTAAAGAAAACAATTTTAGATTTTTCAGACTTTGAAATTCGTTATAAAACTTGTTGAAAGGTTTTATTTATAAGTTTGTAGTGTATAGTTAAAATTCTATTATTCATTATTTTAAAAAAATATCATCTTGAAATAATGTCCTCTCCTCCTGAATACCATATAGGTTATTCATTATTAAATATTACTTCAAAATTTTACTGTTAAAGGCATTAATGGGAAGTTTTCCAATCGCTCAGCTGAGTAACCCTTATACATGCATTCGATTCCTGGCTGAGCGAGTTGATTTAGTGTCTCTTCTCAAGTTACAACATCCAGAAAAAGATGAGCAGTGGTCTGCCATGGACGTATGCGATGGTATTTCCTATTTACTAGATTTACTAATTTAAAATACATAAATAGCTTAAGACCTTAATATTTCAAGAATGGGATCATTCCGTATTAAATCAGCCAATAGTCTGGAACTTGATGTCTCAGAATTCAATGATTTTTTTTGTTCATATCGTCGGTTTGGAACAGGAGAGCCAATTAAAGCTTTGAAAATCAATCTAGTTTTAATTTTTCTATATTAAGCATAACCATAGGACCCTGTGCTTATGCTCAATGTAGAAGTATTATGACTAGATAGATTTACAAGGCTCTCCTGCACCAGAAATCAAATTAAGCAGGAAAAAAATATTTTTCACCCAGAATCACTACTATATATTATTACGGTAGTATAGATCCCTTTTCCGGCTCTCAGGAGCGATGGATTTTGACGAGTAAGGTATCAAAAGAAAAAGAATTTCACGGAGATGTGACGAATTCCAATTTTGTTTCTTAAAATCTTACAAGGGCTTAAATAAAAGTGATGAAAAAACTGGAAGCTTTCAAAACTTTGACGACTGAGAGTCAGCGGATCGAGACGGGATAGGTCTGGTTTTAAAGATTTTGACGCGGGCATCAAGATCATATACGCTCCTGCGGAGCGTATTGATCCAGCGTTTTAAAGCTTAAAAACCTACCGTTTTCAAGATAACGCATGATATAGGTTTGCACGGGCCCTATGCCATCTTGCGTACGTGCCGTTGTCATGACAACTTTATACCTTTTAAAGCCAGTTGAAACTGTTAACAAAAACTTATTAACTGTGAAAACTTGTATTGTAAATAAAATATTGTTTTTATGTTTTCATGAATGATAGAATACTACAAACAGAAAGTGTTATAGCTGAGTCTTATTGCTAACTGTATAACGGAGGGGGTTCTTTCCAGTAGGGCAAGTTAATTACTTATTAAGTATTAACTATTACTTGAACATAGTCATTATAAACTATTATAAAGCTTCACCAAATGTGTGTGTTAAATAAACTTTCTTGATAATATTACATTGTTTATCGCTTATACTTCGATTTCATTAAGGATTCATTAAGATATGAAATGCGTGAGTTCTCGCTCGGTTATACTAGTATATTCTATTTGGGATTACAGTGCTAAATATAAATTTTAATTGATATTTTATCACACATTATGAGTACATGCATTATATTTCACTATTTTAAATATTTGCACCCTTTCTGAGTATAAGATATTCTAATTTCATGGGAACTATCAGGTAAAAAGAATGTTTAATGGACAGTACTTGTTCATAGAGCTCTCGCCTTTTGATAACCAAACGCCTATATCTGTTTTCGGGTGTGATGTCTGTAAATAAATATTTATTTCTAAAAAAAGGAGTGAAAATGGTCACAGGATCTAAAATGCAAATACAAGTATAGGTCTACAAGATAGAACCAGGAAGAAAAAAAATGATTTAAAATCATTTTTTTTTTAGTATTCAAATTTAGAAAAATTAAAATTGCAATTACTTTTGCATACATTGTAATAAACTTTTTATAAAAAAAGGAAAAAGCTGTAAATTAGTAATTCTAAATGTCAAACATGATCACACCCATTGCTACGATTTGATACCAAGATGCAGAGGATTGGCTTCTCCTCTACCTAGCAATCCTAACTTCACAGACGTTTAAATAAAGAATGATAAGCTTGGTCTTGTGCTAGACAAAGTAAACATAAACCTAAAGTTTCTGTCAACTTACGATTCCGACTTTTTTTCCTCTTAATTTGATTTCTGGCCTACAGTGCTCTGAAAAGAAATAATTTTTCGAGTTATTATAGTCTTATTCCAAATTGACAATATGTAATACTATCAGCTAGGATAAAAAATTGAAAGTTTCAGTTTTTTCTTATTTTTAGTGTTTTAATTACAAAAAAAAAAAATCTAAAAAGTTGAAAAAGTTATTGCTCATAAACCATTTACCCTAGAAAGATTAAAATAGTGTCATTTTTTTCAGGATTACATGAACTTTAATTTGATATATCTTGAATTTACCAAACCAATCATTAAATTGGTAAACACACCAACAGTGTTTTTAGAACTGAAGATGAATGTATAACATTCGAAATTAGTTTTAAATAAAAACAAAATTATAGAAGTAGCAAATAATTTATCAATCCCTAATTAACTTGATCCTTCTATACTATAATGCGGATGTCAACCATCATTAAATGTTTAAAAATTTCCAAAAACTTATTTTTTAATAACACAAAATCAAAATTTTTATGAAAATAATATGTTATATATACATACAATAAATATTTATGCTGCAAATTTCATGTTTTTTTTTTGTTTTTTTTTTGGCTGGTTCTATGATAAAAAAATAAAATGTATTTTTATACAAAGGTTTTTTTAAAATTAAAATGTAAACTGTATTTGTCTTATTTTTTGTAACATTTTTTTTTTTTTATTTATATTTCGAGTTGTATATTTATGTTTATATATACAGTGGTGTCTTACTTGTATGAAATATTCAGTTACAGGAAGAAATTTTCATTCCCTGGCGAAACTCCATTTAGTCTTATGTAATTAACTATTCACTTATATGACATTCAGTAATACAAAGGAAAATTCGATCCTAAGGTATAAATATTATGCAGTTATACAAAGAAACCATGACGTTTTATTAAATAATTCCTCATTACTTTTTATTTCCTTTTCTTCGATGATTTATATTTAGGGAGAACTAAAATAATTATAGAATAATACTACACTATTCTAATTAAATGTTTCATTTGTTTTTAAACTCGTATTAGAAAATAAAAGAAATATCTTTAATCAGCATACTATACTTATCAATTAGATGCTACAAAATATTAATTTAATTTGTCTTGTATTAATTAACAATCAATCTTCACTAATTATGGCCATTGAAATTTAATTTGACTTTAATAATATTTTAATTTTATAACGCAAATAATATTCTGCATAATAATAATAATAATAAATTTACTATACTTGGTTAATCTTCTTCTTTCTTCTGAAGTACCGGATACTGCAAGGTGATTTCAGTTGGAAGTCTAATTGGCTATATAGAGTAGAATGAAGTGCAGCAGTAGGAGAGAATGTGGTGAAGTCGTAGAATGGGTGATGAAATGAGGATGGGCAAACCTAGAGATATTATTTTGAGCTTTCCAGAGCAGAATAGTTTCTGAGCTTTCTTATTAATAGGTGTCAACAGTAAAAAGAACAGAATTTATATAAAATTAATGTTACCAACTGAATATTGGATTACAGGAACTAATGTAAAACATTTTTCTTGGAATCAACATGGCTGACTATTGATCTGCTAAAGCTACTGAAGATAGGTGAATCCTTGGATGAGTTTGTACTTGTTGAAATTAATGTGCTTATCACTAACATTAAGGAACAGAAGTGGATGAAGACAAGGATAGAAAGTCTCTATCTTGTGCCTAATTTTTTTTACTTCCTTGTACGCAACGGAAATATCCATTTTGACTATCCCTGAATCCATCTTGAATAGTTTCGTCATGACATCTGTATGTACGTTCGCACGTATCTCGCATAATTCAAAAACGGTTAGCTGTAGAAAGTTAAAATTTTGTATTTAGGATTATTGTAGAGTCTAGTTGTGAACCTTATTTTTTGGTCACTGCATGATTACCGGAATTAGTACTTTACTTGAAGGTCATTACTGATTTTCATCAAAAATTATATTAAAATATTAAGCAAAACTTCTCAAATTTGGTATTTAAGACTTGAATACTAATATAAATAACATAATAAATTTTGATCAAAATTGGTAAACCGGAAGTGATACTTTACTTGAAGGTCATATTAGACTTACATCAAAAATTATATTAAAATATAACTCAAATTTGATATTATATGATATTAAATATTAATACATCTCAAATTTGGTAAATTAGACTTTTATATCAATATAAGTAATATAATAGATTTTGGTTGAAATTTAAGATCCGAAAGGGTGCTTTACTTGAAGATCATAAGAAACTTACATCAAAAGGTATATCGGCATTTATTACAGAGAGATTATATATTTCGGTGATAAAGGTTATAAACACGATTTTTTTTTACAATCTAATTTTACAATTTTATTACTTATTTTAAGTATTAAAATTGAGTGTAAAATACTTTTTTTCCTCTCCATTTGTGAGTTGAATAAGTCTGCAGTAGGAGAATAAGATATAAGTTAAGCGGTTTCTTCCGCTTAAAATGTTGAAACCATCGATTTCCAATGCTTTATCTAATGACATAGACAGTTCTAATCTTATCAAGGAACACAAAGAAATCTCTTTGAAACTTGTTACCAACTGAAAGAAAACGATATATAATAACGGAATAAGAGCTTGAGTGTGTGCGTGTCAATTGATGGACGTCACGAGTGTCTTTTTGATGTACTGATATGTTTGGGAACTATTAATCAAATTCAGGGTCACTTTTTGAGCCACCAATTTAACTGATTTAATAGGCATACAAGGAAGTCATGGGCTGTACACATCAGATATTTTTTTCCTGTGACTACCCTGCTGATGTACTATTGGCTGCTGACATTCAAGTGCTTTTTTATTGTCTGAAGACTGGTTTACATGTTCAATTTTACATATTACGGGTTTTGATCAAAAAAGTTACTTCTGTAACCTACAGTTTACATCAGTAAGTTTTTTTTTCTGAGTGATTTTGATGAAAAACCTTACTCGTGTAAACCAGCCTTAACATTTAAGTAACACAGTAAGAAGACAAGGAAAGATAATTATTTTAAATCTGAATAATAGAAAAATATTTATATTTTTTGTTTTATTTATGTGCTATATTCTGCATTCATACTGTTTCTTATTCAATTTTTGGTCCTAATTATAACAAAAAGTTATGTTTTCTTTAATATAAAAAATTGCGATAGTAAAAAACGTGTCTTTTTTTGAGCTAAATAATGTTAGTACAGATATACTACGAACTACAGAATAATTTATACTTCAGGTGCAGATAGATCTAGCTTAATCTGATTATAAAGACCTTGATTCTGACCAAGTTGGCTATTCACACATAGTTTCTATTCTACTCGTAATAAAATACTCAAAATATTGAACTCCCCATATAACCCTGAGCTTAGCTGCAGGTGCATTTAATTCTAGCTCTGTAGGAAGCCAGTTTTCATGTTCATATACGTAGAAAAACTCTAGCTTTGGCTTACTAAAACTCTTGCTTTAACTTTTATTAAAGTAATAACTTGTCCAAAACACCCACAGAAGTATCACTCATTCTATCAACAATGGTCCTCTTTACTTACAACATTGTTTAGCATTACTAGGAAAATCAACGTTGACATCTCAGACCTGAAGCTCAAACCTTTCCCATTTTTTTGTCATTGCTTGATCACTGTAGTATTTGAAGGCTGATATCGCTGAAAAGTGATTCTAGAAGAAATAGTAGTGATTAATAAAGTATCCAAAAAACAATTTTATTCGTACAAAATATATTGCTATGCACAACCTGACTGAGCGAATTCAAGGTATTCAAGGGATGGTATAGTACCTTCTAGCAAAAGGATAGGTAGACACCAGACTCTCACATAAGCTCCTAATAGCTAAGGGACAACACTGCAATGCATTCTAAATTTATTGAAGAAACTGGAAAATTTCAATAATAAGGGCAAGTTTGTGTTCCATATCTTGTGATTAAATAACTAATTTTACTAGTGGTACTAAATTTGAAAAAAGGATATTTAAACAGAGAATGTTGCGTGTTGATTATCAAAATCATCAAAAAAGAAACCTTGAGAAAACTTGAAATGTAGGCATTAGAAAGTAAAGAGAAGTGCTACTGGAAAGGGTCTACTCTTTACTGTTAGATTTCATTTGTGTCCTTTTATGAAACAAAGAATAGTAAATTTTCATGAATTTCATAGCATCTTTCTTATCTCACAGGAATAACAATAAAATTAAATTACATTGGATATCTGATTTCTGGTAATAATCTAAACAACCATCCAACTTCTTCATACTTTATTTTATCGTCTTTTTACAGCGTAATTTTATTTATTTTATTTACTTTTATTATTTTATTTTATTTACTTTATTTTATCGTACTTTTTAATTTTGGACTTAATTTTGTCCATCTTCAGGCATTTTACTTATTAAATCTACAACTTAAAAATTTTTTTTTTTGTTGCATAAAACCTACATTGTTTTATTTGTTCTTATTTTTAATTCTTAAAATTATTTATAGGGTCATATTCTAATTTAACATTCATCCCTTAATCTAACCAATCATCTACTTATAGATAGAACCATCGAAAACAAAATAAGAAAATAGTAATTAAAAGAAAATTAAATCTTGATCTTTACACTATAGCAGAATAAGTTGGGAACCTGAAAGATAACCCATCTTTCCCGGCCTTGTTGGATTATATTGTGTAATTCAATAAACTAAACCAAAAAACTCATATAAAACACAATAATTTTCTAAATTATAATGATAGAATTCAAAATTTTTCATCCAGTAATAATCACATCAATTCATTTTTGCAGGTTGGGCATTGAAGAGAGGATTTTATACTGCACGAGCTGCTCGACTGGATACCTATAGAGCTGCTAACCATCTTCTGAGATTGGCATTGGATGGCAAAATTCCATTTTGTATGAGGCCTCCTGATTACACTAATACTGAAGGTATGGACTTTTTATGTTTGGTTGTTATGAACTTCATGAATCTAATATAGTATTAGAAATTTTTTTTTTTAAATTACTATTATTATAGTTGTGCTTCCTCTGCTACTTGTGAACTTCAATTATGGTTGATTTTAGTTTAATTTATTTTTTTTAAAATTATTATAAGATTTTTTTTTCAAAATAAATCATTCCAAGTTTTATTAAAAATTTATAATTTTAATATTTTTTGTTCTTACGTACTTTTTCATATTGATATATTTTTAAATTGAATATTACCCTATGAATTTTCATTGAATTCAGGTCAGTAGTTGTAGAAAGACAAGACACAGAAACGGTCATACTATTTTTTAACTTAAAGAAACATGTTTTGAAATAATTTTTGTGATGGAAACCTAAAATTGTTTATATAAATATACTTTTGGTAATTTAGTTTCACAAGATGCTGCCATTTTACATATTAATTTAATGATTTTTCGACTTTGAATATGACATTGATAAATGAAGAAGTTGGTCGGGATGCAGTCAAAAGATAAAATGCAGTAAGTGTAAAACTTCTTTTAATGTGTACCGACGTTTCGGCCTAAGTTGTTCTGGGTGAGTCCAGAAGGTTGGGGACAAGTAGATCTTTATTAATGATTTGAACTGATAATAATCTTTTTAATATATTTTTAAAGAGTTCACAGAAATACTACTTGTAATAAACTCAGTAGAATGCTTTTCTTCAAGTCTTCTCTCACAAAAGTACAATCAGTTAGTTTATTAATCAATTTTAGTTGGACAATTCTGTACTCTATTATATTTTTGCCTTATCTAGCTGGAATTATATTTTAAAAGTTTCGGATTAGTTTCCATCGAAGCATTTTGTTTCCATTAAATAATATAAAAGTAGAAATTATTAAGTTAATTTCTACTTTTATATTATTACAGGGCCTATTGTTGACAACAGGTTGGCAGCTTGTTAGGAGGTTCGGTCGCATACCTCTCCTTTTGAACGTGCTCGACTTTCCATATCGGGTCTTGTAGTCCTTATAAGATACACTGTATTTTTTCTGATACTCGTCCGATTTTTTTTTTTTTTTAAGAATTTAATTACCTTTTATATGATGTCTTACATAATTAACCATAAAATGCATACTTTTTAAATTATGCACAAATAAAATTTTCTTTTCGCTATAACTTTTTTACCTCCATTTACTCGTTGATATACTGCATAAATGAAAAGTTAAAAGGCTTTAAGGAGAAGACATTTAGTCAAATTTCATCAAAATCGTTAGAATCATTTACAATAAAATTGTAAAATCGATGATACAATTCGTAATTCAGTCAAGTCCGATACACTTCATCTTTGCTAATAGTGGCCCTAATTAGATATTTATTTTTTTTTATTTTTTTTTTTACAGAATTTATTTACCTTTCATATGATTTCATATAAAATTCACCGTAATATCCATACTTTTTCAGTTATGTGCAAATAAAGACCTTTTTGCGAGACTTGGTTATTAGGACTCAGGAGACCTTGAAACGTGTATTTCCATTCAAATTCGAACATTTTCACGATTGCAATACTTCCCCTTACTATATATTTCATTAAGAAAAAAAATAAAACTCGCTGAAATTGCTTTATTTTTTATCTCAAATTTGGAAAATGGTATTGACATGGTTTTTCCACCATGTTTGTTTTCAGTTTATATTAAAGTCAAAATACAAAATTTTAAAAATAATTGCTCTTTGATAAAAAAAATTGAAAAAAAATGTTTAGATTATTGGGTAAACTATTCTTATAGATTTTTTAAATAAAATATTACGGCAGATTTTGATTCAGTGTTCCAAAAAAATTGTATTTTGAAAATATTATCGAAAACAAAAAATTTTTTTTCCAGTTTTTATAGGGTTCAAAATTTGTAAGCCATGAAATTACATTTTGATTTGTAGCTCTGTATCTCGTCTTCAGTTTATCCGATTTCGATTTTCTTGGACTCGTTGGAAAGAGGGAAGCTTCTTCTTTCCATTACTATAAACAGCTATTTGCATTCTAGCATGAGATGTTTATTTATGGATTCTAGCTGAGGGGGATATATATTTTCAGACTCTTTACCTATTTTAATAAATTATCAAAGTTTAATTAAAAAAAATTAAGAGGAATAAAATAAAAATAATTAAAATATATTTACAAATACTAAAAAAATTAAAAAAAAAAAATATAATCATGCTGGCCTATAGAAAACAAATAAATTATATAACAAAACAAATCATAAACCATAAATCATAACCCCCTAATTTCATTAAATTGGCTTATAAAATTATAAATCAAAAATGCAAGAGGCAAATAAAGTATAAACAAGTAAATAATAATAACTAGCTGAAATTCGTTCAGGCTGATATCCCCGCCAAAAAAGAGTGGAATCAATGATCTCTAAAGAAAGGTAAAAATTAATTATATAATAACAAAGATAATGGTGGTGAGTTATCATCAATGGCCGCCTTAACGGACTTGGCATTCGATGTACTGAACATCCCAAAAACATAAGCTGACCTGTCAAGAGGCCACGCCCAACAGCAGCTCTGCGAAACTATTGCCACTTATTAAATTGAATATGTAGATAATCTCTAAATTAACCCCAATCATCCTTGTGAAATAATTAAAATGAAATTGAGCAATCAACTGTCTTGAGGTTTTAATCAAAACGAAGAAGTAAATATTTAAAATATTATAAAGTTTTATTAATATTCATAACTGAATGAAAAACCATTTTTTTTTCTTTTTCTATGTAATCAGACCAATGGAAAAGCCATCATGATGTTCATACAGTGGAATGGATTCAGGCAGCTACTAAGAGTCATCAGCAAGATTTCATTTTTTCTGAAGATGAAGATGCTGATGAAGGAGCCAAGGAAAGCGAAGCTGGAAGTATTAAAACTACTGGTTCTCATGAAGAAGAAGAAGTAGAAGAAGAAGACAGCGATGATGATGATAATGATGATGATACTTTACAAAGCACTAATAAATTTCAGGCATTAAATCTTGCTGATTAAATTCATATATTTTGTAATATTAACAATATTGTTTTGTAAATAATGTTGAATTTCAGATATTTAACTTTTAATTGTATAAAATTATAACAGTGTTTATCATATGTGCCAGCTGTCATTGAATATTTTTAAAATTACAACTTCTAAACTTCAGCCATTTTAATTGTAATTTAATATAATATGAGTAATTATTATAGTTGTATCTCTCCTGAACCGGAGATTTAAGCTTGTGGCTGAACCAAGTAGTACTTACCAATATTAGAGTTTTACTCTTTTGATATTCTCATCAAATTTAGTTTATAATAAATGGAAGATTAGCAAACAAGAAGGGAAACTTTTGCTTGTTTACTAAAATTATTTAATTTTAATGTTTACTTAAAAGACGTAAATGATTATTTAGCAATAATCAGCTGTGAGATTCATAAATCAAATAATGATGCTAGGTTCGTCATTGAAATATTTGTTAACTTTAAATAAAGCATATTCTTTTAATGATGTGAATAGGAGAAAGTACTTCATATATATGAATCATAAGTTTAATCTTCTTTTCTGTTGATGTATTTTATTTCAGTAGTATTTGTGAATATTCTGGATACAACTTTTTTATTTTAAATTAGTCATCATGAATATCACTATCACTACTTTTTTTTTTAATAATTTGTAAATTAAACCATCTGAAAAAGGAATTCTGCAGTAGCATGCATTTTTATATAAGTGTTAAAAATTTCAGTTAGCCATTATGTAAAAGTTGAATCCAACAATCTACGTGTCATTTTCACTTTCTATTTTAGTTATATATATATACATATATATATATATATATATATATATATATATATATATATATATATATATATATATATATATATATATATATATATATATACATACATATATAAAACAGATTATAATTAATCTGGTTATGTCCATTTAATATTAATAAGCAGAATTTTGCATTTCTATCATTTAATTAAATGTATTTTATTGTTCCTTATTTTTTAATGAATTCTATGTCGGATCTTAATGAATATTATATTTTATTTGCATCGTTAATCTGAATAAATGTTAATTGTGAAGACTGATAAAATTTTAATGATTTAAATGTATTTTATTATTCTAGCACGTCCTCAATAAGCCATTTAGATTTATTTTGCTTTCATTAAATATTTTATATTCATTGAAGATTCCACCTCTTCCAGGCCTAGAAGGCACCGTAGCCTTTGCAGGACTATGTGAGTCAGTATAGCAATCAATGGCATTCCTGGATCTATGTTTTTTTAGGCCTATCTATCGTACCACAGTCATTTTATTTTCCCATAACATTTACTGCATCCATGCACATGAAATTTTATTTCTATTTATATGTTAACAATATCTTTTTAACCTTTAATCTTTTTTACATTTAATTTAATCAATTTATAAAAAGATTATGATTATTAATAATTCAGTGAACTTCAAAGAAAATTCCATGAATGTTCATATCACTTCAATATCATATTTTGTCCTATTTTATTTAAGGAAAGTGGTAGCTTCCCGAAGTTGATAAAAAGAATTGTGTGGAGCTTTAGCATATCACAAGTGTCATAATCTGTTTTGCATATTGCAACAACAAATTTAGAAATCAATGATACACCTTTTTTATTTAGTGGTCTTTTGGCTACTACCAATCAATATACTTTGAAATCAGTGGAAGATAATGAAAAAGTCCTAGACCGATCATACGCAAGTTTGAAACAAGCTTTTATCTTTACTAGTTTATTCTATCATTACAAGTGACCCCCAGAAAAGAGCTGTCTTGGGATATTTCAAGCCTTGCTCCCATAGCCTGTGGCTTGGCTAGCCTGGTCTGATGTTTGTCAGACTTCACACCATGGGAATGCAAACACTTTTTATTAGTATTGTGCCATGTATCGGATAAGGGCGATATACAGGCTTCTCTTGGTACAGAGTAATTAAACTCTACATTATGTTAATATTTAACACTATAAAAAATAATTTTATAGTCCCCAAACTTGGGATCCCTTCATTGGGCCAGCTCCCAATCAGAGATTGTTAAAATTGCTAAAAAAAAAGTAATAAACAGCCTCAGAAAATCAGACTTAAAAAGCATAAGACAAAGGAACCGGGAATAGATTTATGTTTTGGATGCTGGAATGTTCAGGGGACAAACAATAAGAAAGATATAATAATGGATAAACTAGAAAAATGTAAAGCGGATGTTATCTTCATTACAGAAATGAAGAAGAAATGAATTAGGGATGAAGATGTCGCAAATCACATTCATATTCATGGTGGAGAGGATGAAAGCATAAGAGCGAAAGCAAGTGTTAGTGTATTGATAAAAAAACTATTTAGAAAGTGTGTTACTAACTGGGACTCTCTGAATGAACAAATCTTTACTGTGGATCTGACTCTGTATATGGGAGAGAAATATGTGTAATAGCAGCATATGCCCCAACTGATAGCAATTCTGATGATGAAAAGGACATTTTTTGGGAAGCAGTGGAAGATACTGTCCAGAAAATTCCTGAGTGAAAATAAATAATATGCATGGGCGATCTAAATGGCAGAGGTAGATACGCTGCTAATAGTAAAATTATTGCAAGCTTTGGAGAGGATGCAGTCAATAACAATGGGGAAAGGTCAATCCAAATATATCAGAGTTTTGATCTAAAAATAAAGAATACATTCTTCCAATATTTCAATATTCCTTGATACACATGGCACTTGCCAACAAGGAACCTTTACTTAATCATAGATTATGTGATAATAAAGCAAAGTACATGGAATATGGTGCTTGTCACAAGAGCTTATAGAGGAATAGAATGTGGCGCGTCTCCCGACGCTACACTTTTGCATTTTAACTTTTCCAAATCTAGATATGGATTATTAAATGGACCTTTTAATATTGGTATTAAACATATTGGTTATATCTAATCGGTATTAAACATATTATCGAGCTCAAAGTCTTTGAATTCCCTGTTTTTTAGAAAATATGTGTAAATTTTTGCCTTATTTCTTTTTATTTTTAATTCCTCAAACAAGTGTGTTCAATTGGCACAGTACCTTGTTCAATATATAAAAGCAGTATCCAACTAAATCATGGAGTATAGTAAATATATTAATTTTCTTCAGTATTTGTTAGTAGTTATCAGATGAGTACTAAGGAACAGATTTGTTATATTGCCGCCCACAGGCATGGGAAATAATACCACCACCTCTAGCTACTTCTATCTCCTGAAACAATTGTTGCTTTCTATTTAAAAACTAGATGGAGATTATTTTTTTAGTTATGTACGATCTATTGAGCAGTTTTTAATACTTAAAAATTCGTTTGAATCGAAAAATATAATTTCACTCAGAGTTAACTGCTCCTCAAAAATTGCCGCCCTAAGCAAGTGTCTAGTCTGCCTCTGCGTAAATCCGCTCCTGGGACGAAGCAATACTAAACATAATGATTTTTTTTCCTGCCGATAATTGACGTTTACTTAAGCATTCATTATTTGATCGAAATACAATGTTACTACCATCATTGAAAAGCTGAATTTCTGATCTCTTACCAATACCAATATCGTTTATATCTTAAATCTTTATAAGGGAGAAAAGGTAGTGTAACATAAAGAAAAATCATCAAACTTTTAATTTTTTTTATCTCCGGTTCTAATTTGTTTACGGAGATCGGGTTTGTACCATTGAGTGTAGTTTATATGGCCCTTAGTTTCTTTAAGTTCCGTATAGATCAGTTGTGTCCTGTTGAAGCCATCAAAATGTTTGTGATTTTCGATAAAAAAAATCTAGTAAATGTTTTATTTTTCGATTGTTATGAAAATTCTTATTTAACGGTTTTTTGAGGCGCAAAAAAATAATATCAACTTTGTTTCTCCAAACAAAAATATTTTACCCTAGTTTGTTACGTCGCACAGTGGTTGAAAGGCGGAAAAACTGGGTATTCGAAAAATCTTATTTTTTCACCGTTAGTAAATAGGTTACCTGAAATATTTTACTAATTTAATCGCAAATATTTCAATTTTTACACTAGTGACAAGCCTCCAAATCCAACCATTGAATAATGTTTGATTTTTAAGAAAATAATTTTCGACATTATAATTATTATAGGCACTCACATTTTTTTTTCGTGGAGTAATTTTCCTTTGTAATTAACGACTGGTATACCGAACAATATAATGAGAGAAAAAAAAACATCATTTTTTTATTTTTTTATCCCGGAAAAGTTCCAAAATAAACACTATTAAAAAAAAAATTATTTGTTTCCTTATGTACGGTTAATTGATCTGTTGTGTCATCAGCCAACCGCAGTTTTAAAATCTATTTTTACTTCCTTGTACGAAGTAAAGGAAGTATTGTAATCGCGAAAACTTTCGGTTTTCAGATTTCAACGGAAATATCCATTTTGACCATCTCTGAATCCATTTTGACTAGTTTCGTCGTGGCGTCTGTACGTACGTACGTTCGTTCGTATTTCGCATAACTCAAAACGGTTTGCCATAGCAAGTTGACATTTTGTATTTAGGATTTTTGTAAAATCTAGTTGTGAACCTCCATTTTTGGTCACTGCTTAATCACCGGAAGTGGTACTTTACTTGAATGTCATAATTGATTTCCATCAAAAATTATATTAAAATACTTCGCAAAACTTCTCAAATTTGGTATTTATAACTTATATATTGATTTAAATAACATACTAGATTTTGGTCTAAATTGGAAAACCGGAAGCGGTACTTTACTTGAAGGTCATATTAGACTTTCATCAAAAATTATATCACTACTATATATTATTACGGTAGTAAAGATCCCTTTCCCGGCTCTCAGGAACGATGGATTTTGATGAATGAGGTATCAAAAGAAAGGGAATTTCATGGAGAAGTAACGAATTCCAATTCTGTTTCTTAAAATCTTACAAGGGCTTAAATAAAAGTGATGAAAAAACTGGAAGGTTTCAAAACTTTGACGACTGAGAGTCGGCGGATCAAGACGGGATAGGTTGGGTTTTAAAGATTTTTACGCGGGCATCAAAATCATGTATGATCCTTCGGGTCATACTGGTCCAGCATTTTAAAGCCTTTAAACCTACCGTTTTCGAGAAAATGCACGATATAGGTCCGCACGGGCCTTATGCCATCTTGCGTACGTGTTGTTGTCATGGCAACTTTATATCAATTTGAGTCTGTTTACAAAATCTTTTAATGAGTTTAATATATTGTTTCCCATGTCCAACCCTAAAGGGCACTGTTAAATATGAATACTACATATAGAAAATGGTATAGCTACATCTCATTGCCTAACTGCTACATTGAAGAGATGATTTCCAGTGGGCTAAGCTAATTATTTATGAAGCATGAGCTGTAACTTCAACATAGTCATTACAAACTATGTAGCTTCCCCAAATGTGCGTGTTAGATAAATATTTTTAGTAATATTATATTGTTTATAAGAATAAATATGTTTTCCTAATATCGCTTATACTTCTAATGTATTAGGATCTAATGCGAGAGTTCTCGCTCGGGTATACTAGTTTAAATTAAATACATAAATCATATGTTTCGGTACTAAAGGTTATAATCGCAATTAGGTTTCCAATGCGATTAAACATTTTTATTACTTGTTTTAAGTGTTAAAATTTAGTGAAAAATACTGGTTTTCCTCTCTATTTGTGTGTGTGTGTGTGTGTGTGTCAATAGATGGATGTCGCGACGCCGAGTGTTGTTTTTGAGATACTGCGATCTTCGGAAACTAGTTACCTAATTCAGGATCACTTTTTGAGCAACCGATTTATAGTTTAATAGGCGTACAAGGAAGTCATGTGTTGTCCACATCAGATATTTTTATTAAAACAAGATTCCTGGTAAAAGATTAGAAAAGTTTCAGCAGTGTCTGAGGGTACAATTTGATTTTGAAAATGAAATTACTATACTTATTTTTTTATTGCTTCCTCACTTTCGAAGCTGTCAAATCATTATGACGGGCCTAATACCTACTACTGTTAATCTGATTAGAAGCAAAGGTGATATTCGTTTTTCATGCACCAGAAAATTCTTAAGTACAAATTTTCATAGCAATCGAAAAATAAAAAAAAATTGTTCAAAATTTCGTCTTACATATAGATTTATTTAATACTATAGGCTATATATTTTTTTATTTTACACCAAAAAACAAATCGATTTGTTTATTCTAGAACACCTTGAAATCCATGCAGAAAACAATAATATGAAAAATTGTTGAAATCATATAAAATATATTTTTCTCTGTACATTTTTTTTTTTAAGGCTTCATGATATATGCCTAATATTTTATTTAGAAATATATCAATAACATATGTGTGGTTTTGGTTCATTTGGATCCAAATCTGTATCGACCTCATCTTCTTCTGACGGTTCATAGCCGATGTCACTTTCCTCATCTGGCACCTCATCTTCATCCTCTTTTTTGTCCTCCACTTTCTCAGCAGCATCTGGTTCAGTGCTCTCATCATCACTGGCTTCTTCAATGTACATGCCACGGAACACACCTTGAGGATGCATATGGAATCTTACTTCTCCCTTTTCTTTGGCTATTTCATTTTCAATTATGAGTTGCCGGCTGAGAAATTTCAGTTCCAATCTTTTCTTTTTCTCACAGGTTTGACTGTGATGTTCTTCATATCTAGCTGAAAAATCCAACAAAATATAAATATACCATATTGTTTCTTGAAACTGAGTGTAAAAACTCTTTTCTAAAGCTGCTAAGGTGAACTAGGTGCAGTGGACGCACTATGTACTAAGGATGGAACAACTCTAGCAGCAACACATAGTAATTATCAGTAAAATGGATTCAAACAATGTTCATGCGAATCAAATAGTCATTAATGTACACCCCATAGGTAAGCTTCGACCGTGCTGCTTAATTCCTCATTGCCCTTTCTTGGTCGGTGATGTTCTGGAGTGGATTTTTTTCCTAAGCTCGCATCAATAATCTACTTGACAATCCTTCTCAAAATCAGAGCGAAAGCACACATTATTAGGTTTGTGAAATTATTAGCCTCTCTCTACCGAAGTAAAATCCTGGCTACGTGCTTGATTGTTCCTGACATAAGATAGTGCAGAGCACGTATCATGGATGAATTTCTAAATGAGGTTGGAATATGGTTGCAAAGTATTGCTGATTTTAATCCGATTCGACATATTCGGAACCTACCTAATCAACTCCAGCAAAGCCAAGATCCTAGTACCCAAAAGAAAGATAAGTAGAAGAACAGGAAGATATCTCAGGATTTCATAAAAAAAAAAAAAAAAAATAAAAAAAAAAACTTTCTAAGAAATACAACTCTGTTTGGCATCATAGAGTACATAATAATACAGAGAGGTCTTCCCAGTATAAAAGGAGTGGAGAGGGTGGAGCCATCGTCTACATCCAACTCTCGGCTCTATATGATCAAAGAGTCTTATTTATTCCAAATATTTCTAACTTCTTTTTTTTATAACATAAAAGCATGCTGCTGACGCAGATTTGTCAACAACTCAATCGGCATTCAAACAGATGAGGTAGATTCTGTATATTTTTAGACTATAATTAAAAAACAAAAATTTAAACTGTAATAGTGGCTATAAGTGATAACTACTCTGTTGTTTTTTTTAATTTATTGGCATCCTTATTATTAGTAATTGTTTTGTTGTGATTATTATTTCTACTGTTTTATTATGTATTATCTGTTATTATTAAATTAATCAATTTTTGATTGAGGCTTAGGAGATAAATTAAACTACTAACGCTTACTGGTAATAAAAATTTTATGTCCTTTAAAATAAATGATTTTATTTAATTTATGTCAATTTCTTTTTAATCTCTGATGTGTTATAGAAAAGTATTATTATTGTTATAGAAAAATGTTATTATTGTTATAGAAAAATGTTATTATTGTTATAGAAAAGTGTTATTATTGTGAGAAATATTTTTCGCACATCATACTGGTTTTAATAGCATCAAATGCAGGTTTAAGTAGACTTCCTCGATTTTTTATTGATATCAAATTTTTTCTATAAATTCTGTGCATCACATCGAAAATTGCCATCAATACTCTTCGTATTTAATTGTTGTTTGGAGTATTCCGACAATATATCAGAATATATACTAAAACACTAGTGGAACTAATTTCTAAATAGGAATTTAGAAATATCCAATAAAATTCATAAGGAGAAACACTAAATTCGAATGAAGTTCAGGGTTTTCATTAAGTGAGAAGATAATTCCAAAAAAATAAATAAAAATAGATAATAAAATAATACACGATACCGGTAATATATTCAATTATGTCCAGAGCACTAATGCTGAAAACAATCACTCTATTTGTGGCAAGTTTTCAATGGACTCTTCGAGAAAAAAAAACTAAGAGGCGTAAAATTGGAATTTGAAAAGGTTTTTAATGACTATCCACCCATTTTGTACCTATCTAATCTAATCCGATTGGATGCTGCTAAATCCATCATACTAGTTTTTGGCTTCGAAATGTTAATTTTTTTCCTCCAATTTCTTTTATCCCAAATTGTAAGTCCCAAAAAGGTTGATTTTGTCTAAGGGATGTATTCGTGAAAATTTCTTATGTACTGTTATTTTCCTAAAAGTGTGGAAAAATCGGAAAGCGCTATGAAGGGTTGTCATATCGTCCTCCTCGGCGATATTACTCATTTTTTAAATCATTTTAAAAATAAAACGATAATAAACTAACTGGGAAAAAGTAAAAAGACAATAAAGATCGGAGATAGAAGAAAAAAAACAACAAAAATCACATCTAAGAGCAAAAACGTGTTAGAGCTCTGTATGTGATGAGGGTGGGGGGAGTGAGCCCACATCCATCCACCTGAAGGCCTCTCTGTGTTATTCTGTACTCTTTGTTTGGCATACGAGATTCCTAAAGTGAAAACATTCGACTATTGATCCCTAAAAAAAACATGTTTTCTAATAAGATTTTTTAAATGATTAACTTTTTTTGTTGTAAATTAATTAAATTTTGCCTTTAAATGACTTTTTTTTAATCAAAAATGTATTTGATATGCATAACATTGACAAGAATTTTATAGACATTTAAAAGATGCATTAGTTTTGCCTATCAGACTATTTGTGAGGATTAACCAACCGTAGTATGAGTGAAGCGGTCTGATTGCTAATAATTATAACATCACTTTTATGATTTTATGGCCATACATTGTGTTGCACTGCAGGTTTGTGGCAGTAGCATAGCCAGGATTTCATTTCGAAGGGAAGAGGAGGGATAGTCCATCCAAGGATCTACTTTTAATAACCCACCTCCATCGGGGACGTAAGAGGGCCCTCTCTCTGTTATATTTTCTATGCCTAGTTTTATTATTTAGTTTAATTATTTATTTACAATCTTTTTTAAAAGATAAGATTAAGTAACAGTATTTTGTAATTTTGAGAGAGGTCCGGACCCTCCCTCTGGCTATACCTCTGATTTGTCGTGTGTAATAGATGATTAAACGAAATTTTAATTTGTTTAATTAAATAACCTTTTTAATGACTTCATTGGATAGCACTGCTAAATAATGATGAATAATCCAAAACGATAATTATTGCCGAGTTTAATCACACATTTTCAGTTATAGTCTTACAGATTACCGAGGTTTTAGCTCTTTCCTCCTTAACAAAATTAAAATCTGGATAGTCCTAAACCATGATAACATTATTTTCATAGGTTAATCTCACCTGACATAATACTGGTGTACTATTCGACAAACGATTTTCAATTAAAAAAATTTACATCTACTTTTGAACACAAGTGGTCTTTCATATTACCATATAAGAGGTATAACCTTCTGACTTTATACGTTGAATAGAAATAATGGTGAAATTATATTTGTACATATTGACAATGTAAAATGCGATAAAATATTTTACAGCAAATTAAGTTACTAAACCAAAATTTTATAATAAAATATTGGTTGTGAAAGGTGTCCTGCAAATGAATATATTTCATTTTGAAGCTACTTAAAATTGGAACATATATCACAATTGGAAGCAATAGTTTCAAAACCCGCTCAACCTAATTTTTCCACAGATTCTCAATGAACTACATATAGCAAAGTCGTATTGACCAAAAGCACCTCAATCCGTTTATAAAAAAAAGTCAGTTGTGTCCACTCAAACGATTTTCCTTGCTGCTTTCGGTGTCATGTATACAAAAAATGTATACTTTTTGAGGTTTGCGCAAATAAAGTTTTGTTTTCTTAATAACTTTTTTCGTGCTTTGTCTCCGGGACATACTATCATCAAACATTTAATGTGTATTAAGAAGAAGATTATAGGCATGTTTCATCCATCAATAATGATGAAACATTTAAGCCATTTTGGTATTACATTCTATAGAAAAACACATTTTTCGGCATTGTCCGATTTGGTACTCCGGCATCAAATACCGAAACCCTTAATGGTAAACCGAAATTAATCCAATATTGTTAGTCTACCCGTTCAAGAGATCATTGTGCCATAGACATACAGACAGACCAATAATCAAAAATGCTTTTTTTTGGATCTAGGAGCTATGAAACGCACAGATCCATTGAAAACTGTGCATTGAAATTTTGACCTGATACAATACTTTCCTTACGTTTTTTTTTTTGCCTTGCCTTGAAGCAGTAGGAAAATAAAAATGGGCTCATACTCATGAGGTTATCTTGGCCAAATAGGGCACAATCATTGGTGTCTCCTGAAATATTTTTGGAAATGGATTGAGCTGGTTTTGAAACTAATCGTCTCAATTTATAATTCATCTTTTTAAGGTATCCAATATTCATTGTATAAATGTAACAAATACAAATCAGAAGTTACCCGTTGAAAATGTTAACTAACTAAATGTAAAATAAAGTTAACCTTACCACTCTCATTTAAGCACTACAGTAAATTATTGGAAACTTCACAGTTCTACTTACTTTTGTTATCACAACATTAATGTTAAATAATAGATATTACATGATCACGGTAACCCCCACGCCAGGTAAGTATAGAAGGTAAGATATTTCATCACTCTTGGCAGTATTTGGTGCAATGACCTGGTATTGAAATTGTGATACTGCTGTGATAGCAATGAAACCTGCCAATATATTGAAGAAATGTTTAGATCATTCTCAAATAAATTGCCACTTTGATGTTCTGAACTCTTAAGGTATTGTAGAGTCAATAGTTCTGTGTTTTTTCAGCCTCTTAATCGTTATTCTGTTCGTTTCAATACATTTGACGTTTTAAGGTATAATTTGTTAAAAAAATATTTAAACAAGTGAAATTAGAAAACGATTTGTATACTTCAGAAATTCGCAAGCACAACAATATACGTTTTGTGAATTTTCAGCAATTTTGTTTTGGTACTAAACTTTCAAAGAAAAAAATTATGCATGGTGCTTAACTTCGTAATTACCTACAGGATAAACTGGTTGCACGTCATATAAATTATTTATTGAGGGGATAATTTTAAATCGTTAAAAAAAATGCCCGAAATATCCATCACAAGCGTCACGATTTGTCGAAATGGCGGACTAGTAGACAAGGAACATAGTAGAAAGAAGATGTGGGGCTACCTCATTAACTGAAAGTCAGTTTATGTTCAAAGTTAAAATGATAATTATTTTCATCTTCACGCGTGTAACACATGTTAGTAATTTAAAAAAAAAAGTTATCAGTTTGAACCAATAACATATACAGTTACGATGCGGTAATTCATTCCTTTTGAGAACGGTTTTTTTTTTGTTTGTTTTGCTTTTGTTACATTTTGGAAAGTGAGGTCTCGTAAAGTTTATTTCAGAATGTGTTCGGAACCAAATATATTTTTAAATGTATTTATAAAATATTATGATAACTTTCCTAAAAGTATTCATCACATATGTATGTCGGCGGTCATTTGTTTGTTTTGTTTGCGGACCAGATAATTTTACTATGCAGTAACAATTGCATTACATGGTAGACGCCAGAGTTGGGCAGTAGTTAACTACAAATAGCAGATATTTTTAGTAGTTGCAACTACAACTGCTTTTAGTATTTGTAGTAAATACGATATTATATAATAATATGGTGGATCTGTAGAAATGCGCAAAATTTAAAAAACGCCGAAATTTCAGGTAAACATACCGAAATGTTGACTGGAATTTACCCATACTTTTATTGTCTCGTCTGCCTAGAAGAAAGCCCTACATACCGAATTGCAGCTCATTTGACCCAAAAGGGACCGCTGGAAGTGCTCAAATGTAGTGGTAAAAAATATATATATATATATATGAAATAGATAGAAAACGTAGTCTCGTCGCTTACCACCGACCTTCGACCCACTGCAATAGTCGGTCGGACTGCATTTTTTTCGGAGAAAATATGACTAAAAAAAATATTTTAACAAATAATGGAAATTAACCAATGAAAAGTCACAAACTTTCGATGATAAATAGATTGCTGCAATAGATGCTAGGATAACCCAAGAAAAAAAAAAAACGATTTTTGTTACGTGATGCTCGTAAACTGAAAAATGAGTTAGCCCATTTCGAAAAATCATAATAAATCAATAAAATGTCAAACACAAAAAACTACAAAAAACTATAAGTTTCCAATAATCTTATTCTTTTGATTTTCTCAGCCCCTAATACAGTAGAGAGACAATTTATTGGAGAATGGTCCGTTTATATGTAATACTCATATATGTCTTTTTTGCTTGTAACTATAAAATATGTTGACTCACGCTTATACTTCTTAACCACAATCACTTCACTTTCGAAAAGCTGCTGCAAGTGCTCCTGCCTTTGAATCTGTTCTTTGGCGAGGGTTTCACCGAAAGCTTCCATTATATTCGGATCGCATTCGTCTTCGAATCCTCTATTTCCTATACTGTCGTGTAAGATCTTTGCTTTCATCGACACCAAGTCCATCAATCTGAAGGCTGCAACAATGAAAAGTTCATTTCCTTTTTTGCTAACACTTAATATTCAAAGGCATAATCTCTAAACAAAAGTTGGATTTTGTTACTGTCCCTTCTTTGTCTCCTCGATGCCAAAATATTGTCATTAAAAATATTCCCTTGAGTTGGGTGTTAAATTTTAATTTAACTGAATTGAAGTAAAGAACAACCTTCCAAAACAGCACCACAGAATCGCCAGTGATTATGAGTCTTTTAATTTATAGTAAGGTATCACTACGCTGATGCGTATCTAGTCTAACAACTAATGAAATGAAAATACTTAGTGGTTGCAAATTTATTTTATTTTTTCCTGAAATTTACAACTGGCTTACAAAAATACAGGTAAATATGTAGTCTGATTAAAATGCTGTGTAAAAATGTTAGCCATTTTTAGCACCCCAATCACAGTTCTTTCGGAAGATTGTAGGAGTCGATTGGAAAGCAAGGTTAAAAATAAAGGATTTGTGAGGATATGGAGTTTCTTAGAATTGAAGGATCTAGTTTCGATTAAGTAAATCTGCAACATATGGGACACTAGTACATAATTGATGTCGGTACATTTTGGTATGGACGTACACTTGATTTTAATACTTGCATGGCTCTGGTCTCTGAAAGGCCTATATAAAAAAAGGATAATGACAACAATGACAATAAGGTTTGAAAATTTTCATGTAAGCTAATCAATAAAACACTATTACTTGGAAGTACTTTCCAAGTTTATAATAAGTACTTGGCAGGAATGTTGGCTTCCACTAATACGAGCGGCTTAATACAAACCAGAAGATCCGATGCCGATACCCTTAAATCAGTAAGAAGGACTCAACCACGAACCAGTTGCTAGTTCTAAAATACCTTACAGTTCAGAGGTTTAAGTCTGGGTGGTGTAAGTCGACTAATCTTCAATTTGAGAAACAAAAAGTTTTACTAGAATTATTATGATAAATTCCTAAGTCCCAACTGTGTGCGAGGAACCAAA